>OX104065.1:115791443-115926018 GCA_944474145.2 Dicrocoelium dendriticum
TGCCTTTCGATCTTGTGGATCACTTCAAATTACCGAAATTAGACAGGGGCCACAATCAACCAAACGATGCAGCCGATAGTCCAGAGTCAACCCCAAAGGCACTTCAACCCAGACGATGGACGGACAGACGAAGAACACGGTCCTCAAAACTGCAAGTAAACCCAAGATTATCATCCGACACCGCAGCCGCGATCTCAAGAGGGGAGATGTCAGGGAGAGCGAAATCTCCCAAGAAAACTCATTAACCCAATAGGAAAACGATTCGAACTTACGATGTACAAAAGAAACATAAAGTCGTTTCAGGAATGTTCGCATCAGGAACATTCAAGTCTTCACGGAGCACGTACTTACCTTCCATTGGCTAGCACAACTGACCTACTAATCAGGACAGCTGATCTAGCTGTTCTGGTGGATGAATTTTCCTTAACTGACCTATAAAAATGTCCGTTGATTTTATGCTACTTGCAACCGTTTCGGTAGCTGATTCCGTAACACGCTTTTGCCTCCAAGCGTTGACTTCTGATTTTTGGCAAGGGTTTGGAGCTAGCAGAGAACGAGTTCAATTCAAGCGGAATCGCGCAGGCAGAAGCAGATCACAACAATTAGAGCAACGCTGTAGCATTCACGTGCTCACATGGACCAACAACGATCCGTACAAGCCAGGGTAATCTGAAAGTCTGAGAGAACCTCTTCTGTGTGCAAAGCCAAACCGAGATGCCTATTGGTGTGTCTATTTTCCGCTTACGGAAGTGCCTTAACCGATTTTCTAGGGCTTGATTGGTAAATATGAACAGATCAGCCGACCTGATGAAGTGAAACGTGTCCGCGGTTATGGCAGTTGGTAGCTTTTCTCGACAATGTTGCTTAATGTTATCATGTCGATGCGAGTCGTGGTAACTGGATCCACCTCAAGACGGTGCTCCGATCATCATTTTTCAACTGAACGAGTCTTATGTCAAGAATGAGTACCTGATAGGTCTGTAGGAAGGGTGAGGTTTGACGTCCGTGGAAAAGCAAAAGTGAACCCGCTGTCTAAGCTAAAGCCAGCTTGACTTTCCCTGAGTTACTTGTCACGAAGACGAGTCATCGTCAGTAGTCGGGAAATAGAAGTTATTGACAGCAGACCAACATCACGATGATATACAATACGCCTTTCCGTTTTTCTAAAGATGAGGATGACGGACGATAACCGACGGTCAGGTCAGTCTCCAGGTTCCGATGACTGGGCCACGTGTTGCACAAGCCATCACACTGACTCCCGCGACGCGTGTTGTTTGCGCAACCGGAGTCTGGTTGGAAGAAAAAGAGGGGAGATCAAGCGATGGCTCGGTCAAGAGGAATGAAGTTCCTCACTTCGAAGTTGGCGTCAGTTGGTGTGTCACGACTGCTAGGCAAGAGTCCGAAGGACAATGAACACGTCTGGTTGGATACACGTGTTGACATAGCGAAGAGCCGACTACAACGGCGTTCGTGTTGTGAGCTTCTATGTCTCTCTCTCTTCAAGCTTATCTTCGTCTTCCAACAACAATTTCATAAAGCTGGATAATAGAGCACTTAGCATCACATTACTTGTGGTTTAGTTTTTGTATTCTGTAATGTTTAATATCTCGCTATGCATACATTCAATTTTGTATTGCAGCACAGTTAGCTGAAGTGTGTTTCACAACTTCAGGGAATTTGTAGTGATGATGATGAGTCCTCAGGGACGCAAAAGGCTTTCATCTAATGAGCATCCCGTCTCGTGTGGCAGTAAGCAAGCCAGGACCCCCAACACTTCGACGTGCAAAGTTCCTCACTTTTGCGACCGAGAAAAAGAAGAGAACGACCAACCTCACATAACTTCATAAAATCCTATAAACCACACGATATTTGATACGACACCCACTAATCTCTGCAATTCCAGAAACAGAGTCGATCAATTCATATATAGAGTTTTATGCTATGACATTCTACTAGTGCATGGGGAAGTCAATTCCAACAATGTACTATGCGGCTCATGAAAAATGTCTTTGGATATCTAATCTGGACATCTACCACATGAGCTGCAGTTGGCGTTCCAGCAGGCGATACGACGTGGCTAGTTCCAATCAGAAGCCTAAACAAGCCGGTCGGTCAACATACGACTAGCCGAGCTGGCCTTCGATCATTCTAGCAGCCAGCCACTGTACCTTCTCTAAATAAGCGGCATCCTTGTGAAGACACGGTGCCCAAGCCTGAACACAGTACTCCAAGTGCTGACGAACCACCGCGTTGCACAAAAGGAGGAAAACCTCAGATTTACGGTTGTACAAGACACAACAGAAACAATAAGCTCCTGCCGCAATCTGTTTGCAATACGTTGGCACTGCATCGAAGGTCTGAAGCTAGTCACTATGATGAATTCCAAGTCCTTTGCCTTGTCTACACCCTGCAATGTCATGGACCCAGTGGAAGTTTGAACCGTAATCCCGTGGTTGTTTGAAGTCAAAACTTGACATTTGTTGGCATTCAATGGAAGAGCCTATAATTCAAACCACTTTATTAGTCCTCAGGTCTTCCGACAATGTATTGCTATTTTCCTCATGAATGGCTTTATATCGTCCGCAGAGACATAACAACGGTCGTCCAAGAGAGGAGCAAGGTCATTAATAAACATAAGGAAAAACAACGGTCCAAGCACTAAACCATGGGAAGGTTCGATATGGGCAGCGCCCATGGAATGTTTTACTACAGAGGAAATCAGACAATCAAGTCAGCAGTTGGGGATGCAGTCCAAAATAAGTCAACTACGGTAGTAAAAATCGATGATTAACCGAGTGAAATGCTTTACCGAATTCTAGGTAGCAAAGCTCCATTGGAACCCTGATATCGAGTCACCGAGTAATTTCATCAAAGAAACACAACAGCTTTGTAAAACAAGACTTCCTTCTAATGAACCCATGCCGTTCCACTATGAGTAAGTTGTTAACAACCAAATGTGCGCAAATTCGTCGCCCAGTAAGCTCCTCCAAGCATTTAAGTAGGACACTTGTCAAACTGACAGACCTATAGTTGTATGGCAAAGATTTGGAGCCCCATTATGAGTTGCAACAATGGTTATATTTTGTAATCAGGTGGCAGCCTGTTTCCCGGAGAGAACTGTTGAAGAAAACCAAAGATTGGATATGGGAGAAAATCAGCAAGCGATTTAACCATCGCGGGATGAATGTTGTCATGGACAAGGCCATCTAACCATTAATTTAGGTCTCCGTAGAACATTTCGCTGGGTATTTATTATTGCCGACATTCCGTTTGCCATCATCGGCATAGATTTCCTCAGACATTTCGACCTCTCGGTCGATGCGAAACAACAGAGGATAGCCGACCCCGCAACAACGCTCTGAGTCAATGGCACCAACACCGGTATTGCAGCTATCAACCCAGTCAACGTTTGCTCAAAGAATTTCTCCGACTATGTCCAACTATTCTCTCAGTACACTAAGCTCGTTCAGCCAATGAACGAAGCTCTCCCCGTGGCATCTCAGGTCACGTACCATATCCGTAACAACGACCCACCTATCTCTTCACGCCCGCGCCAATTTTCGCCGGAGATACTGAAGCTAACTAGAACGGAGTTTGAGAACATGCTCGAACTTCGAATAATCCGCCCTTCAAATAGTCCTTGGTCCTCTCCACTCCATGTGGTCCCAAGGAAACGTGGCGACGGCCTTGCGGCGACTACCGAGCCCTAAACAAAGTTACGGTCCCCGACAGATACCCCATTCTACATATGCAAGACCTTACTGCATGGCTCGCAGGTAAGACGGTCTTCAGCTAGATCGATCTTGTTCGACTGGTCTGGCCTGCGAGTTCTGAGAAATGGTTCCCGAAAGACGACGTCCGGGATTCTTCGTGGGACGATGATCGCTACGGCCGTAGACTCCGAGTGTGTTGGGGTGAGCGACACCTCCCAAGCGCACCGTCGGACCGCGGCGGAGGAAATGTCCTTTTGGCCCTTTTTCTAGACTAGCCAGCTATTCTGCAGTCCGACCAACCCGCCCCGACGGCCCACCGATGATGCAATCAAGTCCACAACCAACTACTAAATAACAAAGTAGCCGAAACCTAACGAATTTCACGCGCGTCCTTTCTGTCCGCGTGTGCCTACTACAACCAGTACTCTACGTTTCCATCCTAATTTCGTTTCAAAACCTGACCTCTATCGAAGGCTTAAATCATTCAGACTTTAGGGGGACCCCTGTAATGAACATGAAACAAGCTTTTAGTATTTTGTGACAATGGATCTTATTATTATTTGTATCTTCCGATCGTCCGGTTCACTTTCAAATTGCTGGGATTCGCCTGTTACCTTGCTATGTGCTCTTGCTAATTTGCTTTTAGTTCATTAAAACTCTCTACAATACACGTTGGGCCCGGCTATATACACTTCGGAATAGCTGGCATCCGTATTGGTTCCTACTGGTTCTCGTCGTAACCAGTACCTGAGTTCCGCTCTACATAGGTTACCGTTGCAATGACAGTTCTAAAGGGTTAAACACCTAAGTTAATGCTGTTTTCGTAGTATTATATCTTCTTTCTATGTAACTCAAGAACCAAAGATGTGACTTCACAGACCCATTAACTGCAATAGTCACGTTCGCATTGGCTGCACTTATGATGGAGATGACATATTGTAGACTTATCCTTCCGTTCCGATGATCAGTGGAGTGCCTCAAAGTTCGGTCCTCGGCTCAGGTGTATAAACGACTTACCTACCATGCTACAGATAGATTCTTTCATCAATGCGAATGATCTAAAGCTATGGATGGAAGTATCCAGTATGGATAACGGCGACATGGTGGGAAAAAACCTCAGCTATGGTGCCGCAATACAAAAGAGAAGAAAAAGTGAAACAGAGACACGTCGGCTGAGTCACCAGTAACGGATGGACATCGTTTTGGAGAGGTAACAACCGGCTATTGTGCCGCAACAAAATCATGTTATGCCTACTAATTGATATCGAGCTTGAAGGGAAAACGCAAGCTGTAGGGGGATGGACGAAGGAACTCATAATACAAACGCCATTGAGATCAGCGCCTAGCCATATCAAGAAGTGTATCCAAACAAACGTGTGCATCCTCCTTCGGTCCACAACTAGGGAGCCGAGAGGCTCCAACCGAGGCCTTTATTCCTCTTGACCAAGTCATCGCCTGGCTGTCTCTTCTCTTTTTCCATCCACACCCAAAGGGCACAAACAACGCAAGTGGCGGAAGTCGGTGAGTTGGCATGCGCAACATGTGGTCCAGCCATCGGAGCCTGGTGCATGAAACAACGGTGCTGAGCGGTTTGCTTCTTCTCCCTGCACCATAAATAAGGCATCCAACACGCTCATTGATCACATGGTGCTCCCAACAGGTATGAGCCAAACTGCGAAGGCACCGGTGGTCGAACGCAAGTAGCCTCCGTATGTCGGCTGATATAAGGGGCCAGGTTTCACAACCGTACAGTAGGGCAAAACGTACAACTGTATTGTATACACTACCCTTCAGGGAGAGTGATGTCGCACCAGCGCCATAGGTGGCGATGGTTAGCAAAACCGCCTCCAGCTTTTACTATCGGTTCGTGATCTCATCCTTGATCCCAAGGGCGCTGATACAACTACCTAGGTAGTTGAACTTCAAAACGACTTCTAGCTGATTCCAACCAAGGTTCAGCACAGGAGGCGCTCCCTGTCAATCTTGAAGGAAAACTTTGCACTTCGAGGGTGTTGTGGCTTCCACTGACTGTACGAATAGCCTGCCAGAAACTGTTGTGCCGCCTCCAACCGGTTTAATCCGCGACGAAATGAAAACGCCAAGATCTTCTGGACTGAGGGATTCGTATTGTATCAGAGCATAGCGCAATAAATAGGTTGAAGGCAACTACTAACACAGCGGGATTGGAGGTGCTAATTAATGCTAATTAACACAACTCACACGGTTCACGTTTAGGGTTCAACTTGCCACTGACCCCAAATTGATTCGCGTTTTCATCTCTGCTTACGTTCGATCTCCAATTGTAAATTGATCCAATGTTGCGCCACGGTTCTCGGCTGGTACGCTGACCGTAAGCTGGCTCTCTGTAACACCACCTTTTTGATATAGTTAGACCGGTAGTTGTATAGGTCTTCCTTCGGGAATCGACCTGAAAAGGTTGCATGCATCTTCTTACCCGTTGTGGCCTTAGTCGGTGTTCACTTTCGGTCGGTTCCACGAGTTGCGTATCCTGTCCGGTCGAGGAGCTTGGGTATAAAGTGCATAATTCATTGAAATCAAATCCTTTGGGGTCGCGTGTCTCTGGGATCCTTGCAAACCGCGGTCGCAGTTGGTTGGCATGACGAACCCATACTTGCCTACCAACGAGAACATCGTACATTACTTTGCCACGTCGTCCCAGGACTTGACCTGGTATCCAGCCTATTGGACGCTCTCCATGAGACGCAGCAACACTGCGTTTCCAACTCTGAAATTTCTGCGCCGTGCTCCGTACCGTCCGTTGTACTGGGCTTCCATATCCGAATTCGTACGACGTATCGATGGGCGTTTCGGAGCCATCAGATTTAAGGTGGTTGTCAGTCTTCGACCCATGAGGGCTTCAGCGGGCAACTTCCTATCTGGTGCATTGGGATTCGGAGTTACTCGATAATTCAAAAAGAATCTTTCCAATCTTTCATACAGCGTTCCCTCGCCCTTCGATTTTAACAATGCACGTTTTAGGGTGTCGACATACCTTTCTGCTTGCCCATTTGATTGGGGATGATACGGTGCAGTCCTCATGTGTTGGATTTCATTGTGTGCGCAAAAGTCAGCGAATTGATAGGATGTGAACTGTGATCCGTTATCCGATACGATTGTTTCCGGATGAGCTGGTATGGTTGTATGATGCACCAAAACATTCGTTGCAGAACACATTATTCAGTGGTACATTGAGCAAATTCAATCTATCAATCCAATCAATGCCAAGAAGATTAACGTCGACACAAGAAACTAAGTAGACGGTTCCACGGAGGCACAGATCTTTGAATTTATTGTCACATTTGAACTTACCATCTAACCTCAGTGGTTCACCGGATGCATTTTCGGCAGTCATTGGTGCGCCTCAGTGGAGCTCCGCCAAATCTCGTCCATGATGATCGAGAAATGATGGTAACGTCTGACGTCGTATCTAGTTGTAAGAATATGGGGACATCGTTAATTTTGACGGTGAGGTACTTTCGTTTGCTCGCAAATTCTGTGTGACAGGTCGCGAGAACTACTTTGGTCTTTGCTCCCTGAAACGACATCTTGTGGGAGTTAGAGTTCGTGTACAAGTTTGGGGTAGAAACAGGCTTGGAATCGTACGTTTTGCGACAGTGTGATTCTTTGTGACCCAGACGTTTGCACTTCTGAGAGATGCATATAGTAAGTACAGAAACGCACAAAATGCCATCCACCACAGTTCCAGCATGAGACCGGGCGTTTCTGGTTGGGTACTCTATGGCTCACATTTTTACCTCGAACAGCCGTGCGATAGATCTGTGGTTCACTCCTGGGGTCAGTATTTTTAATCATGGTATCATGCTTTAAGTTAATCGGTCTCTGGCATTCAGCAGCAATGTCCTGTAATGTCAAATGGGGTTCCTGCTCTAACTTATGTAGGATGCGTGTGCGCACATCCGCATCGGCATGAGATTGAAGACTGCAAACAAATATGAGACTTTTGAACTGAGCAGGTGTCATCGTACCGAGTTTAAAACGTTCACACTCTAGGTTCAGAACCCCAGCATGTGGTATAAAATCATGGATATCACGTTTGAGCAACTTTAAACAAGTATAACGGATACTGAACAAAGATGCCTGCTCACCGAAAATGGACGTCCGAGTTTGCACAGTCTCATCGTAGCGGAAATCAATTGGATTCTGTGGCAGCATAAAATTGGTATAGCGTTCATGCTCAACTGCACCGAGGCTACGCAGCAACAACCGAACTTTCTATGCATCATCTTGCGCCGACGAACTCAACACGGAAAATATCTTCATATTCCATGAACCAGGAATCAAAAGTTACTCCGTTTGATTCATCGAAGAGGAACTCTGATTGCTGTCGTGACTGTGTCTACTGAGGACTGTGTGCCAGCAGCATGGGGCTCAGATTAAACATTCAGCTACTGCGTAAATAACTCGAACAACTGCCTCTATGATTTCTCGAACTGGATCTGCTATTGATAAAGCTGCTGCAACTGCTCAAATGAAATGGTCATTATTGTCCTACACCTCCGTCGCCAAATACCTGTTGTGGCTTCCACTGACTGTACGAATAGCCTGCCAGAAACTGTTGCGCCGCCTCCAACCGGTTTAATCCGCGACGAAATGAAAACGCCAAGATCTTCTGGACTGAGGGATTCGTATTGTATCAGAGCATAGCGCAATAAATAGGCTGAAGGCAACCACTAACACAGCGGGATTGGGGATGCTAATTAATGCTAATTAACACAACTCACACGGTTCAAGTTCAGAGTTCAACTTGCCGCCGATCCCACATTTCATCTCTGCTTGCGTTCGATCTCCAATTGTAAATTGATCCAATGTTGCGCCACGGTTCTCGGCTGGTACGCTGACCGTAAGCTGGCTCTCTGCAACAGAGAGTGCAAAGCTAAGCCCGAAACGGGAGATAGCCAATGCTAATCTCTCCAGTATCACTTGGCAAGTTTCGGAGCTGTCACAAATGAGGGAAATACCGTATGTATACTCCAAGTCAAGAAGTCGTTCACCTGAGAGGAGGTCCACACCTTCTAAGTCGTGTCTTGTGAACGCGATTGCCACGTCTTCATCAAAAGCGAAGTTGAAGTGAAAAGGTGATAGCTGGCATTTTTGTCTCACACCGCTGGAGATATTAAAAAGCGGTGACAACTTGCCGTAAACCCTCACTCTGCCCGAACTACATGCGTAAAGCGCTCGCATAATATTTACATACTTCTCGGGTACACTTTTTTTAGCTGACAGTCCCAAAGGGCGCGGCTATTCATGGAATCTAAGGCACCCTTGATGTAGAGGAACACGACAACGGTGGGCCGCCAATATATGTGACGGTGCTCCACACACCGCACAGTGAAGATGTAGTCGACGCAGCCACGAGCACGACGAAACCCGGCTTGTTCCTCACGAATCTGGCTTTCACGGTGGCCAGTCAATTTGTAAATGATTAGAGGCAAGCAATATCGAGGCGATGCAGCTCAGACTGATTCCTCTATGGTTGCTGCATTCCGCACGCGAGCCCGCTTCGAATATCGGGATAAGGACGAAGAAGCTACAGTCGATTGGGACAGTTTCCTGCTCCCACAGTTTCACTACTAAGTCGTGTAAATCATCAACAAGAGTAGGGCCCCCCCAATTTGAAGCGGGCTGATGAACGTCATCTGGTTCCGCGGCTTTAATCAACTTCAACAGTCCGATCGCAAGCTCGACTTCTGAGCGAAAGGGCGGATCCAAAGGGACAACTCAGGGAGCACGGCGATCACTGGCAAGTGAGAAATAGAGCAATCCCGGTGGAATAAATTGCTTTTCAAAATGCTCAGTCCAATGCTACAAACGTTTTGATAAGTTGTGGATATGCTGTCCACTCTCGTCACGTATAGTTTCACTAACACCAGGTCTCCTGCTGTTCGTTTCCCGTATCAGACGGAACAAGTTTCGATGGTTACCAAGGGCAGCGGCCACTTTTATCTCTGACCACGATGAGAGCACCACGCTTTGCGGTCCATCTTCAGGCTAGTACGGTTTTGTCCTGATGTCTTTGTGTTCGCTTCCAGCCGGAATGTGCCGGAATCAATAACTTCCAGAGACTGCGAAGAGACCCGATGTCTATTTTGGCTAGTGGATTTATCACAGGATGATTTACCTGCTTCTAGTAAGGTCTGGTAAACATGCGTCCAGGGATCTTCAAATGTACTCGGCGAGCGATTGCTCAAACCAGACTCCAGCGAGCATTCGATACGCTGATATACTACAGTTGCCGCTCGATCTATTACACGACTAATCAGTCGATTGGCAATTGCCATTGAATCGCGGCAAATGCTCCGTTTTCCAAATTGATGCTTCTGAAACGTTCGGAGCCAATCATATTGGCGAGTTCTTTCTCAGATATGGTTGTCAAGACGGACCATGGGACCTTGTCTCCTGACCTACGGTCAACTCAGGACACCTTGAAGTAGGTCGCTTCTGCCAACAAGATGTTCCATGCTATCCGTACAGCCTACTCCCGATTGACACCAGAGATCTCTAAGCTTCTGTTTGTCACTAACGTAAGGTGGAATCTCGAGTACGGATTGCTTGTCGCCTATCCTCTCGTGAAAACTAAATGCAGCCTAATTAAGAAGGTTAAGCGACGCAGATCGAAGGGTGCCCCGGAGTTGCGCAATTTCTCTGACCTCCTTCGGCCTTAGCTGATGAACCTTTTCCCCCTGGACTATTGTCGCCGAGGTGGAGATCTGCTTTTCACTGAACGCATTCTAAAAGAAGAGCTGAGCTTCAAGTGTTTTTTTGCTGAACTCTGGAGGCGTGGCTCGTGGGCATAGTTAAAAACCGTTTAAACTACGGAAACTTCGAGTAAATATACTGGTTTACTCGTGTGGTAAACGACTGGAACTCCTTACCCCCATCAATTTTTTAATGCGCACAGAGCAACATTTAAGAAGACTGTTGGATCTTAGCTGATGAGAATGCTAGGGCCTTGCAGTTTTAATGCAACTGCAACACCCCCTGTGGAATCGCGATTCACAAGGAATCGAAGCGTCCGCAGAATTATCGGAAAACGATGGATCTGGAAAGGATTTCCCATCTGCTCTCTACAACCCAATGAATCCAATGAGCAAAGCCATCATCAATGACTTTCCGACCGTGCTTCAAGCCGATTGTCTAATCTATGCCGAGGATTTGAAACTGTGGATGGAGGTCAACAACCTTGAAGACCCTGACAGATTGCAGTTGTCACTTAACATGTTATAAGACTGGTGTCAAGTGACCCTCCGTGAAGCAAAAAATCAAAGTGTGGGCCTGGATCAGAAATCTATTATGCATAGAACACAAGCTCATTGTATATCCCCAGTCAAGTAGAAAAACTCACTAGTGTAGAACACATCTACTTGCTAGTACATTCTTGGTCAGCGTTCGAGCTTCATTAATGTTGATCTAAATCGCGCGCCTACTATCATTCACTTCGCCACTGCAGCGATCGACCAACTTTCGGCATCTAATCGTTAATCCCGACCGTACGATAAACAAGCTGCATGATCAGTGCGGCACCTCACTCCCACATCCTTCCATTTTTCTTTTGTTCGCATTTTGTGTGTTGCAGGTTCCATAGCCTCTTCCATTGCGAGCGAGCCTTCGGTTTGCTTTGTGCTTGAACAGTAACTACACCTGATTGCTGCCAAATTCTCTAGCGGCATTTTTCAAGTAGCATTAGATAAGGATCCCAAAGTGTTTTTCTGGCTTTGATAATTCGATTCTTTGTCTTTTTGTAAATCTTCGCCACAACCTTCCCTTTCGAATGTATCAGCAAGTTGTTCCACTCTTTGTGACAACTCCTTGTTACACTAAACTGCACTCCGGTGCAGCGTGTCTCGAACAGTAAATATTGACGGGACGAAGCCTGCTGGACCAGATAGTTTACACTTACTGATCCTCAAGTCCTTATCGACCATCATCGCGCCTTCTGTTTCTGAACTGTTTAACAGGTCACTATCCACTGGTCTACTACCGGACGACTGGAAATGCTCAGTCGTAAAGCCAAAACCGAAAAGTGGTAACCCAAGCAAAGTGGATAACTACCGGCCGATCTGCCTGACCGCTGTTCTGGCAAAGATGCTCGAGAAGAGCCTTCTGCAGCTTCTCGAGTCGAAAAACCTGTTGACCTCCGCACAGCATGGTTTCATGAAAGGTCGCTCGTGCATCACCAACTTACCGTTGACGAGGCACAAATGGTTACAAGCGCTGAACCAAGGCCAATCAGACGACATCATTTACATTGATTTCAGTAAGGCTTTTGAAAAGGTTGACCATGCAGTGCTCCTCGACAGGCTGAGGATGTGCGCTGTAGGTGGTTCGCTGCACAAATGGATCAGGAATTTTCTTGTTGATCAAAAGTGGAGGGTCCAGGTGGATAACCATCTAACTGACTGGTATCCATCGAGCAGCGGTGTGCCCCAAGGCACTGTACTGGGGCCGATTTTGTTTCTGATCTATGTAAACGATGTGCCTCAGCTACTCCAATCACCTTGTGCGTTGTTCGCAGATGACTTGAAGGTGTGGAAAGTAATCCGCACACTCAATGATTGTGACTTACTTCAGCAGGATCTCGACCGCCTCTCCAGGTGGTCTGCAGAGGTTAACCTTCCGATCAACCCTGCCAAGTCGCAATTTATGAGGTTGGGTAAGTGTGAGCACAGCCGAACCTACACAGTGGCTGGTCAACCGTTGCATCCCTCGCCTTTCGTGCGCGACCTCGGTGTACTCTCACGCTGCGACCTAAAGTCCATTGACAACACGAATAGGCTGTACCAAAACAGCCTTCGGATGTTTTGGGCCCTCAGGCGCAGCTTCAGCACTTGGTCCGAAGAGATTGCCACTTGCCTCTTCGTCTCGATAATAGGACCAATGCTGGAGTACGGATATCCCGCGTATTGTCCCATTACCCGGGGCGAGGTAGAAAAGCTTGAGTGAGTGCAGCATGTAGCCACCAGGCTGATTCCCAACTTACGAGGTGTGCCATACGAAGACCGATGTAAGAAACTAGGGCTGTACACCTTAGCTTATCGTCAAATGGGGGTTGACCTCATCATGACGCACCGGATATTACATCTGAGTGATTATCCCATGTTGAGACAACTGCTTCAGATGCGCACACCAAGTTGAACGCGAGGACACCGGTACAAACTTGTCGTACCGGAGTTGAAGCGGGTCGCTCACCAACTGTTTCGAACGCAGAGTGGTGGATGTATAGAACGACCTGCCGCAGCAAATAGTAGAGGCGAACTCAGTGTCGGAATTTAAGAAGCCCCTTGACAAACACTTTGCAGACACAAAATATACAGAGCGGAACAGAACATAACGAGTATATGTCCAAGAGAGACGAATGATGCAGCTACACAGAGAAAGCTCTACTCGCTGTTCTGAACTAGTATTCAGTATTCACGGTGGTTGTTGAATGAAGTCTTAACTGTACTGAGGATTCTTGAAGTGACGGTGTCGCAATAATCCTTTCATGTTCTTCGTGATCCCATCAGTTATTCATTGAAATCTCTGGCTTTTCTTGCCGACTTTCAATAGTAAATGAGCTAACGCGTAAGCCGATCGGCAGCAGCGAGAAAAAAGGTTTGATTAGCTTTCACAAAAATCACCAAACCACTTAGGTTTTCCTGCAAAATCTAGTTATCCGTCATAATCCCAGAAGTTCCAGGCCTCCTCTATGCGTCTCGCATTTACGCCAATGGAGTACCTGAACATCGCTATTTGATATGATCTCGGATATTCATCTAACGTGAACAGCGTAGCGGAATCCATTCATTTTGCTTTCCACGCAATCCAACAAACGGATAATCTCCTTTCTGCCATTTGTAGAGGACGTGGCAATGAAACCAAGATATGTGCACCAAAAGCGAACGGGGTTGGGTACCTCAGCACATCTGTCAACATACCAAGTGACCCTTTGTGAAGCAAAAAATCAAACTGTGGGTCTCGATCAGAAAGCTATTATGCGTAGAACACAAGCTCATTCCATATCTCGAGTCAAGTGGAACCACATGCTATGTTAGAACACACCACCTTGCTACAACGTTCGAGCTTCGTTAATGTTCATATCAACCGATTTCGCCGCTGCAGTGATCGACCAACTATCGCAAGTTTCGCACAAAACGGTTAATCTCCACCGTTCGATAAACCAGGCGCAAGCTCAGTATGGCATTAAATCCACACAATTAGACTGACCTATGGGGAATACCTATAAACTGCAACAAGTGCCTTGTCTTCTCGATTGACGCTTCTGATCCACTTGGCAACTTTCACATCGGTGGCTTTCATAACGACTGCCATTCGAGGAAAGGATCTCGGCGTCATTGTATCCTCCGAGCTAAGAACAACTCAGGATACGTCAAAGAAAGTCGCTCCAGCTAACAGGATGTTTTGGACTATAAGATCATTCTCTCGGATGACCCCAAAGACCTGTTCGTTTCACATGCGCGTTCCATCCTTGAGTACAGCTTATCAGCGAGTTACCCACGCTCCAAATCGAGTGCAACCTACTGGAGAAAGTTCAGAGGCGAGGTTCTAAATCGATCCCAGCTCTTCGGAATTCGTCCTATGAATCTGCTCTCTCTAGACTACCGCCATCGTCGTGGAGACTTAATCTACGCAAGACGCATTCTGAGGCGAGTTGGGTAACGATCTCCAACAGTACTTCCAGATCAACAAAAGTATCTCAACTCATGCACACAGTTGGAAACTCTTCAAACCGAGGAGGCATCGTGTTCGCCTAGAGGTCACCTGCCCGGATAATGAACAATTCACCATACGCTGTGAACAGTGCTCTCACTGAGGAATTGTTCAAGGCTTTTGGATTTCCACCTGCTTAGTGTATCAGAATCACGCTGTTATTTGTGTAACAGTGCTCCCCATTGTGAACACCTTTTCTCATTAACGCGACTTCCTCAGTGCATTTGAGAAATGTACTCGGTGTAATTGTATTCACTGTTTTTCATTGGATCGTGGACTGTAGAGAGCAGAAGGGAAATCCTTTGTCAGCTCCATCGCTTTCCGATCAGTGTGGAGGCCGTGGTTCGCTGTGAAGCGGTATTCCACAAGTGAGGGTGATAGCTACAGTGGAAGCTGCAAGGACCCGCCGTACACAAGATACAAGGATCCAACATACGCTTGAAACTTTCTTCAGGCCGGGCATTGACCACTGGCTTCGGTAAATCGTCCAAGTCGTTGCGAGAGCAGAACGAACCCGGAGCCTACTGGGTTTAAAAAGTTTCCAGTCGTGGGCTCGAGTTAAACTGTTAGCAATGACTTGAAAGAACGCCGGCAGCTGTGTCTCCAACTCCCTTATCAGGATGCGGCTGGTGAAAATCGGGTCACCGCGACGTCGACGATAATCCAGGGAGAACATGTTAATCCGCAAAGGTCTCAGAGTATAAGACAAGTCCCATAACCCCCAGATGTATGTAGATCCCCGAAGTCAGACCATCTCAATTAGGCCACATTCGAACTTGAAAAGAAGACGGCAGGAAATCTGTATTCGAGAGTGGGACGCACAAAGGAAGTAAACAAGAGTCTGAAAATATCCAGAGTCAAACGCAAGAGGGCACTTTGTATGGTAAGGAACATCTTGTTGGCAGCGGCAATCCTTCGTAATGTGTCCTGCGTAGACCGTAGATCAGATGACACCAACATGTCGTTTTTCGAGGATTGAGATTCTAAACAAAGCCCCACTAGTATGGTACGTCCCGAAAGGCTTAAGAACACCGATGAGGAGGACCGAGCATTTATCGCGGACAATTGCCAGTTGACTGACCATTCATATGACGTAGCAAGTGTTATCTGTAATGTTTGCATCATCAAGACAAGATACCTCAATCCACAGCTTCAAGTCGTCAGCATAAATCAAGCAATCCGACTGAAGTTCGATCGGAAGGTCATTGATCAAGATTTTGAAAATTTGGGGCAAGCACAGATCTCTGCAGGACACCGCTAGTCATGAGCACATGAGCGGATTAATTCTCGTTCCCGCTGACTCGCATGGTATGGTCATCCAAGAAATCCGGATCCAAGATAGAACGTTCCAAGAAACACCGATTCCTTGCAGTTAATAAAGGAGCCTTTCATGAAGAACCTTGTCAAATGCCTTGCTGAAATCGACTAACATCCAGGCGCTTCCCAGCATCTAATGATTTCGCCCATCTTTCCCGAGTAACAAGCAAATTCGAAGAACATGAGTGTGCTCGAAGAAAAGCATGCTGCGAACAAAAGATGACATTCAGTTTTCGAGATGAGGATGCAGTGCCCGCGTGAGAATCCTGTCCACTACCTTGCATAAGATTGACGTTATGCAGCTGGATCGATAAGCAGCCGGATTTCGACGATGTTCTCCTTTGTGTATATGTTTAACAATCCCGTTTCCAAGCAATCGGGAGCCTTCCAACTTAAAGGGAGTGTGGAAAAACCAGGCAAACAGGAGGAGCAATGTAACCGGCCAGTCTTGAGGAACAGCTGGTGCAACACATTGGGACCCGGCGAGGAGTTCGGATCTAATGCACAAATGCCTTTGGCAACGGTATTAGCGATGATCTCTACGTGATCCAACGGAGAGGGGTGGATTGGTGCTAGGTCACGGGGTAACGACGTCTTAATGGAGTAAACATATGGATATTGCAGGACTTTCGTAGCGTCATCGAGAAGCAAACGAAATGCGCTAAAGAAGATAGAATAGGAATGACACTGCCTCCTCACGTACTGCCCTGCAAATAATACAAGTGTGTCTCGGGTGTCGTCTTAGATTGTAAAGCCAAACCGAGATCGTAGCTATGACGTTTTTCGCGTATCTTTTTAGGATGCAGATATTCATGGTCACTTTGTAGTCCGAATAGTTAGGCGCGGAGCATGAGAATGAATCGGTCCCACAATTTCCGCCTTTTGTTCAGTTTGGTGGCTAGTCTGTACGTAGGCTAAGCATGCGACATCCTTCAGAATGTAAGGTGCACAAGCATGAACACAATACTCTGCGGCCGAAGTATCGCTTTGTACAATGGAAGAAAGACCTCCGAATTTTAGTATTACATAACGCTTCTGAAGCGAGAAATTTGCTGTCGCGCTCTGTTAGCAGCATTTTGGCATTACGCCGAAGGCCTGAAGCTATGCACCATAAAGCCTTATCCACGCATTGCAATGTCAAGGACTTGTGGAAATTTGCACCGTAATCCCAACGTTACTGTAGGATAACAGGTGACATTAATTCGCGTTAAATGGCAAAACCCATGATTCAGACCACTTTGCCAGTGCCCCGGTCTTTAAACAACGGCCGGGGCACGAAAATTCGTCACTTAAGGAGCTGAGAAAAATTATGGTGATTTTAAAAAGTATCGCCTGTTAGGCAAGGAACAGAGGTGTGTAATCTTATATTATGGCATAATTGGACAGATCACGTTATTTAGTTACATAGTAACTTTTTGCCTCTGCAAGTGACCGAAACCTTGTAGTGACATGGAGATTTCCCTGTTTTACTGTAAAATATTAAAGCATACATTTTGTACCTAGACAACATAAGAAGCTTGCCTGTTTCAATGATTAGTGCATGTTTACGTCAACCAAACGAACCGCAATGAATGTTATTCAGCCTCGGAGAGCGTTTGCTGCGTCTCGGCAGGTGACTATACTTTTCCCTCCAGTCAGAACCCTTTTACGGTGCCTGAATTTGCTGGATTGCACGTCTCGACAATAAACGTCTATCTCACCCATATATCGGTCTTTTGCTGACTTTTACTTAAGGCAGAACGAAAGAGTTTATAGCGACCGAACGATTCCGCTATACACACCCGAGTGGGGCGCCTGGACCTGCACCGTGTGGACAGGGTGCATTCTATAATTGAGAATGCAACACTGATTCTATCTCATTCCCACAAAATGTCAGAACATGACAAAAGAGAATTAAGATAAGGCAAAATTATCTTACCCGATCGTCCTCTTGGATGTTAGCTGCGAGAGGAAGCCCATCAACAACCCTAGCAATGAAGGTGAAGTAAATCATCCGCGAACGCCAAACGTGGAAAATTTCATATGCCCGCCAGATCTTTTTCATTGCTTTTGCACATACTTATTATTCCTTATATGAATAACACCAAAACGTGTGTTTATTTTAGTTCACACAAATATTTGTTTTAAATTACTGAGTTATTTTGTGAAGGTCAATATATGCCATACTGCTAACATGGCGGTTGCGTCTGTGCGCAGCAGTATTGTCCAGGTTACGAATGTGTCTCCTACTGCTACTTCGGAGCAGTTAAGAACTCTGTTCGGGCATATAGGTGTCCTAGAAGAGTTTGTCATATATCCTGGAGATGATAAAGAGGAACCAGCTAGCAGGGTTAGTTTATAATATGCTATTTTTACCCATCAAGGTGGCCTTTATTCGTTATCATGAACCTATAAACGCTGAGGTGGCGTTGCACCTTAACAATACAGTTTTTCTTGATCGGGCGTTGATTGTACTTCCGCTTGCTAACGGCTTGGACTCCATCCCGGATGAGAAGTATGCTAACCTCGTAAGGGCACCACCGAATACTGCTGCTGGCGTTCTTCCTCGCACTGCTGACTGGCCCTTGGACGTCATCAGTATGGTTGTCGGTCGCCCTGGTGAACAAGTCATTCATACCATTGAGCCTAGGCTGACTACACTTGCCTTCCCTCTCTATCCTCCTCTTGCAGCCACGACGGACGGCAGCCGCATTGAGGAGATCCGCCGCACTATTCTCGTAACCAATCTCGACCCAAAAACTACCGGTGATCAGGTGCGTCCGTTCATTGCTATTTAGCCAGCATTGCGCTCCTTTTCTCTACCTTTCAGTAACTGCTATACGTCCTAGCTTTAGTTATTATGCATGATTGGTAGTATTTAACTTGTAAACCACTGGAATATTGAGTCACGTTTACTGCTGCTCGGCATAGTCACTACCTTCATACCGCAACTATTGGCTAGTTTTCTCTCTTTTTAGCAGTCATACTTGCCGTTATCTCGCTTGTACAATAAGTTACTTTGTCACTTGTGAACTATGTTTTCTAGTTACTAATTTGCTATGATTGGCATAGTTCCGTTAGCTTTGAACATACTATATCCACTTCTGAATAAGCGGACTTGGCACGCGATCTTTGCCTTCTTTTCACTGGTCGTCTTGTCTATTGATTTAGCTCCACACCTGCCTTCAGCGTTCAGCATACGCTGTTTGCCCTGTGACATTGGGAGTCGTACTTCTTTTATCTTCAGTCTGTTACTTTCACCTGTTTGGCGCTGGGTCTTCCTCCCTTTTACTCATAGATCATTACTGATCTATTTCGCCAAGTCTGATATAGGTGTGAAGCCATCTTCTATTCCTCAGTGTATAGCCAAAATATTCTCGAGCTCAGCTATGTCGTTATCTACTCTGTTGTCTTTTGTTCTTTTCGTTTGTAGTGTTTTTGCCTGGTCGGGTAGCTTAATGATTTATATATCTTTTCAAACTATCACCTATTAAGCCGCTATCTAATTGCTACTTTGTCTTCTGTATCATGTTTTCCAGCGCAAACTACCGTCGGCGTTGCGTGCGACCGCAACACGTTTTTATAAACGACCAACTAATCGTGCCGTCCGGCAGAATGTTGAATCACTCTACCTATGATTCTCTTGTCTTTTTGCTTTGTTTTTGCGAATTAGTTGCCACGGTTTGAACAAACAGGGCAGTCTCAGTGCATAAGCTGCTCAACCTTCACAGGAAATCTTTAGGCCCACTACCAGGAATGCGTCGTCCTGGCCCGATCAAGGAGCCGTTTGTTTGTAAAGGTAACTGCCAGGTTACCTGAGTTCTAGTGCTAATTGTCTACTGTTTTCCTCGCTGTATATTCCTTTGACTACTTGCTCTCAAGACTTTTGGTCGTTCCTAATTAAGCTCCTTTTTTAGGTTTTAGAATTCTTTAATAAGCATGCCGAGGTTCGCTGCGTACGGATGGCCGGAACTGAATTTGATCGCGCCGCGTATGTCGAGTTTACTCAGCAACCATCTATCGTTAAAGCGTTCGGTCTGATGGGCGCCACACTCAATGGCCGACAGGTGAGCCGTAGGATCTTGTGTTAATTCCTCACTTTAGATCATGGTGCAACATTCGAATTGCGCGATTATTAAGCCCGCGAACAACTTTGCTATGTTTGACGATGGATCCAAGATAGCTGCAGCTGTCGAAGCAAAGTCGGAGCACAGTAAGTACCGAAAATATTTACCAAAGTCTATCATCTTGATTTTCACACTCGTCTACTTTTTGTTACCTGCTTCCTTACCGTAAGTTTGTAGAATATGAAAGCTGGCAGTCCAAATATCCTTGTCAAGTTTTTGCTACGGCATCGTGTCAATATTGATTTGTCTGAGTTATCGCAATGACGTAGTTATCGCTGTCTAGTTGAACTGATCTTAGAACGCACTAGCTGCATTTGACTAATCACACTGTCATTTACTCTTCACTTTTCGTCTTAAATGTTACCCCGCATATAGTTGTGAAGTCAGCTTTTATCTGCTACCATAGCCAAAATGCCTTTCATTTCTTTTATGTATGTATGGACATAATCTCAACTGTCTAACAACTAGACATCCAGTATAAACTATGGAGATCACCGAATAACAGGAAGTCTTTGCGTCATATTCATCGTGACATAGTAGATAAGGGTGATCAACATACTTCAGCCACTGTGCTGCAAGAAGAAAAGACCATTTTGACAGAAAGTATAACAAAACCTTTTAGTTTGTTTTTTTACACGCTGCTTTTTCTATTTCTTTGTCATTTTTAATGCTTAAAGTATTAAACAAGTGGATCAATACAATACTGTACACAATTTTTTCACTGACTCCGGTTGAGGGCCCTGTCTTCACGAGTGTTAAGCCTTTGGCAATCCTCTTTCGGTCCTCATCCTGGAAGATGTCCTGGACCAACAGCGGCTAGACACGACGTCAGCGATTTCATGTGCTCTCGCTAAGTAGAAAGCTGACCACCACGCGGTCGCCTCTAGCCAGGTCCTTGAGGAGCAAATTGAGCGCGACGCGGTAGGCGCTCATGTGCCATGCGTTCGATGTGACCAACCCACTTTAACTGGCGCAGCAAAATAAGTTTCTTGAAGGGAATACTCGCATTCCCCAAGATGCGACGTCGAACGTCATTACTATTAACTCGATGTCTCCACCAAACACGAGCAATCCTCCTTAAGCAACCGTTATCGAAGGAAGAAAGACGCCGCGTCTTCCACGCGAATTGGCCAGGACTCGCTTCCATACTACAACACTGAAGTAACAGATGCGTTTAACCGCGGTCCTTTAGCGAGAATGAGACATCGCGACGACGCCACAAGTGCCTCAGATTGGCAAATGTTGATCGGACTTTAGCGATACGAAGAGAAACGTTTTTGTTGATAGTGCCGTCAGCACAAACACAGATCCCAAGGTAGACAAAACTATTTATCTGTTCAAATTGTGCACCTTCGAGAGTGAGCGCGGGAGCAGGTGAAAGCCAAACCTTGAGCAGTACTTTACACTTCGATGGGGCGAAGCTCATGCCATACTTAGATGCTTTAACCGCCAAACGATCCAGAATGGGTTGCATACCCTGAGAATCGTCACCAAGTAAGGCGATATCATCAGCAAAACCTCACTCGGTCGCGCGCAGAAGCTCTAGGTCAAAATGTTGGAAACCTAGAGCATTCGACAGAACGTCTTCGATTGCGAAGTTGAAGAGGAATGGGGACATAGGGCAGCCCTGTCACCCACCGCTATTGACAGCGAGTTGTGAGGAAAGCTTGCCCTAGACTCACTCTGCCGGATGTATGAAGGTAAAGTGATCGTAGGATGGCGGTATATTTCTCTGGCACCCCGTTCTTTAGCAAGCAACGCCGTAAAGCAGGTCGATCAACGGAGTCAAAAGCGGCACGTATGTCAAGGAATGCAACGATAGCGGGCCTGTGATAAATGTGGCGATGTTCGAGGAGCTGACGGGGCGTGAAGATTTGATCCACGCATTCGCGGCAAGGACGGAAACCAGCCTGTTCTTCACGGTAGTGTGATTCACGTACTGGGGATAGTCTGCGAAGCAGAGTGGATGCCAATAGCTTAGAGGCAACCGAAATAAGACTAATCCCGCGGTGACTTGCACATGAAGTGCGAGCGCCTTTCTTGAAAATCGAGACAATAACTGGTTTGCCCCAATAGGAAGGCACTTTCTTTTCATGCCAAATTTTTGCGAACAGCGCGGTCAGGTGGTTAATGGTCGCCACACCGCCGTACTTGAATAGCTCCGGAGGAAGTCCGTCTAAGCCGTCATCCTTGAAGCAGTTCAAGCGTCGAATCGTCCTTGACCGAACCGCCACTGCAGTCAGTTGGAGCGTACACCGAGATCACAAACAGGTTGTGTCTCTTCGCGGTGCCTGTTGATTCTACATGAACCCCGAAGCCGAACTGCACATAGTCGGCTGTTAATCGGGAACCAGTCCAGTAGTGCCGCCTCGGCGTTGCCACTTAGTGCTATACCTACGCCAGCCAAACCCGCTGAGGCTGCTTCTGGATCTCTAGAAAGACGCAGGTGATATCTGGCTTCGTAGTCATTGGGGATGTCAATGTAAGCACAGTGTTGGGATCTTGCAATCGGGTTTCTGAAAGACAGTAGACATGAATGTCTATGGAATCTAGGATGCGCGCTAGACCGGCTTTCTGTCCAATCTGCATAGCACAGCACACGGAACGAGGATCGGGGATGAAGGAGTGCCATAGGTTGAACTCCTTGGTCTGCGGCGCAACCGGAATCGCAGCCAGATTGTTGAACACACGACGCGGGTCACGGAAAGTCGCGTTAACGTGAGAAGCAGAAACGGTAGCTGATGAGCACTTTTGTAGTGCAGTCCATGGTTTTGCGAGGGCGTGATACTACCCGGTTTCCCAAGCCGAAGTAGGGAGTTAACTTAGGGAACTCCATCCCGAACCTTTGGCTAAATAACCTAAGCGCAACACAGCGGGGCGGATTCATCGAGTCGTTGACTGGATGTTAAGTTCATGCGTCTTTGTTTGGTAGATCACCAAACTGGGACCTAATACTCCTCATGAAATCAGCACAATTGCTGGACTACAATGCCCTACCGAAATGGAAGTCACCGATCATTTCACTGGAACGGGGTACGCCCGCACCACCTAGCTGGCACCACGAGGAGGTAGTTCGACAAGCCAGCCCTTATATGTTGTATGGTGCTAGTGATAGTGCGACTAAGACCAGAGCTTTCCTTTGGTTAGAGCTATTAGCTTTGCAACCTCGGTCCTCTTTATATTTGAATTCTTTGTGGTCTTTCGGCTGCTACTCCTATAACTCCAATGCTAGTCGATTAACAGTAGCTTCATTTATTCGGTTTGCCCCATGCTGAGACTGATGTTGCATTCTTGCTGCTTCTTCACCGCAGTTGGGCTAAACCAACTTTTTTTAAGCTGGGTAAATTTCATTCCACTTTATTTGTTTTGTTCTGGTTACCTGAATCATCTATCAACTGGCCACGTTGCTTACACTAATTGCGCTTATCTTCGGTAACTTTGTGACGTTTGTAGCATTTTTAAGTAACTTATGAACATTTCTTACTTATCGCGGAATCGTTACTAACCAACTTACTTCATATGCTAGTTTAGCGGAGCGTTATGCCACCGTATATGTATGCATTATTGGATTTGTTTTATTTCATCTTGTCGTTCCAGGTGATTGGCTGTTGCTTGATATCCCCGGTGTGGCTGCGTTTGATGTGCATGTTGACAAGGTGCCTACCTGTCTATTACCCACTACCTCGTTCATACTGGCTCCAGGAGACATTTGGACGTTGCTGAAGGGCACGAGGTGCACGGTCCTTGTGGCCGTGCTAGGCTCGAAGAGTGGTTCCATGCACTCAGTGTGAAGCGGACTACGGTCCAGCCACCGCCTTGTGTGCGCTTGATTCCTCAAATACAGTGTGCTTGTGTTTGCCTGTGAAGGAGTGTGGGCCGGCTCCGTTGATGAAACGTGGCTCCCATTCACATGCCTACCGACCTTCTTTACACTAGATATAGGGTGTGTGGTTGGTGTGAGTGGTGCAACGCAAGCCACCCATGGTCCCTCTGTAGGCACAGGCGTCCTGTGACTGGCCACAGTGACAGGCAAATCCGAAACCGGATGCCGGCAACCGTTTATGCGGTGCTGAACATTTCCTTGATAACACCGCCTTTTCTGCTGCATCGAGCGGGGTGTATAGGAGCGAAGAGCCTACTGCTCAGGCCTTCCCGTCTGCGTTTTCTACCAACGCCTCTTCATCCTTATCGTCCCCATCCAACTTCACACTTCCCCGTTTGCGACCTCTTAATTCTTGGTCCTCTTACATTTTCAGTTCCTTCACTCCTCTTTTGAGCCTTCGATCCTGCGTAAGACTGCCTTGCCTCAACCTACGCAATTTGTTACAGACTGACCAGCTTGCAGCACGTACATTATGACTGGAAATGTTATCGATCGATATCTGCTGTTTGGCGGAAACGCCTGGAAGATTCGAATTTCATGCTTAGGCTGCGATCCACCACAAACGACACTGGTAGCATGTTCTCATTGCGTTTGATCGGACATGGCGCAGTTTCAACTACCCGTCAAGCCGGTGCAGACATTGCTCTGAGTTCTCGGGTTGAACCTGTCCTGATAGATTGGATCTCAATAAACAGCTGGATATGCACCGTCAGGTTGACTGGCTCGTTCATTGCGTCGAAGTCACACGCAATCAAACAGTGTCTGTTTGTCATTGCAACTTATGCCCCACAAACTGTAACTCCGACTCAGTGAAAGATGACTGCTATCACCAACTGAATGAGCTCTTCACTTTTGAAGTATAGATAATGTGGTGTTTGCTGGTGATTTAAATGCCAAAGTTGGAAGATTGTTCACTGATGAGCTGCATCTAAGTGGCTAGCACAGTTTGAGCTCCCGTAATGATAGTCATCAGCAGTGCATCAGCCACCTGAACTGATGCTTCGCTGCCATACACCCACGGTGACCTGCAGAACAAGGAATAGTGACAAGGAGGGGAAGGGGACCTCCAGTAAAACCTTAATGGTCTAAACAAACAACGTGTCAAGGCGCTTACAATTTGTCCACAACATACCATCACAAACCGCAGACTATCGTGCAAACAAGACGGCATCGTCGTGACAACTTCCTTGAGGCTTTCACCGCTCCGCGTCATAATCAGCCATTACCCCGCAGCTAACTCAGCACCAAATACTTTAAACAGGCAATCCGACTAGGAGACGGCAGCTGACGCGCCACTGGTGTCGACTGCACGCCATGTACTTTAACTTCTTAAGCCAAGCACAAGGCATGCCACGTGGACTCCAGCCTGGAAGGCGAAGCGTACCGACGGCGCCGAGTTTGGTTGTCAGTGATTTCATTTCCCGCTGCCAAGTTAATTTTTGCTTACCTTGGGCCTTGCGCCACCCTACATCTAGCCAACGAAACAAGACCCTGTTCAGTAAGCGGTTACCGGACATACGTAGTACGTGCCCATGCTAGCGCAACTTAGTATTATCTGTTGTTCTAAGGAAATAGCTTGGTTATCACTGCCTAATGCTTACGCACATCATCGTTGCGGACACGTTGGTGCCATCCGACACCAGCAATGCTTCGCAGACAATGATAATCAAACAGATGAAGGTGCCACGGGACGGCCCTCATTGTGGCTCTGTATACACGGCCTTTTAGATAGTAGGAGATCTCTTTCCCACGCCAAAGATGTCGCAGATTCAACAGGACGGTTCTAGCTTTTGCAGGACGTGAACTGACTTCAGCTGTCGTGCGCCCGTCGTGGCTCATACAGCTGCCAAGGTAGGTGAAGTAATCGTCCATCTCGAGTTTCTCGCCGTCTGGTGGTTGGTGGACCTGAAACAGCACCTTCATGGCACGAAGCTTATGATTAATAATGGGACAGTCGAGAGAGGTTATTTGGGTTTGATTGGGCCATCCCATCATCGTAAAAAGCAGGACAATGTCGTCTGCATGATTAGGGTCAACTAGGCTTTTACAAGTCAACACCTCAACGCCTGCATCATGAGGCTCCGCAAGGGAACACTCCATGCTGGAATCCACTACAAAGTTGACCAAAAATGGGGCGATTGGGCAACGCTGACGAACGCCACTTCTTGTCGAAAGTACACTACAAATCAACCTAGACCTTGACGCGGCGTGTAGTGTCCGAATACTGGGCACGTAAAATGTCTACATGTTTCTCGCGAACACCTTTCCCCGCGAGTATTTCGATTAGAATGCATCTTTCGCTTGAGTTCAACGCACTCTTGTAGTCAAGGAAAACAGCTGTTGTCAGTCTGCGGTACGTGTGTCACTGCTCTAGAACCTGTCACAGAGTAATTATTTGGTCTTTACGGCCCCGTCCTGGACAGAAGCCTACCTGCTCTTCCCTAGTCCTTGATTTTCGCTCCCCAACTAGCCGACAAGCGAGGATTGAAGTCAGTAATTTGTCACCACCGGCGTTAGTCTAATACCTTTGCTATCAGCACAGTCAGTGCTGCCACTATATTCTATTCACTCCAGTTGCCGGAATGGTATCTGCCTTCTGGACCTGTTCGAACAAGTGTATCAGTGTCTTGCAGAGGACCTCACCACCATCTTTAAATAGTGCAGGTGTTAGTGAATCCGATTCAGCAGTACAAAACGATTAAGGGCTGTGATCGCGTTTCGGACCTCAGCCTCTAACGGAGTCTCCAAACTAATCGGCCATGGCCCATCCTGCAACATCTGAGTAGGAGGTCCAGAAGCAAGGGGACAACTGAACTGCTCTCGAAAGTGCTCCGCCCAACAATCCATACGGCGCTGCTTATTGTGAATAAGGGCACCTGCGCTGTCTGATTGTTTCACTGACGCATTACACCTCCACCTGCAGAGGGACCATGATGGACTTGTGCTGCACCACCAACGGTTCCATCCGTACACCACATCCGGTGTGAACCCGAAGGAATAAGGCAGGAGTCATATGGATGTGAGCCACGTTTCATCAACGGAGCCGGCCCACACTCCTTCACATGCAAATACAAGCACGCTGTATTTGGGTAATCAAGCGCACACCAGGCGATGGTTAGGCCACAACCAAACCATTTGCATGGACCCACTCTCTGAGCTTAAAACGGTCACGAGAATCATGCACCCGTCCCCCAAAGCAACGATCAACTCTCTTCGAGTTAGTATAATCAAGGCGTAAGGAAGTAGACTGGCAAGCAACAGCCAACCACATAAAATGACAAAGCGAAATAAAATTATTCGAATGAAGCATACGGATATGTCCTACATATATAGCCCGAAAGTGAACTGATTACCGGTTGGTTCCGCGGAGCTGTACGCCACCGGACGCGTCCACACGTCGCGGATCGGGAAACGCCTTTTATGTGAAGGTAACAATAAGTCTAGGCTGTTCCCTGGCGAAATAAATAAGCAGTCGCATACAATCAGCGGCATCGTCCTACAGCGTTGGAGGTTTTGGGCTGGTCACCTGGTTCCTCATTGAGTACCGCAACAGCCCGCAAAAACTCTATGTCCAATCCAGTGTGACCGTCCATAGGGTCACTGACCACTCATGTCTGGTTACAGAAGTGAGTACTTAACGGAGGGCGGATGAACAACCTGGATGGTCACCGGCTTCTATGTAGGCCTATGAGCCACGGCTGTCAACGGCCTTCGCGGCGAGTTCGGTAGTCAAGGAAATCTTGGCCACCTTGCTGTTTCACTGGGGCTCTTTGTCCGCCCTGAGTAGTTGACCTTTACACGAAAGCCGTCCACCTAGGTGGGCGGCTCCGAACGGTCGCGGTATACGTCAATCGCCTCGCTGCCTTGCGGGTTAGCTCTTTATGATCCTAGGCTCCGGGTGGGATTCCGTTAGTCAACTTTCTTTCTCAGCCGGGAAGTACCATTCCCACGCAACCTAAGGATCCATGTCTCAACAATTCTTCGCTCGCTCTGTCTGCTTTCATCGACCGAGGTACTACCGGCTGAACCTGTCAAACCACGTTTTACCGCATCACCGTTTAGTCACTTCCATGTTTGTTCAACCCCCCCCCCCATTCTTGGTCCTTTTCCTCCGTTTTCGAGTTAACAACGCTTGCCGCCTTGGGCGAACCTTCTCCCTATACAAATCAGAGCCTACGTCCAAGGATGCGCCAAGTCGTGTTGAAAAGCCTTTCCTAGCGCCCCGTTCCCAATTCAAGCTGGCAACCTTCAATGTTCGGATGCTGATGCAGATTGGATCAGGCAGTCGTTACGGCCATTGATGTCTGCTATCTCAGCGAGACCCGTTTGTGGGACTCTAGCACGATGATGCGACTAGTTTCACCGTCTGCGAATTCCACTGGCACTTTCACTTTGCGCCTTTCTGGAGACTCAACCACCGAAGTCGCTGGTTATGCTGGCGTGAGGACTGCTGAGGCGGCGCTACTGGACTGGATCCCTGTTGACAGTCGACTATCCGATCTGACTTGAAATCTCAGTGTCACTATCCAGGAGTGATGGCAGCATACGCTGTTTATTCATTGTCGCAGTGTACACTCCAAAAGATTGCATCTCAGAGTCAGTTAAGGATGAGTTCTATGGTCAATTGGCCTACTTCTCCGTAAAAAGCGCCTTACCGAAATCGTGGTGGTCGCCGGGGACTTGAACGCGCAGCTCGGTAGACAAACGTGAATTCGGTGGTCAACACGATCATGACACTCGCAGAACTGACAACGGTGATCGACTGCTTCAACTTTTCGCCGATCAAGTTCTCTTTCTAGCTTTCGGGGATCCTGGCGCCAACGCGCCACCTAGAGACCATCACTTGGCCAGTCGTGGACACCAATTGACAACATCACTATCGCTGGTGGGGTAGCATACAGGATTGGAAATCAATCTGGAGTACCTAACTCACTTCAGGTCACGCGCTGGTGTGTACCAAGGTTGCACTACGTTTTGATGGTTCCCAACTGCGTCGCCGGAAACGGCTTTACATAGCTAAGCTTTCTGCCCCGAACGTTCTTCGCGCGTTTCAAGATGTTTTGGACTCACGGCTGAACACCGCTTCATGCACAGACATTGAAACACACTAGACACATCCGCGGCACCATGTACAACTCTGCAACACTGGTCTGTGGCTTCACCAGTGGTCTTGTCAAGCACTTGATCTCTGCACGATCCCTCCAACTTATCGAAGTCCGTCGAGCAATTTCCGCTAATGTTAAATACAATTCACTGCGCAAGATTAACCTTGAGCTCAAACAGCTTCTCCGGGGAGATCGCGAGACCTGGTGGACGCAGCAAGTCATTGAGATAAAGCAAGCGGCCACCTCTGAGAATTTCCGTAGGCTTTTCCTCCTGATCCGTTCTACTGGAGGCAAAAGCCTGTTTGTAAGCGAATTTTTATACGAAACCAATGGAAAGCCAATCCACTGTCAAAAACGCCAACTCGAGCGTTGGATTGAGCATTTTGAGCAGCAGTTTGATTGGTCAGCAACACCAATAAGTTCCTATTCTAAAATCCCTGGTGTGTAGACGCTTCACCACCATCCGAGGCTGAGGTCGCCCACTAGCACCAGGCTCCGATGGCTGCGCCACGTTTTGCGTATGCCAACCCACCGACTCCCGCGACTTGCATTGCTTGTGCGCCGGGGTTGTGGATGGACGAAGAGGAGGAGGTGAGGCATAGCTGTGGCTTGGTCGAGAGTAATGAAAACTCACTTCGAAGTTGGCGTCAGTTGGTGTGTCCTGACTGCCTGGCTGGGGTCCTAATGACGATTAACACATTTGGTTAGACACTTGTTGATATGGGTAGGAGCCGGCCCCCATAGTGTTCGTGCTGTGAGTTCTTTTGTCCTGCTTAGTCTCCCCGTCCAATCACGATCTCATTCGTTAGGCATAATATAACTCTTTTTGAGGCACGATAGCCGGCTGTTATCTGTCCGAAACGATGTCCATCCGTTACTGGGGACAGCCGGCTTGCCTCTGTTGTTTGTTTTCTTGTCTTTTCTATTGCGGCACAATATATGAGAGGTCTTCCTCCTGCAGCTAACGTGTATAATGATGATGATGCCCACGAGCTTCGCTTCTTAAAGCGCTACAAAGCCCCTGGCCCAGATAAACTCCCTCCGGTATTTCAAATGTGGTGACCCCTCACTTGTTCAGTAGTTAACTTCCCTCCTCCAAAAGATCTGCGTCACTGAAGTTATCCTATCTGATTGGAGCCTATCAGATATCGTACTCGTCTTCCAAAAGGTATCCGGACTGACTGCCAACCACAGAGGGATTAGTCTCCTCTGTGTTGCTTCCAAGCTGCTCGCAGCTCTGCTTCTAAGGAGGCCCAGTCTGGTACGCGAAAAGAGCAAGCTGGGTTCCGTTCAGGTCGTAGTTGCATCGATCATATCTTTACACTCCACCCAATACTCGAGCCTCAACCATTTGGCCAGCCAACGATCGTTTTCTTAGACATACGAGCCGCGTTTGACTCAGTCGACAGAGCTGCTCTCTGGAATTATTTACTGAGAAGGGGAGTGCCTGAGAAGTGTGTCACTTTACTTCAAGCCATCTACTCTCAAACCTCGGGCTGAGTGCGTGTGTACGGCGGACTTTCGCCCGTCTTTGGTATCACCAGTGGCGTGAGACAGGGTTGCCTAGCATCCTCCTTGTTCCGTTTCGCTTTGAACGAAATCTTGGAGAGTGCTCTGGAGAACTCCGATCCCAGCGGCATCTAGCTGCTCCCAGATACCCGACTTCGGAGTTTGGAGTGTGCATACGACATCGCCGTAATCTGCGCTTTCTCACAGACCGCCCAAAATGTCCTGTGTAGTTTGGTGATGTCTGTCTACCAGTTTGGTATAACCTTCGCATAATCGAAATGCAGGTTTTCTTGCCTAACCGGCTGGGCGCTGCTCCTAGCGTTACCCTTCCAGGTAATTTATTTTACGTGCTAGACCAGTTCGTTTATCTCGAAATCTCTGTGCTAATGGTTTAACGGATGAGGTATCTTCCTCCACGTCTCCAAGACGGGTTTCTTTTGCCAATCTCCGGTGTCGAAATGATATAAGTCTGTCTCTGAAGAGCCGCATCTACAATGCCACCGTGAGAGCGGTTCTCCTCTATGGCTGCGAGACTTGGCCTGTTCGCGCAAAGGATGTTGAGAGGCTGTCTGTTTTTGATCACCGCTACCTTTGGAGCATTGCCGGTGTGCGATGGCAACATCACACTAGGGATGAAGATCTTCGACGAAGGATTTTTAGATCAGACAGACTTTGTCGGCTACTGAGCAGTATAATTTCTCTGTGCAGACTTGGGCATGTTCTTTGCATGCTTACTCATCACTTACCTCGCCATGGCCTCTTCGCACACGCAGTAGTCGGATGGAATCGAAAGCAAGGTGGCCAACGGAAGACTTGAGCCAAGAGCATGAAGGAGCTAACATCAAAGTTAGCCGTGCTCGGGCGCTCCGCTCCCTGGCTTTAATGTGAAAGATCCGGAACACACCTGGCTGGAAACACTTTCTTGTATAGCAAGAAATCGTGCACAGTGGCGAACTTTTTGTTGCTTATCATTCCCATGTTTATTGTATGTTTATTGTATTTTTCATACATTGTAGCACTATGTCAATTGTACTGTTGACCGTGATATATATATATATATATATATATATATATATATATATATATGACAAGTATGAATGCATATACTAAGTGCAGATACTACACAGAAAGAATGTTTTTTTATGTTTTTCACACGCTATTTTCTCATTTTTGGCAGTTTAATTATTGGAGTTCTAATGTGTAGAATCGCTGCGGATTCATGCAAACTTTCCACTGTCTGCGATTACGCACCATGTCCTCTAGAGTCTGCAACGATGTTCATCCCTGACTCCTTAGCTCGGAAGACATACGGACTCAACAACAGCTCGATTGGAAGTCAGGGTCTTGACCTTGTGTTGCCATGTGGTATGTTGGCCACCGCGCGATCTCTCCCAAGGCGGCCTTGCGCGCGCGATGAGAGCGGGCGGTGGTTAACGCACGAATGGCATGCATAAGACGGGACCTATCTACCGGTTGGCGCAGTGATACTAGCTTACCGAGAGATAGGCTCGGATTACCTAGGACGTGATGTCTAACGTTGTCCCCGCCACTCACAAGATGTTCTCCGCAAACGTTGTCAATGGCCGAAATCCGACGCAAATCATTTACACGGATCAACCAGGGCTCGCTTCCATATAACAGGAGCGCATGAACACAGGCATTGTAGACCATACCCTTCACTAGGTGTCAGACGTCACGACGACGTCCCACGTGCCTCAAATCAGCGAACGGGGATAGGACTTTTCTATACGGAGAGAAATCTCGACCGATAGCGCCATCAGAAGAAACGAAGTTCCTTAGGTGGATGAAGCTATCTACTTGTTCAAGCAACGGGCCTTCATGATTCATCACTGGGGCAATTGGACGCCCATCCTGGAGTAGCGCCTTGCACTTCGATGTAGATCAAGCCATAATTGGATGCCTCAATCAGCAAGCGGTTTAGAACGACTTATATGATGTGTGCGTTTTCACCGAGCAAAGCAATATCATCAACAAATCCTAAGCCAGTCGCACGGTTGCCTGGAAGAACCTCTACCACAGAATCCTGGGCACCTTCCGGAATGCCTAATACTACCTCCCTAATCACAAAATTGAAGAGAAACAGGGACATGGGGCATCCCGGTCACACACCGCTAGCGCTAGCGAAGGGTGAAGAGCTTAAGCCCTCACTGTACTAGGGACTTTGCTTTATAAGGCCCCAAGTATGACGGTAACCCGATTCCTTTACAGACAACGCTACAGTGCATGCTGGTCGAACACAGATCGGGTGTTCAAAAGGGCGATAAAGGTGGCGCTGCTCGATAAGTTGGCGGAACGTAAACAGGTGATTCACAACCTCAGCCAAGGCGGAAACCAGCCTGTTCCTCACGGGAGTGTAGCTCTCGAATCGGTGTTAGCTTGCGCACTAGGATGGATGTTAGTAATTTGGAGGCCACGGATATTAGACTGCCTTCTCTGTGGTTGCCGCATGAGTTGCGAGCACCCTTTTTGATGCTTGGTTCGACGATCGACTCGCCTCAAGAGGATGGAACCTTTTCTTCACACCAGATATTCGAGAACAGAGCTGTTAGCTGGCTGGCAATTGCCTCACCACCGTACTTGAAAAGAGGAAGTCCTCCTGAGCCAGCAGCTTTGAGTCACCTCCAGTGAACATGCTCAAGACGTAACCTCTGCTTCAGTGGGTGGCTCCAGTAAAACATACCAAGGTGCGCAAGTTGGCTGGCTTGTTAGACTGTAGGAAGTAGAAGGCCAGCAGAACTACGAGTTTAAGTGCTCAGCCCAACGGTCCACGCGCTTACGCAAATTAATGATTGGCAATCCATCAACATTACAAATAGCTTCACTGACGCCAGTTATTCTCTGGCCAGTGATCCGACTGATTTGAAGAGCTTGCGAACATTTCCAGAGGGCTGTTGTCTCCACCTCCGAACCGCGCTGAGACCAGCATGTTTCGCGGTGGTTACGCAGGCTTCGCTTGGTTTGTTGCTTGAGGTTGCGGCGGACTTCCTCGGCTTGAATCAGCTAGGGTAGTTCGGCAACAGTCAAACAATTCCAAAGAGTATTCAAAGAGCCAGCCTCTCATAGGACGCCCAGCGATTACACATTATGACCGGAAAAAAGCAACGCCTGCAAAATAATCCAGGTGTTCGACATCTGTAGATAGGGACACAAGCGAGCGCATCTGAAAAGGAGAATTGATAGGCCAATTCCATGGAGGGGTTAGCTATCCTGTTGGTGCGCATCCTACGGTCCTTTCTTTTCGAGGAAACACCAAAGTGCATGCAAATGTCTGCACAGACCAGAGGGTGGTTTGAATCAAGGTTGGTGGACCAAATTGATCTGAATTTTCGTTCAGTACCCCGCCGTCTGGTTGCAATGTGCTCAGTTTGTGAGCACGTTTGTGTTGGCGAAGGGGGACGCCAAGTGACGTTGCGTATCCTCGATTGCCTGGAGTCCGTGCTCGCAAGAGAGAGCCGGCTGTTTTCACAACGCGCGAAGCTTGTCTCTGTTAGTAGATCGACGCTTAACGGGAGTGTGACGACCTCCGAGATGACATTCGCTTGGCAGCAGGCGAGCGACCCGTGCATTGGTCTCCGACGACATGGGATTTAAAACAGTTAGTTCCCTTTAGTAGTTTGAACAACGAAATGAGAAGACGAATATTAGCAGATGCTAGCATTTCGTATTATCTCGTCATTACCAATACAATAACAGGAAAATCCTTTTATGTCTTATAGGGCACAGTACTGCCAATCAAGTTTGTAGTTGTGGTCATTGTTGTTGGGATCAGGACCACGGCAACTGCATGTTGATAACTAATTGCTTTTGTACACACAACTGGTCTAATTCGGCTTATCGCGACGACCTCGGCAAATCGCAAAAGGCGTGAATTAGTATGACGCAACAAGATCCCGAACGCCGATAAGGGATTAACCCGGTGACGAGTCGCCAAGATGTGCCTGCCTATGGAGGACGCTGTCGGCTTACGCGAGCACGCATCGTCGGAAGTGTATTAAGTAACTTCGCGCTGAACCCAATTTAGTAAGTGTTCCTCCACTCTGAAATCTGCCGATGTAACTGATGCCGCAGTCACACACGAATTGGTAAACACAATATGATTTGGCGCCGACTGGTTCATCTTTCCTTACTGAGGTTAACGGCAACTTTCTGGTTCTGTTGATAATTACCGCCTCCGCAGCACATTACGTACGCTGGATGGCCGAGACAATGCTTTGGTTGTCCTTGCTGCGGTGTCACCCTTGAATGGTAACTCGATTTCATACTGATTCACGCCTTTTGCGATTTGCCGAGGCCGTCGCGATAAGCCGATTTAGACCAGCTTTGTGTGTTCAAAAGCAATTAGTTTTCAACGTGCGGTTGCCGTGGTCCTAATCCCAACAACAGTAACCACAACCATAAATTTGATTGGCTTGACTGTGCTTTATGGTACATAAAAGGATTTCCCTGCAGCGAAGCAAACGATAAGTCCTTATTTTCGTATTTAAATTATTAACTATTTTACTATCCTTATCATCATTATTGTTATGTTGAAATCCCCACCAACTATCCAACGGGACTTGTAAAGCAACACTTCTTAACCCGTATAAATTCATTGTTCATTGTGGAACTCTAGCTTTGTGACCTAGACGAAAAATGTCAACCAGTGCGTTGGGCTTCCTACGCAGCTCAAGCTAGCTGTACCTGACAAACCCAAATCAGCACGAAAACGGTTCTTTTTAAGAGTACAGTGTTATGAGACTGTAGCTCCCAGTCACCACTATGGATGCGGCCCCAGTGACCGAAACAGCATAGATTTGCCTCAAAGCAAACTGTAGTCACAATCGAGATTTCGTGTCGCAATGCAGAAAAAAGGCACCAAAAACAATAATGAGAGAGCGAGATACTAACAAAGCCACTGTTGACACTGCGTTTTCAGCGATGAGTACTTTAACTTGTAGGTGTTCAATAGGGTTTGTTCCGCCATAGATGAGTCATTGAAAAGCATACGAACTGTCGCATACCTCAACGAATGATCGGTTGCATCGCAACTTGACAAAGTTGATCTGCAGTCCCGTACACCGCCGCGCGACCCGCGACCTCTATAGGTGTGATCAATTTGTGTCCAGCGCTTGGTAGATAGACGATGGAGGACGCCAGGTGGCATAGTGGCATCCAGGGTAACAAATACTCGTACTGGAGAGGAAAAGTTGGTCAGCACATAGAATGAGCAATCTCTTTCCGTTGTCAGAGCGCATATCATCATACCTATGTGGCTCCTTGAAGTGGCATTCACATGACAGCAGTCGACTGATGCTGGCGAGTCTCATCTGCCACGTTGCAATATTGTTAGATAGGTATATTTATTTATTTATATCACTAGCGAGGCTACACTTTTTGCTTGTAAACCAGGTGACTACCACTAATCGAGTTCTATTTCAGACATCACCTTTAGTTGCATTCCTAAGTTTGCAACTAAATAGCCTTCTTAACACTTAGTGCAACTTTGTCGTTTCCACAACGGTTGTGACCGTTTCGCAATATTTATTGCCGTGGTCTTCTTAAATCTACTACTGTTGTTTTATTATTCTGCAACAAATTTCTCATCATCTCTGCGATCATCCGAGTCTTACACCTGTTCCAAAGTTAGCACATCCTTCAAATCAATGACTTCGCTGTTTGGGTTCCATTCTCCCCCTTGTTTGTTATCTGCGCATTTGAAAACAGAGATGCATCGAAGACAAAAAATTTTGTGAATTGTGGCTTGAATATCTACATTGCGTTCCGCTTTACATCCGAGTTCGTCTCTGCTGTGCATCTGTCGACAACCTGGCTCGTTTTCGCTACAGGCAAAACTAATTGTTATCTGTTTCGTTCTTCCTCTTATCTTTTCGTGAATATGTTTGTCTCCATGGTACCTGTTCCTTTCATCTTGCATACGTTCATTCGTTATCCGATTCCACTCAAGTGATACTGCATTTCTGCAACATTGTAGGACGGTACAAGGATCGAAGTAGAAGCCGTTCTCGAGATAGGCGCTCTCATTCACGCCGAAGATCCACTTCAAGACGACGTCGTTCACGTTCCCGCGACCGACGTCGATCACATTCGCGACACGGAAAACGGCGTTCACGCACGCGCTCGCGATCTCATGGACGACGGCGGCACTCGCGATCCATCAGTCGTGACCGACGACGTAGTAACCGGGGCAGATCGAGGTAATGACTAGTCACTTGTTTTCTCCGTGACCTATACTTTATATTTCTTTTAAGCTTGATTAGGTGTTAAAGGCGTAGGATCTAGGAAGAACACTGGTGTTGCTTTCCAGCTGGCTGTATCTTGTTCCTGCAATTTGGGTATATTTAACGGGGTCAATGATATTTCTGAACCGAATAAAAAGAATGGAAAACTTGCTTGTGCATTACTTTCAATAGCCTCTACTATCCGGCCTCAGCCGATTACTCAGTTAACATGCAGTTAAAGTGAGCGCTTTGTGCAATTTGATTCGGCGTTCAACCACAGCACACTCGTATGCTTGGAAGTGAGTCGGATCATTCCTCTGGCACGAATAACTGCTTTGTCTTAGAAATCAATAAGTTAATGCTGTCATCACAGAAACAGCTTAACAGTGCTAACTTATGCTCTGACATTCATCCGCTAACTTGAGGAAGGTACTTTGGCTACCTAAACTGTGCTCTGTGGCACCGGTCATGTCATCTCGCTGTTTGTACAACGGGTGTGACTATTTCATCTTCGCGCTACCAGTCACTTTCTTCAATATCGTGTTGTTTCTCCTCGTTCGGCCCGGCATCGTCTTTCACCAAGCACATAGCAACCCGTCATCAAGTGAACCCCGAGACGGCGTTCAATGTGTTATTACGTGACAAAAACCCGATAATGCTGGCAATTAGTGAGGCGTTGTTACTTAAGGTCTATCAACCTATGCTATGTGTACAGAAACTCTTGAGGCAATCCATTCGGTTTCCATGGTCTTGACTGTGACATTTTGGTTGGTGTTGCTTATTTTTTCCATATATATAATTCCTTGTATGTTTCTGCTCGTATTGTGTATGTGCCTGAAGAGAACAATCGAAATGTTGACATATCGCAACCTCTGACTTTTTTGATGCAGTTGTTTTACTCTCTGGCTGTTCCAATGCTGGAATTGACCAATTAACTCATCTTAGTAAATTATTCAACATCATCCTACTCTTCAGATCAATCCCCAGAATGATTGTCTCCACCATTGTTCAAGCCAAATGAATTAACATCTACCTGTTATTATCTTTGTTATTTAACCGTACTTCGTCGCTTCGGCAACCTGCATCACGTAAACTTTTGTTTCCCTTCATTTCTGCGCTCCACTGTTGGACATTCACCGAATTATTTTCACTCGCTCCCTTGTTGTATCTCATCCGCCTTCCCTTTCTACTTTTTCTTAGCCTGTTCTTCCGGTCACCATCTGTGTTTCCTGTGTGAGTGATTTTGATATATTTCCCACTACTTGCACTTTACTCGCTTTGGATGATTGGTAGTGAACGATGCACTCGTGTTATTCCTTTTTATTGACCGGTATCTTATCCTTGTTTCCAGATCACGTGAACGACGGCGATATCGGCGTTCTCGTTCGCGATCAGATAGACGTCGTTCCTCACGTAGCCGATCACGTGGCAGGCGCACCGATCGCTACGACCGAGATAGGGATCGTGACCTTTATCGAAGTGGGAGGGATCGAACTCGCGAGAAAGATCGACGGGATAGGGATTATGATAAGGATAAGGATAGACGTCGGGATAAAGATAGGGATCGTCGAAGAGATAGCAAGTCTCGTAGGCACCGGGATAGCAGTGAAAAACGAACCCTCGATTCCCACCGTGACGAAAGAAGGTCGGAGGAGCCACGTTCAACGGCTGTCGGTGGTGACCATACTCCTAGAGGTGCCGTCTCGGAGAGCGGTAATTCGGCCAGCAAACGAGTACGACGAGCTAGTAGCGGCACCAGTTATGCCAGTGATAGCAGAAGCGACAATGGTAGCAATGTGCGCCAACCTTCAGTCAAAGAATCCACTCCACGTCACAACGGAAAGAGCAATCTTGAGGATTCCCCTTCTCGCTCATTTATGAGTGAAACCGATGTTCAAACATCCGACCGTGGTAACCCTTCGGACACAGAAGCACCTGATCATCCCTCCCCCAGTAGCACATCCAAAACAGACGCAGCTCCTGATCCACCTAATGATGCCGACTCGTCCAGTGATGCTATGGACACGGAAGTGTAAAAAATTTTAACTTCTATCCTTCACATCGGTACCATATTATTCCGTTATTGTTTTATATGATGCATTATACATACTTCTTCCCGACTTTTCTTGTATCCTGCGGTTAGTCCTAGAGTACTTTATAGTGTTCTCATTTTCTCCGTGGTCAACTGTGACCTGTTCGTCAATATGTTCCAACTAATACTTGGAGCCATATTCCTTATTTTTGACCTGTCTACAGCTAGTTGGCGAATTTCTTAGAGGTTGATTCTGTCTTGCGCATTTTCCAGCATCCAGACGACAATAATAGATCTTTTACTTAGACCACTAGTTGCTTTGGATCACTGGAAATAAATACTCATGGTGTAATGTAAGTCAGCCCTTCAAACTTTCCCGGCTGGCATGCTACTTACGTTAGTCACCGGAAATTTCTTAGTTGCAGATGCAGATTTTCTCTAGATTTTTACTTGGTACGATAGGTCTCTGATGTCTTTTTCAGCAATATGTCTCTACCACCAGTTCTAGTGCTCACTCCTGCTCTGATTTGGCCGCCTTACCAGTGTCCAGCTCACACACAACTGCCTGCACACTGCAAATATGATCCTGATATTCTACTTTCCTAGTGTGACCACTTTATCACTATCATCCACTGAAGTGTATCATACAGTTACTTCATCCAACTCTCCGTGGTCCCACGGTTTGATCTGCAGTGCGCCATCCTACAATTGCTTGTCTCAGTGACTACATGCCTGCTCCACAGCCAGTTTGCTTAGCACTAGGTTCAGTTTCCGCCTTGGTCTTGTTATGTCTGGTCGGGCTGGAAGTGTGATTCTTAAAACTATGTGTGCTTTGCATATGGTGTATGCAATTTTTATGCATCGCACCTACTTCACAGTGGACCATACAATGCATAATGTGCTTGTCAGTTTGCCAAAGATGTGGTTAAAAAAGCTAGTCATCAGCAGTACGCCGGTACGCAGTGCTGACGCTTCGCTGCCGCGCTGCCACCACCAGTCACATGTGAGGTTTACCCGATCCCTACGCAGGCTCGAACCCGCGCCCTCGGATTACAATGCAGATTTAAGGCTAGCAAAAAGTAATCTAAATACCTTGCCCACGAGTAACGGTGTCAACCTACATAGTATACCAGTACGGTTATTTAGCGACTGGTATACATGGCAACTACAAAGCAAAGCCTACTAATTCGATGTGACCAGCTCTTTTCTCACTCATTATTTGCTTGTTTTGCGCATGCTTAGTATCAAACTCCGAGTTACGAATGGACAAGTTGAACTGAAGTCGGACATAGACTAGAGCATTTGCTATGCTACGTATGCGCATCGATCACTAAGATTGCGTCGTGGTCACTAAAATGACCGTATCTTAGTAAGTCGGGAAAGGAATCATTCGATATCCAGGGGGTTGACCGTGCACAGGCTAGCCAGCAGCTTTCCACCTAACTTATCAGGGTTTTTCCATAATACTTCGATCCACAGTTACATGCGGCTGCGTAGTACTCACTGGACTGATAATTGATTAATCCACAGGTTGTTCATTACCTATGAGTGACATGCTTAATCATCATATGCAGGCAGCATTGATCGTCACCATCTTATGTTTTCCTTGAGGTGTACTTCTGTCATGCCCTCGGTAATGCCTGCTCGTGACCGCAACTTATCTTCCGCTAGAATTCTTGCACTGGTTATGAGATCTTACAGTCTGATTTCTCTGCTATGCCCGTCTCCTACATTCATGCTAGTGTCAAGGAGTCATCTGGTTGAATCTTGCCCTTTCTACAAACACCTAGGTTCATGTTTCAGTTGAAGCTGCTTACTGCGTGGATACATTGCTGCCAAAACCCCAATTAGCTCTTGCTATAAGACGAAGTAGATTATACGCTTTCTTTCATCTGACGGTCTATCGCTTAGATTGCTGCACGCCTTTGACTGTTTCGCCGTAGCTAAAAATGTCACACCTCTGCATATGTACATGAGCGTTCTATCCCTGTGTTTCACTGCCTTTCGGCTTCAGTTAGAAGAGAGTTAAAGAGAAGGTTGAGGGTGCTGAATACTGTATTGTGATAGCGAGTAGAAATTCTGACCTGTACAGCTCAGTCGAAACTTCATTAAAAAAACGTTAAAAATGTAAACTATCGATGACGTGAATATCCTGGTCGTCTTTTGCGTTTTTAACTGATGTCGTAAATAACACGTAACTCACCGTTAATTGAGGCTCAAAAATTTGAAATTTTATTTTAGGACGCTATCAGCTTTGGTCATGGAACAGATTCCACGGAACAGCAGCTAATGGCCCTAAGCTTCTTGCCAGGTCGATCACCCAACATCTGCTCGATTGCACCTTGTGCGAAAACCCTCGTAACGAATTCAAGGTTATCAATATGCAGAATACTCCGAGCTTACTTCGATCTGCTCAGGCTTCTGCTATCGGGCGACTGAAACCTAGCCTCTGTAAACAGCTCGACTTTGCGGCCAGCCTCGCCTTGCCCTAATAATGCGTGTTTCTTAACATTACAGTCCATGGCCTTGAATCTCTCGGTGTGCTATTGGTCCCTTCTTATTTGTATTCCTTTAATCCTTCCACTTTTTGTCTGTACGCGGCTGATTAGGAAGACACGAAATAATCGGATTTTAGGTTATCCCGCTGTAATCTTCGTTTTCGCTATCTTAACATCACCTAGTTGTTGTTGATAAAGTTGACTCATATTGTAGATGCCACAAACTGAAGATGAGCCTAGTAGCGACGTGTTGGACCCGTTAAAGGTTCCGCGCTTTTCGCGTCGTCGGGTGCTAAGCAGGCGAGCCGTACTCTAGCATTTTTCCTGATTAATGAGGAGAAGAGGCGAGTGTGGACCACTTCAGACTGCGTTTGAGTCCCTAGAACTTGCGCAGTCCGTTTCGGTGTACCCTGTTCGTGTTATCCACGGATCCGACAACAACTTGAGAGTGTGTCTAGGTCCTTCACGGAAGCTGTGGGATGGTGCAGTTGACCGTCACAAGTTTAAGTTCGACCGTCACAACCCTTCTCCAGGCTCATGAATACCGTTTTGGATGCGTTGGCTGGGAGGCGGGCTTCTGCAGACCACATTGGAATGCGGCTGAGGTCTTGCTAATGTAGGTAGCAGCTCTCGGAAGTGCCTATCACCCTCTACATTTTCAGGTCGTCTGCAAACAAGACAGAGCAACCGAAGAAACATGTAAATTGTTACTATAACTGAGGTGTTACGTAGGCCCTAGCACAATGCCTTTGGGGTACGCCACTGGTCGAAGAATCCCAGTCGATCAAATTGGCCATTGCTTGTCTACTTTGTTGGGGTCGTCGCCTTTCGGAATCGGTCTTACCACCGAGCATTTCCAACCAATTGGCTAAGAGCCTTTGGACATCGACTTGTTTAGCAAGTCAGTCACAACAGGCGAGATGATGGCCGATGAAGACTTAAGAATCAGGTGTGGAGACAGTCGAATCTAACAGGCTTTGTGCCCCCTAGGTTGGCGAGTAGTTGCTACACCTCTTCTACCTCACAATCGAGACTGTCGAGTTCGGTAGGGATTGATGCACACCGAATTGGGTGCAAACGCAGAAGCAAATGCGACGCCGATGCACGCTCAGTGCTGGAGGATAGAGGCTGTCCGTCCGCGTCCTCTGGTAGGTCACCTGTCAGCTTCAAGTACACGGAGCGGCGTTTGCCGAGGTGGCAAGCTGCTCCTCAAAATGCCTGCGCTTGCTCGTTTTCATACTGTGGCAGGTATTTCGCTGTTTTTCTACACAGTCGTCGACCGAGCCAGAGATAAGGAATTTGTCCCACAGCCTGCGCCATCGCGAGTCCAGCTTATCATATTCCTTGTCCAACAAGTATAACCTGATCGATCCGACTTTCCAACACTTAAAGCACAAACTCGTTATTTAAAGAGTTTATTCTTTGTAACTGACCAGCAAGCTTTAACGTTTGCTTTTTGCAACAGAGACCAATCCACTGGGCTTGCGGCTCGACTTAGGCCATCGAAATCCGTCTTCGGTAGTTTTAATCTGGCTGCAGTGCGTGGGATTGCTGAAGCGGCAGCTCTATGTTGCTGCGAGAGACTGTTGAATCCGAATATCACGTACGTTGTTCACCGCTGCTCAAGACTAAGTCAAAGCGCGTCGGTTGGCAGATGTGTTGTGCTGCCCCAACGAACTTTGTTTCGGCCTCACAATATCCTGTGATAAGTCCGATTTCAGGCCAGTTAATTCGAGGACAGTTGAAATCGACTATGAGTGGAAAATGACGGCGACTCATGTGACCCCAGAGATAGCGATAAACTGCACTCACGAGTAACTCTATGCGCCTCAGGTCGATGGAGCACCACAACTGCTCACCTAGGCTATCTTCGCTTCGGGGGATTTTGCAACTCTCCCACACAGAGAAACCCAGATGTGGAGCAAGTCGCCGCTGTGGGCATTCCATTGCTTATCACAGTGGAAGCACGAGTTGCTCAACTATCTGGGTGCATACCTCATCGTTCAACCACGTATCTGCGAGTCCCATGGCATCTAGTCGCTCCAAAGCAACGAAGCGCGCCGATCATCGCGCTTATTTATAGGACTGTAGACCTTTCTAGTGGGTACACGCAGGCTGTGGTAAGAACGGCGTGTCTGAAGAGTGAGCGATAAATCCCTCTGAATTCGCGTTTCTATTGCAATAACCCGCAAATTTACAACACTCAGGTTCGTTTCTGCCTGCCAAGTTCCCCGCTTTAGCTCGATGATCACACGCTTTAGGCGCTCCTGGTCAGTCGTATCTATATCCGGACGAATATACACTCTCAGTCAATTCAGCCGAGACAGTATTAGCTTCGGGCTGGCTTCGTCATAAAAATTCGCCCACATAGATCGGTCCTTCTTAGCAAACTTCACAAGGCTGATGACTTGCTTTATTTTCACTCACATCAAGGAGCTTATCAGCCAGGCTCTGTAAAAACTCTACGTCGTGAGCATAGCGTGTCTAAGGACTTGAATCGTTGGACTCGGTCGTGTGAAAAAGCATCAAATTTCATCCCGTTGTCATTCGAAGAGTTTCTTTTGGGATGGTGACCTCGATCCTTGCTTGAGGTGGCCTGTCCTTGTTCAATAGCAGCAGCTTCTCTTCGTTTCCTTGCTTATTCAGTCGAAAAATTTTGCGTGGCTCCTCAACCATTCGACATTCATTTGGGGCTTTAGAGCTAGCAGAGCGCCAAGTCAGTGAACCATTAGTTTCAAGTGGTATCGCGTCTCTAGAAAAATTAGGATGGAGAGGTCATGAGTTGTTAGAGGAAAGAGTGTGGAAAACTGAGTTAGACCTTGGGTGGACTCGGCCAGTTTGCGGGATGGTAATTCCAAAACTGCTCACAGTTACAAGCTTTTGGTCGCGATCTGCATCGGTTGAGTTTACATGTTTATTTGGCTGCCCTTGACTGGGACAACCGTCGCAAAAAAAATTCGGATAAAATCATGTTGAATGGAACGCACAAGACGGTAGGAGTCGACAGGCAATCAAACACGGGGAATAAGATATATATATATATATATATATATATATATATATATATATATGTATAAGCTGGATAAATTTCATCCCGCTTTATTTGGTTTGTTCTGCCTCCCTGAATAATGTTCTATTAACTGGCCACGTTGCTTACACTAATTGCGCTTATCTTCGGTAATTTTGTTGAGTTTGTGGCATTTTAAGTAACTTGTGGACATTTCTTACTTATCACGGATTTGTTGCTAACCAAATTACTTCATATGCTAATTTAGCGAAGAGTTATGCCACCGTATCTGTATGCATTATTGGATTTATTTTATTTCAGCTTGTCGTTTAAAGTGAATGGCTGTTGTTTGATAACCCTGGTATGGTTGCGCTTGATGTGTATGTTGACAAGGTGCTTATCTGTCTATTACCCACTACATCGTTCATACTGGCTCCAGGAGCCAGCTGGTCGTTGCTGAAGGGGACGGGGTGCACGGTTCTTGTGGCCGTGCTAGGCTCAAAGAGCGGTTCCATGCACTCAGTGTGGAGCGGACTACGGTCCAACCACCGCCTTGTGTGCGGTTGATTCCCCAAATACAGTGTGCTTGTGTTTGCCTGTGAAGGAGTGTGGGCCGGCTCCGTTGATGAAACGTGGTTCCCATCCGCATGCCTCCCGGTCTTATTCCTTCGGGTTTACACTGAATATGGAGTATGTAGTTGGAGCTGTGGGTGGTGCAGCGCAAGTCATCCATGGTCCCTCTGTAGGCGCAGGCGTCCTGTGGCTTGCCACAGTGACAGGTAAATCCGAAACCGGATGCCGCCACACACACACATATACATATATATATATATATATATATACCATTTTCACTTTAAATTGGACATTTTGCAAACCACTTGGGACATTTTGCAAAACAAATTGGACACGTTGCAATCTAAGTAGCAACTCGGCAATTTGTTGGTAAGAAACGAGCAGTAAGACTGCTGAATGATGTTCAGAATATACATTATGATGACGCTAATACACCGGCATTGTGTAAGCAGCGGGCTACACTGTAAAACATTTCCTTGATCGTGAGCAGCGACCGAAGGTCTGAACTACGCTCCCCATTGACATTCGCCTAGTTGGTGTGCAGTGCCCATACGCATCAACCTGTGTATGTGTGTGACAATTGGAAAAGCAGACGTCCGAATTGTAATTGTGTATCAATCGTTTTGTGAGTGGATTGCGATGCACAATCTCAATGTGCACCGTTATTCTCATTAGAGGGAACCTTGTCCGATTCGGTCAATGGGACCATGTCGGATGAAGCAGGTAGGCGGTGTCCCAGCTTCGCCCGTCTCTCTATTAGCTTTCGCAACTGCCACGTTATTGTATCAGCGTAGGCTGTAATGACCCCCAGCAAAACCAGTTTAAATCTATAGCCTATTGTAGCAACACATCAACTACTGAGGAGTGGGCCGATTACACGATGTTCAGGCCACATTGTGGTCACGATAATGTAACCGAACTGCGTACGTAGCGGGTGATTGTGTAAGCCCTTCTCTTGACATGAGTGCCGTTCGCCTCGGTCAAAATCGGTGACCTATTTTCCCCTACACCCCCCATAGGAATTCGTGTGTTTTGTCTGGGTGTGTGGACCGACCTATGCAGCGGTACCACTATTGGAGCGGAGCATACGATAATGGTTCCACTCAACACAACTTAGCTTTATTAGCTCCGTGCCGCACGAAACGACCAAAATGAGTGACGAACAACAGGAGAGCTGGTGTCCGACGCGACGGCACTGCAGGCGAACATCATTTGCGCAAAGAGAAATTCTCACAAAACTTGTGCTGGTCGACGGCAAAACTACTCGGGAAGCCGCTGAAGTCGCCGGTGTTAACGCGAGTACGGCAAGGAACATCATTAATGCCTACAAGCGAGAAGGCTCAAATACACAGCGCACCTGCGGTGGAAACAATAGGGAGAAGCTGACTCCCAATGTATTGCAGCGCGTCGAAGAAGCGGTTGAACGGCACTCTGAGGACACGTTGGTGCAGCTGCGCCTGAGAGAGAATGGGATAAACCTATCAGTATCCTCTGTCTTCAACGCCCTCAGAAGACTAAAGATAACTCTCAAAAAGTGTCATTACGAGCTCCATCGAATCAACAGTGTCACGACAATCGCTAGCCGACAGGCGTACGCTCTCGAATTCTCTGCACATGCACCTTCTGACAAGGAGAAAGGCATCTTCATAGATGAGAGTGGTTTCAACCTTCATCTGAGGCGAACTCAGGCTCGCTCAAGAAGAGGGACGCGCGCGAACGTCGTGTTACCCACAGTCAGAGGTCGCATGGTAACCCTGATTGTTGCAATGAATAACCAAGGCGTCATCCATTCGAAGATCATTAACGATGGCACCTGCAATGGTGCGAAGTTCTCAGCGTTCGTCGAGGAACTGGTGGCGCGTATAAGCTGCATAGTGGAGATGAACGGCGCGTGGCTGATCATGGACAATGCCAGGATCCATATGCCTGATGAGCTAAGGAGGATCCCTGGTTCGTCTTATCACCTGCAGTTCTTACCGCCCTACTCGTACCTGCTAAACCCGGTAGAACACGTCTTTTCAAAGGTGAAAGCGTCGGCAAGACGCCTGCTTATTAACCCTACACCTGAGCAGACGCTGAGCACTTTCATTCAGGACAGCGTTGGGATGGTAACGCAGCAGGACTGCATGAACTGCGTTCTCAATACGATGATGAACCTGACGAAAGCGACAACCGGACAACCCTTCGTCAACTGATCTTTGCTATGGTTACTGCCATATTTTTTGTTAACACACCATTTCAGTTTCAAAATGTGCGTTTTCAATATTAACAGTTGGCTTAGCGTGTAAGAGCAGGACGGTCACCGACAATTCGAGAGCGTACGCCTGTCGGCTAGCGATTGTCGTGACACTGTTGATTCGATGGAGCTCGTAATGACACTTTTTGAGAGTTATCTTTAGTCTTCTGAGGGCGTTGAAGACAGAGGATACTGATAGGTTTATCCCATTCTCTCTCAGGCGCAGCTGCACCAACGTGTCCTCAGAGTGCCGTTCAACCGCTTCTTCGACGCGCTGCAATACATTGGGAGTCAGCTTCTCCCTACTGTTTCCACCGCAGGTGCGCTGTGTATTTGAGCCTTCTCGCTTGTAGGCATTAATGATGTTCCTTGCCGTACTCGCGTTAACACCGGCGACTTCAGCGGCTTCCCGAGTAGTTTTGCCGTCGACCAGCACAAGTTTTGTGAGAATTTCTCTTTGCGCAAATGATGTTCGCCTGCAGTGCCGTCGCGTCGGACACCAGCTCTCCTGTTGTTCGTCACTCATTTTGGTCGTTTCGTGCGGCACGGAGCTAATAAAGCTAAGTTGTGTTGAGTGGAACCATTATCGTATGCTCCGCTCCAATAGTGGTACCGCTGCATAGGTCGGTCCACACACCCAGACAAAACACACGAATTCCTATGGGGGGTGTAGGGGAAAATAGGTCACCGATTTTGACCGAGGCGAACGGCACTCATGTCAAGAGAAGGGCTTACACAATCACCCGCTACGTACGCAGTTCGGTTACATTATCGTGACCACAATGTGGCCTGAACATCGTGTAATCGGCCCACTCCTCAGTAGTTGATGTGTTGCTACAATAGGCTATAGATTTAAACTGGTTTTGCTGGGGGTCATTACAGCCTACGCTGATACAATAACGTGGCAGTTGCGAAAGCTAATAGAGAGACGGGCGAAGCTGGGACACCGCCTACCTGCTTCATCCGACATGGTCCCATTGACCGAATCGGACAAGGTTCCCTCTAATGAGAATAACGGTGCACATTGAGATTGTGCATCGCAATCCACTCACAAAACGATTGATACACAATTACAATTCGGACGTCTGCTTTTCCAATTGTCACACACATACACAGGTTGATGCGTATGGGCACTGCACACCAACTAGGCGAATGTCAATGGGGAGCGTAGTTCAGACCTTCGGTCGCTGCTCACGATCAAGGAAATGTTTTACAGTGTAGCCCGCTGCTTACACAATGCCGGTGTATTAGCGTCATCATAATGTATATTCTGAACATCATTCAGCAGTCTTACTGCTCGTTTCTTACCAACAAATTGCCGAGTTGCTACTTAGATTGCAACGTGTCCAATTTGTTTTGCAAAATGTCCAAAGTGGTTTGAAAAATGTCCAATTTGGTTTGCAAAATGTCCAATTTAAAGTGAAAATGGTATGTATATATATATATATATATACATTGATCACAATCTGTGTACAGATATTGTGCCATCGAAACCACGGCGGAATAATGGTGGATTAAATGTAGCAAATGCAGTTTGTTTTCCATTTTTCTATTCGTAGTTTTTGCGTTTTTTTGATGTTTTTTTGGGGGTAGGAAGGGATGGTACATTCATGGTTCGGCAGTTTGCGAGATATTACCCGGTTGTCCAGGCCGAAGTAGAGGGTGGTCTTAGGAGGACTCAGGCCGAGCCTTTGATCCAGGGTCTAACCTACGAAGCAGCAGGGCGATATGAGAATATCGCAACCCATTGGGAGCCGGTGACCAAACAAGTGGTTGATACGCCTTTAGAACCAGGGGCCCAACACACCTTTGAATTACAATGCCACTCAGATAGAGGCAAGAGGCAGTGACTTATTTAGTGGCGAGTCATCCGGCACGTCATTGTTGTTAAACGGGCATATGTGGCTTTTTATAGAGCGAACGCTTGCCAGGCGAAAACCCACCACGTCCTGGAACGCTGCCGCCGAACCATTCGCTGGAACGGGATAATCCCGAACCACCCAGCTGACACCACAAGGTGATTTCTCCTGCACTTTTGAAAACTGTAACGTGGTAAGACAGAATTTGCAAAACGGACCTACGAAATCTGCGGAAAGATACTACATATGTTCTAAAGATTGCAGATTCCGTAATGAGAATGAATGAGGCCGAAATATCCACAAATTAATTCCAATATGCCGGTAAATCCACACAGCAACGGAATAACCATTTGGAGGTCACTAGTCGCAGCAGAAGGTAGGTAAAGGCAATTCTGAGACCCGTTTAGCAGATACCAGTTGACTCTGCTTGTCCACACCCTGCAGCATGAGTATATGAGGATTCCATGCAGCTGCACTTCGTAGTTCTCGTTCTTTGACTTGTATTAAATTAGAGGGCAACTGGTCCAATAGGCTACCATTAAGATTTTGGTCCCAGCCGCTGACCGCGGCCACGCGACACTTGCGCGGATTCGATGGCCATCCTTTGGGTCAGATGCGTTGTCATTGACGGTGGCTCGAACTACTAATTGTGGACTAGCTTCGGGACAACTGCATTTCCAGCCCACGTGCATCTTGTTATTATTCAAATTATCACTGAATGTAGAATAGGCATTGATGGAATGCAGGTATATGACGAACACCCCGTACACGCGTCCCCTGACTGTTCGCCGCCGTGTTGACTGAAACGAGAGAGGATCACCAGCAGGCTCAATCGCACGGTTTTTGGTTAGGTCTACGTGTTCCAAGGTGGTCATTGGTTTGGTTGCCACCTGGCCATATCCTCACGTTTTTTCATTCGCTTATATCAAGATCTTCGAGACTAAACTTCACTCTCCATATAAGGGGAGATTCTCCTTATGATAGTATTTGTTTTGGAAGAAACCGAATGACTGGTATGGTAGTTAAATGACAAACCTTCCTGTCCATATCGGTTCCTTTCCAAGTGGCTTGCATGGAACGAAGTTTGGAATAGTTATATGTATATTTTTAACAAATTACTTCGGGTACACCCGTCTACCGGGAGTCGGTCATCGGAGGTGACTTCATGCGATCACCTATACAACAGGACAAAATCGATCCCGTCCTCCGGTGCGTTGAAATTGCGTGCTAATCTTCAGAACCCGTTCTCAACCAACCCGAGCTGTCTCATGAAGGCCTGTTCATTCCTCAAATACTCTTCATATTCCACCTAGAATGATAGGGAAAGTGAAGTTAGTTTAATTGGGGGTGACGTTACTTACTATAATTATCGTCACAAAAGTTAGTTACTGTCATCTACAATTATGCACTACCGCACTCTAGTCTAGTGTTCGATGGAGGTTCTTCCAGTTAGTGCGAGTTCTAACAATCTTGAACCAATCGGCTGCAATGCGATCAGATTCGCTACATGAACATCAAATAACGGGTCATGTTTGGCCGTTGATATATGCAGGGTAGAGTTTCTTACCTCCAGCTAATGTGTACGATGATCAACAGTACATTGCTGATGTTTTAGGGGCGAACTGAATCAGCGCCGTTAAGTCCATCAGTTATCATTTAGCACCAATCCTCTGGGGGCTACAATGAAGTGTCTGTTGAATTACGGCTCACTATGTCGACTAGGACATCGCAGACTTGCCGACCGGTTCCCATAAGTATTGTCTGTCTAATTGGATGGATTCCCGAGGTAGCCAATCGACAACCACTGGAACTAGCACGAATTGTCGAACGGAGTGGGTGCACTCCTTCTGGATGAGCTTTCGAGATCGCACACAGTGGTTATTATTTCCGTGGTTGCATAACCACGAGTTCAGTTGCCTTCCTACATCGATCCTTCTAGCTCGAATCCTTCTTCTGAAGATACCATCTTTTGGTCCCCTCTACTTGTCTTTTTTATATCCATGGTGATGGATTTAACGCGGCTGGATCGACACACCTTGGCACACGGATCGTAGTCCAACAACTCAGATGAATAGCTTTTCTACAATCTTCCTGTTGTATCGTTCTACGATTTATCTCCCTGGGGTTTTCTCGTCATCCGCCTAACGTGACGGTCCGTGGCCACTTACCTGACTAGAGCAATGAACATTCATCGTTCATGGCGTTGCATGTCGGACCTATTGAGTCCCCTCACTTTCTGAAACCATCACCTTGGCACTAAACATGGTCTCGAGTTCCTTCTTCCGTGCAACTCCACCGCTTGAGATCCCGGTATTCTGATCAAAATAGTTATTCCCACTTGACTTACCAGTCATTGAAACATGAAACGGTGTGTAATACCAGGTACTCCTCTGATCTAAATGCTATTAACTTAGGTCGCTTACATAGTGCATTCTATAAATTTACGGAACATTTGGTGAAGTATGCCGTTGTTGAAGCAATTATGCAGTTGGGTTGAGAACTTACCGTCTCTTTCTGTTTTAGCTCTTCTGGCGTGAGAACGACAGCGGGGGCTATACCTGCCCGACGCTTTTGTTCTGCTTCTCGTTCTATCTTCTCTTGCTCTCTCAGGGCCCAACGCATGAGAACAAACTCTCGCCTTTTCATTTCACGGTCTATGTAGAGGTTGAAGTTGGCCAGTTCCTGGGGCAACATCGCTTTCAAACGCCTGGGTACCTAAATAAGGGTCGTAACAATTTGCTTCGTTAAATCATGTGATTGCGAGTGCTGTCGCTCACCAGTTTTTTCTACCATTGGAATACTATTTACTACAAAGGAAGCAGCTTAACGGTGAACAAAGTTACCTCAATAAACATCCGTTTTTCTCACTCTCCGAGGCTTGATTTGTCTTCTCACTCTGAGTATCTTGAAGACCGTCTGAACTTCTATTGTCCGCCCCACTACCATCAGTCGTCCTGTGAAAAGCGATATGGCGAAAGCTTCGGATGTTTGCTGCGCACATTAAGGCTTCGTGCTTGGGACGTCTGCAGTGTGTCTGCCCGCTTCAAACTGAATTGAATTCGCTTACATGTATACGTGAGCGCGATGACACTCCGCTATTTGGCATGATCCCATCGATAGCTCCTCAGTGCCTGCGCGTAGTGCATGAGCTAGACTAAGGTGGGAAACCTTCGGTGCACATTTTACTCGAGTGGCCAGTGAATACTATTAGTTTGCCAAACGGCAGTTCTCACACACTTTAGTGGTTGTTCCTTCCTTTTCTATCCGGGTTCTACTTAATCTTCTTAACTTCCTTTCTTAAACTATGGTACCCATTAGGCTCTCGAGCGATTAGAATTATACGTGGCAGTACTCTCATGATATCAGTCAGTGTATTTCCCTGTGTAGGGCGTCGATCACTTCGGTATCACGTCCTTTTTGCCGCATTTCGAGTTTCTTCGTGGACGGCCCCTGTTCTATACCAACACAATGCATCGATGCCTTCAGATGTCTTATCACAGTGATAATATAGCGGTCGAAGTTGTCGCCTGTTAGCAAATATCGCTGTATCAAAGGGATACCGTGAGTGCTCCACCCAGCGACCCCTTTTCCAAAACGTGATCGACTGCTGACGCTCTCACTATAGCTACAATTAGGGCAACAGATCTACACTGCGTACTCCAATCTCATTAATTTTATCGAGTGTAGAAAAAGCAGGTTTCGCGTTGTTAGAACCCGTGGCAGGCGGTAACTTGTTTATTGTTAAAGTGGCTTACGCTATGTGTGTTCGTTCATACCTTGGAGGCGTCCGCTCATCTGCGTGATCTCCATGGAGTGTTCCCCAACTGGTGCTTGCCTCTGTGTTCACTCCTCGTGCACATGGAACTGTAATCCTGATGTCATCTTCAACTTTGGGGAAGTCGGCAGGGCTCGCTGTTGGTGTGTCATCTTGCACCACCACTACTTATACCCGGCACAGTAGTATCTACCTTTAATCCACCACAGCGTGACGTACCTGTCTTTACTAATGCAGTTAAACGATAGGACCCGTAACGTGCTGACTCCCGGGGATGCAAGTGGCATTGGTTCGCATGGTGACCTAGCCAAGTGGTGTAGCTTGCGGCTTTCTTCACTGATAGATGCTTGGGTAATATTATAGCAGTGACGCTGACCTCCTTGAGGGTGGATTGAGATAAGTTCTCTTTATCTCTTCCAGGGTTGACACGTTGCGTGTACCGAGTATTTCTGCAAGCTGTGTGGCTGTGGGGCCTTAGAAACCCCTCTTAACAGCCGTTCCTAGTCTTGAAGGTTCCATACCACCGTTTCGTTTTCGACAATGGCACTGCATTCTTAGTCGACTAAACTTGGTGTTTACTCTTCTTCTCAGTGTATCCATAAGCCGGTCCCAGTTGTTGTCGAAATTAATGAAGATGGCTGTCAGACCATCGAGAGCAAAACGTAGACATGAACAAGGCGCAATAGTGATCCAGGACATCAAAAAGACACCTGACTCACTGGTTTTCAAATAAGATTCTGCTTACTACTCCTGGTTATTGTCAGTGATCACACGGTAGGACAGCCATTCACTCGGATAGTTGTCGGTCGTCCACCTTACTCCAACTGTTATCGCTGTGTGCTTAAGGCCAATCGGGTGCATTACATGCTGACTTGCGCTCGGTGTAGGTGTTGAAGGTGGCTGTACATGCAGGGGGTGTATTCTGTGGCGTTACGTTTGCTCCGCTATTCGCACGCATTTCTTGAACCTTCGTCGCCTCTGAATCAGTGAAACAGTTTGGTGACAAGGACGTCACCGGTTTCTTTTTGGTGTTACCATGTGGAGGGCAATAAAATCCCTTTCTATGCCTACCGTACTAGGTATGAGTGCGCGTACTGTTGAACTAGGATTCCCCTTACCGCCTTACTCCAGTGCCATGAAGCGAGCATGATGAGTACACTTGCGAAAACTCTTCGTAAGCGTTGTCACTTCAGGTGTCTAAATGAAAAATCCCTCGTCACTAGAGAACAATGTTTGGGACGAAATGTTACGATTCTTAATCAACCATACATCCATCGCATAAGGGCTAGTTGTGACTGCAGGAAGTGATCTTACTGTGGAACGATTCGGAACAGAGCAACTCATTCTAGCTTCGAATAGCTCAGTGTTTTGCGAGAAAGACAAGAATTATTGGTCAGATTGATAGTGAACACACGGGTACCTTCGTGTACCTGCTGACATGTTTCGCCGACAAATGTATGAGTTGAGTTTGCTCAGTCACAAAGGGACAATTGAAATGTTGCCTAGCTTGACTCTAAATGTAGCACGCTCAGATGCGATTTGCAGAAGCCATGGGAGGGAGCTCGTTTCGATAGTCACTCAGGAAAGAACAGGGCTGCGATGGTAACGCGTGCATCTATGCTCTCCTGGAAGTCATTTCCTGAAACATGCACAGCCTTAAGGGAACCTTATTTCTCTCACTACCCTGCTCGCCTATGTTTTAACCACATTTATTCCTTACCAATTAACAAGCGGAGCGTTTGGCAAATGAACGAGACGAAACTTTTTGCCAGGTGGAACCGATCCCAACGGAGGGGTTTATGCTAGTTCTATCCAAGCAAGTCTGATCGTGCTAATTCAGTTATACTGACTTATAGCGGGATAGAAACAAAAACATAGGATTAGAGTAGTGCACAAACTGAATGCTGTCTTGATAGAGTTGATTTCAAGATCAAACTAATGTCATCTACCAGCTGGACTGCATTGAACAAACAGGAAGAAAACTTTCTGTACGGATCATCGGGCAAAAGAAAGTCATAATACAGTATACTTCGTATTCTTGGGTTCATGTACGCGAGGATGAAAATCACCATTTTGACCTGGAAAACGTAAACATTCTAGCTCTTAAGAGTACGAAGCAAATAAAGAAATTCTTGGAATTATGACATTCTGTAGTCCACTTTATCAATCGGCATGTTGTGTTGGACGCCATATGCGCAAAACCATGAGCAGGCAGTCATCAACTCAATTGAATACCCCAAAGGGAAGAGGATACCAGGCAACAGTTTCACCCTCCGAACATGGATCGAAGAGACCATTTCTACAGCTCTGCTCCTCGACTAATCAGGATATGGGGATCAGAAGTGACCAATGACGCTAACCTATAAAAGCGCACACAAGCGAGTGCCCGATTCACAGCTGCTCAAGCATCGCTCCGTTCCGATGCAAGTGAACGTACTGATGAAGTTTTAGGGGTCCTGGAATTTTCCCATTCGATTGCGGTACTTTTTGCAAACATTTTAAGGCCAATTAGGAAATTTACTTATTAGGAATGTTGGCTGCGTTTGTTTGAGTCAACCAGACCGAAAGTATTCGGCGCCCTTCCGGTTACCATTCGGGGACCTCCCCTAAATAGACACTTGCTTTTTGATATAACTAACTGTGACTTCGTCGCAGCAGCTTCCAAATTAGATTGTCTTCCACATGCCCATCATCATCAACAGCAGCCCATCAGTCATTTGAACTGATGCTTTGCTACCATTCAACCATAACGGCCTACGGAACGAAGAGTAATAAGGGGGAGAGCTGGGGGACCTATCCTAAAATCTTAATGCCCTAAGCAAACCTTCAAGGTCAAGGCGCCAACATCTTGTCAACAACGTACCGTCACAAACAGCTGTCCATTTTGCATAGCTAAGGCGGCATCAACGAGGTAGTTTCCTTGCGGCTTTCACTGTTTTTCGTCACATAAGCTGCCATTACTTTGCAAATGACAGTCCGACTAGGAGACGGCAGCAGACGCGTTACTTTTGTCGACTGCGAGCCATGTCCTGTAAGGTCTCGAGCCAAGCACAAGGCAACTTACGTGGACTCCAACCCGGAAAGCTAGACGGCACCGAGTTTGGTCGTCAATGACTTCATTTCCCGCTGCTAAGTCAACGCTGGTGCCACTCGACTCTAGCAATGCTTAGCAGGTAGCGGTGATCAAAGGCTCGAAGGCGCCAATCTCACTCCCATAAAGTAGGACGGCCCTCACTATGGTCTTGTATATTCGGCGTTTCAGACCGAAGGAAACTCCTGACTCTGATGATCTCGCGGATTCAATAAAGTTCTTGCTGTTGCGATAAGTGAACTGACTTCAGTTGCTAAGCACTCATCGTTGCTAATGCAGCTCCTAAGGTAAGTGAATCGATCAACTACCTCGAGTCCCTCGCCAACAAAAGCCAAGGGGTCATCAGCTGACTAATGGTCCTATAATAGTGTTGCATTTTGCAGGTACGAAGCGCCTACCGATTAATGGGACCACTCTATAGAGGCTATTCAGGGTTCATTGCTCCACCCCAACATCGTTAAGATCAACTAGCCTTTCACCAGGCAGCACCTCAACGTCTACATCCCGAGGCTCTTCAAAGGAACATTCCATGGAGTTCACGACGAAATAGAGTAAAAATGGAGAAATTGGACAATCGTGACAAACGCCACTTTTAGACGGAAAGATATTCGACAGGTCACCGTAGACCCTGACGCGGCATGTAGTGCTCGAGAATGGAGTGTGTAAAATGTTCTCATATTTCGTGGGAATGCCATTCGTCGCAAGTATTTCGAAAAACCTTCATCGAGCGGACCCACTGTTGTATTCGAGGAACACAGGTGTTGGTCTGCGGTATGCGTAGCGCTGTTCTAGCACCATCGCAATGAGGCTCGACCTTATCGTTGTGCGATGGTTTGCATGCTTCAGCGATCCACTGATCTATGTTGTGTGTTTTTTTTTGCACCTTCGGAGCCACTCATACCAGATTGGTCAATGGCTAGAGACCAGAAAAACAGTCTCCATGTTAGGGGTTGGAATGAGGGTGGCTCCTTACTTCATAAAACGGGCTCTCTGTAGTCCAGGGTCAAAACCCCGCTGCCTTGCGGTCAGGTTTTCGAACCAAAGGCTTTGGTTGAAAACCCTAATCGTTCTCCAGTCTAGGCCTGGGCAACCTGACAGTATTCTGCCCACGCAATATTATGGATCTCAAACAGTCTCCTGATGCTCTGGCCACCGCAGAGAATACTCAAGGGTACCTTGTATGCTACGTCGAACAGGGTGAATAAGGGTTTGGATGCTACTGCTCAAACCTGCTCGTCTTCGTATTCTTTATTTTAGGCTTTTTCACCCTTATCGTGCCGTTCCAACTTCACTTTTATCCCCCCAGTTTTCAACCCCAAATTCTTAATCCTCCCCCACCTTGCTTTAATAGGCGTTTATCTTCTGGTTTCAACTCACATGCAAACGCGGAGCGTCGCTTTTGCGCTATAGACAAACCCATATCTATCTAAGCGGTGAAGCCCAGTGTATCAGCTTCCATTTGGAGTCCCTGATCCTCCCTCAAATTGGCATGCCTCAACGTAAACACATTGTTACCGATTGGTCAATAGACAGCGCCTGCCCGAACATTAGAGACCCTCTCGATCGGTATCTCCTGCCTGTTGGAAACCCGCCCGCAAGACCCGAGCTCTGTACACAATCTGCGATCCCATTCAGGTGACATTAGTAGTGCTTTCTCATTGCGCCTATCAGGGGACGATACAGCTTCGAGTACTGGCCAAGTTGGTATTGCTCTGAGTCACCGGGTTGAAGCTGCTCTTGTTGATTACATCCCAGTCAGTAGCCGGATGTGTGCGGTCCGGCTGGCTGGCTCGTTCAAAATTTCGAAGTTGCGCGGGGCTAATAGGTGTGTTTATTATCGCTGTTTACGCCCCCACAAACTGATGATTCCGTGAAGACGACTTCTATCGTCAACCGAACGGGCTCCTTAGCCACAGAGGAAGGTCGGACACTGTTGTGCCGGCTGGGGATCTGAACGCTCAAGTTGGGAAATTGTCCACTGATGAGCTGCATCTGGGCGGCCAACATGGTGTAGGATCCCGTAATGAGGACGGTGAGCGGTTACTTCCTTTGTGTAAAGATGCTCGCATATTTCATACGAGCACTAACTCCCGGCACAGCATCCGTCGGAAGGTGACATGGCACCCACCAGACATGGACTCAAATCGATCACATCGCGATCAGTTATCGCTGGACAGGCTGTGTCCAAAACTGTCGCTCGATTTAGGGCACATGTGTGGACACTGACCATGTACTAGTATGTGATGGTATGCGGATGCGTTTTGACGGTCGCCCTCGACGACCTTGTGAGCGCATAGACACCAGCCAACTGATGAAGCCAGCTGTTCTGAATGCCTATCAAAGTGCGCTGACATGCGAGTTGAGTAGGCGCTCACTGGATGCAGTTGATGCTCACTGGTCTCAGGTTCACCAGACCTTACTAGCAGCAGGCAAATCCTCATGTCGTAAGTCTAATAGTCAACATGGACATTGGGTCACTTCGCGGTCTCTGGAACTTATCCATGCTCGCCGATATATTCCTGCTGGAAGCGAACACAATGAGACTTGCAGCAATCTCGGGACAAAACTCCCTGCTAGCTAGAAGATAGGCCGCGAATCCTGCTGGTCTGATCGTGCACCAGAGATGGAAATGGCCGCTGCCCTTGGTAACCATCGTAAGTTATTCCGTCTGATACGGGAAAGGGCAGCAGGAGACCTGGTGTTAGTGAAACTGTACGTGACGAAAGTGGACAACCTATCCATAAATTTGATTGGCTTGACGGTGCCCTATTAGACATATGAAAGGATTTTCTGTTATTGTATTGGTACTAACGAGATAATACGAAATGCTAGGATCTGCCAATATTCGTCTTCTCATTTCGTTGTTCAAACTACTGAAGGGAACTAACTGTTTTAAATATCCATAACTTGTCAAAACGTTTGGAGCGTTGGGCTGAGCATTTTGAAAAGCAGTTTACTCGGCCGGAATTGCTAGATCCCTCACCGGCCAGTGATCGCCCTGTTCCCTGGTCTGTCCCTTTGAATCCGCCCTCTCGCTTGGAAGTCCAACGTGGGATCAGACGTTTGAAGTTGAATAAGACTGCGGGACCAAACGATCTTCATTAGCCCACTTGAAATTGGGGGCCACGCTGTTGTTGATGATTTACACGATTTACTAGTGAAACTATGAGAACAGGAAACTGTCCCAACCGACTGGAGCCGCACCGTTCTTGTCCCGATCTTCAAAGGAGGCTTACGTTCCGAGTGCGGCAACCAGTTAGTCTGATCCCCATCGCCTTCAAATTGCTTGCCTCTGTAATTCTTCACAAACTAACAGGCACTCGTGAAAGTCAGATTCGTGAGGAGCAAGCCGGGTTTCGTCGTGTTTCGTGGCTGCATCGACCACATCTTCACCGTCACATGTATTGGCGACCCACCGTTGTCGTGTTCCTCGACATAAAAGGTGACTTCGACTCAGTGGATAGACGTGCCCTTTGGGACTGTATGCTAAGGAAAAGTGTGCCCGGGAAGTATGTAAATATTATGCTAACGCTTTACGCGCGTAACACGGGCAGAGTGAGGGTTTACGGTAAGCTGTCGCCGCCCTTCAGTATCTCCAGCAGTGTAAGACACCTTCCCTCTTCAACTTCGCTATTGACGAAGTCAATACGACTTAGGTGTGGAGCTGCTTCCAGGAGAACGACTTGATTCGGAGTATGCTGACGATATTGTTCTCCTCTGACAGCTCCGTAACGTGTCAAACGGCACTGGACAGGTTAGCACTGGCTGTCTCCTGTTTCAGGCGATACTTTGTACCCTCGAAGTGCTAAGCTTTTCTTTAAGATTGGCAGGGACTGACCCTTGGTGGCGATCAGCTAGAAGTCGTTCTAAAGGTGGTTGTATCAACGCCGTTGGAATTGAAGACAAGGTCACAAACCGTGTAGGAAAAGTTCGAGACTCTTGCTAACCATCGCCACCTATGGCGCTGGCGCGACATCACTCTCCCTGAAGGGTAGAGTGTACATACAGTTGTACGTTCGACCCCACTGTACTGTTGTGAAACTTAGCCCCTTAGACCAGCAGACATACAGTGGCTAGTTACGTTCGACCACCGGTGCCTTCACAGTTTACCTCATATCTGGTGCGAACACCATGTGAGCAATGAGCGTGTTTTACGCCTTATTTATGGTGCAGGAAGAAGAAGCGAACCGCTCAGCACCGTTATTTCACGCACAAGACTCCGATGGCTGGGCCACGTGTTGCGCATGCCAGCCCACCGACTCCAGCAACATACGCAATTTGCGTCCCAGGGGTGCAGATGAATGAAGAAGAGAGGTGGCTAAGCGATGACTTGGTCAAGAGGAATGAAGGCTCTTAATTCGACGTTGGCCTCGGTTCCCTGGTTGGTGACCGAAGGTTGATGAACACGTTTTGTTTGGATACACTTGCTGACATAGGTAGGAGCTGATCTCAGTGGCGTTCGTGTTGTGAGTTTTTTGTCCCTCCTCCCGCTTAGCCTCTCCCTACAACCACGATTTCAGTTATTAGGCATAATGTGACTTTGTTGCGGCACAATAGCTATTAGCTCTCCGGAACGATGTCCATCCGTTATTACTGACTCACCCGGCATGCCTGTGTTTCATGTTTCTTATCTTGTGTATTGTGGTATTATAGATGACGTGGTTTCCATCTGCAGCTTACATGCATATTGATGATGTTCTAGCACCTGTCGCGGATTGAATATATGGTCTATACAGCTTCTTCCTTGGCGGAAACTTGCCTACTTTTCCCTAATCCGGGATTCCCGTTCCGCAGTGAGGCGACGAATGACAGTCGATGTCAGTAATGTATTCACATCTGATATTAGGCTGATACCCCTGTTGCTAACACAGTCGGTGCGACTGCCCTTCTTGTATGGTGCCACTGTAATTGATACACTCCAGTTAATCCGGATGGTCTCTTTTTTCCAGACATGTTGGAACAGAAAGGTCAGTGCCTGGAAAAGCACCGTCATTAAAAGTCGTCATTCGAGGCCGACCCTTTCCTCTGCAATGTTCGTAACTTTCATGATAGTGGAGAATACAACACGCTACGTCGCACTTAGCTAGTTAATTATGACAGTCCGTCGCTGTCCCCATTGGTTCAGCGGCATGAGCTGCTGACTGACGGTTTGAGGTGTGGGTTGTATTGGGTTCGGATCCGGATGGAGCCCATAGATGCGTGCTATTGGCGATACCCAACAGGTCGAAACAGCCTTCTAGTGCTTTTCTGGACATGTAAATGACTTCCTGATTTGGAGTCTCGGTTAATAACTGTATGTATCACCGCATTCATTCCTTTTCTCTACGGTTGGTTGAATCTGGGTTTATAGCGACCGATCCTCGTCGCTATAATGTCACCTCGATTGCGGACGTAACAAAACTACCAAGCTCAGCGAGCTGGTCGACCAAATAATAGTGTCCTTTACCATGGACGAACAAAATGAAGGTGTAGTTTATGGCTTCGGCGAAATTCACAAGAGTGGTTTTCCAAATCGTTATAGGCCAACAATCATACCAAACCAGTAAAACCATAGATGAAGATCTGGTCTTGTTCGACAGTTACTAAGGGCATCACAGTGGACACACGGTCATTCGCAGAACGGTCAAGCATTCAACTACATTTTCATCTGACTGCGTGGGCGCGAAGAAACTTACCACAAATAATTGCAAGGCTCCTTGTGTGTCCCCAATCGCAACGATCTGTCTCTTCGAGAAGTTACACAGGGAGATCGCTGTGAGCGCGTTGGCTGAAACCGACTGAACCATGGCGGGTTCATGTGTCTTGTCCAACAAGTCCCACACTTCCAGACTTCCGTCAGCTCTAGTCACGAAGAACACAGAGGGTCTTGTGGAGGACCAAGTACCACCTGTAGCATAGTGGATGGGTAATGAATGCTTAGTGAATCATTTGTCATTGCAACTAGGATGCGTTCGTGATTAAATGTTTGTCGAATCGGAACTTTGATTTTGCGAAATATTTTGACGTCAACGATGCCCGCTAGCCTATTCCATAGTGCCCCGCATCGGAGTATGCAGGCACACAAATTGACGAACCGTTCAGTACGATTACATGCTGGCTTCTTTTAACTAAAGTAGTAAAGTTTCAGTGTTAAGTCATGGCGCCACTGATTTCCCAAGCATTTTCCAAACTGATATGGCTTCAACAAAAGAACCAGAGATGTTGTGACATCAGGACACTCATATTCATTTTGCATACCGGCCCATTTTGCCCCTAATGATAATTAACTTCAAGATATCCATCCCTACAAACATATCGGATGAGTTTAGAAAGGAGGCGTTTTGATTGCAGCTAAACCTAAAGGTCGCAGCTTTCAGGATATTCGTGTTATGTCTGTGTTAGAGTCCTTGATTGGAATCCGCAAGCAGTTGTTGTGGCGTCTACTACTATCGCAGTTTCAGGTCCTGACCTATCCGAGAGAATGCAGTCGATGCGAATAATAAAGTAAACTTCAAGATCGCTCACCAGTATAGCGCTTCCGTGCAACATATTTGTCATTCGTTACTGAGGTGCGCCTCCCGGTAAAGTTCATGGAGAAACGACAGCGTACTAACCCATGATCAGAGTGGACGCAGGTATTCCAGTACGAGCAGCAATCCAGCATGGAACTGCGCCACCTGTAACTTATGGCAATGTGGTCAAGTTGGGTCTATCGCTGGCACTTCGGCGCTCACTGTGTCTAAAAGCAGTGCTACTACGAACCAACTGGTGCTCCGCCCACAGTTGTAGCAGACGCTTACCGTTGTCCGTTCGTTCGGAGTTAAGCCCATAATTACCACCCAGCTGAGCTTCTTAAGAGCTCAGATGCCCCACTTGTGCGTCCATATCCCCCGCAATTACTATAATGTCTGAAATAGTAGCACTGCGTAGTAGCGCGTTCAGTTGTTGATAGAAGTTGTCCTTGACAGCATTTGAACTGCAGTCGGTGGGAACATAAGCGGGAATCACAAAAAGCGTTTTGTACCACTTCGTGAATAAATCTTGGTCGATGCCATCAAACGGGCTGCACACAAACGGCTGTTCACCGGAATCCAATCAACCAACGATGGCTCAGCCTTGGAGATAAGAATGATACCTAAACTAGCTTGACCCGTGAGTGCTGCATCGGTGTCTCCGGATGTGTGCAATCAATAACGAGAGGATAAGCCGGATGCAGTTAATTCAGCAACCCCATTAGGGTCATTGATCCTAGTTTCGGACCCACAATACCCAGTGTGTCCAAGGTGCGTGCAAGTGCAGCCTGTTGACCTGTTTGTCTTAGAGTGCGAACGTTGAACGCCGTCATGGAAACTGGACGGCGTGGCCTTATAAACAGCTGTTGCCGATGGGTGTTGTGGGAGGGTAGCTGCAGATGATTCTACTCCAGTGGCACTTCGGTTACTGTCAGTTAAACTGGGAATTATAGGAGGAAGGTTAGTAATGGGGGTCGGGATGGGAGTAAGAAAACCAGATGAAAAGGAAGGAAGGGAGGCGCCAGCAGTAGCATGTTTTCGCTTATCCGCCCTGCTGTATGCAGCAGACAAGCCGACCCTTGATAATCTGCACGACGACCGATGCAGGATGAAAATGTCATGGTTGTATGTGGGCTGAGATACTGCCAGGGCGCCCAGACCTAGACAGGAGGACGATTAGGGTCCTTAACAAAAGCCTTGCTCAAAAGCCTGTCCGCAAGGCAGCGGGGAGGTGGCAATGATTTAATTTTACAGAAATGGACCTCATCTCATTTCAAACCCTCAACCTGGTGGACCAGGAAACTGACTTTTTCTGACCCCTCACCATTGACTAAATTGATAGGAGTAGCTCTCAAGGGCCTGGAGACACCACCCAGTATAGCTCAATGGGTCAATGAGGTGCGCAAACCGTCGCACCACGTTAAGGTCCAATCTCCTTGTGTCGCCAACTCGTAAACACTACACTCCACGGCTCATCATCGAACCCAGGACCCTCGGCATGTTACTTTGGACCTCTACCCCTTCAGCCACCGGATCACGACAGACAACGCTTAGCACAATGGTTAACGATTGATTGGAGGGTCATTTTGAAGTACTCGTTATGTGAGTGAATTGCGACGCGCAATCTTAATATTGACCACGTGGACATTTCAATCACTAAGACCGTGGCTGAAGCAGATAGAAATCGAGTTTTGACCGCCCGAAAACCGCATCCCCACGACGTGTTTCGATCTCAGTTTACCCTATCAGGCATCGAACCCTGGACCATCGAGACACTAGTTGGGAGCTCTTCCCCTTTGGCCACCAGGGAAAGACGTGTAATCACACCACTAATACTTCGAAATGGCCCTCCAATCAACCATTAACCGTTGTGCCAAACTAACCGAGCACTCCATCTGGTACGGTGGCACATTCACTGCCTCAAAAGCGCTCTGTGCAATGCCGAACCTGAGACCTTCGTTATTGCGATAAAGGCAACGGTTCAGTCATACACGGAATGTTGGGTGCACTCGCCTGAGCGCCTCATTTTATCGAACGGATGTTGCTTGCATAAGTGTCGTATAACGACTGACTAACCTAAAGGTCAAATGAAGTTCTGCCAACTACTACAGCACTGTTCTTACCGAATAGTCGCATATCGAGAGCTCTCCCAATAAATAAGCCTGCTGAAACCTTTGAAAGACGGTATTAGACATTGCTGTAGCATTTTTAAGACACAAGTAACAGATATCCGAACTGGTTGACAAAGCGAACGTTTCCATGAATTGAGCATCTCACTCTTTTTGTCAATGGTATATTACGGACACTGACGAAGCTCAAACTGTTCCGCACGACAGTCGGTCAAAGTCTCGAAAAACGATTATAAACAGTGAGCAGCCATTAATAGGAAACATGTTGATCAAAATTTTTCTTCTGAACCGTTTGCACATGGTTTCATATAGTCTGCAAGGCTACTCCCTGGGTTTTCCCCAGCCACACGAGCATGGGTTGATGCGGTTTCGTTTTCCGAATATGGGTATGGTACATGTGTGTTACATGATGTGGCCAGCGCATTGTCTGCAGTCAGGTGCTGATTCACAACGAGTGGTGAATTACCAACCGCTATGCCAACCCTTGCTTCCAGAGTTTTAGTATTCGGATTCTGATGACGACTGGCATCTTCATCATCATCACACATTAGCTGAAGGTGAGGAACACTTCATTTAACAACATAAAAATATGTGAGGGGCGAGTTACGAAACATTACAATATGCAAGAACTAAAAGGCAAGTAATATGATGCTGTGTCTCGTTATCCATGCCTTGCGGTACCGTTTTTGGAAGGGGAAGATAAGCTAGAAGACGATGGATAAATAAACAACGCAGACGCCACTGGGGTCGACCCTACGCTATGTCATCAAGTGTATCTAACCAGAGGTGATCATCGCTTTGGGACCCCAGTCTGGTAGTCGGGAGACACTAACCAACGCCAACTTCTAAGTGAGGATTTTTATTCCTCTTGACCAAGTCATCGCTTGGCCTCCTCTTCGTCCATCCACTATCCCGGCATGCAAACAATGCACATCGCGGGAGCCGGTGGGCTGGCTTACGTAACACATGACACCGCCACCGGAGCCTGGTACGTGAAATAACGGCGCTGAGCTGTTCATTCGCTTTTCCTGCACCAAATGCATGACGCCCAACACATTCCTTGCTCATACTGTGTTCCCACCGGACATGAGCCAAATTGCGAAGGCACCGAAGGTCGAATGTAACAAGCCTCTTTAGGTCTGTCGATCTGATGGGCCAGGTTTCGTAACCGTACAGGAGGGTTGAACGCATGGCTGCGTTATAAATTCTGCTCTACATGGCGAAAGTGATGTAGCGCCGACACCACAGGTGGCGGAGATTGGCAAAGCACTCCGAGCTTTCGCAATAAGGTTTGTGACCTCATCTTCAATCCCACGGGCGCTAATATAGTTACCACGGTACTTGCATGATGACGATTTGCTGCAGTCTTTAAATCCTAAGTAAGACTACCCCCTCCAGCTCGCTCCACCGTAATAGTGTCGATGGCAGTTAGAAAGTACAGATGGGGGTAACTAACACCCAAAGTTCATCCTCTTCAGATATGGCCCCAGTAATCGGAGTGACTAAGGTTCAATGCATAGTAACTTTAGGTCCAACGGTTACTCCAAACGACTTAGCAACAAGTCGCCAGCCATTTTTACAGCCTTTATCAATGGAGCCCGGTAGTGACCGTAGCTATCGGCAACTTGTATGTCCAAGGATTTAGTTCGCCTTCCAACTCTGTTCGAAGCGTTCACAGGGTGATCCAATCGTTGTGGGCTGCGTGGAATGGATCGCAAATGGAAGACTAGGGCCACGCGGGGCCCATGCCTTAATGCAAAGCAGGAACGTTAACTGGTCTGAGGACCATCAACTTGGTCTTCCTATGCATTACTTATCTGTGATTTTAGCTAGTGAACACAAAAAACTTTTGAACTGTTCCTGTGGTGCAAATAATTTAAAGCGAGTCTCAACGGTCTAAATCCTTAGAGTTTTTGGTCTTTGTGAACTTCGATCTCGACCGCAACAAAACGTGCTGTGTAAAGGTAGACGATCGAAAATCCTGAGGATATAACCTCGGTATATTGCGTGGTCTCGGCATGTATGCGACCGTTCAACGTTCACCACATAACCTGTGGGTAAGCACGGCCACGTTGCAAGAAGAGGGGCCAAATGAACTATAGTGAATAACAAGTTCACTGAGTCTACCACTGTCAGATTGTCCCATTTCTATTCCATCGCATGTGCCGTCAGAAAAGGTTGGAAATCAATTATTCATTTAATCTTAAAGCACAGCGCATGGACAGTGATGCGATCGTCTAGTAAAATGATTGGTCGACAATTAGCTTCCCTTTGTACCTAGATGGATGCAGAATGTGGGTGTCAGCTTTGTTCAACTTACCGATGCAAACCAAGTTTTGCCAAAATCAGTGTCACTGACAGATGGTACACGGTGAGTATAAAAAGGCATCAAAAGTACGCCGGTACGCAGTACCGACGCTTGGTTGTCGCGCATCCACCACCGCTCACAAGTGGGCTAGGGATACTGCGAGGGTTATCTGGTCCGTACGCAGCCTCGAACCCGCGCCTTTGGATTAAAAGGCAGGTTTGTGATCCTTAATGCCACGGGCAGACCAGGGTTTATACTGAATGACGAAGCGTAAGTCGAAATCAGCAACTTAGTTCTGATCGGTTAGTCACTTACGTAAGCTAGTTAAGGTCTTGGCACATGTAATTTAGGATAACTTCGAGTTTGTGTGGAGGAACTGGACGTACTCATCTCCTAAGATGTTGCAGGTGGTAAACACAATTGTGGAAACAAACTGGTTTACAGAAACGTTAAAACAACACCGAGGAAGTGTTTGCCAAAAAGTTGGAAGGATGAAAGTGCGTCACTACGATAAAAGAGTCCTTAAGCTAACTTTGCCAGACCCTGTACACATCAGCGCGCCATCAGCCCAAAATTATAAAGGGACTAGGTTGATTGCTGCCCGCAGACAAACATTGCTCCCCAAGACTGATTCCCTACTCCTCAGGTATAGATAGAATAGGACTGCGACTCGAGCATTTGCTGCTAAGGGAGTTACTTGGTATAGGAATGCACGATGTCACTACAATGCTATTTTCTGAACGGTGTTGTGCATCGTGTCCAGTATTAAGAATGACAGTAATTACAGAATTGATGGTTGCCACTTTTCACACTGGCAGCCGAACAACCTCCACGTCGTGCCAGCTGGGTGCTTCAGATTAATCCCGGTCCAGCTACTAGTTCGTCGGCAGTGTTCTGGGAGGTGGTGTGTTTTCGCCTGGCAAGCTCTCTCCCTATAAAAACCACAAATGTCTCCATAACAACACTAATGTGGCGGATATAAAACTCGCCAAGAAATCAACTCATTGCTTTGCCATACCGGAGGATTTTACACGTTTCGCGAACGTAACCAGTTACAACATTTCATTTGCGCATTCACCGAAAATGTTCACAGTACTACTAAAAATCATACAACGCGAGTACTTACACATACACACTAATACCTACACATATATACCTATAATATTTTACAGGCATGTTAGCGCATTGTATCAAGCTTTTAGCGTGACACATTTTCGGAATCGCGTGTTGTGATTTCAAGTTAGCGAGGCTAAGAATGCTGTTTTGACGTCGTTCACACTCTCATTGGTCATAAAACGTTAGCCAATGGGACACCGGTTCGAAGCCCCGAGCATAAGCGACAGACAGTCCAATGAAAGTCGCTGAGCACCACCTTCTGTGCTGCCCTGATGCGCGTCTGAAGGATACTCCGATGATTTCTCCCCAAACTGAAACCATCCAATGGACAAGTTGTGATGCCTGTCTAAGGATGGGATCCTAGCTACCACATGATCCGAAGCTTACGCCGTAACCAGTGTGGACAGATATACAAGCCACCACGTAGAGCGGTCTATAATTATTGATCGCTAGCCGCTACCTGGTGGTGGCTTATTTCAACAGTCTAACCATGGTTACGATTGTGGCATAGACAGGCATTCTTCTAACTGGTATTCCGCAATCCCTTAGGTCTGAGGGAGTCATGCAGGTGCCGTAGCTAAGACAATGCACACCCTAAGCTGAATCAGTAATGGTTGCTGGTTGGTGAGACAATTTTGTGCGATTGTTATTGCGACGACCATGGGGGACATTGTCCCCAGTGAAGTAGGTAGACCAACTTGAAACTGAACAACGAATGTTCTATGGGTGCTTACTTCTATCCCAGTTTTTGACTAAACACAAAGCAAGATGATTCCAAGTGTGGCGGTGACATGACATTAGTAAGTGTTCGTTTGTCTCCAAACCCATGGGTGACCCTGCTAATCAGTTATCGCCTCTGTGTCAACTTGTATGACGTTATTTAAAGATCATAGGATGGATGCGGAACATATGTATTCATAGAATAATTAGGCTTTAATTACATATGGTCACCTATAGGTGTTGAGACGCTTTGACATGTGCCTCTCCAAATGGCACCATTGCAAGCATACTCAATACAGATGGAACCTCCCTATTACGTCCATGGACGAATGCTATCCTCATGGAATCGGTATTACTCAACAAAGAAAAAACTAAAGGGGATAAAGCCTACAAGAGAAAACGCAAAGGCCGATAATCAGCGGCGGCGCACGCATTTTACTCTGGTAATTCTGATGAGTACTTGGAACAAACAAACACTTGTCTCACCCACGGACGATCCTACAGCATGTTTGCAATCATTTACAAAGGCAACCGCGCCCACTAATCCTGCTATGGACCACTGTTTCAACCAGTCTTAGAAGCAGTCATGTGTGCACGCCGTGACACACATTGTTATCGACTTGACAACTACTCGAAAACATTTTGTCATTAAAAGTTAGGTAACTCCGGAGGTATTGTTGGAGGAGGAAAATTGCTCCAAACCTTATGCTTACCATGTGTATGCAGTGCTGGTTGGCGGAACATATCAGGGCCGTAGGGTCACCTGGTAGTTCAAGCTTATCAATCATATGAAAGTGAAGCGCAGATATCAGGTTGAAACGCAGGATTGACATGCATCTTACGATCTTTAAATAACGGCAGATCCATGGGTACTGAAGCCGTAACTAATTTCCATATTGGCCCACAGGTGTGGAGATGAACGAACACACTAACGTCGTGTCATCGCCACACTAGGAACCCTCCAAGTTGGAACAATGGCTACAGATCCAATGATGCTCTTACCTACCGAGCGAACTTGACCTTAGTATACAATGCGTCGACTAGATCAGCAGTACGTAACTACACTATCCACATGAGCGTACGCCCAACTGCAACAACACAGCACGGGAACTTTGTAGCTGTAATGGCTTTAGCATTTCTATTTGCGAACAAGTCCTAGCTTTACCTCCTTTATACGAAGTACTGTATTGTTTCTGATTACCTCGCACAGCCTTAACACTCACATGCATTTCCTAAACGAAATCGCACATGTATTGATTCTCCAGATTGCTTGCAGCAGCACGATTACACTATGCATACCGTATCACGTGTGGCCAGATAGGTAAGCGAGCAGGGAAGGCAACCGTACAGTCCACCCGTAAGCCTTCAAAGCTTCTCTTCCAACAGTCTGAAAGCGTTGCAGCCTCAACACAACCAACCAATCCGCTTCGGCTTACTATTCACTTAGATGTTATCTCGCTCGCGTGGAAGTGAAACCTGCTTATGCCAGGTTGGTAGTATGACCAATCACGTATTATGTCTCCGATTGGCTGATCACCCTCGACACCATAGAAGTGTGCTAGTACACCGATTGCGATCAACAGATAAGCGGACGACCAAGCGTACGGCGAACCCGCAAGCCGGCTATCAGCCTGCAGGTAGTTTTAAACAGTGTGACGATCGTTCCAAAAATGTGCTTTTGTTTAAAACTATCGGAACATTCCGTGCGGCACCAATGCTCGCCTGAAGGGAAGCCGAGGCGTTCTCTCTGAAGTCAAACCGTCCAATCGACATGACCGCAAGCGTCCATACGACTGTACGCGCGCACATCGTCACACTTGTCACCCTTCCCTTTGGTGTGGCCGCAGACTCGACTCCAACGTGGACCGCGTGATAAGCAGCGGACCCAGTAGTACAAAGAGCACGAGAAGTTCACCCGGCTACGAATGTAGATGAACAGGTAAACTACTAACTGACGAGCTCGATAGTACTGGTTCACCAGCCCTTTCCTTGTCGTGCTATCGTTCAACAGTCTGGCGATGCGTATGATGGTCTCGTACTGAGCCACTGTGATAGTTCGTATTACACAACGCCTGAGCTGTGACGGAATTAGCAAGGCGTGTATGCGCGGCTGGCCTATCGCGCACGCCATAGGATAGACGCCACGCACTCAGCCTAGGCAAGAAAGGGCATGCGCTAACCTGATTTATCCATGCCTACTCTGCGGTTGGCTAACCCACCGGTAGAGAATTCCAGGGGGTCGTTGGAGGAAAAAAGTTTTTAGGGGTGCCACAGGTTGCGATGTTGTGAAAAGTGTGTTGTCAGATTGGTGATTCGGTGTTGCTCCTCCCAACCCTGAGACCCCATGACCGGTTTCGTCTTCCTTTAGACTCATCAGATGGAGATACCCTGAGCTGGGGTGGACCTCGAGGTATAGTGTTCAAAGGTTGACGCCCTGTCAGATGACATGCGGTTTCGGATTTACCTGTCACTGTGACCAGCCACAGAACGCATGCGCCTACAGAGGGACCATGGATGGCTTGCGCTGCACCACCCACAGCTCCATCCACACACCCCATATCCAATGTAAACCCGAAGGAATAAGACCGGGAGGCATGTGGATGGAAACCAGGTTTCATCAACGGAGCCGGCCCACACTTCTTCACAAGCAAACACAAGCACACTGTATTTGGGGAATTAAGTGCACACAAGGCGGTGGCTGGACCGTTGTCCGCTCCACACTGAGTGCATGGAACCACTCTTTGCTCCTAACACGGCCGTAAGAACCGCGCACCCCGTCCCCTCCAGCAACGACCAACTGTCTCCTAGAGCCAGTATGGACGAGATAGAGGGTAAAATATAGGTACGCACCTTGTCAACATGCACATCATGCGCAGCCACACTGCGGATATCAAGCAACAGCCAATCACTTGCAACGACAAATGAAATAAAATAAATCGGATAGTGGACACAGATACGGTGGCGTAACTCTTCATTAATGGGCGTATAAAATAAATTGGTTCCGAGCGAATCCAGGATAAGTTCAAGAGGTCAGAAAATGCCACAAACGCGAAAATGTTATCGTAATTAACTACAATTAACTTCAGCGACTTGTGCAGGGTTATAGAAAATAGTAGACATATATACGGGATGTAAAACAAATTGGGACAAAACTGCAAACCCACCACCGGAAATAAAGAGAGAAATAAAGAGACTTAGCATGCAAGCACCTGGTTGGTAAATCAAATGCAGCGTAACTACAAACGCTGCGTCGCTTCTACCTACGTTCTCTGCAGGATTCGTCGTCGCTCCGGTGGTGGTCCCGAGTGGCCTCGCTCGTGGCTCACTAGGCCTGCCTGACTCAGGTACTTGCGACCGCATGTGCTACAGCACCATGCGCTAAGTGTCGATGGAGCACAACCCATTGGTGCTTGCCGCTTCTTCTCTGCATGTATGAGGTCTTTCTCCTGCACTTCGGTAACTACCTTCGTGATCAGATCTCTCAATGCACGCCGATCAACCGCCTTCGATTCCCATGATCTGCAATCAAGATTAGAACGTGTGAGACTCACTTTGATCATGTCCTGGCAACGTAACTTTGGTTTCCCCACATGCCGCTTCCCAGTACTCAGCTGACCATATAAGAGTTGTTTCGGTATCCTCGTCGAATCCATACGGTACACATGACCGAGCCACTTCAGGTGTCTCAGCAAAAGTATGCAGTCCACTGCATACATTCCACTTCGACGCAACACTTCCGTGTCCGCAATTCTGTCGCCTCATCCAATACACAGAATCCGTCTCAAACACTGTTGATGGAACCACTCGAGATAACGCACAACCCGCCGGTACATCGCCCACGTTTCACTGCCGTACATAAGAACGGACAGCACCATGAATTTGTACATTATCAGCTTCGTGCCAATGGTAAGCTGATGGTTGTTCCACACTCGGTACTCTAGCTTTCCGAATGCCGCCGCTGCCTTCGACACTCGGATACGCAGCTCACTGTGTAGCTGCCGATCTGTCGACATCACACTCTCAAGGTAGCAAAAGCTGGAGGTGGTTTCTAATACTTCAGCACCAATGCTGATTCGCGGCAATATGGAAGATTGCACCTCCGGTGAAGGCTGAAACAGACAGTTTTGCTTGGGTTGATGATGAGCCCGAATTTGGCCGCTGTCGAAGCCCGAGTACTAGTCATGTGCTGCAACTCATCCGCGCTGTGTGCAAACAACGCACAGTCGTCAGCAAACAGCAACATACGGATAGTTGTCTCACAGGCTAGGGTTCTCGCACCGAAACAAGGGATGTTCAACAACCCACCATTAATACGGTGCTCCACACGAACACCGTAAGCACAAGCCACATCAAAAGCACAAGACATCATTGCATGTAGATATATATTAAACAGGGCAGTAGCTAAGACACAGCCTTGCTTCACACCAGAGACAACTGCAACGTCATCCGACGTCTCTCCAGCTGCACCCTCGCCCGCATACCACTCTGCAGACATTCAAGTAAACGTACAAACTTACGCGGACAACCAAACTTACCCAACACCAACCACAATGCCTCGTGGTTCACCGCATCAAATGCATTGGTGAAAGCAACAAAAAGCGAGTACAACGGCTGGTGTCGTTCTCTGCACCTCCTGCAACTGACGAGCCGCAAACACCATATCTATAGTGCTGCGACCCAAACAGAATCTACACTGCTCTTCCGCCACGTTAGGTTCCACAACCTAACTGACGAGGCGGTTGAGCAGGATTCGGGCAATCACCTTGCCCACACAACTCAGCAAGTTGATGCCACGATAATTAGTGCAACATTGCTTGCTCCCTTTGCCCTTGTACAGTGGTAGCACAAGGGTATTCTTCAGTTCAGGAGGCACCTCCTCCTCATTTCATACGCGTTGCAACAACTGGTACAGCGCAGTCAACAACACAGGTCCGCCGTGTTTTAATACTTCAGGCGGGATCCCATCGGCCCCGGCACACTTGCCGTTTCACACCTGAACTACTGCTCTCTGCCTCTAATCCAGTGTCGGCGTGTCCGCCAGACTCGCCTTCATATCGTGCTGCTTCAGACCGTTCAAAGTAGGCTAGTCGATCTCTGAACGGTTGTTCAAGAGATAGTCAAAGTGTTTCCGCCAGATCTGCATTATGTCCGCAGTCTGTGTGCAGGTACAGCCCGAGCTACCATAGATCAGAGTCCTGGGCTCCAATCTCTGTCCATACACCGCATGTAGAGTCATAGGATTCCTTGTGTTGGCGGCGTTCAGCGTAGCATTCCATCTGCGTCGCTTTCTCCGTCCACCATGCATTTTACTGCGACGGAGCTCTCGGGTCAGTCACCGTCGAAGTTTGCAAAACTGACTCTTCTTCCCCAAGTCACTGGGGTCTGCCAAAAGTGCAACAAATGCCGCATTTTTCTCACACACCAATGCGCCAATCGTCACATTGTTCACATCAAACCAAGCAGGCCGCTTACAGTTTGCGCACCCGGTGGTCTCTTCGGTAGCAGATGTCACCTGGTCGCGAATGTGGTGCCAAAGGTCCCCCACTGCGGCTATGCAGTCCACATCGCACAGGCGTGCAGCCATCGCCTTCTGCAGCCTAATACCTTCCGCCACAGTACCGAGGGAGAGAATATTAGATTTACGCCTATTCACGGCGTGAGTGCAGTACACAGATTTACGAAAATATATGTACATTTTGGTCCTCACGAAGTGGTGATCAGTGCCACACTCAGCTCGTCGCAGTACATGTGTCATGCGCACTTCACGCTGACATACGATGATATAGTAGAGCAGGTGAGAGTGACCACTCCGTGGGTGCGTCCAAGTTGCTATATCACTCGCACTCAGTGCAAACTGAGTGTTCGTGATCGTCAGGCCGTGAGTGGCACATAGTGAGGGCAGCCTGTCACCGTTCGCATTCACTGAACCAATGCCATGCAAACCGATAACATCTGTCCGCACTGATGCATCACGCCCAACGCGCGCGTTGAAATCATCCAGCAGAAATAGTCGGCCGCTCCTCAGCACAGACCGTATCACGGAGGATAGCTGAGTGTAGAATTGATCACGCGTGTCATCAGGATAACACATGGTCGGACCGTACTGTTTATTAAAGTGGCAAACTTACCTCTTCCGAATCCTAGGCGAACAGTCATCAGTCGCGCGCTGGTGCCTGTTGGTTCACCCACCAGCTGACCATGGAGGCGATCGGATATTGCAAATCCGACCCCATGATCACATGTTGCTAAGGCGGCGTTGCCCACCCAGTAGAACGTGTAGCCAGCACCTGTTTCATGCAACTTACCTTGCTCAGCGAGCCGCGTTTTACTGAGCGCCGCAATATCGATGTGGTAACGCACCAGCTCCATCGCGACCATTGAAGCACGTCGCTCGGGGCGCTCACTGGAGTTCCGGTCCAGTCGTGTGCGCACATTCAAGCACCCGATGCTGAGTGCTTTGCGCGCAGGCATACGATAGCATTAGTGGGCAATCGCACGCGATGTGGCGGATGTGCTTCGGATGTTTGCTTGAGGGACTCCACCCGGAGCCTTTGGCTCAATAGCCTGACCCAAAAGGCAGTAGTGAGCAGATCCAGCTCGGAAACGTGATTGCAGAGACAGATTGGGATCTGCTTGACGGCCGTCACACGCAGTCTTGGAGGTACTGGAACTATTCATGTGTTTTACGACTGTAGTAGGATACACCTGCGACCACGGCCAGACGCATGTGGGTTTTGGCGAGTTTGCACCAATTTGACCAGGGACTGCATGGTCTGAGGCGGGCAGTAGCAAACCATTGAACACCCGGAGGTGCCCTCCCACCGTCAAGGACAATGCGTGGTGCTCGTGCTCTACGCCAATCGATCTGTGAGATTATAACCTGTAGACCTGTTGTCTCCCATGGCTAGCTTTTATAGGAAGAGGGCCACCGATCACTTCCTAACCTCCGAAGAGGATGGACTAGGATACTGGCAGGGTGCCCACTCCTGACAGGAGAACGACTCGGGTCCTCAGCCAAAGCCTTCGATTAAATGTACACCCGGAAGACAGCGGGTCCAGCACATGGTCAGTACACTGACTTATACGGATTGGTGTCCTGGACTTCAGCAGGGAGAAGAGCGTAACCCAACTCCCACCTAGTGGTCACCACGAGGAGGCGTCCAGGACATGAGCAAATAGCACAACAGTAGCAGTACTTGGCAGACTATCTGTCAGGATCTAGCCAACACCAGCCTCAGCGTACCATAGGCTCCCGCGCCTATGGTTGCCATAACACGAGTAACAAATTTCATCATCTAGACTGGATAGCATTTGTTTGAAACGCCTAGCATTAAACCAGATAGATGCCACTCGTATCAAGAGGAACTAGCTCAAACGTGTCCTGAGTCAGTCGTGTAACGCAATGGACAGTCTCTTAACCAGAGACCGATCGGAGCTAGAAAAAACAATTAAGGAAATAATCACAAAATAAAGTTCCAGATTGCGTCCTCAGCTCACAAACACGCTGAAAAATTAGAAGCCCTCAACATCGTTTCCGGCCGAACCAGAAAGGTATGTTCAAAACTTGTCATACCTGACGCTTGATCGTGTTACAATGGAGGTCTTATCATTAGTCCCTAAATTCTGTTTTACTGCTAGGAAGGATAATAGACTAGCAATAGAGGCCCAGTTTGAAAATGTATGCACACAGACCTCTCAGCTGATTCCTTGTTCCGAAATGCACATGGAAGAGTTTAAATCATTTCTAGTGCGTGCTTGCTACCAGTACCGACGTGTGAGGATAGTACATAACACTCAGGTAAAACAAGAACACCTTGAAGCTCTGAACCGTCTGGTTAGCAAAGATGGAGTCTTACTCACTCGGCCAGATAAGGGCGCGGGCATTGTTATCATGAACAGAGTGAACTACTTGAGCAAAATGAAAGAAATACTGGCAGACGAAGCCAAGTTTCTGAGGGCCATAGGTGAGAAAGACAAAACAAAACAGATTAAAACTCAACTTCGCAACGGCTTCGGCCGGTAGGAATGGTTATTCCAAGGCTATATGGGCTACCAAAAACACAAGCCTAACATCCCCCTTCGTCCAGTCTTGGATATGAAAAACTCCCCATATCACTCGATGGCTGGTTTTGATTCTTACGCCTATTCGAGAGCGAATTGTTGTGCATAGTGTGAAGGATAGTTTTGAGTTTGTGGATATTGTGCGTGATGTAAATGTTTCCAATCTAACCATGTGCTCCCTCGACGTTACTTCACTCTTCACCAACGTACCAATAGTTGAGAGTATAAACTACATCTGTGAGTATGTTGATGCAAATCATATTAATGTTGGCATACCCAAGGTGATCCTAAAGGAACTATTGCTCAGATGCACGTTCAATATTCAGTTTCTATTCAGTGGCGAATTATACCGGCAGTGCGATGGGGTAGCGATGGGTTCCCCACTGGGTCCGTTCATCGCCGACGTCTTCATGGGCATTCTGGAACAGGTAAAGCTAAAGCCAACAATGTCAAGTCTCGGTTTATATTGCCGTCACGTGGACGACATTTTTATCTTGCTTCCGTCGTCTCTAGGTATGAAGGAACTAACAAACACGTTCAACCAAGGCCATCCAGCAATAAAGTTCACCTGCGAAGTTGAGAAAAATAATCGCTTTCATTTCCTCGATGTCGCCATGAAAAAACAGGATGGGTATGCGCTACAACGCTGCGTCTAGAGGATAAGTACGTGGAATGGGCAGTACACAAACTCCTACGGCTTTGTGCCACTTAGGTTTAAACGGAACTTAATAAATACCCTAGTGAGCCGAGCTGAACGTATCTGCTCGAATGACACGCTTGCGGAAGAATTAGAGTGCATTCGCTTAGTGCTAAGGGAGAACGACTATCCGGAAACCTTCATCAGAGCCAACATGGCACATAAGAAGAAAAAGCCTGTAGTTTTGACAGTAGAATGTAAGCCAATCTTCTTGCAGCTGCCATACAAGGGCGAGGTTGTGACGGAACTTCCGTCTCGTCGTCTTTCGTTTGCACTCAGACGCACCTATCCAGCAGCGCAGATGCAAATCCAGTTCACTAGCATTCCGATGGTGAGACTAAACTCAAGGGATAAGAGGCCTGTCCACACCAACTCAATGTGTATCTACTAGTTTTCATGCTCCTGTGAAGCGGAATACATTGGTCGTACGACACGGCGTCTATCTGAGAGAATGAAGGAACACCACCCGATCGGGCTTAGAACTGGAAGTGGAAATACAGCGAACTCTTCAATAGCCGCGCACCTAGCCGGTACAGGGCAAGCCACAAAGTTCACTGATTCATTCGAACTTATGTATCAGGCCCCAAAGCACCGCTCGAACTACGTCCGCAATCGACCACTAGAAGCCGCTGAAGCAATTGCGATCCGGCTGTATGAACCGGAGCTATGTGTTCAGATGAAGCTAACTAAAGGCTTGGGACTGCCCTGGCCCAAACGGCCGGTGACCTCTGGCCCACGAGGTCACATGCGGCCGATTGTCGTGGCTTAACAGTCAACGCTGTCAGGATCCAATTAACTCGCTCCAGTACTATCGACTTGTAATGTCTGTCTGCACATTTTGATTTGCATATAATTGTATAAGCCTGAAGATGAATTATGGAAAACATATGTTCGCTTACACTGACTTCTGATCATACTATGGGATTTTTAAAATGTTTCTATTTTCTTGCACTACCCTCTCTTGTGGGTTCATTAAGCTCCTAGGAATCGCACAACCTGAAGAGAACTTAATTTAACTCGTGCAGCGTGCTGTGTACATGGATTAGCTAGTTCGTATGGAAGAGTGGGCAGACAGGTAGTGATATTACAAAGACGTCATGCAGAAGAGTCCATTGAGACTCTTATGACCTGGGTTACGTAACGGTTTGTTTTGTGTTGGCAGGACGTTGTTCTGTTACACGGTGGAATGTTGCGGAAAGTTGCACATTATTATACCCGAGATGCTTGTCAATTACTACCATTTGACTGAAGGCCATTCAGGAGTTGCACAAGTACTAGCCAGTATTCCGCGCGAGTACTTGATTTTTCACGGAGCATCAGCTGTGAAACGAATTATGGGAAAGTGTCGAATATGAAGATGACAGTTAGCACATACTGGACTACAGATGATAGCCCCATTGCACCTCAACAACTGCTTCATACACTTTGGCAGACGAGTATTCGCATACAACACTCACGATCTCAGAAATGTACCAGAATATAATCAAATACAGAAACGTACCATAAATTGATTTAATAAAGTACGGACGAAACCAAGGTTGTCCAGCATTAGTACACTACGTGAGCACAGCAGGTACTCGAATTCGGAACGTAGCGAGCTAACCTGACTTAGCCGACCAAGGTGTGCACGTACTAGGACTGCAAACGAAAAACGTGTAACGTAACCCCGCGGAAGTGAGATCCAACGAGAATGCTTTCGCGGCATTTATCACATAGTGGTAGTGTCTTTGGGAAAACTACTAGTATCAGTGCGGCTTTGTGCGGTAAATGCCGTGTGTACTGACGACAGTGTCGCGAGTGAAGCTCAGCTGGTTCACTGTGGACAGGCAACAAAGTCCAGAGGATGAACAGGTTGTTAGTTGCGCAGTCTAAGTCCCCGTATGGTGATTGTAGGTTTGAGGTGAGCGCAACGAAATCTGCGCAAGTTTGGCAGGGCTCAACTAGCTCCGCAACGAGAAGTTTGCCCGGTCTGGATTCACAATCTCGTAGAAAGTAAATTGCGCGCACGTTATCCATTTCTGTGACCGGTAATGACAAGGAATTAGTGCGCGGGAACGCAGGAACACTTTGGATGAAATTTGTTACTCCGGTTATGGCAACACACTTTTCACAACATCGCAACCTGTGACACCCCTAAAAACTTTTTTCTTCCAATGACCCGCCGAAATTCTCTACGGGTGGGTTAGCCAACCGCAGAGTAGGCATGGATACATCAGGTTAGCGCGTGCCTAGGCTGAGTGTGTGGCGTCTATCCTATGGTGTGCGCGATACGCCAGCCGCGCATACACGCGTTGCTAATTCTGCCACAGCTCAGGCGTTGTGTAATACGAACTATAACAGTGGCTCAGTACGAGACCATCGTACGCATCGTCAGACTGTTGAACGATAGCACGACAAGGAAAGGGCTGGTGAACCAGTACTATCGAGCTCGTCAGTTAGTAGTTTACCTGTTCATCTACATTCGTAGCCGGGTGAACTTCTCGTGTGCATTGCACTACTGGGTTCGCTGCGTACCACGCGGTCCACTTTGGGGTCGAGTCTGCGGCCACACCAAAGGGAAGAGTGGCAAGTGTGACGATGTGCGCGCGTGCGGTCCTATGGACGCTCGCGGTCATGTTGATTGGACGGTTTGACTTCAGAGAGAACGCCTCGGCTTTCCTTCAGGTGAGCATTGGTGCCGCACGGAATGTTCCGATAGTTTTAAACAAGAGCATATTTTTGGAACGACTGTCACCTTGTTTAAATCTACCTACAGGCTGGTAGCCGGCTTGCGGGTTCGCCGTACGCTTGGTCGTCCGCTTATCTGTTGATCGCAATCGGTGTACTAGCACACTTCTATGGTGTCGAGGGTGATCAGCCAATCGGAGACATAATACGTGATTGGTCATACTACCAACCTGGCGTAAGCAGGTCTCAATTCCACGCGAGCGAGATAATATCTAAGTTAGTAGTAAGCCGAAGCGGATTGGTTGGTTGTGTTGAGGCTGCAACGCTTTCAGACTGTTGGAAGAGAAGTTTTGAAGGCTTACGGGTGGACTGTACGGTTGCCTTCCCTGCTCGCTTACCTATCTGGCCACACGTGATATGGTACGTATAGTGTAATCGTGCCGCTGGAAGCAATCTGGAGAATCGATACATGTGTGCCTTTGTTTAGTAAATGCATGTGAGTGTTAAGGCTGTGCGAGGTAATCAGAAACAATACAGTACCGTATATAAAGTGGTAAAGCTAGGACTTGTTCGCAAATAGAAATGCTAAAGCTTTTACAGCTACAAAGTTCCCGTGCTGTGTTGTTGCAGTTGGGCGTACACTCATGTGAATAGTGTAGTTACGTACTGCTGATCTAGTCGACGCATTGTATACTAAGGTCAAGTTCGCTCGGTAGGTAAGAGCATCATTGGAACTGTAGCCATTGTTCCAACTTGGAGGGTTCCTAGTGTGGCGATGACACGACGTTAGTGTGTTCGTTCGTCTCCACACCTCTTCGGTAATTAGTTCGGTAATTAGTTACGGCTTCAGTACCCATAGATCTGCCGTTATTTAAAGATCGTAAGATGCATGTCAATCATGCGTTTCAACCTGATATTTGCGCTTCACTTTCATGTGATTCATAAACTTGAACTACCAGGTGACCCTACGGCCCTGTTATGACCCGCCAACCAGTACTACATGCACATGGTAAGCATAAGGTTTGGAGCAATTTTCCTCCTCCAACAATACCTCCGGAGTTACCTACCTTTTGATGATAAATTGTTTTCGAGTAGTTGTCAAGTCGATAACAATTTGTGTCACGGCGTGCACACATGACTGCTTCTAAGACTGGTTGAAACAGTGGTCCACAGCAGGATTAGTGGGCGCGGTTGCCTTTGTAAATGATTGCAAACATGCTGTATGAACGCCCGTGGGTGAGACAAGTGTTTGTTTGTTCCAAGTACTCACCAGAATTACCAGAGTCAAATGCGTGCGCCGCCGCTGATTAGCGGCCTCTGCGTTTTCTCTTGCAGGCATTTATGGCATGTATAAATACAGGGGTCTTTAAATCCCCTTTAGATGTTTCTTTGTTGAGTAATGCCGATTCCATGAGGATGGCATTCGTCCATGGACGTAATAGGGAGGTTCCATTTGTATTGAGTAGGCTTGCAATGGTGCCATTTGGAGTGGCACTTGTCAAAGCATCTCAACACCTATAGGTGACCATATGTAATTAAAGCCTAATTATTCTATGAATACATATGCTCCGCATCCTTCCTATGATCTTTAAATAACGTCATACAAGTTGACACAGAGGCGATAACTGATTAACAAAGTCACCCATGGGTTTGGAGGCAAACGAACACTTACTAATATCATGTCACCGCCACACTTGGAATCATCTTGCTTTGTGTTTAGTCAAAAACTGGGATAGAAGTAAGCACCCATGGAACATTCGTTGTTCAGTTTCAAGTTGGTCTACCTACTTCACTGGGGACAATGTCCCCCATGCTCGTCGCAATAACAATCGCACAAAATTGTCTCACCACCCAACAACCATCGCCGATTCAGCTTAGGGTGTGCATTGTCTTAGCTACGGCACCTGCATGACTCCCTCAGACCTAAGGGATTGCGGAATACCAGTTAGAAGAATGCCTGTCTATGCCACAATCGTAACCATGGTTAGACCGTTGAAATAAGCCACCACCAGGTAGCGGCTAGCGATCAATAATTACAGACCGCTTCATGTGGTAGTGTGTATGTCTGTCCGCACTGGTTACGGCGTAAGCTTCGGATCATGTGGTAGCTAGGATCTCCTCCTTAGACAGGCATCACAACTTGCCCATTGCATGGTTTCAGTTTGGGGGGAAATCATCGAGGTTTCCTTCAGACGCGCATCAGGGCAGCACAGAAGGTGGTGCTCGCCGACTTTCACTGGACTGTCTGCCGCTTATGCTCGGGGCTTCCAACCGGTGTCTCATTGGCTAGCGTTTCATGACCAATGAGAGTGTCAACAATGCCAAAACAGCATTCTTAGCCTCGCTAACTTGAAAGCACAACACGCGATTTCGAAAATATGCCACGCTAAAAGCTTGGTACAATGCGCTGACATGCCTGTAAAATGGTCTAGTATGTACTGTTTCAATCGTAACCTTTATGTACTATTATTGATGTTACGTGTTTGTATTCTTATGAGCTTGCTTTTGAAGGCGCGTCTCGCACTGTCGAGTAAATGTCGTTATTTTTTTTATTCATTTGCTCCATGTGACCACTTGTAGTGAAACTGCATCCATGTATACCCGTAGCTACAGTACAAACTCATTCTACGTTATGTAACTAGATAAGACACTGGAAATACGCTGAACTTGGAACGAATTTCGTACATCGTAGTGTTTACGATACTCGGATATACCATGCATGCACGCCTCATTTCCGCTTAAAGAACAATACTACTTGGGAACTTCTTGATGTGGCTTTAATTTAGTGAAAAATATGGGGCGAAATTAAACCAAACAACCCAACATATGGGACCTACTATTACTCCGCTTCTAGTAGCCACCTCCTCGGCTCGGATTACATGTTTCAAAAAATGTGAGGCCTTTTCTGGTAGGCCCGCAGGACAATATACATAATTTCAGAGATCAGCGTCGTTCGTTGGTGATACTGTCCACATCTCACCAATCGGTTTGTTGTGTCATTCTTCCACGGCAACTTCACTCATCAGCAGCAACACATGCATTTGAACCTACACTTGGCTACCGGACAACCACTATATTCTAAGGAAGGAAGAAATATAATATAGAGAGAGAAGAAGAACCTGGCGTAAAACCCTAGGCAAGTTTACGTGGTCAAGTTGCATGCACCTTGTCAATAATATACAGTCACAAACAGCTGACTATCGTACGAAGACAGGGTGGCATCTAGGAGATAGCTTCTTTGCGGCTTTGGATGACCCGCATCATAATCAGTCATTATCCAGCAGATAACTCAGCACCAAGCAAACTAAGAGACGAGAGTAGACGTGCCATTGGTGTTGACTGCGAGTGATGTCCTGTAAAGTGACATGTCAAGCACAAGGCGGGTCAAGTGGGCTCCGGCAGGGAACGCCAGACTGACAAACAGCATCTAGTTTAGTCGTCAGTGACTTGATCCATTCAAACCTACCTAGGCACTGGGATTTTCAGCAACTCGTCAGTTTCACTGGAGGCGTGGGGGCGCTAGTTATCTCTGCTATTTCTTTACGAAATCAAGAAGCACTCGTTCTCCAATATAACACTGTGGAGTGTCAGTACCATCAGACATCATGAACGAAGGACCCAAGAGTCCCGTGGAATATGTGCCGCATGCTCTTCAAACAACAGAGCGAAGCTACTCACCTTGGGACAGCGAAGTTCTAACCGCTCGTGAACCAACTTAGCTTTACGGACAACTTTGTGAATCTAAAAATCGCATACAAACCATAGTTGATTAATATTGTTGCTGAGGGCATTCAAACGTTGTTAATACAGGAAGGCAGGTTTACACCCGGGAATAAGAAGATGGCGTCTTAGGTTGGAAACTTGAACAATCAACATCACCACAACCAGCATATTGAGTCACCTGTCGTTCACACAGCCAACACCAGAACGCGACTCTCCTTTTGTAATCATTCAGTTATGCGCAACAGCTGGGTGCAATGCTTATAAGAGGAGTTACGGTGCAACCATGAACGGAATTAGGCACAAAGTATTTAATGGGCAAGGTTTTATTGAGATATACATCTATCTTCCCTGCTTACCATCTCTAAACTAAGTGGAAACGAGTCAGGTTTATTCGATAATTGTGCACTCTGGGGTTACCGTTGGAATACCCTAGGCAAAACCCTTGCAGTTCATCCAACACTAATTCTGCACACTCGTGTCTGGAATCGGTTATTCTGGTGATCAGGAGTTTGATAAGATGTGGAAGATATACTGTTGTATTGTGGTGTCCATTTACCAAGCCTGGGCAGCAAATCGCCTGGTGCAACATATCGTCATTTATCGGGCTGACACTACCTCGCATCCGTAATGAATAAAGTGTATCAAGTTTCGAAAGCATCAGTTGAAACAGTTGCAAAGCCAGTTTGTGTATGGATAGCGGTTCACTATTTATGAGTGTTGTGTTCGGGCAGTTAGGTACCGTAAAGTACTTAAAATAAGTCCGTCCACAGATAGGCAGACAGCATAACTGTAATGTCAAATTTGTCCAAAGTCGTAAGTCTCTGTATTAGCCCAGCCCTAGAAAGCAGAAGAAAACCAAAGTTGTTTCTCTACGGTTTTGATGACACAATAACCTGTAAGCAAAAAATATTCGCTTGGAAGGTCCGAGTGACGCGTTTCCACCGGGATCAAAGGAATAACCATCCGAAACTGGATAATGGTACTATTTACAAATGAATGAATGCCCATGTACAGTAAATACCTCAATGAATCTGCTACCAAACCCACACCAGGTACACTGACAATCGTTCGGTCCGAGTCAACTAGTCCAGCTTCAGAGCGTCCACTATACGAAGTCACGACACTAAGGTACACGGTGTGTTTATGAGACGGGTAAAGCGGTGGGATTGGTTGATCAAGAAAAAGGAATGCGGATTGAGTAAGCCTCAAGGGAGTGTGAATTTCGACTGTTTGGAGCGTTCACCAAGTGATTCACAGATGCACATACACAAAAGAAGGAATGGTCAGACATGCATAATCGGTGGGGGCAAAGGGTCAACTGACAGACGTAATCGGTGAGAAGTGAAGGTTACCAAACGACACTGATCAGTGCAGAGCATGGTGTTGACAATCGTACAAAAATTTAGACAAAGGTGTAGAGGCAATTTGAGATCGTAGCAATGTGAGATACTAACGATTTTGGGGAATGAAGGACGGAACGCGTTGGAGATTGGGTTTCATGAAGAAATGGGGAGGTATAGTCGACAGGTTTGGTAGGAGAAAGGCATATGGAGGGGAATTGTGATCTCAACCTCTGAGTGATGTCTATATTGCCCCTTAAAATTCCATCCGGAATTTTCATTGTTAGACGGCAGTGTCGTACTTTTCTAGTCCACCCTAACCCACTCCATCCACGATGGGCTGATACAGGACTTACAACGGTACGCCTGCATCCCCCACTTCGGCCCGTTGAGCCCACAGTGGTCATCCCTGGAGCAGTAAGATAAAATCCTTGCCTTCCACATGGGGAGAGTCAACGGCCGGAACTATTTTTTCATCTAATCCACTTCTATCAAACAGATTTTCCCTACGTCTCTTTTATACAACCCGTTGGCTGTTCACACTACTAACGTCCTAACGCGTCCAATTTCCGAACTTAAACAGCCGGCCACTACTCCTAACGGCCACCTACCCCACGAAAAGGTATCACAGACGACTAGAACCACGTCCCCACGTGCAAAATTCCTGTTCTGGTTTAGCCACTTTTGTTTACATTGCAGTAGTGGTAAGTATTCCTCAATCCACCGTTCACAAAACAGATCCCTTAGGTTACTTGTCGCCAGCACTGGTTGCACCCATCTGTTCACGAGGCTGGTAATAATCCTTTAGTATTGGACGTAAGATTAGTAAATCATTAGGCGTGAGTGCTAGTCGATCGTTCGAGTCTACATTCAGTGGAACCAATGGTCTACTGTTGACATGATTTCTGCTTCGATAAATAGGGTACGCAGTGTTTTGTTATTTAGAGTCTGTTGCTTGGCGACTGATACCACAACGCATTAACCGGCCTGACAAAGCGCTCCCAAACTCCACCTCTGTGACTGACCAATGGAGAGTTGTAATGCCACTGTATTCCCAGACTCAGAAGCTTATCATTGAGCTTTCCCTGGCACTAACCCTTTAAAATAAAAAGTAATTCAGTAACGGCACCGATACAATTGCTTCCATTGTCACTGAATACTTTGGCTGGCGCCCCTCTTCCTGATACAAATCACATCAAAGTCACGACAAAAGAGCCGGTACTCAAGTTATGGGATAGTTCGAGATGTACTCCTCGTGTTTGTAAGCATGTAAACATTCATATCGCTTCTCATGTTTTCTGCCATGTTTGATAACGAACGGCCCGAAGTACTCCACACCGACTAACTGCATGGGATGCCAACCTCGTTCCACTCTAGTCAACGGCAATTGTGAGATCATCTGTTGCAAGTCCAACAGTTTCCAATCTCTCACTTTGCAGCTGAAAGTCCGTGAATAACCCAGTACCTGCGACGCGTGCTCGACAATACATGAGAAGGACTCGCGTGTCCTTCTAGTAGATGATAAAACATAACCAACAACTGTTACCGCATGCGTAGGAGGTAATATTATTGGTAATTTAAATGATGCTTCGTATTTTGTGTAAGCCATTCGACCCCTAAGCCAAAGTAAGCCATCAAGCAATATGGGGCATAGCATTACAAGAGGTCCTTTCCTTATTCTCCCTTCGGGAGACGCTGCTTGTACCTGTTCTTTCTCAAGCTGTCTCAACTCGGCGCCATAAACTTCTCCCTGAGCATTTCGAATAATGTCAACTTCGGTCCTTTTAAGTTCAGAAACGTAATCAGCCTGGTATGTTGTGGGACATCATCAGTTTCTCATTTACGATTCTCTAGGTACATCTTGAAGCGGGAAAGCCACGCAAACAACTTTAATAACCAGATCCAACTTGAATACCCTCAAATGTGAGTATGCCAATGTGTCTCGTACAACAACGCCTTTACTTGCGCCGATGACCGCTTGAATTTTATACCTTCTGGCTCGGAATTCACGCAAAATCTGGCCATTCGTCTTGGTCGTTTAGCAGAAAGTCTGGTCCTTGGAACCAACACTTGAGACACGCTAGCGAACAGATATATCTTGACAAAGGATCTGCAGGATTTTGACTCTACTTAACGTGCTTCCATTAGCTAGGGGTTGACAACTCATGTATAGCAGATAATCGATTGCCAACAAACGTTCTGAATCTGGTGGATGTGTCATTGATGTATTAGTGCACCGTAGTGGTAGCTGTCCAGAACCAAGTTTTCTCGAATCGTAGTTGCGCCTTTTCAGTTACATCCTCAAACACCCTGGTAGCAAGTGCGGCCGCGGTTAACTCTAACCGAGGGGTAGACAGTATTTAATGGAGCCACACTGGATTTGGCATACAATAAGGCGCGATGTGCGTCAACCGTACCGCGAAATCTGGCGTAAGGTACCGCCCCGTATCCGTTCTTGGAAACGTCATAAACTATATACTGTGACGCAGCTACAGGCTTGTCATATCTGCGAATGTATCTATGGATTTTCAACACACCAAGTGTTTTTCGTTCCCTTAAACAGGCGTCCCACGCTTCTTCGTCGTTGCTTGTGACCGGATCATTCTAATGAACTTTGTTCCAACCTAAACCTTGCAGTATTGGCTTAGCCGGCATAACGATGGTGGATATCAAACGAAGGGGGTCGTATATAGAGGATACAATGGACAGAATTCCTCTCCAAGTTTTTGACCTTTCGTCAGCAGAAAATTGGAAAAGAAACACCCTCCTTGCAATCCCACACCAGCCCAAGAGTCCGTCGGACTGACCAGGAAAAATCCTCTACTGGTTTCACACGGTCAGCGACCTCAGTGGGCGGGACCGCCTCGTACACGTCTTGGTAGTTGCAGACCAACTTCCATTGACGGAACCCCGCTCTACTCAGTGTTTCTCTAATTTGCGCCACGAACTCTGTTGCTCTTTCTACAGTCGACATAGAGATCAGCAGGTCCTTGGCGTAGAAATTGTTAATGGACAATAGTTTATTACGGGTAAAAAAGCATCACTTAACAAGTCCCGTAGGATGAAAATTATTGCGAAAATAAATTGCATAATAAAGTGAAAAGCGTTGTGGTGGACTCACCATAGACTTATGTGAAATAGCGGAGATGTTCGCGTATTAAACATAAAAATCCATAAATCCAATGGTTGAGCGTTTGGCAAGAAACCGTTTGATTGCGTTTTGTAGCCCCTGCCTCAGGCCCAGTATTGTCGTATCGATATCCCCACTCATTTGCCGTTCGAAATAACGCAGCCTTTGCACAGAATGGAGACGACGTTGCACCGAGAGGGTGAGCTGTCATCTGATACTCTACCACCTCAGAGCCTATCTCATTATCCTTCCACCAAAGGAAGCGCAGTGCGCCTCTGTCACTCTCTGGCACCCTTACTTGCATGTACATATCTTCTATATCTGCTGAGACTGCCACCTCGTTGCGGAAACATTTCCAAATACCGATAAGGTTTGCCGTGGCATCTGGGCCCTGAAGTAGTTGTTCGTCTAGAGACACACCCTTAGGCTTGATGGCACAGTCTAAAATGATTCTGAGTTTTCCCTGCTTTCTTGGGTTTTTAACAGGATGATGCGGTCGATACCACTTCGGAGTATAACTAGGTCGCATTTGCTCGAATTGCACAAGAATCGCACACCTTTTCTTAACGTTCGCCGCCACACTTTCCATGTATTTTTCTCGTAGTGCTGGATCACCCAATAATTGGCGGCTCAGACACTGCAGTCGATGCCAAGCTACCTCATAATTGTTGGGAACCCTCGCTTGCCGATTTCTTCACGGAAAGGCTAACTCGAGGTGTCCATCTACTAACCGAGCTAAATTCTCAGCGATAGATACACTTTTGTCGTCTACGGAGAATGAGCGACAGTTCAAATTCACCTTTTCACAGTCACTTTCATACAGAAGTTTGCATTGCGCTTTCAGCGGTAGATCATCTGCTTGCACACAATTCACTGATATTTTAGTCTGTTGGCTCCCGCCCACAGATCCCAATAATGTCCACCCCAGCAAGGTCTTTGCAGCAAACGGGAGTCTCTGACCGCCCCGAAGCTGTTCAAGCTGCCCTTGAACTTCAGGTATATCGGCTCCCAGAAGAATTCGAACGCTAGTATCTTTTATATCATCAAATTGAACATCAGCTAGATAGGGCCAACGCCTCACGACTTGGCTGATGGGGCACGTTACATTATTCATTGGTAGACGCTTTAGGCTATAGGCGCGTTCTATCTTAACTGAATCGGAGCCATCTAAAGCCGATAGTCGGAAATCCGCAAGACCTGTGTCTAGGGATGCAAAACCGCTCACTGTCTGTACTTTAAAAGACGCATTATCCACCTTTATCTCGGCCTCCTGCAGGATGTCTTCCTGGACAAGGCTTACATCGGAACCGCTATCCAATAGGGCATACATCTCAACCGATTGCAAGAGACCTACTAGAAGTATTGGGATCACTCCGAGACATACCTTCTGGGAAGCAGAACGGGCAGTATGATAAATTTTGGTCTGCTGTGGAGAACTTGGTGTACTTTCCAAATGCAACAGGGGATGGTGTTTCCCCTTACATGAAGATACTCTGCATCCCTTACTATCTCGACAGCTCACAGTCCGATGGCCTCGTTTCAGACAGTTGTAATCTCTGCCCTTCGATCTTACAAGCTCCCAGCTACCAGAAACGTCTAAAGACAGAAACATCGAGCATGACACGGTGTCATGTTGCTTGTCGCAGACTAGGCTTGCTGGTTGCTGGGGCTGCTCCGACGATGTGTAAAAGGCCAAATTGCGGTCGGTACGTTTGTCACCCGACCGTTGCGACTACGTCACATTCTGGAGACGCTGAGTGCTCGTAGTCGCCAGCTGACCAAATCTGCTACGTGCTACTCGCGCTTCGGTAGCGATAAAGTCTGCCAATGCTCTAAACGAAACTTCCTGTCCCTCTTGGACGATGGAATCCGCCGCTCTCACCCATCTCGACTGTAGGCTACTGGGAAAGAAGCAGACCAATAGCTCAATGGTAGCTACCGAGTCCCAGTCAGCAGTGAAGTGCATTTTGGAAAGAACTGTGTGACAATTCTCCATTTGTATGGATAGACGTGCTAAAGAATCATGATCATGCGCTAGGGGTTTCAGATCGACGAGTAAACCGACATTCAACGATCTGGCCACTACGTGGCATTGACCAAATAGATCACGGAGAATGCCCCTAGTCTTGTCGTAGGCACTTTCAGGGGGCAACATTACACATTCGCTGCTGGCTTTTTAGCCCGGTCTTCGCAATACTAACTCAAATAGAGCAACCTTTGACCCCCATCGGCTACCCGGTCTTCAATGAAATATTCAAATTGTCTCATAAACCTCCAGTAATCTGAAGGACTGCCATCAAAAAACTCCAGTTCGATCCTAGGCAGGTCTAATCGTGGACGTTAATCCTCCCGCAAACTGTGGGGAGAAGATTTAAGGCCAGTTACTTCAAGCACCGACCTGCGGCAGTCTTCAACGAACCGATCCATTTGTTCATTCCTAACTACCGGCAACTGACTGAGAACAGCGGTTGGTTCATGATCGTCAGTCTCCTGTAGTTTTAAACGCAGGTTGGCCATATTTACTGCGTTATCGGCTTGCCGAACACTTTTCTTATTCACTAACTCCATCTCGGCTTGTAACTGCTCTCTCTTTAACTCCGTTAACTTCAACGTTGCGAAAGCGCATCTAAAGCCAATACTCCGTTTACTCCTACCGCTAACCTGTGTCCCAGAACATCAAACCGCATCGTCTTCAACCAGAAGAAAAGGCTTGACTTGCCGAGTTTCATCCTCAGCTTGGCATGGTATTCTTTTGGAAGACAGGAGTCAACACAGGAGGCGCTTACTTTCGATTGAGGTTCGAACCGTTGTAGAACCGTTGGTTAGCACTAGTACTTGGAATGATGATGTATGTCACTTTAAGGAGAAGAAGCAGGGCCAAGTCCTTAGACCCCAAAGAAAACCGTTGAGTACTGTAAGCAACAAAATTCGCTTGGAAGATCCGAGTGACGCGTTAACACCGGGATCAAAGGAACAACCATCCGGAACTGGATAACAATACTATTTACAAATGAATGAATGCCCATGTACAGTAATCATTCATCATTCATTCATTATACACATCAGCTAGAGGTGGGAAAACACCTCCGCTATTGTGCCGCAATACATGAAGGAAATACATGGTTGGCGGCATCCGGTTTCGGATTTGCCTGTCACTGTGGCCAGCCACAGGACGCCTGCGCCTACAGAGGGACCATGGATGGCTTGCGCTGCACCACCCACAGCTCCATCCACACACCCCAAATCCATTGTAAACCCGAAGGAATAAGACCGGGAGGCATGTGGATGGGAGCCACGTTTCATCAACGGAACCGGCCCACACTCCTTAAAAGGGAAACAAAAGCACACTGTATTTGGGGAATCAAGCGCACACAATGCGGTGGCTGGACCGTAGTCCGCTCCACACTGAGTGCATGGAACCATTCTTCGAGCCTAGCACGACCACAAGGACCGTGCACCCCGTCCCCTCTAGCAACGACCAACTGTCTCCTGGAGCCAGATGGACGAGGTAGTGGGTAACAGACATTTAGGCACCTTGTCAACATGCACATCAAGCGCAGCCACACCTGGATGTGAAACAACAGCCAATCATTCGAAATGCCGATATCGATTAAAGTAAACGCAAATGACGACCTAAATACTCGCTAAATGAGCATATAGAAGAAGTCAGTTATAAGTGAATCCGTGATAATTACAAATGTCCGAAAGTCATTTAAAAAATACCATGCGATAAAATTACGCAAGTTTACCACAATTTACATGAGCGACGTGTGCAAGTAAGGAGAAGATTATCAAGTACGCAGAACAAACCAAATAACATGCTGACGAGGGAGTTCCCGTAGATGTGATTTACTTAGACTTTTCTAAGGCATTCGACAGAGTCAATCACCCAGCACTTCTCCGAAAGCTTGCGGCCTATGGTATCCACGGATCCTTGCTCACATGGTTGGAAAGTTACTTAGACGACAGAAGAATCGAGGTAAGGATCGCCAACACCCACTCCGATAGCCTATGCGTCACTAGCGGCGTACCGCAAGGATCAGTTCTCGGCCTGTTACTCTTTTTAGTCTATATCAACGACCTCCCTGTCAACATTCAATCACCTATGCAAATATCCGCCGACGATGCTAAGATATGGCGAGCTATTCAGTCAACATCTGACTTTGTCTATCTGCAGGATGACCTGAACCGGATTCACGAATGGGCAGTAAACAACCAACTACCCCTGAACTCCGAAAAGTGTCACCTGTTGTCGCTGTGCAGTAACTGCAGCAACACATATCACCTGGGGCAGCGCGTTATAAAACAGGTGAGCAACGGAAGAGACTTAGGAGTCATCGTGCAAGAAGGTCTGGGTAATTCGCTCCAATGTTCAAAGGCAGCTAACGTAGCGAACTTAAACTTGAGGCTTTTGAGGCGTGCGCTCGGTACCTTCGAGCGGCAACTCGTGCCATTATTGATTAACGCCTACATTCGTCCCCACCTCGAGTATGCGGTGCAGGCATGGCGTCCGTGGTTAAAACGGGACATTCGTCTCCTGGAGCAACCACAAAGAGGAGCCACTAAGGCAACACGTGGTCTATCGGGCCTTAGTTATGAACTGCGTCTTCGTTCGATCGGTCTGTACTCCTTAGAATACCGACGACTTCGCGGTGATCTGATCCTCACTTACCGGATACTAAGAGAAGAGGACCATCCATGTAAGTCGCTATTAACATTATCTGCCGACAAACGATGCCGAGGCCATGCACTAAAACTTGTGACTCAATATTCCCGTTTAGATTGTAGAAAGTTTTTTTACTCTCTTAGTGTCTGTCCGCACTGGAACGCACTGCCATCGCATGTGGTGAACGCACCAAACATCGAGACATCCGAAAGACTATTGGACTTGCACTTACATGATACACATTATATAACGGTATGACAAACTGCAGTGTCTAACTTCTTGATATTTTTGTGTCACACCTGAAACTTTCGTTTTCTTCCATATGCCATCCTGTGGGTCTTGTAAAGTTATTGCTTTTTATCTCACCATACACTATTGAACTATTGAACTATTATCCACATTAAAAAGACCTAGTTTAAGTGTAAGTTAGTTTAGCCTAACTGCGGTGAAGAAGCATCATGAATGCAACATCAGCCTCAGCAAGTCGACATGTTTGGTAGGAGAAGGGCATATGGAGGGGAATTGTGATCGCAACCTCCGAATTATGTCTACACAACCTGCTCTCACTTGAGTGAGTTTAAGTGAAACTTGCCCTACTATTGGTCAGCTTTGCTGACCGTAATATTATGATCGCGGTTACTGGGGCGTAAAGCCATCAGGACAGGCTTTCACCGCACCGGACAGTGAAATGACCGCATGCGAAGTCCCATGAAACAGGTACGACAGCCGACAATATAGGGTAAGGTGAGAGGGTATGTCTGACAGTGCGCTTCACATAGTCGGTGGCCTTGTGCATTTAAGCCACAGTAGTGCGGTTGGGGAGAGCAAAGTTCACAGTCAGGAGTGTGGGACGACGTTGTACATTTAAAGAACCGGATCGCCTGACACAACATAATGTTTAAGGGCCTTCGTTTCGCTACTGCCATCCGTCGCGAACGTCAAATGTGCGATATACGGAAAAGTTTCGGTACAAGAGTAACGTGTCTAGTTATAAGCACTTCAAATCCCCGTCTGGAATACCGTCGGTAACTGGCGGGTGGTGCTAAGGGGAGGTAAAGGTATTGGTGGACAATGAATTTCTGGGTGGGGTTTACGTGTGACTTTTTTCAAATTCCGTATGGTCTTTTTATAAGCCAAGCCACCCCCCACTACAGAAACGAAAAATTGTCCATCGGTTCATATTCGGTAATATACGGTGCTAATGACAGAATTCAACCAGTTAAACCGGCAACTTCTCATGCTAGTATGAATAGTTACACGGTACTTACAGTAGTAGAGGAGAGTAGTTTGGCCGGGGCAAATCTTCGCAGACAAAGATAGAAGACATCCGCTGCCCCTATCGATTGAAATCCACGGAATGTGCAGATACATCGCTTGGTGACAGAATTGCTAGGAATGGGACTACAACTTCTGTTTTCCGATCAGCTCATCAAGGTAGGGAGGAGTGAAAATCAGCCTCATTGGCTACAAGAAGGAAATAAGAGGCCACCACCGTGATCGTTACGTGAGAGCTTGGTCGGTGTGAAGATTCCGGACTGCCTGTTCGCTTACTATCAGATCGAAACACCCACCAGCGCCATGCTCCATCTGACGTAGGGCAAATCACAAGAGATGAGTGGATGAACGACGCGTTGTCGCGAGGATAGGACAGCATGCAGAACTTAGCGGAATACTCATACAAATAGCGTGACAGAAGCCATGGCAGTGATGGGATCACCTGATTACGCTATAGCACTGAGTGTCTGACGCTCGTTTTGTTTGACCGGTATGTGTGTAGGCATATAAAATTATAGGTAGAAATTCGCCACGTCTACAATGTCACATCTATACCTATAACATTCAACCCCCCTACTACTCTTCTGCATATAAAATTAGCCGCACGCAAGTGGTGGTCATTTCGTGCTGCCCCCCCCCCCAGCGCCCTGCTTGCACATCTTGTCCTACCGCCAGGACTGAGGTGTCCGACAGAATGCAACCCTCACCACCCCCCCCCGCGAAACCTGAGGGTGCAGATTTGGACTTCTGTTGCTTCAGCTTAGGCTCACAAATTAGCCGACATGTTTGGAGGATGGATTGACAAAAAACAGCCACTTTCAATCTGGCTAACTGAGAAGTGGCTTTTGTGATGTTAACCATTCCAGTTTGCGTGCCACGCAAAACAAGAATCGGAGAAATTTTTGATTACAATCAATTTACCTGTAAGTGGCTTTTGCGAATGTCCAGATTCCAATAGGGGACCACTGTTCACGCCTTCCTTCCATAGGGACCACGTCCAGCCACCCACCACGAGAAGAACCGAGGGTTCAAATGGCGACCGAGCAATATACGAAATCGGTCCATCGTGTTGTGTGGCATAGAACTCTGGTTTTGGGGTCTGCACCTTACCGGTATCCTGATCCTTTTGTGGCATCCAGTCTACATAGACCAAATCCCCATCTTCCGTGCCCACATACAACATTGTGCTTGCGCCTTGCAACGGCTTATTCTTGATGGCGTTGGCTCGAGCGGCCGGGTTGTTGCGTTCCTCGGCGTTGGCCAACAAGATTCGGCGGTCACCTTGAACTTCCTGCAAGGACAGAATATCGTGCTAACTTTAAACTCTCTCATCAAGTTCAGTTCGACAATGTTCAATTAATCAGGTCTTACTTTTCCACGATGCATGATTTCCCGATTGCCTTGATACGAGTAGCCCACGAAAATCATCCGAAACTCCTCGAGCCAGTAGCTTTCTTGTGGCTGACTCATTTAGGACGTCACTTGCATCATTTAGAGTGAAATACACGCTTTCCATATCCTCTACCCTTTCACGGTGAGGTATAACTCCAGCAATGTTGAAGAAACGTTTACAAACTAAAAATGAACTATTGCGTCCCAAGGGATCGACTGGAATTACGTGGATATCCAGCTGTTCCGCGCAACTTGACCCGTTAGTATGCGTACCCTAGGGTGTGTTTGTGTATCCGTGGCTACTCCGTGTAGATTACCAAGCACATAAACTTGAGTAACAGTTTCGCACTCCAAAACCGAATTCATCCTCGTCTGAACTTATCAGATAGTCGGAGTTAGGAGTGGAACTCTGAACATTCTAATTTCCGGTTAGTGTCTAAATCACTAGACCACTGAGATTTGAGAGCAACGTTTGGCACAGTCGGTAGAAAATCAATGTTTCGCATACGGACCTCAGCGGCCTAATGATCAAGGCACTAGCCATCAACTACTTAGTCCGGAATTCCACTTCTAACTCCGGATATCTCCATCTGATAAGGTGTAATCGGATATGACCCTACTGTTCGGAATGGCCGATGTCTACTTCAGACTGAAGTAACACCTAATCCAAACACAGTAGATTCCCCAAAGCTCAACATTGGAGAGGTTGGTTCATTTCGACAACAAGCATGGACTTCATAGAGAAACGAGGAAGTAATACAAATTGGTGAGTCGGAGGAGGTATCAGTGTGAAGTGCGCATAACATATTTTATTTGTGTTGAAACAGTGGAGTGCATGAGCCTAAAGACGAAGCTTTGCGAAGTTATATAAAATGGCACTTCCCTAAATGCCCGGATGCGGATGGTTACGCGACTCTGAGAATACCAGTGCAAGGAAGAGTGGTACTGGACCCACCAAGAAAACTATTTTAGGCGAACACATCTAAATTGTCTTCCGACCTGTTTGCCTCACCCTATACAACGTCCTCAATTGCGACAGTTGAGTTAGGAGAACCACTTGTGGACCTATGACCCCGTCTAATCCGACTGCCCGTTACAAGGGTTGCAACCATAACTAACATTGATCTGTTCTCTATTAGCGTCAGTAGCACATTCAAGCCACCAGTTAACGCTGTTGTTGAACTACCATAATGTCACCATAACCTAACCACAGATTACATAGGTTGTCCATGAGAAATGATGGCGTGTAACGCAGCAGTGTGTTTAACACATCTGGGTTGCACTCACTTTGATGCAAAATTTCGTCGGATTGTGATCGCCCCCAGCCTCACTCCTAAACAAATGCACTCGCAATAGCGGTTTCCACTTCAAATCTAGTGGGAGAAATGTCGTTGGCACATTGCGGGGGCACGTAATTTGATCGCGGGACTTATCCACAGCCAGGGGTGATTTGTCCGGACGGATATCCCAGAACAGTATCTCACTGTTCAGCCCACTGGTTATCAGCTGAACACACTTTAAGGCCGGATTCTCAAAACAGTATCCCAAACGGTTGATCTCCAAATGATCCGGCATCCATTTTAAGTCGAGAATAGCGGACGTATGTGACGCCTCTATGTTGCTCACAGCACAGTAGGGGCTAACGGGAACTCGGTTCGGATCGGTATCATCAAAGGAGAATAGAACGGGTTTGTTTTTCGCTTTCATCTTGGCCTTTACTGATCGAAGGTCTTCCATGTGACTCTCAATATCCCACAGTACCACAGTGCCGTTGAAACATCCGCCTGCCACGATATGCGGGTCTGTGGGATTAAATTGGAAGCACATGATGTCTTCCGGAGCTTCGAGCAACAATTGAGGTTGTATGGGATCGGCGAAACTCCACAGAATTATGTTTGTCGATGTGAGTAGAATCCTGGAAGCCTGATCCACTCGTTGATCGTAGCCATGTCTCTCCCCCACAGACATGGCGACAATCCCCTTGATGACTGGATGCCACTGAATATCAGTCACTGCTTTGTCTTTGCTAAATTTGAGATCGGTGAAGGAGAGAAATTCCTTAAAGGTATTATCTGCTTTTGTATCATAAGTTTCGTCACCTACTGCTAAGTTTTCAAAGTCATCTACCAAAAAGTTGTACATCATATTTTCTAGTAATCCCTGTTCAAACAACGGAAAATACTTGCCAATATCCTGTAATGGAGCATTTGAAAAATAATACGTCTGTAGCTCGTCAATGGTGAACATTCTGGGGACATATTGAGTGAACGCATTCCGCGGATACTTCCAATCTGTGTTGGTCCCTCTTTCGCATGTCATTTGCGCATTGCACACAGCTTTGTCTAGCTCCATTATAGGTATTTCCGCTGGCTTCTCTTGGATCGAGGTCACACTTCCACTGGCCGACTTGTCTGTGGCATTATAATCACCGTATGTTGTAGGAGCGCCAAACTCGCGCCTAGGGCGTTGGTAAATTGTATGCACCTTCGAACGGGACTCAATCACCGAGGATTCCTGTATTTCTTTTTCTGAACCCAGATCGATCCATGGTCGCTGAACCAGTGGTTGGTGCTCGGCAGCAGAGTCGCTGGCTTCGGCGTCCTCCTCATCGTCGACGACGTCGTCGTTCATCTCATCGATTGGTTGCTCGGAGTCATCTTCCACATGGCTCAGAATACCGTGCTTTGCCTCCTCCGATAATACCAGGACAAAATTTTCCCCGAATTTGTAGTCTGCATCATACACTAGTAAAATATCCTCTCCCGAATAATTGGTAATGGCAGATCTTTGGACACTAAAGTCGGACACGGCTGCCCGCATATGTAGATCTTTTAGAATATCCGCTTTGGGAACAAGGGTAGTTGGGTTGGATCGCGTGACATTCTCGTCACAAACTATGTTAAACAACTTTTGCGTCGGACTTGACAGAAATATAGGTACGCAACCGCGGGGTAACGCGTCTTTAGTGAACAAGTGAAAAGTCGCTTGACTCTCATTTTCTGGGTTTGTGGTTGTCTCAAACGACGACGTGTGCTTCTTTATGCTAGCAGATTCGATCTTATGTATGCGTGAAAGACGCTTTCCTCTCAAAGGACTGCCCAACTTCTGAGTCTAAACGTGATAGAAATGAGGACACAACGGGACACAATCACCTTTGCTGCTTCTTCCATTGAAGTCTGAGAAAACTCCATCCTCATGCCTGAACACTGGTCTACTCACAATTATTTCTGAAAAATGAACACAAAGTAGAAATCATGAGCGATAATGTTTCCTCATCAGTAGCAGTTGTGGGCAATGTTTCGGCTACGCAGATCTTAAAAGGATAGTAAAGAATCAAATCTGTTGGATCAACAACGCTATTTTCTAACTGATGGGTGGGCCAAGAACTGGGAGTTTGTGCGAAAACGCTTGATGCGGACTGGTGAGTAGAGAACAAATCAGACGCCACCAACGCGATCTGACTGTTGACCGCTCAGACAACAGGGGGATTTACTTGAGTTTCACCAAGCTCATCATCATCATCATCGTCAACACGTTAGCTAGAGGTGGGAAACACCTCAGCTACTGTGCCGCAATACAAGGAAAAAAGGAGAGAACAAAAAAACAACTGGTGAAAGCTGGCCGAGCTACCGGTAACCGATGGGCATCTTTCCGGTAAGCTACCAGCCGGCTGCTGTGCACCCAAAAAAATTATTATGCAAAATTATATAAGGCTAAGTAATGAGATCGTGGTTGGAGGGGGAGGCTAAGAGGGATGGGGTGGGACAAAGAAACTCACAGCACGAACGCCACTGAGGTCGACTCCCAGCCATATCAGCAAGTGTGTCCAACCAAACGTGTTCATCGTCTTTCGGACCCCAGCCACGGAGCCGAGACGCTCCAACCGAGGCCAGCTCAGAAGTGAGCGCCTTCATTCCTCTCGACCAAGTCATCGCTGGGCCACCCTCCTCTTCTTCCATCCACACCCCCGGCGCACAAACAACGCAGGTCGCGGGAGTCGGTGGGCTGGCATGCGTAACACGTGGCCAAGCCATCGGAGCCTGATGCGTGAAATAACGGTGCTGAGCGGTTCATTTCCTTTTCCTGTGCCATAAACAAGGCGTCGAACACGCTCGTTACTCACGCGGTGTTCCCACCAAATGTGAGATAAATTACGAAGGCACCGGTGGTCGAACGTAACTAGCCTCTTCAGGTCCGCTGCTTTAAGCGGCCAGGTTTCACAACCGTACGATAGGGTCGAACGTACTGCTGCATTGTACACTCTACCCTTCAGGGCAAGAGTGATGTCGCGCCGGCGCCATAAGTGGCGAAGGTTAGCAAAAGCGCCCCGAGCTTTTGCTATACGATTCGTGATTTCATCTTCATTCCCACGGGCGCTGATAAAACTTCCCAGGTAGTTGAATTTTTGAACGACTTCTAGCTGATCCCCACCAAGGGTCAGCGTAGGAGGCGGTCCAGCCCAATCTTGGAGAAACGCTTTGCACTTCGAGGGTGCGAAGCAAAGCCCGAAGTGACGGACAGCTAGTGCTAATCTATTCAGTGCCGCTTGGCACGTTTGTGAGCTGTCACAGATGAGGGCAATATCATCAGCATACTCTAAATCAAGAAGTCGTTCTCCTGGGAGTAGCTCCACACCTTCTAAGTCGTGTCCTGTGAACGCGATTTCCATGACTTCGTCAACAGCGAAGTTGAAGAGGAAAGGTGACAGCGGGCATCCAAGCTAGGCTCAGTCAGACTGCCAGCACCACATTAGTTCACCCAATGTGAACGGAGCGCAGCTCGTTAGCAAACAAGCGAGGAGCGGATTGGCTCGGACAACGAGCCTGCGTCTGCGAGCCCAGCTGACCTGGGGTCAGCGGGTAGGCCGCTGAAATCTCGCCCACACAAGCTGACCGAAATTGAACTGAACGGAATGACATCTTCGAATTGGTGGATCCTAGCATGAACCTAGCTCAATGTGGCGCCAGACAGAGCAGCCGTGATGTTGGCGGAACGCAGGAAACGAACAATATATATATATATATATATATTCAAATCGGAGTACAGATAATGTGCTGGCTCACCTAACAATCTCCTCGTGGTGCCAGCTGGGCGGTTCCGGAATTTCCCGTTCTGGCGAATGGTTCGGCGGCAATGTTTCGGGACGTGGTGGGTTTTTGCCCAACAAGCGTTCTCCCTCTAAAAAGCCACAAATGTCCGTCTTACAACACTGCGAAGTGGCGGCTGTGACGCCGCTAAATAAAGGCACTGCCCCTTGTCTCCTTTGGAGACCTCGTACACTGGCAAGTAATCCGAGCGTCGGATCTTTCCTCTGAATTCAGGAGTGTTGGGACCCTGGCATGGTTTATCGTCATCCGAAAGGCGTATGAACTGAGTGTCCAGTCCCCGGCTCTCAAAGGGTGCGAATCCCTCATCTCGTTCTGCTGCCTTATGGGTTAGGCCCTTTGGCCAAAGACTCGGGGTGTTGGTCCCCTACGACAACCTATCTACCTCGGCCTAGGCAACCGGGTAGTATCTCGTCTACTCACGAACCATGGACTTACAACTACAACGAACAACGCATGCAGACAGTAGGATGCAGACGAGAACCGGCATGTGAAAAGGAGTGCGAATGGACTGGTCATTAACTTCTTTTTGCTTTATGGATGGCCTGTGTTCGTAATGTCGGATTTTTTATCACTCCGACTTCGTCTCGTCGTTCATCACTTCCCAAGCGGTCGCAAATACTGTCCTCCTGCGTTATTCGCCTCTAAACCTTTGGATTTATTCTCACAGAGACCTACGTGCTGTTGTTCGTTTTGGCTCCGCGAGCTCCTACCACTGTTCACCTATTGGATCTATCACTCGCGGATCACCGGCAAACTGTGCTCTTGAAACTCCGAAGTCAACCGTATTTGAACCTTATCGAAGGAGTTATTTTTTCTCTCGTCGCACAAGAACTCTTGTGGACTTATTTAAAAGATCTTTTTGAGAGTCACCCGATCAGCTTACTAACATTCCGTCAAGTCGCTGTACAAAGCGACAGTCGTCAATTTGATCCGCCCTTGGAACAAGCACTGTCGTCATTAGACAGTATTTTCCAAGGCATCTTGTATTGCTTCAATCCTACGCTGCATCGCTGCCTACCCACTTACCGTCTGGATCGACAGCACGCACGTCGCCTATCTATCCTAAGGAACGTGTGACCCATCTGGCCGCGACACGCCTGAACCCTCTGACCTCAAACCAGCGCCGATAGCCACGCAACGGTGCGTCAGTATCTCCATCCTCTTGCTACCCCTTAAAACAGCACGCCGACTGTGAACATGTCTCATATGAAGAGCAAATGCGAATCATGTGCTAAAGTGGTAAAATAATGGTCTGGTGTGTACCATGTTTTTAAAACAATATCACACTACCTGCCTTGGGAAAGGGTCAACAAAAACAAACACCACAGAGGCGTTTTGGTTCTGCCAAGTATGCAGTTCTATCCCATTTGTTAGCTGTCTATCTGTGCTACTGAAGAGGTGTGAAAGATTAACCGAAGCGGTCGAGCAACTGGTGGGCGCCAGAGTTAAACCCATGGAAGGTAACGGACCTGCACTTGTGAGTAAAAATAACACCCCGAATTCCACAGTCAGGCCGAAGAAGCGAACCAGGCGTCCCAAGCTAACCCCAACTAACCAGCCTCCAGCAGTATCAACTCCATTCTCTCGCCCTCCTATAAGTAAAAACATTGTCTGCAGCGCGCCTGCCTTGACTTCTGTACTGTGTGCTGCACCTAGTAGTCTGTTCGCTACACACGAGACCGCAAGCTACAGTCAACCAGCAATAGTGAACAACCCAGCAACGTACGCATCGGTTTCCGCCAAGCAAACACCGAAAAGAGCACCGGTAACCTTTATGCCCGGACTAGAGAAAACAAAAGTGTCACGGCAGGGATGGCACTCATCAGTGCCGTTCACAAATTCACCAAAAACACCGGATACTAAGCCTCCAACTGCAAAAGCAGTAGCCACCAGGCGCAATCATGGTGCACTAAACTTTGTATGAACAAATGTCCCCGAATACAAACCCATTACAAGTAAGGGTAAGTTGACGGACGATCGACATCAGTGGGGTTCCATCTGTACGTCGATCGGAGTCCATGCTAATCCCACGACATTAAAAAGAATCTCGCGCCACCCAAACGCGTTGCACTACGGCGAACCCCGGTTACTTCGGGTAACACTAAACTCGGCGGACGAGATTGAGGCCGTTCTGCCGTCTGCGAATCGTCTCTGCAACGACTCAATTGGAGTGCGCATACTACCCGAAATCCCATGGAACATTCAGTGGATCGCGCTAACAAAGAGAGGTACAGAAAAAGTTAAGATAAGAAAACAGTGATTGCTCACGGTGTTCCTGCGCTCTTCCGACGATGCTCAGATGCACGACCGCGAGCAATGGTACTACATCTGGGAGGTTCTTTCTCTCGAAAATGTGGTGGTCACCTCGTTGACAACGATCCCCACATCACCAAACTATAAGGAGTGCGGTCCCAGGCTGTTGCAACTACTGCTACAGTCAGAACTAACGGCACAAACCCTACTAAAGAATTGGACTAAATTCCGCTGCAGGTTGCCAACAGAAATTCGTCTGAAAACAGCGGGAACACCAGCACCTTCTAATAACAATTCAGCAGAGGCACAACTCTTAATGAAAACGCCAACTGCAGGACCCGACTCGGGGACGGTTTCAACAGGAGCCATAATATCCGGAGGGACACAGCAGAGCACGAGCAAACACCGGAACCCGGGGCATCTGATACCTGCTTATATTTCAAATACTTCTCGAGTGTATGCAACCTATCCAAAAAACGATTAGTCGCCGACCCTTTATTGGTCGGCGTAAACTCACTTGCTTCATCCATCCAATTTAACACACTTTTGGTCTCCGAGAAGCTCTGATGCATGTACACAAACGCCCAAGGTCTACTCAGCAAATTAGCTGAATTAAGACTTCGACACGCGTCAGCAGCTTCGGACCTCATCGCTGTCACCGAAACGTGATTGCGCTGCGAGATAACGGATGCCGAAATCGAGCTAACAGACATGCCCGTTGTCCGGAAGCATAGAGCCAGCAAAGGTGGTAGGGTAGCCCACTACCTTCGTAACAACATGCAATGCGAACCCATAAACGATTCGGAAACCTACGTACCTGACGTCATTTGGCGTAATTTCCGTCTGAGAGGGAACCATCTTGGCCTATTGGTTGTTGTTTACCGCCCACGATCGTCTACTCCTGAGATGGTCTGCAATTTGATGGCTGCGTTGAGGCAAGTGATACACAGAAAGTACAGTCACATTCTAGTCACCGGTGACTTCAACTCATATGCTCTCGAATCCCAGGCCATACCAGGAGAGCAATTCAAGGCCGATTTGCAAGATCTGGTTTCAAATTTCCCGCTTTATGGCTACGTCACCACGCCCACCAAGTTCAGGGGAACTGACAGGCCATCCATATTGGACCGAATATTCACCAATGAAGAACTGATGGTCGAGGGAGTGATAACCGATACTCCTTTGGGCCGCAGTGATCATGCGACGCTATTGTTTCATTACATGTGCTACGCGGATTATCCTAAGGAGCATGCCGAGGAATATCATGTCGTAACCAACTATGACGACCTGTCCGACCTCATTGATGCAACCAGCTAGTCGTTCTTAGCTGAATTAACCCCTGAGGTGGCCTGCGGAGAATTCGTCAACATATTTACCAAGCTCGTGGCAAGGACATCTGAAACCAAACTCTGCCGGCCTAAAAGGATGAAGTCTTTCGTAAGGAGCAGGACACGTAAATGCATGGCATTAAGGGACTTGGCATGGCACACCTACATAGCCTCCCCGAACGACCATACCTGGGATGTCTACACAATACAAAGAAACCACTGTGTCAAACTCGTCCGGGAGGATAAACTGAAGAACCAACAAGGTCTAGTGGAAAAGTTTTGCTCCAATCCCAAACTGCTATACAGACACGTAAACAATTTGCGCCGTGTTAAGCGCGGTATTCCTGCTCTGCACACAGCATGCGGGTTAGCCCAAACCGCACAAGAGGCGGCCAACGTCCTTGGACAACAATTTGGCCGTACCTTCCAAAGCGAGCAATCATCATACATCCTGCCTAAGCAGATAACGCCGCCATCAGGGCTTAATCACATATCGTTCACCTCCGCAGCTGTACTGAAGAGGCTGATGTCTCTGCGCGAGTTCAGCTCCCGGGTGCGGACGGCATTCGCCAGAAGGCGTTGAAAGTTGCTGCCATGAGTTTGGCAGGACCACTAGCAATTTTCTTTCAACGATGTCTGAACGAGATGCACGTCCCCACGATGTGGAAGCACGGAATCATCACGCCAATCTACAAAAGTGGCAGTCGTGCTGAACCAGCAAATTATCGCCCGATAACACTACTTCCTGTGATCTCCAAGGTTATGGAGTCCATTGTAGCTGAGGCTTTGATGGGGTACCTGGAGAACAACAAAATTCTCGTTCCGGAGCAGCACGGATTTCGCCAAAATCGCTCCTGTACCACTAATCTGTTGATTGCTCGTGCAAGCTGGACGGAATCTGTGGACGCTGGTGTAGGAGTCGACGCGGCCTACTTGGATTTCTCAAAGGCATTCGACCGTATAGACCATCGCATTCTCCTCCACAAACTCCAGAAATATGGAATCGGCGATCCTGTTCTGGGCTGGATAGGAGACTTTCTCGTGCAACGTCACCTGAATGTGAGGGTTAGAAGCAACCTGTCGGAATCCATCGAAGTTCAGTGCGGCGTACCTCAAGGCTCGGTACTTGGACCCCGCCTGTTCCTGGTTTTCATAAATGATCTCGCGAGTGTGCTATCTTCTAACTGTTTGCTATTTGCTGATGATCTAAAGGTATGGCGTAATATAGCTGCAGTGGAGGATCACACAGTGTTACAGGAGGACCTGGACAAAGCGTACACATGGTCCATCGAGAACATGCTGCATTTCAACGTCACCAAGTGCAAAGTTCTCAGCATACGGCACAAGAGTATGCACAACTACCGCCTAGGACCACAGAATTCTACAGCGGCTTCTCACGAGTGCGATCTCGGCGTGATAGTTCAAGATGACCTCGGTTGTTTGAGGCAGACTGAAAAGGCAGCTAAGAAAGCAAACCAGTACCTCGGCCTTCTTCGCAGAGCTTTCGGGAAGTTTGACCCTTCAGTCTTTCCAAAAATGCTTAGTGCGTACGTGAGGCCGCACGCGGAATACGCTATTCAAGCGTGGCAAACCTGGCTCAAGCACCATCTCACCGCGCTCGATACTGCACAACGTAGGGCAACGAAGAGCGTCAGAGGTTTGACCAGCCTCCCCTACCCACTCAGGCTGAAGACTCTCAAATATACAGTGGACGTTATCGGCGTCTAAGGGGCGATCTCATAATGGTGTACCAGATCCTGAGAAACCCCAACCACCCATGCCATTCCCTTCTAATACTCAGTCAAAACACCCTCGCTAAGAGGTCACCAGTTTAAGTTAGTCACGCAGTACAGCCGCCTGGAATGTCGGCGAAACTATTTCTCCCTTCGAGTGTCACAGCCTTGGAACGCCCTCCTGGAACATGTAATTAATGCACCCACCCTATCCCTTTTCAAAAACGCCTTGACGATACTCTGTCACATTTACACTACGTGCTATAGCCCATGACCACCAGATGCTGGCACTAATGCACAACAGACAGTGGATAGTGCCATAACCCTACTCGAGAATGAGTCACTCCAAACCCCTTGCACGAAATTTGATAAACGCTACTACTATAGAAACTGGATTTCTGTATCCTGTCGACCCAAGATAGTTGCACACGAGTAAGCGTTGTCCTTGCTATCTTTTTATTTTTTATCACCTATTATATGATCAATAACCACTCCCCTTATTGCTTTGTGTGCGTACATTCTCATTACAAACTCCCTTTATACGGCAGTGCAGTTAAATCTGTAATCTCCCGAACTGACGACTCCATTATCCCTTGATCTATCTTTTTTCACGCTAAACCCCCTACGAGACATGTCAAGCACCTGCTTTTTACTCGTCATAAATCATTGTTCATTGTTCAGCATCGAAGCGCCTCTACGCTACTGCACGCCAAGCAACTACGCACTGATGATGTCACCTCAATTGGTGCCGAAAAGTTTGCAGCAAAATTGCCAAACTCAACGAACAGTTTAACCGCCAAAGCGCAACCTCCCTAGACTTGCTACTCTCGGCCACTATTTCTTACGACATGAAATCGGATTGCCTTGATGGTGAACATGACTACCTTGTAATCCACAACAATATTCTCCAAAGGTTAGCGTAACCTGACCATACAGTGGTATTTGTGAGCAAATGGTTCCGTTATTGCCACTGCAACCAAGCACAAGGCGCTTACGCGCAAGGGCAAAGGCAACTAGGCACGCCACTCTAGGCGGTTGTAATATATGCCATCACCTACCCCTCGCCCCCGCATGGAAGTAGATATACTCGAACTCTTTAAAATCTTTTGAAAATGGCAGAACAATTAGTTCACTTGCAGCCATAAACTGAGATTGAATTTTCCACGGTTGCTAATAACCATACACCATAACCGTATTTTTGCAGGAATATTATTGACATTTAAATTTTTTATTGAATACCAGTTATAAAAATAGAATAGCTAAGAATAAACCGTATCAAATAAGATAACTAGAAACCTTTTATGTTATAAATTCGCTTTAAGAATTGAATTCACTTAGGGCTCGAACACCAGAACTGCTAGCAATGCTCGCTTACCAAGTTTTTAGACAATGCAGATAACTGTCGGAAACTATTAAGGCACTGGAAAGTTTAAAACCAGAACTTTCGCTCGTTCCTTTCCGATAAATTATAGCTAACACTATCAAAGTTCAGTGCACCAGAAACTCCTCACAAGATAAATCAAATGTTCCACGTTCGTGTCCCGTCGGGGGCACCAATTAAGTCATCATCATCAGTGTACACGTTAGCTAGAGGCGCAAGAACACCTCAGCTACTGTGCCGCGATATATAAAAGCAAAAAGAAAATAAATACAACAGTTACATGCCAGCTGAGCTACCAGTAAAGGATGGGCATCGTTCCGGAAAGATACCAGCCGGCTACTAGGCAACAAGCTAAATCATGATGTAAAATTATACCATGCTACGAAATGAGATCGTGGTTGGAGGGGAGGCGAAAAGGGATGGGGACGGACCAAGGAACTCACAGCAGGTAGTCCACTGAGGTCGGCTCCTAGCCATGTCAGCAAGTGCATCTATCCAAACGTGTTTATCGTCTCCTGGACCGCAACCAGGGAACCGTGGCACATCAACCGAAGCCAGCTCCAAAGTGAGGGCCTTCATTCTTCTCGACTAAGTCATCTCTTGGCCACCCCTACTCATCTTCCATCCACACACCTGGTAAGCAAACGACGAACGTAGCACGAGTCAATGGGCTGGCATGCGCAACACGTGGCCGAGCCATCGGAACCTGGTGCATGAAATAACGGTGCTGAGCAATTCAGTTCCTTTTCCTGTGCCATAAACAAGACGTCGTACATGCTCGTTGCTTACGCGGTGTTCCCACCAAATGTGAACCAAACTGCGAAGACACCGATGGTCGAACGCAACTAGCATCTGTATGTCGGCTGATCTAAGGGGCCAGGTTTCTCAACCGTACTGCAATGTATATTCTACTCTTCAGGGTGAGTGATGTCGCGCCGCCGCCATAGGTGGCGAAAACTAGCAAAAGCACTCCGAGCTTTTGCTGTACTGTTCGTGACCTCGTCTTTAATAACAACGGCGCTGATACAACTACCTGGGCTGTTGAATTTCTGAACGACTTCTATCTGATCCCCAACATGCGTCAGTGCAGGAGTCGATCCCTGCCAATCTTGGAGGAACGCTTTGCACTTCGAGGGTGCAAAACAAAGCCCGAAGCGGCTGACAGCCAGTGTTAATCTCTCCAGTGCCGCTTGGCACGTTTCTGGGCTGTCAAACATGACGGCAGGGTCGTCTGTATACTCCAAGTCAAGAAGTTGTGCTCTTAGGAGCAGCTTCACACCTTCTAACTCGTGTCCTGTAAATGCACTTTCCATGAAGTTATCAATAGCGAAGTTGAAGAGGAAAGGTGCCAATGAGCATTTTTGTCTTACACCGCTGGAGATTTTGGGCGGTGCTAGCTTGCCGTAAGCCCACACTCTGCCAGAGCTACGCGCGTAAAGCGCTCGGATAATATTTACATATTTCTCGGGTACACCTTTCCTGAGTAGATAGCTCCAAGGGGCACATCGATCAACTGAATCGAAGTCACCTTTGATATCCAGGAACAACAACTACAGTAGACCGTCTATATTTGTGACGGTGCTCCAGCAATTGACGCAAAGTGAAGATGTGCTCGACGCAGCCAGGACCACGACGAAACCCAGCTTGCGCCTCACGAATCTGACTTTCTTGAGTGCCAGTCAATATGTGAAGGATTACGGAGGCAAGCAGTTTGGAGGCGATGGGATCAGACTGATTCCTCTATGGTTGCGGCATTCCGCACGCGAGCCTCCTTTGAGGATGAAAACAATAACGGAGACACTCCAGTCGGTAGGGACAGTTTCATGCTCTCAGTTTAATTACTAAATCGTGCAAATCATCAACAGGAGCAAGTCCCCCGAGTTTGCAGGACTGGATGAAGACCATCTGGTCCCGTGGCTTTGTTCAACTTCAAAAGTCCGATCTCACGTTGGACTTCTGAGCGAGAGGACGGATCCAAAGGGACAGTCCACGGAGCAGAGCGATCACTGGACGGTAAGGGAACTAACAATTCCGATCGATTAAATTGCTTTTCAAAATGCTCAGCCCAGTGTTTCAAACATTTTGACAAATTGTGGATAGGCTGTCCACTCTTGTCACGCATAGTTTCATTAACATCAGGTTTTCTGTTGACAATTTACTGTAACAGACGGAACAACTTCCGATTGTCATCAAAGGCAGCAGCTACTTTCATCTCTGACTCACGAGGAGACCACTAGGATTCTCGGTCTCTCTTCACGGTAGCATGGATATTTGCTCCAATATTAGGGTTAGAGCAAATCTACCGCGAGTAGAATCCAGTTTTGGAAAACCGAAGCTAATCGGCATAAGGAAACTGTGTTCGTACTTGTTACTGTGCCACCAAAAGCGAACAAACGACGTTGCAAATCAAGTGTACAACTGACTATAAGTGTGTATACACAGAGTTGGCGTATTTTTACCAAAAGCCACAAATTTTGTGCTTCTTCTGTGTAACAGAACAGTGTTCTTGTCATCTGGCCCACACAACATACAACACCTGCTATAAAATCACACGTTTCGACTACCCCACACACAGTGGATTTTGTGCTATTGGCATACGCTTTGTCTGGTTTTGTGTTTTACTTCGTCGATACACACTACTAAGTAGTATCGCGTGTCCTGACAATACCACGGTATACCGAATAAGAGTCTGGGGGAACGCATCAGTATTTGTTTCTCCTTGCACGATCATAGCAACTGGCGACGGGTTATCTTGACCAGTTCTTTTAAAGAGCCACTGATATAACAGATGGCGGAAAAATCTCCATATCAGTTGGGATTCTATGAGAGACAATTTCATAAGTTATTGCGACAGCAACAGGCACAAACCGATGCGCACAGGAAACCGATCTAAAAGCTGACACAGCGACTTAACGTGCAACCCGAGGAAATTGGCCCACGTTCCCACGCGAGTTCTGTTGACGCCCTGCGCAATCCTATCAATGAATTTAATTACGCCCAGATCTTGGTCTCAATTTTGGTGCATGGTTCAAACGATGGGAGGATTTGTTCCGTACAGACTTCAATTGTCGGGACGACTTCTGGAAAGTACATCTCTTCCGAAAACCCATAATGAAAGAACACTCCGGATTTTTAGATCCCATCTTGCCGAAATGGCCCAGATCTCACCTTCGAGATAACAGTGTCCCAACTTTCGGCAATAATCGATGCGTTGGCTTCATTAGTTAGTGTTCGTTTTCAATGCACGGACATAGTTAAACGCGTTACTGATGACTATAGCACACTAGCCGACACCGTCAATCGCGAATGTGAACGTTTTCAGCTACGCTCACTGACGGATGATTGATTCAAATGCGAGCTTTACAGTCAAATAAAGACGCGGAAATTCGCATACACCTACTGTCTAAGCTCTATCAACATCCGGCCATGACTTCTCATTCTCTTACAGCTGAGTTTAAGCGCATTTTAATCACACCACCCTCATTGAGCAGTATTCAAAAATGCCATCAAGCGCAAATCATTCGGTGAGAAAGGGAATGCGAAAAACAGAGACTAAGCGCCTAAGACAAACACCTAATAAGCCACCTACTCCATGCTGGTCATGCGGAGAATGGCACTTTGCACGTTCTGTCTCTTCAAACGACACGTTTGTCAAAATGTCATAAGATGGGACACAAAGAGGAGTTTTGTATCCGGCGTCAACCACAAACCAGCAAGCGACAGCCTTCTATCCATAAGAACCGTAAATGTCAATCGCCAAATCGCTACCATTGCAGGTTGGTTTTCAGACTGATTTTGTGTCTCATAGAAGTTCCTTACGGTGCTCATGAACGGCACATCGACTCGTCTACAACTTGATACCGTCTCCGACATTACCATCATCTCCAAAATTACTTGGTACCGTATAAGGAAACCAAAGTTGATCGCGACTAATAAATTAGCCCATAATGCTTCTGGTGATGTCCTTAATCTTGTCGCCCAGTTTACTTGTGAAATATCTGTCAACGGCGTTCATAAGACAGGCAGTTGTTACTTAACCGACCGACCTACACTTAACTGGCTGGGTATTGATTGGAATGAGAAAGTAAAACTGCTTGACATTCCGTTAAACAACACATGCAAGCAGCTTCAAATGCATACAGTCACTCGAACGGAACCTAGGCAGATGACACAGGCTCTAAAGAGAAGTATTTCACCATGTTTCAAGATTGCCTTGGACAATGCACAAAATGCAAAGCATCATTAAAGGTACGTCCTAGAGCAACATCAATTTGTAGACCCGAGCGTCCTGTACCGTACTCTGCTATTCAACCACGTAAGTAAGAACTTGACCGCTTACAGCAGCCTGGTGTCATCACACCTGTAAACTATGTAACTTAGGCAGCACCCATTGTCGTAGTGAAAAAACCAACTAACCAGCTACACATCTGCGCAGATTTTTCCACTGGCGTCAACGCGGCCCTTGACAACCATCAATATCCACTTCCAATGTCAGAGGATATTCTTGCCAAATTAAACAGGGGCACCTGCTTTGCTAAGCTAGATCTGTCTGATGCCTCACTCCAGGTAGATGTACCGGAGCATTCTCGGAAACTACTTACGATAAACACTCATTGTGAGTTATTCCAGTATAATCCTTTCTCAGCACTTAATGGACACCATGCTGGCGGTAATCTCGAGAGCAGCAGCTTATCTGTATGATGTAAATGGGTCAGATTAAGACTGATCTATTTAATACGCTGGACAAACTGCTTACCCGAAATACAAGAATATGGTTTCCGTCTATGCGAGGATACGTGTGATTTCTTTTTAACTAATCAAATTTCTAGTCTTTATCCTAGATAAAGATGGTCGATGCCTAGATGCCTCCACCGTCGGATCTGTCCTTCCTCCGTTCCTTCTTAGCACTTGTCAGCCATTATAGCTCATTTTGCCAGCAATGCATCACCTGCGTGCACCACTGAATAAACTACTGACTAAAAGTGCTACCTTGAATTGGTCGCCACAGTGTGGTTGTTTTAATACAATTAACTTGTTGCTAACTTCAAATCGCTTGTTGATGCATTACGATCTTTCTCGAAACATTGTTGTAGCCTCAGATGCATGCGATAAAGGAATTGGTGCAGTCATATCCCATACTTATGCAGACGGTGCTCAAAAGATTATTGCACATGTTGCTAAATCTCTCACAACCGCTGAAAAGAACTATAGTTCAACTGAAAATAACCTTTGGCTATCATATACGCCATACAGAAATTTCATAAGATGCTGTACGGAAGCCATTTCATGTGGTTCATTGATTACAACCCCTTACTGGCTCCAAAAAAGGGATTCCAGTGTATACAACTAACCGCCTGCTGCGTTGGGCACTCAGACTGTTAGCCCATTATTTCGACATACGTTATCAGTTATCTACGACTATTGGTCAGGCAGACACTTTACCTCGACTCATAGGACCTCACCTGCAGAACCAGGAAGACACTGTGATTGCAGCCGTAGCAGCGAAACCAGACATCACATTCATTATAAATGAGGTCTTGCACGATCTTCCAGTTACCTCAGATGTGGTTCCCCATGGTACCCTCCAGGGTCCCTTAGTTAAACAAGTTGCCCATTACCACCGAACGTAGTGGCCAACCACAAGTACATCAGCTAACCTTCAACAGTTCTATCAAGGAAGATACTCGATGTGTATTGTGAATGATTGAATTCTTTTTGCAGACAGAGTTGTAATTCCCAAGGCACTGCAATCGAAAGTGCTACAACAATTTCGTGCTGGTCATCCTGGAATCAATCGAATGAAAGCACTAGCACGCGGTTATATCTACTGTCCTTTCTTGAACAAACACCTGGAAGAGTTAGCAAACTGCTGCAATAAATGCGCAATCACAGTAAAAGCACCAACGAATGCAGGAATCCATCCTTAGCCGACACTCGATAAACCGTGGGCACGTGTGCATATAGATTTTACGTGCTCTTTTGAGACCAACGGGGAAGTGAACGACGCAGGAAATCCTCTAACGATTTTTATTTCTATTGAGGGTCACACCGAGCCCCCAAACGCCGAATGGATTTTCCCGGAATCGTAAACTACGGACACCTTTTGATGCCCTACGATCATCAACGAAAGTACTGGCTGAAGAACCAAATGGTGCTCTGGGGCAACGGTTCTGTGAACATCAAGGGGCAAGACGACGTATGTTCACCCACGGTCAGCTAGTCCTAGCACGCAGTTACCGCAACGATCAATCAAACGGGGTAACAGGAAGGATCACTGGTAGGTGAGGAAAAGTCATTTACTGGGTACAGGTAGGATCACAATTGTGGGTTCGCCATGTGATTCAGTTAACACCAACCTTGCGCATGCCAGAAAAACAGAGCACCTACAAACTGCCTCTGGACATGTTGATTAACGATTTCAACCACAAATTCAGAGGCACCAAAGACTCCGCTAGCGATTCCTTGACTAAGCGCCGTACTGATAAGAAGACTAAAACACGGTTGCCGATAAACCCTAAGAGGCGTTCCTACGATTGACCTCTTCAAGGATGAAGATGTTAGGTTTAGAGCCAAGCTAACAAGAGTAGAGTCCAGTGTTTAGAAAACCGAAGCTAGGCGGCGTCACGAACTGTGTTCGAACTTGTTACTGTGCCATCAAAAGCGAACAAACAACGTTCCGAATCGAGTTTGCAAATGACTACAGCTGGGTATACACAGAGTTGGCATGTTTTCACCAAAACCCACGAACTAACTACCATGGCAGACGATGCGTTCGAACGTTTTCTGCGGCAGACGACCAGTGCCTCCGATGAAGTATGCGCACCGATGAAAACCGAGTCTCATATTTGCTCCAAATCGTCAGGCTGATCTGACCCTAAGGACGATGAAATTGCGCTACAATGTAGAAGGATAGCAGAAATAAAGGCTTCGAAACAGCGTGAGTCACGGCCAGGTGCTGACCACGTTTTGACTACTGTTCATTGCGGCTCGTCTGTGCTTGCACTGAGTACCTCTCGTTCGACAAGAAGGTGCAGCACTTTCTCTGCACGTTCTTAATCGGAACATACCAAATCCGTCGAAGAATTATGTTGATATCACCGTCAATATGGTGGAAGAGCTAGATGTTGTCGGGCTCCCTACATTAGTCACGACTCAGTCGCTTCAGGGAAAGCGAATAGCCCGCGTAGTAGCACGACCAACGTATCCTTCAATAACCAAACAAATCGCCTGTTTTACGTTAAGGATCGACCTTCTTCCATCGCATTCCTCATCAACACGGGAGCGGAAGTCAGCGTCTGCCCTGCGAACGCGAACAACAAGTACTCAGAGCCTACGTACAACCTGCGTGCGGCCAATGGTTCTCCGATAGCTTCATTCGGTCAGCGCATAATGAACCTGGACCTCAATCTCCGCCGAGATCTTCAGTGTGTCTTCATGGTTGCGTCTGTATCTTTCGCAATTACCGGTATCGATCTCCTCTGACATTTTGGTTTGCTTGTTGATGCTGATCGCCACAGACTTTAAGACGAACGTACTAAACTAGTGGTTGAAAGAGTTATTACGGACGCCCCGATAATCAGTCCCGTTTTCTGAATAGCCGACGTACCTTCAGACTGTGCGAACCTACTCTATGAATTCCCACGAATGGTACGACCAGCTGCAGAACTTCCGCCAATCACGACAGAGGTCGCTCATCACATTGACACGCGCAGGTCCGCCAAAGAGTGCCCGACCAAGACGACTCGTCTCCGACAAATTACGTGCCACAAGAGCTGAATTAAATCACATGCTTCAGCTCCGTATCATCAGACCATCCAACAGTCCATGGGCGTCACCTCCCCACATGGTTCCGAAAAAGACCATGGGAGATAAAAAGTTTTCAGTAAAATCGACTTGGTGCATGCTTACAATCAAATTCCGGTAGCCGAAGCGGACATTACTAAAACTGTCGTGACGACTCCATTCGGTTTGTTTTGAGTTTCTGCGCATGCCATTTAGTCTAAAGAATGCCGAGCAAACTTTTCAGCGCTTCAGCGACTAAGTTTGTCGTGGCTTAGACTTTGCTTATGCCTACTTCGACGACATCTTGATCGCAAGCTTCTCAAGCGACGAGAACTTACGCCACGTTTGAGCGCCTTTTGACCGTTTACCTCAGCATGGAATGATGATCAAAGCAGAAACGTGTTCGTTTGGTGTCGATTCGGTCAGTTTTCGCGGCCACTATATCTCGCCTGCAGGCATTGTGCCAATACAGGATAAAATTATGGCCATCATCAACTACCCCGAACCGCAATCTTTCAAACAGCTAAGAAGCTTAAATGGCCTTGTCAACTTTATTGCCGTTTCATACATAGTTGAGCTTCGCTGATGCAACCGTTCACAGACCTTCTCCGGAGGACGCTTGAGAAATTCGATTTTCCTGCTGCAGCACGCGCCGCTTTCTAGGCTTTGAAAGAAGGTATCGCCAACATAGCTTCTATAGCGCATCACGATCCGAGAGCCCCACTGTTTCTCAGTATGGCCGCTTTTGACGTGGCAGTTGCGGCGGTCTTGCAACAAAAGGTAAGTGGCGCTTGGCAGCCATTGTCATTATTCTCCAAACTTTGCAACCTGCCGAATCTGGTTACAGTACTTTTGGTAGAGAACTATTAGACATTTACCTATCCATACATCATTTCCGACATATCAGAGAAGGCCATTCCTTCGCCGTCTTCACCGACCACAAATCCCTGACTTACGTGCTTAGGTCGATTACCGACTAATACTCTCCTAGACGATATCGCTCAGTTTACGACCGATATACGACATGTCTCAAGTGTGCACAACACTGGTGCCGATGCACTTTCACGAATTCAAGCGATCTCCGCTGACGCAGGAATCGCTATCGACTTGACAGTCATGGCCGCAGCGCAACTCAATGATCCTGAGGTTGCTATACTACTCAGGTCTCCCTAACTGGACATACGACCCGTTCCGCTGACATCAACAGACGGAACTATACTTTGCGATTTATTGCTGGGCACACCGCGCCCGTCGTCCTACGCTAGTTTCGACAGAGAGTGTTCGACACGTTGCATGGCTTGTCTCATCCAGGCGTTCGTACATCGGTTAGACTCGTAAACACACGGTTCGTCTGGTGCAATGTCAATCGTGACGTTTGTACTTTGGCAGATGCTTGACTTCCGTGTCAATACGCAAAGGTGCATAAGCACATGAAAACCCAGTAGGAACATTTCTTACATCAGACGCACGTACTAATCACGTGCAGGTCGACCTCGTAGGTCCTCTGGCGCCTTCGAAAAGCTCTGTATATCTCCTGGCCTGTGTCTATCGATTCACCAGATGGCCGGAAGCTATTCCCATACCTAACTGATCTTCGGAAACCATAATGAAAACTTTTCTGGAGCGCCGGGTAACTCAATACGGCTGTCCCGTCATCGTGACCACCGATCGAGGGTCACATTTCTCTTCGACTTTTGCCACCTTGCTTAAAGATTTAGGCTGTAGCCACGTTCAGACGACGGCGTATCATCCGGCCGGTAACGGTATGGTGGAGTGTTTTTATTGCCAGTTGAAGGCCGCGCTGCATGCGCACACAGATCCTTCATGGTCTGAAACACTTCCTCTTGTCCTAGACTTAAGGAACACTGTTAACAGCGACTTCGACACAGCGCCAGCGCAGCTAGTCTACGGTTGCAAGCTGCGTTTACTTGAACAACTGGTGGTACCACCCCCGTCTACTTCCTCTTTTGACTACGGAAGTTACACTGATCGATTAGCTCACCAGATGCCTGAGCTACATCCAACGGCTCCTCGATCGCAGAAGACACCAGTGTACGTGTCCGAGAAGCTGTCTAACGTTCACACGTCCTTGTTCGCGCAGACGGTGTTCGACGGCCACTTCAGTCGCCGTAAATAGGAGCTTTCAAAGTGCTACACCGTGCGATTAAGACATGCATGATCGACCGCGGTGGTCGACGCGAAGTCGTCACCATCAATCGTCTAAAGCCGGTCATTATGGAAGAAACCACCTCGTCTGCTTCGTCTAGTAATGCTTCGTGCGATGTCACAACTCACCGCACCAACTTTCAGCCTCCTAGTGTAGTCGAACCAGTCCACGATCCCGGTCTACAAGCATCGGCCGTCCCGATATCCCCCGAATCTAGCCCTTCGCCTCCTAGAGCCAATCGCCGTAGTCGGGAGGTGCATGACCCCGTTCGTTTATCCGACTAAGTACAGTGTAAATACGTTTAGGTTTGCATATATGGTAAATATTTGTCCCGTTGTTGGTCAATTAACGTTTTGAAAACATAAAAAAGCAAAAACTTCAGAAAACCTTTATAAAAATATCCAAAAATCCAAAAACTCCAACATTTGCACTCCGCTCATTCGTTTGTACTTTTTGGTGTGTACTGCGTGTTTTTCTGCTTTCTCGTCTCTATATGTCTTAACCCTTTCCTTCGATCGACTGGCTTTCACGAGCGAGGTTTTCGAGGATCGCCGCAGCCAGCGAGGATCCAGAAGCGAAAGCGGTTCGTTTCTCCTTGAGACGAGGGTCGTTTTGGCGCAGGGCGGGGTACGGCGGGGAGGAGAGAGAACTCCCAAGCGTACCGTTTCACCTTAGCGGAGGTTCAGGTCCTGTGGGCCTTTTTCTAGGCTAGTTAGTTTTTTCGAAGTCCGACAAGCCCACCCCAACAGCTCACCGAAATGCACCCTGCTGTGCAATCAATAAATAATAAAGCGCATATGGCACAGCGGACTCCGACTTCCTGCGAACCCCCATTTGACCCGAACACCCACTCCCTCACCCGGTACGAGTTTGTCCAACCAACATCCATTCACCCTTCATTTCCGACATCGAAGGCTTCTTTTGTTCAACATTCTAGGGGGAAGCTCTGTAGCACCCAAAAGATAATCACGATCTTTTGTGTACACTTTCACTGATGACTAGTTGTACACGACACTTTCTTGTTTTAATCTCCCTTACATTACATCCATGTTGACATACATACGGCTCGGCACTCGACCGTCTTGTAAGTTCCCGCGCTAACGTCTTCCTCCTGTCTTGCTTCATCCGTCCGCGTCTTTTTGTAGTTCATCGAATACAGTCCGCTGTGTACGACTCCGATTGTCTTCTGATATCTGCGCTTAATTTCGTGCACTGTTCGGATTACTATTTACTAGTCCTACACTTTGATCACAACACGGTGCTTTGTGAAATGGCTATTGATTCACCTAAACCATCAAGCAAAATGCTTAGCCCCATTCGCAACCTCCCTCGTGTGGACTGGAACTCATTTAAGGAAGTTATCAGTATCGTGAATTGTAGCACCTCATTCCTAACTCAAAATCCTACTGTGAATATAAATAGGTTTATTGACAATATTGTCTTTTGTGTGGATCTACTAGCACCTATCGTACGGAGGAATATCTACAAACATGGTAGTGAACTCATGCGACTGTACAAAGCCACAACCAAACGAAAAACTTAAATGACTATCGCATCAGAAACAGCTTCGCAAAACGGAAACAAATACATGGGGCACTGCTACAAGTACAACGTATAAGCCAAACGGCCAAAATCAAAGAAGAAAGCCGGGTAGTTAGAAATCCTAAGAAAGTATGTAAATTTATTTAACTACTCAAAAGAAGGAATCCTAAACCCCATCAGAAAATTGCAACGTTAGCTCTGGACGGGGGTTCAGTAATGTGCGACAGCTCCTGCAAATACAAGGCTAGCAAGTCCAGTTTTGCCTTGTTTTTTCCCCAACGCTCAGCCGTTTCATCCTCCACTTCCAAAAAAGACGAGCTATCTATGCTGTAATACCCCTGTGACGTTAAGAGAGGTGCAAAGTGCCATCGCATCCAGAAAACTCTCAACTCTTCCAGGTCCAGATGGCATCTCCCCAACTGTTATAAAATGGAGGAAAAAACCTCTCTCTACTGTTGTTAAACATCTTCACACTTTCTATTACTACCGGTTGGTTGCCATCTCAGTGGAAGCAATCTATTATAATGCCCAAGTATAAGGGTGGCCCGAGGAATAAAGTGTCAAGCTACCGCGCAATAAATCACTGCTGCTTCCAAAGCTCTAGAGAAAAGTCAAGAAGAATATTGTTCACTTTCTTTTAAGACTGACTCTGATCAACCCGTCACAACATGGCTTTCTCTCAAAACACTCCTGCGTTACTTGCCAGCCACAATTTTTCGATCATGTCACGAATATGATTGACAGAGGAATGGCAATCATTATAATTCCGTTGGACCTTCAAAAGGCGTTCGACCGCGTGCTACACAAGCCACTGCTGTCTGCTCTAGAGTCATATGAAATTAGAAATCCTCTGCTAAACTGGTTCGACTCATGTCTAAACCGTCGAACTCAGGTAGTTAGAGTTGGTCATCAATACTTTACGTAGAAACAAGTAACCAACGGCGTCTTCCAGCGTAGTGTGTTCGGACCACTACTCCTCCTAATCTACATAAACAACGTGCGACCAAACCAAACATGGAAGCCCATTTCTGTTTGCGGATCACGTCAAAGTGGTCTACTCATTTCATCCAGATAAAATGCAAATGTGCCTGAGAATTATATGTGAGGACCTATCCGCACCAAATATAGCTATTGAACGATTGTTAATGAAGTTCTCCACAGTGAAATCCCAAGAACTTATGGACAGATGCCGAATCCCAGAAGGCTCGATCACACTTGCCGGGAACGTGATCCCCACTTCTGATTCAGTTCGAGACTTAGGAATTAGGTACTGCAACTCGTACACTTTCTCCAAACATGTGCTTTATCAGGTTGCAAAAGCAAGGCAGCTATGCGGATATATCACCAGAACTTTCTCCCTACTTGAAGCACGACTTGAGTCATTCAAGATAATAGTAAGACCGACTCTGGAATACAGCCAATTGAGAAAGACAGAACGGCTCTGAAAAATGTCCAAAGAGCATTTACCAAGTTGGTCATGCGGCGCTGCTTAAACCTGCGTTACTATGACCGTTGCCGAAAAATCCAACTGGATTCACTTTGACTGAGGCGCTTGAAGAACAACCTCGTTCTCTTCTACAACATTATTAATCAACTGATTTACGCAGAAAGCATCGCACTTGAGCTACGGAAGACTGCAGTCTACCCCACAAGAAGTGGCGGATCCTTGCTACGCACAAAACTTGCGTCATAAAACTCGGTCGAACTTCTTCTTAGTGAGATACACTTATCTATGGAACATACTACTCCTCAGATACGCATAAGTGCAGGCCATATCATATTTCGAAATGCCGTACAGACGTTCTTCACTATATCAAATGTGTTGAAGATTTTTGACTCACATCAAACTCTAGAATCATTGACAGAAGCTGGTGTAAATAACATATGAGCAACTAGTTGCTTACAGTTAGCTTACGCACTCCATGACAGTACCGAGAAAACGAAATCCTATGTCTGTGCAACTTGTTTCCATCTCTCTTTTATTATCTACTTCTGTCAAACAAACTAGAAAATGGTGATAAAATATGGGTACATTTTACATATTGGGAACATTCATGATCCGAACTTTTATTATTTAAAGTTACTCTGCCATTATGAATTTACATTGTGTAAACCATAAAACCTATGCACTATACAAATGATCACTCCCGCTTATGGAGCCGTGTACCGTTTGTCGGTAAATATACAGTTATTAGTTATTTATGTGGTATCACATGGGCTTAGCGAATGTTGCCTTCAGATCTCGTCTCTTCTGTTTATCCATTTACGAGTTCTGCTTCGGAGCCAAGTATTAGTTCTGAGCGGTGCTCGTAATGGTGCAACTTTTGATGATGATCGTATGACTCAGTGAATTTTAGCTTTCAATTCATTCCATGCGTCGCTCGCTAAACTGTTGCTTCTGTAGGTCCCATTCAACGGTGGTTACTAAGCTGCACAGCTTAAAGTAGTCTGTAATGATTTGGTGCGTTTCTTTTTCTTTATCAGCAATGCTGGCATGTCGCACATAACCAAATGTTAAGACTATATGGTCGCTACCGTTCAGTGAAGGGTCATAGGCTTCTGACAGGACCGTCAACTCTTTATTAGGCAGGACTAAGTCCAGGAGTGATGGTTTGTTGGAACCCTGGTGTCTGGTTGATCGATTCACATGGTTATACAAAACTGCCTTGTCCATGAATTCAAGGAGTTTCGGTTGAAGCCATGGCCCTTTAGAGGACATTGATGCTATTAAGGGTACATTTAGGTCACCCATTATAAGATACTGCGAGTACTTTTGTAAAACAACATAGCAGACAGCGTTTAACAGAATGTTATTGCTGTCTGTTAACGAGATCGGTGGCCTGTAGATAAGTGCTAAGATGCGAGCTTCATGCGTCTTATTCTGTGCTCCAACGTCTCGACCTGCTAGGTGCAGTCGGTAACATAGTGCGTCGGGAATAACAAGATAATATTTGGTAAGGGCCTCACAATTCAAGTAATTTCGATAGTAGAAGGCAACACCACCACCGCGAGATCGACGATCATTCCGAATGACTGCCAAGTCACTGAGTTCAATCTCCGGATCAAGTATACCTTCGAAAGCCAAGTTTACGTAACATTTACGAGGTCCCAACTTGTTGTTTTATGGCGATGGTGCTGACGGGAGCTTAGAATGCAACCCCCGGGATGTTGATATAGCAACATTAAATTTGTTGACGCAATAGATGCTCAGTTCGCGGTGAATGACCGGCATCAATAGCCCCAGTCTGCCGAAGTTTTGTTGAAACGGGGGTATATATATGTGGTTGGCGGCATCCGGTTTCGGATTTGCCTGTCACTGTGACCAGCCACAGGACGCCTACGCCTACAGAGGGACCATGGGTGGCTTGCGCTGCACCACCCACAGCTCCAACCACACACCCCATATCCAGTATAAACACGAAGGAATAAGACCGGGAGGCATGTGGATAGGAGCCACATTTTATCAACGGAGCCGGCCCACACTCCTTCACAGGCAAACACAGGCACATTGTATTTGGGGAATCAAGCGCACACAAGGCGGTGGCTGGAGCGTAGTCCGCTCCACACTGAGTGCATGGAACCACACTTCGAGCCTAGCACAGTCACAAGCACCATGCACCCCGTTCCCTCCAGCAACGACCAACTGTCTCCTGGAGCCAGCATGGACGAGGTATTGGGTAATAGACAGATAGGCACCTTGTCAACATGCACATCAAGCGCAGCCACACCGGGGATATCAAGGAACAGTCAATCACTTGAAACGACAAAATGAAATAAAATAAATCCAATAATGCATACAGATACGATGGCATAACTCTTCGCTAAATTAGCATATGAAGTAAGTTGGTTAGCAACAAAAACATGATCTGTGGTGCAGATATTGCGCCATCGGAATCAGGGCTGAATAGGAAAACATTATGAACAACATGAAAATAAAACAACAACAAACGGCTTTTTGTCCGGTTTTCCTGTCACAGTTTTTAGAATATTTTTAGTTTTCTTAGGGGAAGGAAAGAAAGACACCGCAACACACCGATGCACATGTCCGCCATTGATATCGATCTTGAGCCATGGCTTCCAAGCTCTTCAATCCGCAAGTATCCGCATCTCTCGGACCCCAACCAAGTAGTCGACAACAACCGGCCGAGGCCAACTGTTTCGTCAGCTTTTTCATGCTGCTTTCTAATTTGCAGACTGTCCATCGGACCCACTTCCAGCTCTGTTCAGCAACGGCAGATAACGAAGGACGCGAGTAACGCTGGACAGGTATGCGCAATACGTGTCCCATCCACCGCAGTTGTTGCAGTGAGATGAGCTCCTTGATCGAGTAACTTCCACGCCCCAAGACACGGTGTCTAACTTCAACATTGATTACGTGGTGCCGCCACCATACACGGGCAACGGACCGCAGACAGCCGTGCTCGAAGACGGATAGCCTTCGCAAGTCATTTTAACGTATGCTTTTACCGTTGGCTGATCTGAGATAGGTACCTCCAAAACTAACTCTTCTGTATCTGGTCTGTATGAATTAAAGGAATGGTTTTAACCATACTCCTGTTGGTGCAAGTTTCCTATTGTAATGTTATGCATGGATCGCCACTGATTACATTTAGGGCGCAGCCAAGGTAACTTTCAAAATTTGCGGCCCGTTGCCTGGGTACTTTGTGGAGGTAAATAGACCGGTGGCCTCAAGAGCCACAACACTTTGTATGTCATAGAGCTCTGTGATGCATTTCCATTCTTCGAGGTTGTGTTTTTGCCGGTCAATTTTATCGTCATACTTCAATCCTCACACTCTTTGAATCAGTACCACTTTCTTCATATCATTTTGACGTGACGCAATGGGATTGGATTCCCGCTTCTGTCTTTCTGTCCATGGCCTGTACGGAAAAATGCGGGCACTGACGGAAGAGTTCACTTGAATGTCGCGTGCTAACAGAGCATCCTATAGACCGCGTGTGTTTCAAATAGTACTCGTACTAACCGAAGTTCCCCTGCGTGTGGAGATGATGGATTTCGTGAAAGGCGTGTAGGACTAGTTGGGAGAACTTTAAATCCGAGAGCGTATGTTATTCAGCCCAGCGGTTTTGTTCCTGGGCTCCTCTACCTTTTAGCAATTCGCTAGTGGGTTCTGGGACGTCTGAACAAATAAAGGACCTCAAGAGGCTAGTTACGTTCTACCACCGGTGCCTTCGTAATTTAGCTCACATCTGGTGGGAACACCGCGTGAGCAACGGGCGTGTGCGACGCCTTGTTTATGGCACAGGAAGAGGAACTGAACCGCTCAGCACCGTTATTTCACGTACCAGGCTCCGATGGCTCGGCCACGTGTTACGCATGCCAGCTCACCGACTCCCGTGACGTGCGTTGTTTGCGCGCCGGGGGTGTGGATGGAAGAAGAGAAGGGGTGGCCAAGCGATGACTTGGTAGAGAGGAATGAAGGCCCTCACTTCTGAGCTGGCCTCGGTTGGAACGTCTCGTCTCCGTGGCTGGGGTCCGAAAGACGATGAACACGTTTGGTTGGACACACTTGCTGATATGGCTAGGAGCCGACCTCAGTGGCGTTCGTGCTGCGAGTTTCTTTGTCCTACCCCATCCCGCTTAGCCTCCCCCTCCACCCACGATCTCATTATTTAACCTTATATAATTTTGCATAGTAATTTTTTGATGCACAGTGGCCGGCTGGTAGCTTACCGGAACGATGCCCATCCCCGTTACTGGTAGCTTAGCCGGCTTGCACTAGTTGCATTTTTTTCTTTTTTCGATGTATTGCGGCACAGTAGCCGAGGTGGTCACCACCTCTAGCTAACGTGTATGATGATGATGATTGTCACCCCATTTAGGTTGCGTAGTGACTGTTTGTGCTGTGGTTCATTGTGAACGGAGATTTGTCATATAGAAGCGATTATCTAGTCTGGTGTGGATGACATGCCAAGGCTACAACATGACTGTTCATGTGTAACACCATTAATCGGCCTATCCTTAGGAGTCAGCTGTCATTGTACAGCTAATAACGGAGGTGATTGCGCAACTTGTGCGTAGCTATGCATGTCTCGCAGCATTTTATGAGATTTGGGAGAGAGTTTAACCGGCCAGTCGTCACTGTTCTTTTTAACCAATGAGGTTCGTTTTTCACTGAACTGCGTAGCCTTTTTGCGAGAGAGTTTAGGTGTTTTAACAGGTCTTTAATTGGGACTACTTAATGGATTAATCTACAACTCGAGTTCAGAGATTTTCCCTCCCTTTAGCTCTACTGACGTAACAGTTAAATTTCCACACCCCATCGTAAAGGTTTGAACAATCCTAACCATGGGACCATCTAAACATGCGTCACAGAATTACAACCTATCTGTCAGTAAGCCGCTCTTTCCGTTACACTTCACGTTTGCCTTTGTTGCGTGGTATGAATTGCCACAGAACAAGCACGTGACTCGAGACCATCTCTGTTGTCCGCTTGTCTGCGCTATGATTGACCTTGGGTTACTTTTTAATCGGGTCCATCGGACAACCTTCTCCAACCCATGGTTAAGTGGTTTGTGTGCACATTTAGGTCACTCTTGCCACACCGTTTGAGCTGCCTCAGTTGTCGCCTAGTTAGCCGGAACTGTCGTCGTGTCAACAGGTTTAGTGGGGAGCGATCATTTATTACAACACAAACCTAAGTTATTGACATAGCTGATCCCAAAACACACTTCACTGTTCTCCTTTGGTGCAAACTGGGCTTAAAAGAGAACGACACGTCTTATATCTGTAGTTTACCGACCACCCGAACCCACTCCGTCGCTCAACATGGAGTGTGAGAGTGGACTCCGATCACCCAGTCGTCTGTGCCGAGCTTACAGTTCCTTTCGGTGGGCGCATGCGGCCTCGCTGTGAGCACATAGACACGTGCCAGCTGGCGAAACCGGATGTACTGCATGATTTTCAAAGTAGGTTGGCATCCGGGCTGAGTAAGCGTTCACTGAATACACTTAAAGCCCACTGGTAGCCTATTCGCCGGAAGTTATTCGCAAAAGGCATGTCTTCCGGTAGCAAATTAATTCGCCAACATGGATACTGGTTCTCTATCTAGTCTCTTGGACTTCTGGATGCTTGCTGACATATTACGGCTGGGAGCGAACACAACAAGACCTGTAAACATTTAAGGGCAGAACTGCGCTACCTTGAATAGAGAACGCAAAGTTTGGTGGTCTTATCGGTGATGAAATCGGTCTCTGCCATTGTTAACCATCGGAATTCGGTTTGATACACCATAGGGACAGAATGATACATGGTGCTAAAAAGTGCTACAAATTGATAAGTATATGGTATATTCCTCGTTGGTGCAAGCCGCAGTCCAACTAGGTGGTCTGACCAATATGTACAGCAATATCGCACAAAATAAATAACTGTTCACACCTTATACACTGGATCTAAAAAGGCATTTAAAGTCATTGACAGGTTTAGGGTTTTAGAGAAATTGAGAAGTTGGGAACAATGGCAAATAGAGATTTTAGCAAATGTTTCGGTAAATTAATACGGCCATCCCTGAAACCGTCCCCAGGGGATACGCTTCAATCCAGGGTTTTTCTTCCCTGGACATGTGCCAGTGTGGCAACGTAGGAACTAAGCCATCACCTGTTTAACATATGTGGTGTTCTTTCTAGGATTGCTTACATACATATATTATAGGCGCTGCGACTCAGCTCACTTGGAGCGGATAAAGTTCATCTCAAAGCATTGCATGTAACAGTGTTTAGGGTAAACTAAACTTCTTTTCCTAATGACCGAAATCCTACAAAAGGGTGTTTTATTGGGACAGCCATAGACACACAACTTGGTCATTCAGGCGCTGCAATTGTCAGTTCGTTGCACATAGGTTGATTACTATTAGTATTCGGGCGGAGACTGGAAACAATTTTATTGGAAAGAACGTAGGTGACATGCAAATGATGCCAACAATATAGTTTATTAGGTAAATCAAACTTGAACATTACGCGTCCATTATCACTATATTTTATGTACGAAAATGTGGGCCAACCGCACATAAAAACAAGATGTCTGGTCGTTAATTTTCAACGACAAAAAATATATACCAAAAAATATCTTTTAAAAAATGTAAGCTGCAACAGTGTTTGCAGCTAATTATGGCACTTCTCGTGACATCCGACAGTAAAAACAAAAATATTATTTGTGCCAATGCAAAATAATTAGAAGAATTTTCATGCTTAAGTACAAATAATCAGCTTTTTATTAGAATAAGTATTTATCCAAAATATGGCAAAATCGGTAGTTTTGTTTAATCCATAACAGGAATATTTGGGAGCCTAAAAGCTAACAAACAATAGAGGTGAGGTCACGTTACCTTTAAGGAATATGTAGGCTTCTGCCCAACCAGCGTTCTAATTACTGCAGCAACACAAAGCCCAGATCCCAGGATATCCGTAGCGACCTAGCAATTTCCCCCGCTTAATTGTGTAAATCAGACTAATACTATATAAACGTAGGTTTCTTACTTATTAGCAAAGCAGTTGGTCCGTTTATTCGAATGGTTCTCAAATTGTTGTGTCACACACGCACACACACTGGATCCCGCTGTGGCCTTCAAAGCTGCATCGTTGCACTCAGTACCCGATCACATCTGTCTTAGCTAACACTTTATCGGTGCTCATCTTCTGGCTTTAGCTTATTTCTGGGTGTTTTTCCGTATACTTTTGGTTGGCTGTTTCTCCTGAATATTAGTATATAAGCCGCGACCGAGGCGCTAGATACCTGAGTCTGTTTGATCTCGCTTGCCTTTGAAAAATACATGAACCAGGAACGCAAGTAATCTCTTTACTGTCGTAGTTTGCACATCATGAAGTCGCCGCGAAAGGTTTATTACATTTATGGTACCCTTGGAGGAAAACAAAATCAATATTATCAAGACGTCGTACAAATTGTAGTGACACGGAGATTCCCTTGTCTATCTGTGTAAAATATTATTAAAATATAACCTCATTCTGCAGTTGGACAATTCAGGAAGCTTGTCTGTTTGAACAGGGACTACATATGTTTGAGTCAACCAGAAGAATAGCATTTCGTGCGCTTCGGCTTCTCCGCCTCGGAGAGTATTTGCTGCGTTTCGGCTGATGAGCATATCATTCCTCCTTACTACTATTTTATGGTGCCTTTAACAAACGCGATTGCATATTTCGATAAGAAACGTCAAGCTCGCCCATATATTCGTCATTTTTCAGCTTTTACTTCAGTCGGGACAAACCTGAGTTTATAGCAACCGCACGATTTTGCTATGAAACGTGCAGCAGTCTCGAGATTTTCCAGTTAGCCTGAGTAAATTTTTAACTAAACTTACTTCATTGTACACCTAGGCGACCGGTGTGGTTTGTTGAACTGATTGCGTGGTTCTAATGTTCTACTTGCTCGTCGCTATCTTTTCTTGTTGCTCGTTTCGGTTGCAACACGTGACTACCCTGAGTGATGTGCTCTATCCGTTCCCTTAGCTTAAGCATCAACGATGTCGCTTTTTATAGTTAGATAGCAGGGAATCTTTTACTGTGCATATATAAGTTTCTCTGTAACCCAACCTGTCTTTTCGAATCAATTTCCCGGCTCCCGATACGGGCTACTTGCTAAATTGGTGACCCTGGCGGTGGTAGAATCTCAGCGTCGGATACTGTAAACTTTTATCCGGTGAGCTTGTTCCATTTATTTTTCATAATTTCCGGGATAGTTTTGCATAGAGTAGCCTATTTTCGCGTCATTTTATGAACCATGGAATCTGTAGACCCAAAGGTAGAGTCTCTCTTTAGCGTTGTACCTCTCTATTAGTGCCGCATTTTTGGGATATAGATCTTTTCTATGGTTTGGTCAGCTTGAGGCTGAGTTTTATAACCACATAATAACTTCCGACGAAGCAAAGTACAGCAAGCTCACGTCCTTTCAACCCAAGGAGATATAAATGCAGGTTCGAGACGTTATCATTTCTCAGACCGAAAACCGCCATGAGACTCTCCAGAAGGTCACGATTAAGCGTGTCTTGCCTTCTGAGTCACTTTGCCTGGAGCAGCTTTTCAGGGCTCTGCAGCTGGGCGACAGACTGCCCTCAACCCTGCTACGCGAGACGCAGCAACTCTTCGGCTCCTCAACCATGGACGGGACTTTACTTCGCAAACTATGGTTACAACGGCTACCAGTAAACGTGCAAGCAATTCTTGCTATAAGGAGCCCCGTTTTGCTAACACAACTAGCAGATTTAGAGGATCGGGTCATTGAACGTTCACAGCCACAAACCGACGCCAGCAACATCAATGCTGTCGGGTCCCAGGGCACTTCTATCAATGGATTACTGTTAACTATAGAAGCCCTGCAAACACAAGTTGCGACAAGTAGTCGCCAGGTTCAACAGCTTACTAGGAACCGTCGTCGTCACAGTTGATCAAAATTGCCTTACAAACGTTCCAAGTTCAACGCCAGACAGATTTGATGTTGGTAACATCAAAGCTTTGGTACCACAGCTCATAAATATATCAAGGCTTGCAACTTCGACGAGAAGCAGGGAAACTTCTCGGCGATGGAGGTGACATACCAACACCAAAGTTGCCTTATCCGCGTTAGTGAGTTAACTTCCTGCACCGAGTTCCTAGTCGACACTGAAGCCGGCGTTAGCTTTATACCCCGTAGCTCAGATGAGGTCGTTTCACCCTCGCCGATCAAGCTGCGTGCAGTTAATGGCACACTAATCGCAACTTTCGGCAGAAAGCTGCTAACGCTAAATTCAGGCCTCCGGCGAACCTTTTGCTGGCCTTTCATAGTAGCAGCCGTGCCTTTTGACAGCATAGGCATGGACTTTTTAACGCTTCGACATCATCCTCGACGCTAAAAGGAAGAAGTTTATTGATTCTATGACACAGCCTAGTGTTAGCGGGACTAGCGCCAACGTGGTTGCTACCCTTCACATTTTTGTCCTAGCTCAAACTTCACAGTCTTTTACATAACTTTTCAACAAACAGCCTGAACCCGTTTGTATTCCAAAGGAGTTACCTTATGTGACGTCGAACGTCATGCATTACAGTTGCACTAATGGTCCCCCTATTTCGGCCCGACCCGAAGACTAGCCCCGGACAAACTCAAAGCCGCTAAGGCGGAATTCGAGCAAATGCTAGAACTGGAAATAATTCGCTCATCCAAAATTCCATTGGCATCACCATTACATGTGGTGTCGAAGAAATCTGGCGCAGGCGCTCCTGTGGTGACTACAGGGCACTTAACCAAGTTCCCGTCCAGGATAAATACCCCATTCCGCACATGCGTGACTTAACCTCAGACCTAGCTGGTAAGTCGATCTTTAGGAAAGCCGACCTAATTCGCGATTACAATCAGGCACCTGTGGCACCAGATAACATTGATAAAACAGCTGTCCTCACGCCGTTCGGCCGATTAGAATACCTCAGAATGCCTTTTGGCCTCAGCAACGCTGCTCAAACTTTTCAGTGTTTCATTCACAAGGTAACGCAAGGATTCGAAGGTGTTCATCTGTATCTGGATGACATTCTCGTCGCCAGCTCTCTGACGATGAAGATCTTCATCACCTCAACGCTCTTTTTCAACGCCTGACGCAATATTGCGTTACCATCAACCCCGATAAATGCGCGCTTGGCCAAAGCTCCATCGATTTTCTTGGCCACCGAATATCCGCCTCTAGTATTGGAGGTCTGCCAGACAAAAGCTATCCTGCTCCTAGTTCCTTCAAACAGTTACACCGATTCAGTGGCCTGGTCAACTATTATGGACGCTTTATCCCCAACTGCGCCAGCATCGTTCAACCAATGACTGACTTGCTCCGCGGTACACAACGATTTTTACTTTGCAGACGACACTAGACTGTCTATTGAGAAGCTTAAAGACGCTACCTTCAACGTAGCGCTTCTCGTTCATCCAGACACATCAGCACCACACTCTCTGCCAACCGAGGCATCCGACACTGCCGTCGGTGCACATCTTCAGCAACGCATCGATCGATAACACTAAGTTGCTTCCTGAAACGTTTACAACCTACCGAGTAGCGTTACAACACCTTCATTAGGGAACTGTTAGCTATCTATCTAGGTATCAGACATTTTCGTCACTACCTCCGTGGTCGACCTTTTACAGTCTTTCTTCACCACAAGTTATTGATCCGCTTAATAAATGGCGCAACAAAGTATTCTCCGCGAGAAACCAGACACCTACACTACGTTTCTTAGCTTAGGACAGACGTATAAAATGTCTCAGGTTTTCTCAAGCCAGTCGCGGACGCGCTTTCACCCAATTATCAAATGAGCTTATCACATGGCGCCAACGTCGAGCTAGCCGCCATGGCTGTTGCCCAATAAGCTGATCTCGACGTATACCAGCTACGACACAACACCTATTAGAAACTACGCAAACTTCCACTAGCTATGCCGAACTACCTCCTCGTGGTGCCAGCTGGGTGGTTCGGGTGTACCCCGTTCCAGCAAAGTGTTCGGCGACAATGTTCCACCTCCGTGGGGCATTGTATTCCAGCAATTGTGCTGACTTCATGGGGAGTATTGGGCCCCTGTTTGGTAATCTACCAAACAAAGACGCATGAACTGATCATTCAGTCAACGCCTCCCAATGGGCGCGATTCCCTAAATTCGCCCCGCTGCCTTGCGGGTAGGTTATTTAGCCAAAGGCTCGGGGTGGAGTCCCCTAAGTCAACTCCCTACTTCGGCTTGGGCAACCGGGTAGTATCACGCCCTCTCACAAAACCATGGACTGTATTACAACGCGCTCATCAGCTACTGTTCCTGCTACTCACTTTCACGCTACTTCATCACACGCCAATTGTTTGTTTGCTAACAATCCTCACTTTCGGTTACCCGATTCATCTGTTCAACAATCTGGCTGCGATTCCGGTTGCTCCGCAGATCAAGGAGTTCAACCTATGGCTCTCCTTCGTCCCCGATCCTCGTTCCGTCTGGCGTGCTTCAACGTTCGGACACTCATGCAGAATGGACAGCAAGCCGGTCTAGCGCGCACCCTAGATTCCCTAGACGTTGATGTCTGCTGCCTTTCAGAAACCCGATTGCAAGATCCCAGCACTGTGCTTACATTGACATCCCCCACTGACCACGAAGCCAGATATCACCTGCGTCTTTCTGGAGATCCAGAAGCAGCCTCAGCGGGTTTGGCTGGTGTAGGTATAGCACTGAGTGGCAAGGCCGAGGCGGCACTACTGGACTGGTTCCCGATTAACAGCCGACTATGTGCAGTTCGGCTTCGGGGTTCATGTAGAATCAACAGGCACCGCGAAGAGAGACGCAACTTGTTTGTGATCTCCGTGTACGCTCCAACTGACTGCAGTGGCGACTCGGTCAAGGACGAATTCTACCGAGATCTACATCAGCTCTTGACTAATGCTAAAAAGTCGGATGTCGTTATCCTTGCTGGGGATTTTAATGCACGGGTTGGCCGCCTGTTACCATACGAACGCCACCTTGGTGGTCATCACGCGCTCGATGAGAACCGCTCTGATAACGGAGAGAGACTTCTCACATTGTGCGAGGACAACCGTCTGTTTCTTTCGAGCACTAGCTTCAGGCGTACGAAGAAGCGTTCCGCAACGTGGCGTCCCCCTTCGCCAACACAACCGTGGTCTCAAATTGATCACATTGCAATTAGCTTCAGATGGCGCGGCAGCGTACTGGACTGCAGGTCCTTTTGGTCCACTTTCGTTGATTCAGATCATGCTCTGGTCTGCGCGAAAATCTGTATGTGTTTTGGAGGATCCCGAAACACGAAGCACCGCAAGATTGATGTAAACAGATTAACTGATTCCTCTGTCCAGGAGAGCTATCAGTCTTCACTGGCATATGCACTCAGTTGCAATCCACCGCAAGAAGTGGAACAACACTGGACTTGTATACGGAAAGCGATGACCATTTCCGGACAGTCATGCTGCGGTCTAACTCGACGCCCTTTGAAGTCTTGGATCTCTGCTCGTTCTCTGGAGCTGTTCGAACGCCGCAAAGATATCCCCGCGGAATCAGATTGCAACGAGCGGCGCCGTTCTGCCAACCGGCTGCTCAAGCAAAGCCTACGCAAGGATCGCGAGACATGGTGGTCTGAGCGTGCTTTAGAGATGGAGACTGCTGCCCTCTCTGGCAACACTCGCAGGCTTTTCCAACTCATTCGGTCCACTGGCCTCAGGAAGCCTGGTGTCAGTGAGGTCATTTGTGAGGTGGATGAGTCTCCGATCACCAACCAACAGAGGCGTATGGACCGCTGGGCCGAGCACTTTCACTCGCAGTTCAACTGGCCTCCACCATCCATCAGTACATGCAGTACACCTTGTTGTCCACCCTGGCTCGTCCCATTGAATCCACCCAGCGAAGCAGAAGTCTGCCTCGAGATTCGACGCTTGAAGCGCTTCAAGGCTGCCGGCTTAGACGGACTTCCTCCGGAGCTATTCAAGTACGGCGGTGTGGCGATCATTAACCAGCTAACCGCGCTGTTCGCAAAAATTTGGCATGAAGAGAAAGTGCCTTCCTCTTGGGGCGAATCAGTTATTGTCCCAATTTTCAAGAAAGGCGCTCGCACTTCATGTGCAAATCATCGCGGGATTAGTCTTATTTCGGTTGCCTCTAAGCTATTGGCATCCATTCTGCTTCGTAGACTATCCCCAGTACGTGAATCATACTACCGTGAAGAACAAGCTGGTTTCCGTCCTGGCCGCGGATGCGTGGATCAAATCTTCACGCTCCGCCAACTCCTTGAACATCGCCACATTTATCACAGGCCCACTATCGTTGCATTCCTAGACATACGTGCCGCTTTTGACTCCGTTGATCGACCTGCTTTATGGCGTTGCTTGCTAAAGAACGGGGTGCCAGAGAAATATACCGCCATCTTACGAGCACTTTACCTTCATACATCCGGCAGAGTGAGGGTCTATGGCAAGCTTTCCTCGCAATTCGCTGTCAATAGCGGTGTGCGACAGGGCTGCCCTATGTCCCCATTCCTCTTCAACTTCGCAATCGAAGACGTTCTGTCGAATGCCCTAGAAGGTTTCCAACATTTTGGCCTAGAGCTTCTACCGGGTGAGCGCGCGACCGACTTAGATTATGCTGATGATATCGCCTTACTTGGTGACGATCCTCAGGGTATGCAACTCATTCTGGATCGTTTGGCGGTTGAAGCATCTAAGTATGGCATGAGCTTCGCCCCATCGAAGTGTAAAGTACTGCTCAAGGATTGGCTTTCACCTGCTCCCGTGCTCACTCTCGAAGGTGCACAACTTGAACAGGTAGATAGTTTCGTCTACCTTGGGAGCTGTGTTTCTGCTGACGGCACTATCAACAAAGAAGTTTCGCTTCGTATCGCTAAAGCTCGATCAGCATTTGTCAATCTGAGGCACTTGTGGCGTCGTCGTGACGTCTCATTCTCACTAAAGGGCCGCATTTACAGCGCATCAGTTCGCTCAGTATTGTTGTATGGGTGCGAGTCCTGGCCGATTCGCGTGGAAGACATGCGTCGTCTTTCTGCCTTCGATAACGGTTGCTTAAGGAGGATCGCTCGTGTTTGGTGGCAACATCGAGTTAATAGTAATGACGTTCGACGTCGCATCTTGGGGAATGCAAGTATTTCCTTCAACAAACTGGTTTTGTTGCGCCAGTTAAGATGGCTCGGTCATGTCCTACGCATGGCACCTGAGCGTCTACCGCGTCGCGCTCTATTCGCTCGTCAAGGACCTGGCTGGAAGCGACCGCGTGGTGGTCAGCCTTCCACTTGGCGGCAGCACATGAAATCGCTGACGTCGTGTCTAGCCGCTGTTGGATCCGTACGTCTTCCAGGATGGGGACCCAAAGATGAGGAGTGCCAATGGCTAGAC
>OX104065.1:115926513-116004366 GCA_944474145.2 Dicrocoelium dendriticum
AAAATAGCCATGTCCCGTCGTCCTTACTGGATGTTAGAAATAAAATCTTGTTGGTATCCCAATGATATATTTTGGGAGGCTCCCGAAAATACACTACGACAGCAGTGCAGAACGCCTGCACAGGGAAAACACAGGTGGTAGTTGGCCAGATGGTATAAGCCAGAGATCAAAGTAAGTTGTCTATTGATTGTATGTACATCAATAGCTTTTGAATGTTGTGGTTAGGAAGTCACATGATTGTAGCTAGTATCTTCCCTGTGCGAAGAGAAATAAGCTAAAAATAACAGAATAAGTTAAAGCTCCTACATACCTCCCCACCAGTGCGGTAGCCGCACGGTGATAAGCGACCAGGAGTAAAAAACCCGGTGGGAATTGCCGGGTAAACTGACCTCTACCTGATACAGTGTCGCTTAAAATGCCCGAGGCTGAGGCACAGGAGGCATGCAGGTAAAGTTTTTAGCTAAGATACAAGGAAAATGTGGGAGCATAATGTTGTAGTGCAACAAGGATGTTTAAGTTGCAGGTGTTGTCCGACGCAATCCTGCTGTCCTTTGTCGACATGAGAATGTTCTTATTCGTGCTAAGGTTGTTCTTTTCTCTCCTGGCAAACACTGGAAAGCAACAAGCGGGAAAGAAAACTGGCAGCAGGTGGTATAACACGATAGACGGCACAGCAAGTTGTTATTCTCAAGATGTTTCATACGCTAGGCGGTCTGGAAAATGAACTTTTCTATCTGAATGTGTTTGTCGCGTACTAGTCTCTTTTGGCTTAGCTTTAGATGTTGATGATTGAGGATCATTTTCAAAATGCTTTGATGACTCCTGCTTACATAAGATGTTTTTAGAACCTGTCGATTGTTGTTCACCAGGTCGTTCGATATACGCTGGCTTGAGTCGGTCTACCGAAACTACATCGACTTTACCATGCCTGTTAATCATAGGATGTTTTGCTGTTCTAGCGATCACCTCAAATGACCCTTCGTACGTTGGCTGTAGAGGCCTGCGGACTGCATCGTTTCGTAGCCACACATGTGAACAAGTTGTCAGATCTTTTGGTATGTAACACTTGTTAGTTTGTGCGCGTGTGGCAGCAAAATGCAGTTCACGCATGGATGAACGCAAGCGATGAACAAAGTTTGAGGGATCTAGAGCGTTGACGTCGATTGGTTGTACTAGGTCAGCCGGGAGTTTTAGCGTGGTACCGTATACCAGCTCCGCGGCAGAGCAACCCAAATCAGCTTTAAACGTCGTTCGTAGACTTAATAGAAACAGCAGTAAGTTTGCTGTCCAACGGGTAGTGTCAGAACATGCAATCAAAGATGTTTTGAGGTGGCGGTGAAAACGTTCGACTAACCAGTTCGCTGTTGGATGGTACGCAGTTGTTCTTATTCGTTTAGCTTCGAGGATAGTAGTGAGGTCTCGAAAGAGGGTTGATTCAAATTGCGCATCGCAATCCGTTGTTATGGTGGATGGGACACCATAATGTGCGATCGAATGAGCCACAAAGTTACGTGCTACCGTCTCTGCGGAAATGTCCGCGATGGGTACTGCCACAAGCCAACGAGTGTAACAATCGATACAAGTAAGTAGGTACTTAAATCCACTCGACGGCGGCAGTGGACCGACGGTGTCGATGTGCACGTGACTAAAACGAGCATCGGCAACGGTGAACTCGCCGAGAGGTGCCTGTGTATGGCGGTGCACTTTTCAACGTTGACATGGGAGACAATTCCTCACCATGGCCTGCACGTCTTTGTTCAGTGCCGGCCACACAAAACGATCGGAAATGAGTTTGCGCGTTGCACGGATGCCTGGATGTGATAGACCATGTAGTGAATCAAAAATGCTTCGCCGATAGGTCGGTGGAACTACAGGTCGTGGCGTTCCTGTAGAAACGTCAGGCGTCAGAACATCCGAACTATCAGGCAGCTGGATGGGTTTTACCTGTAGATTGATTTCGCTCAGTTGTTGAAGAAACTGCTTATCCTGACGCTGTTGTGGCTAGTTCTTGAAGATCAGTGGGGGAATGCTCAAGGAGGGTATTGATTTCCGCCTGTGATAGGGCATCTGCTACGGTGTTGTTCACACCGGACAAATGCCGAATGTCGGACGTAAATTGGGAGATATAATCTAGTTGTCTAGTTTCTCGTGGGGAAAGTCGATCAGAAGCAGAACACAGTACATACGTTAGCGGCTTGTGATCGGTGAATATCGTGAATGTACGCCCTTTCAAGTAATGTCGGAAATGACGCACATTGAGATAAATAGCTAGGAGTTCTCTGCTGAAGGTACCATAACGTCGTTCGGCAGGCTGCAGTTTCTTAGATAAAAAGGCAATTGGATACAATTCACCTCTCTGTCGCTGTTAAGCACACCACCTACTGCTGCAACTGAAGCGTCCACCGTTAACTGTAACGGAGCCTTAGGATCAAGATGCACGAGGAGAGTGGCAGTTGCTAGCTGACGTTGTAGATCACTGAATGCCCGCTTAGCTGATTCCGTGAAGCTGAATGATTTGGCATCTAATTTGAGTAGCTCAGTAAGTGGCTGGGCTAACTCAGAACAGTGTGGGATGAAACGTCTTTAGAAGTTAACCATGCCTACAAACCGACGTAACTTCTTGATGGAATCGGGGATAGGGTATTCAGTGATGGTTGTCACTCTGTCAGGTAGGGTGTAATTCCGGCGGAGGAAACACGGTGACCAAGAAAGTCTACCGTATCAACACCAAACTGACATTTGGAGGCATTGATAACTACCCCATAATGCGCAAATCGCTCGAACAGTTGTCGCAGATGACGCAAGTGTTCGTCATGGTTATAACTTGCAACCAAGACATCGTCAATGTAGACGAAAACAAAATCGAGCTCACTAATAACCTGATCCATAAAACGCTGAAATGTTTGAGCTGCATTGCGGAGACCAAATGACATTCGCAAGAACTCAAATAAGCCAAAGATGTGGTAACGGCAGTCTTATGAACATCTTGAGGATGGACAGGAATTTGGTTATATGCTCGTGCTAAATCTATCTTACTGAACACGTGTTTTCCGTATAGCGAGGAAGAGAAATTCTGGAGATGCGGAATGGTATACCTGTCTGGGACGGTGATAGCTTTTAGTCCCCGATAATCCCCACAAAGTCTCCAATCCCCAGTCTGATTTTTCGAGACCATACGTAGGGGCGATGCCCATGTACTGCTGGATGGACGTATTATGCCCAATTGTAGCATATCGTCGAATTCAGCCTTCGCTACGGAAAGTTTATCGGGCGCTAAACGCCGCGGACTATGGTAGACTGGACAACCTGTTGTCGTTATCCTATGTACGATCTCATGTTTGACATTACCGGGTTGGTATCCAGGCTTTGTTAAGCTGTTATACTCTCGTAACAAATCCAAGTATTTTGGATTGGCTCGTGGTGGGGCAAGCTGCGAACTCATAGACATAATTGCCCTTTTGAAACCAGCCTGAGATATTTGCGTTAGGCCGTCAATGATTTGACAGCGCTTGGGATCGACAATAATGCCATGATGCTGGAAGAAATTGAGGCCTAGAATGGCAGTGGGCACTTTGGCTACAATGAAAATCCAAGGAAAAGGCCTACGGAGACCATGGTTCAGCGTGATATACCGTTCTCCATAGGTTCGGATAGGCGTGCCGTTTACTGCCTGAAGGCTGTATACAGAGCAGTGCCTTAACTACTCCGGACGTGGAGGAACCACACTGACTTGGGCACCGGTGTCTACGAGGAATCGCATGCCAGATCTTACGTCCCGTAGATAAAAGAGGCGACCTGGCTCGCATATGCCAGCTTGCGTGGTCGCCATTACGAGCTGGCTTGTTCGTTTCCCGAAATGGAAAATCGACACGGGTTTATGCATTTCCGAGCTTTGTTATGGAACCTACGGTGATACCAACAAATGCCCCATGAACGACCAGCGCTGCGAATACGCCGCTGGCCTGACCGAGAATTACGGTTTCGGCGGGTGATGGAGATGAAGGACAGTTGCTGCTGCAGGGAGTGCACAGCTTTTACGAGCGAGTCGTCAGTTATAGGAGGCGAAGAAATTGAGATCGTGGGCCCCTGTATTTCCATTATTTTATCAGCATAAGGGCTAGGTCTTTCAAGTTGGTATCCTGATGAGCGCTAGCCAGGATTTGTTGTACGTGTGTAGGGAGCCGTTGCAGAAATAACTGCCTAAAGATGGAATTCTCTGGAGGGCTGTCACCTACCAGAGCTTGCATGGCTCGCAATAGTTGCGTAGGAGTGCGATCGCCTAACTGCTCTTCCATAAGTAGACGTTGCACTCTCTTACGCTCATTAAGGCTAAGCTCGCGAATTAAAACGTCCCTTAGTTGCTAGTATGTGGGACATTTTTTCAGGATATCCTGTGTCATGAGTAATAATTCAGGTGGGAGCTTAGCGATCACATAATGAACATTTAAGACATCCCTATGTATGCGATTATTTTCAAAAAATGACTCGGCCTGAGAAAACCAAAGCTGGGGATATTGTATGCAAAAGGTTGGTAAACAGCTAGTAGATACGGTGTTAATCTCCCCAGTTTGATGATCGATCATATTCGCATACATGAAAGCGATAAAAAGAACGACGGAAATGGACACGACTCACCGGATGATGGAAGCGGAATCCGATAGAACGAACACGTGGGGGTCTCCAATTTGTAGGAGCGCTGACTAGGTGCGGAGTCCGAAAATAGCCATGTCCCGTCGTCCTTACTGGATGTTAGAAATAAAATCTTGTTGGTATCCCAATGATATATTTTGGGAGGCTCCCGAAAATACACTACGACAGTAGTGCAGAATGCTTGCACAGGGAAAACACAGGTGGTAGTTGGCTAGATGGTATAAGCCAGAGATCAAAGTAAGTTGTCTATTGATTGTATGCACATCAATAGCTTTTGAATGCTGTGGTTAGAAAGTCACATGATTGTGGCTAGTATCTTCCCTGTGCGAAGAGAAATAAGCTAAAAATAACAGAATAAGTTAAAGCTCCTACAAACTCATGGAGCGATTGTTGCCGAAGCGCTGATGAACTTCTTTTAGGAATGCAATATCATTGCACAACAACAACATGGATTTCGCAAGAGCCGACCTTGCACTCCAACCTTACTACTTGCTAGATCCAGTTGGACTGGTACCGCTGACAGCGGCGTAGGTGTTGACGCAGTATATCTGGACTTCTCACAGGCTTTCGACCGTCTGAACTACCTAGCCTCCTTCACAAACTGCGGTGTTGTAGAATTGTTGACCCAATCTGCGGTTGGATAGGTAACTTCTTGTTTCCACGACACCTGAATGTAAGAGTTCGCGGCGTCAGCTCTGACCCAATCGACGTTAAGTGCGGATGGCCCCAGGGCTCAGTATTTGGTCCACGACTATTCCTGATTTCTATAAACGAGCTCGCGACAGGAATCACCTCCAACTCCTTACCCTTGGCGGATGGTCACAAGATATGGCGAGCCATTAGAACAGTCAGCGACAATGCAGCACTTCAGGATGATCTCGACACGGTCTACGAATGGTTGACTCAGAACCTGCTTCAGTTCAACGCTACAAAGTGTAATGTGTTGAGCATACGCCATAAAGCGACTTGAGAATACAAGCTGGGGATCAAATATTGCAGCGCACTTCAACTGAATGCGATCTAGGCGTGATAGTGCAAGAAGATCTGGGCTGTTCCCGTCAGGCTGAGAAAGCCTCCGAAAAGCCGGGCAACACCTTGACTTTTTGCGGAAGGTATTCGGGCGCTTCGATCCTTCCATCTTTTCTCATATGCTCAGCGCCTACTTTCGGCCTCATTTTGAGTACGCCATCCACGCCTGGTAGCCATGGCGAAAGCAAACCCTCACCGCTCTTGAACTGCCATAACGAACGGCGACCAAGAACATAGAGGGCCTGTTACATCTCTCTTACCGATTGAGGCTGAATACTCTCGGGATCTACAGGGGACAATATCGAAGCTTGTGTGGCGACTTGCTGATGACTTGTATGATCCTGAAGAATCCAAACCATTCTTGTTGTCACCTACTAAAGCGGAATCGCCATACCACACTCAGAGGACACCATCTAAAGCTGGACACACAATACAGCCGGTTGGAGTGCCGCCGGCATTTCCTTTCCCTTCGAGTGTGTCAACACTGGAACGCTCTTCCCACATACGTTGTTCCTTCCCCCACGCTAACGATATTCAAAAGACGTCTGGATGAGTCGCTTATCTACTTACATTACGCTATATATTCAGAGACGGCTACGTCAACCAAACGCAAAAAACAGTGCTCATGCTCAGCTTTTGTGCTTCACTACTTACACACTGCTGCTATGGAATATACTTTCGGATGTATTGCAAATGCGTTCATCAATTATCTCAGTCCAAGAAAGCGGCGCACGTGTAAGCGTTGTCGCTTCTTTTGTTCCCAAGACATACCTTCCCCATATTGCTTCCTATATTACTCTGCAGTAACAATTCAGTACACGTACTAAAATGTCTAGGTGAATAAGGCGCACCTGAATCACTAGACGCCTAAATTGATGATTTACACTTATGTTTACTGACTTTACCCAGCCTACGGGACTGGTAAAGCAATCGCTTTTTTACCTGTAATATATCATTGTTCATCGTTCATTGTTCAAATTGCTGTGCTGTCTAATGGTGCTACCATGCTTCAGTGCAGACTGAAATCGAACAGCATTGTCACGTAAAGTAAAGTCAAGAATTCTTTTCTATGTATCCGGGAAGGATGCATTTTCAGCTGTAGCACACACGCGATCGAAACGGTAAAGCGCAAAACAGTGCAACAATGTGTACCATGCAGTATGATTCCCTTTGGCTGCAAAAGCAGTCTACTAAAAGCTCATGGGTTTGTTGGAAGCCAGTCGTTAGTTGATAACAACTTTTGTGGCGATAGCAATACCGCGCCCACTGACTGGTCACCGCAGCCAGTTAGGCTGTTTTGCTCACTTGCTAATACAGTGACCCACTAATCACTTCGCGGAGATTCTTTGTCCAGCTTTCCCCCAGCAGGTTCGCCGACTATCGCTCGATCTAAACATAACACGTTCAGTGCGGCTGTGGTGCTTGCCTCATGTCCAATTCTCACAACCGATCGGCCTGCGCTCTGTTTATCTGGCGCTGTGCTCGAGGCATGACGCATTCATATAGGCTGTGGTGTCTGGCTAACGATCAGTTCTCACAGCCGAACGGTGTGCACGCGCTTGGTCTTTCCCTGCGATCCACATATGACAGGTCGATTGCGGATACGGTGGATGCTAACTTTCACTTCTCACAACCGAACGCCCGGTGAGCTTTGCTACCGTAGACACATATGTCGCGCTTCACAACTTGCCGGCAAACCAATTTACGCCATTGGACAGTTCGCAACTAAGCGTACCACTGTACTTTGTACCTGGTTGCAGCCGCTCAGAGCTCCACTCGTGGTTATTAATAAACATGCATGTCACGTCCGAATTAAGCTGAAGGACAAGTTTTACGTTTACTTTTATTTAACTCGTAGTATTTGGTGGTCGGTAAATTAAGGCTATGTGCCCTGTGTTTTGTTCATGATCATGCCTTTGCAGTCGTGTCGCACTGCCGGGAATAAAACATTTATTCATTTATTTATTTAGACGGCAACTATAGGAATCTGGGGAACGAACCTTTTGGTGGCCAATAAGTTCACATCGGACCTTAGCCTTGTAATTCAGAATTACGCCAACACCATTTCTAGCTGTGTCATTCCGAGGCAGTGATTTATCAGGTAAGTTAACCTCAGTGGGCTACCTCAAAACACTGCCGAGGCACCGTACTCATAATGAGATCCCACAGGGTGACGCCTGGAGTTCTGGTCGTTCTACCAAGTTCCCATGATGCCCTTGAGCGTAGCGAAATATTCTTCAAGTGGCCCATGAAAATATCAACCAGGGCAGGGCCACACCATCAATCTGACGATCGGTTGATCCAGAAAATGGAAACTGCATGTCTTTTGCGAACGATCGACAATCTGTTTCATTTTGCTGACACAATCAGTCGTCAGGTTGATGGTGTGGCCATGGGGAGCCTTATTAGACCCGCCTTGGCTGATAATTTTGTGCGCCAATTAGAGAACTCTGCGCTACATGATAGCATACAGATTGTCCACTTATGCTGTAGATACCTTGAAGCTACATTTGTTGTCGTTGACAACGCTGGACCGGCAACGCACTTGCTCAAATCTCTAAACACGTGCCAAGCTGCAGTCAAACGCATTATGAAAAGTTAAATGGATAACACCTTCCACCTTTTGGGTGTAAAGCTGGAGAGAAGTTCAGGCTGTACGCTCACGCGATCCGTGCATATCAAGCTCATTTGGACAGGACAGTACTTAAACTTTGACAATTTTTCTCCTATAAACAAACATTGGTTCGCATCACCTTTATGAGAGCTCGTAAGATTTACTCTAAAGATACTAGCAGCAGTGAGATGGAGCACGTATCCTTGACCTTACAGAAAAACTGATACCGTAAAGGATTTGCAGCACGATACGCAAACACAGAATGCAAAGAAAAACGACTGACTGGTGTCCTCAAGGAAATGTGTTTCATTTGATTACTAATTCCCGGAGACGACATCAGAACCAGAAAATAGCCAACAAGCTTGTTTGCAGGACTGCAACTTCAGGCTAATACAACCATAGCAAAGCAAGCTAGAATAGCCACAATGTGTTTAATGTGAGTCACTGATGCAGAGGAACAAAGCAATAAGTCTACGTGCGTGGTCTGGTTGAGGCGAGGTCAGATGTAGTGGCCTGACTGCCATTGTCACCTGCTTTGGTCTAAGACCAGTGCAGAGTTTTCCTGTGCACATAGATCCTGCTAATAGAGCCGAATTAGGATCGCCTCTGCTGCCGACAGAAAGCGATTGTCCGTTAGGACTTAATAGCATTGCACAGTTTGGCTCTACAGCGACGCGAGGAAAAAGGTACCGAGTGCAGTATTGACGCAGATTTTAGACACCAAACATCAAATCTATTCGCATGAGGCATTCACTCTGATCTACTGCGTCCCCGGACATCACAAATGTGCAATCGGATGTCGCCTGCTGTCGACAGCAAGGGCGATCGCAATCTAGATCTTTAACCCGGACCCATGTGTACAGAATACTTTCGCCCATATTTTAACCTTGCCCTGGCCTCAGGTCAACGCGAGTAAGAATGTCAGTCACGCAACCACACCTGACCTCGCCACAACCAGACCAAGCACGCAGACTTATTGCTTAGTTACTCTGCGTCAGTGACTTAAGGTACACCCAATGTGTCTATTCTAGCTTGATTTATTGTGGCTGTATTAGCCAGATGATGAAGCGCTGAAAATAGTGTTTATTACACTGCAGTTTTAAGGGGACGAAAAGGATAGAAGCTTCCTGCCCCGTATCCGCCAGATGATAAAGAAGTGTTATTGTGCGGCCAAACTACGGCTATTGCACCAACCAAGTATGCTGCCATGTGAATCCAACCTTGACAAAGAAGACCCACAAGTGACTGCTTGATATGCTTAGCACGTTCATTGCACTTGTGGTTGCAAGTACGTAGGCCGAACAGAGAGGAGGTTGTCAAATAGCATTTCAGAGCCCATTCCACCTACTATGGTCCGCAAACGGTCCCAAGCTGCCAGCAAGCGCCATTGCCAAACACATCCTGGACAGCTCCATGTGTCAAAATTCCAGCGAAGTTTTCAGGATAAGCAACCGGCAGAGCAATCCTTGCTCACTTCATTTTGCTGAAGTTTCAGCAATTTGACGACTGAAACCTGATTTATACAAACAGATTGATTTTCTGACTAGTCTCGCCTTGCGTTGGTAATTGTTTTGCTTGTTTCAAATTTAAGCTCGGTGCCCTTGAAAGTTGTTTTATTTACGTGCAACGCCAATTTCCACGGACAGTATCTTAACAGCTGATGAGCATGCCTGAAGTATCTGAATTCAGCGTATCTTGTTGAAATATTTTTCCATTGTGCCCGTTCAAAATTTGTCAAGGAAAAACCTTGCCCGAAATAAAGTATTTGTTTATTTATCTAGTATGCGTAGCCCGCTCGATGACTTGCGAAGATGAACTACTGCGAGTAGGACGGTCTCTGTTACTCGAGGAAATCGGGATTCACCACACTGCGCTGAATTAGGTTGACACGCTACGCGTCTTAGCTTAGTGGGTTAAACATGGTTACCAAGCGCATCGCAGATGCAACGCCACTGATTACGATCAGCTACTAACCTGCTTTTTATTGTTCCAGTTCTGGACACAGGAACGTTATCGCACACGACCGTTAACGCACCGTGCTTCTGGTTGGCGAATGTCGGTTTAAGCGTAACGGTGGATACTTTGGATCGCTTGGCAGGCATTAAAGTATTGTATGAAAGCGGCGTCTCATTTATCGTGGTTAGTACAGAAAATATACATACGGGTCTCTTTAGACGTTTTACTCGTGGCAATCCATGCGTTGGTTACCCGGCTCTAAATTGTCGACGTTGTGATTAACACTTGAGATATGGCATCTAGTCCTGAGATAATAGCATTCACGCCGGATGTGGCTTGCCTAGTTAAATGGTGAGTGCCCGTTGGAGTAGGTGGCGCAGATGCCGTTGGTCGGTTGGCAAGCCTGACTTTAGCCTTCGACTAAGGGACGGAGCCATGGAGGTTTGCTGTAGAACATGCTCGGTGTTGTTAGACTCTAATGACAAAGCCCTAATGTTTGTCACTGGATGGATTAGTTCAAGCAGCTTTTTACACTTTTTCACGAGCGATATTATACAGTTGCCTATTGGTATTGCTCCGCATGTTTGGCAAGACCAAAGGGAAGAAGTCAAGTTGATTTTCCTATATTGCATAGCGGGTGAAACAGAAGGCCGCAAATCTCACAACTAACGCCTCTTCTGACTAGACATTTACAATTCCGTTCAGCAAATTTGAGGGTAGGTGGAATAAATTCCATGGAGGGCCATTGTTGCAAACGAACGCTACGCTTGTCTTGTCACGTGGGGTAGAGGGCGAGTGACACGCGCCTTCTTTACTCCATTTGCACTGTCGACGTCGGTTATTGTAGGTAAGTTTGTTAAGACGAGGACACTTACACGGAATTTGGCTAGCTTATTCATCCATAATGGTTCCTGTAGGCCAAAACCGTTGGAGTTGACCCGTAGTGTGTGGATGAGAGCGAAATGTGTTGGTCATGGGCAGTTGCAATTGAAACCATCGATTAAGTCTTAGCTTCCTAAGCAGTGATCTTATAGATTTAATTTTAGCACCATCTGCTAGCGCCGAGAAACCCTGCTCGATCACGGTTGTACAGCTGTGCAAACTTAAAAACAACAGAATGGCGCGGCTGGATAAAGGCGTGGAGCGCGAAAACAACTTAGGTAGCACAAGGCATTTTCGTAGGAAACGATTGCATAAATATTTGCTCAATGTACATGCAGAGTTTAGCCGACTCGAATAAGTGATGACTTTGCTAGTTGAGGAGGAAGACGTAAAACTCTGCGACAGAGGAAAGCACGTTTACTATGTGTTTACCATGCGCGCGTACACACGACCGCTGCCGACGGAAGCTGTATGCTCACGAGTAGTAAAGTTACAGTTTTCTAGATAACACACCATTGGCAGCTAGGGATATCAGAACCTTGGAGAGTATACGGAGAACAGACAGTTGGCGATCGTTGTAGAGCTCAATTCTGCTTCCGCCTTTGTGGATCGGTTTATTATTGCAAGCTTCCATGTAGCAGCAACATGATTATGGTCTAAGCAGCGCTAAAATAACTGAGCGAAATATCCTGCCAGTTGGCTTGCTGCTTCGCCCAGTGCATCTGGACGAATGTTTTTAACACCCGGGCAGCTGTGGTTGCGCAGGAACAATAACTTCTGCATTACCGTTTCAGCGGTAAAAGTGATGTGGGTTTCTCCAGTCGGGGGGACGGCGAAAGCCAGAAAATTACTTGAGGACAAGGCTCTCTGTAACGTAGAGGTACATTGCATCGGCAGTGCGGTTGCTGTCTCCATAACCGTTCTTGTTATGCCATCGGCCATCCCGGATGGTGGAAATCCTTGTCTCAACATTCGTGCGTTATTGATATGCTTTTACAACAGTTTGTAGCTAGCACTGGACGCATTTGCAATGAGCTGCTGATGTGTGGCTTTGACTAGTGTGAGCAGTTGAGTACATTGCTTATTTTGGTCTACGTAGTTGTTCAAATTTTCGGGCGTTAGAGATCCTCTGTACAACAACCATGCTGCATTGCGCGCTGCTATCTTTTGTTGAGTTCCGCTCCTAAAGTAAGAAACTACTTAAGACACGGCAAACTCTTACCTATGAAACATCTGTAAGCAGCCGACTTAATATTTTGACGAACCCGAGTCAGACGACTTCCGGGTGTCCTTCAGCAAGGAACGACCAGGTAATAATGTTGTCGACCTGGACTAGTCCATCGTAGCTTTTGCTGATCGCATAATGTGTTATTTCTCATTCCGATATCCCGCATAGCGGACGAATTTGAAGCTTTTAACTGTATGGTCAGTGCGGGCCAACGGGCAGTTTACTGACAGTACGTCGGTCTTATACTCTTTGTTGGCTAGAACAAGCTCAAACACAGCTGGCCTGTCACCTCTTTTGAGCAGCGTAAGCAACTTGACGTGGTTGTAAAGCGGAACAGAGGTAACCAGCACCTGCAGATCTATTTTGAATTGTTCACCGATCGTGGCATGAGCTTCTAAACAAAGTAGTTAAAATCAACCCTAATAAGGATACAAGCGCACTTAGTTTTATGGTGCGTTTTAAGGCAGCAGCAATGTGGTATACGGTTTCGTGTGTAGAAGCAGGAGGGCGGTGCACCAAGACATTAATGCACGTGCTTCTGCCTTTTAACTGCAGACGTCACTAAAACGAATCGGGAAGCTTCCAGAATGGATGCTGTATGACCTCGCGCCGTAAGTCGCCTCAGTCATACAGTAATACCACACTTCCTTTTGTGAGTCTAGCTACCCAAAAGAGCAACATACACAGTGGCGAAACTTCAGCGTTCGTCTTCTATCGTGTAACCACGTCACAGTGCAACAATGATACCATATCATCTGGAAACTTGGTACCCTTACCGTTCGGCCAATTAATTGAAAAGACCCTGAGCATTCGTATACAAGCAGACTAGTTTCGCGGTCACTAGGAGTCCACTGAATGCTAAATTAGTTAAGTATGGAATGATGCCGATCGCTGGGATGTCAGAAGTCACTCGTAGGTTACTGGGATACTGCTACCTCATTTGTAACTTGACTGTGTTAAGGCGAATCCCAATCTTTGTTTAGAACACCGTCAGAACTGCGTAAAGAAGCAGTCAAATGAAGCTCTTGTATCATCGCACGTATCTTCGCAGCTTCAGATGCTTTGTTAAATTAACGTTGTCAAGCTGCTGCAGTCTTTAACTGCATTTCGGAATGATGGCTTTTCCGAATTCTCTGCTTTCCATCCACAACTTCCGCCACTGTTTGTTCTGACTAAACCACAGGCTTCAGGATTCTTGGGCCTTGTCGTATATATTTTGGTAAGAGGTGTGGTATGCTAAGAGGTAACGACACAATATTATACAAAGCATGTGTATTATGAAGGAACCCCCACTGTTCTAACTCGTGCTTTCCAGGTCTTAAATATCGTTAAATGGAAACGCTACAGTGCTATGGATGAAGACCTCTTTAGGCAATGTTCCTTACTGTTTCCTTTTTCGGTGTTGCTTTTTGATTGTCGCTCGCACCAAAGAACATAAGGATAGATGTTTATTTCACAAATCGCAGTGTCCTTGGTTTTGAAACTTTGGTTTTGTAGGTTTTTCTGCGCGGCGTCTCGCGCCATCTCTTTCCTCCATAGCATCTGCGGCTGACATGCGCCATAGTATCAGCCCATCGTAGAAGCTTCCCAGGAGATTCGTCAGTTCGAATCTTGCGTTCCTAGTCATTATCCCCAGTATGACTTTGAGCCACTTCCAGCATAACCGGCATTACTTACTCCTTCACAAGCTACATCGTTGTGTTGTGCAACCCTTTATGTTGGCGTTGGAGAGTTTCACCTTCCCCTCTGCGTTTTGCAACCTTTTTCTAGTGTCATAGTGATGAGAACTGCATGTGCACACTCTTCTGTTCTCCAACCTGCACTGCAAAATGGTCCAGATATGTACAATGAACGAGATGCTTACAGCTTCCGTATTATTGGCAATAACCATCTTCCGTTCAAACAATGTTATCCAATCCCAATCTCTACTCTCTCTCCATCCCTAGCCAAAGCGGTCCTGGAACTTTGTTGGGCAGTGCCGGCGCTCGGTTTTTAATCCCCACTCTTCTTCCTTTGAGATCCCATCGTATTCACAAATCTCTATGCATTCCACCTACTCTGCTCAAATGACTCCTGATCACATCCCTACGGGTCAAGCGCCAACCTATTTTCAGGCTCACCGCCACCACCAGCAGCAGCAATGGCAACCATATTCCACTATCATTAAACCCAACGCTGGCAAGCCGGACAACCTCCTCGTGATGCCAGCTGGGTGGTTCGGGTTTGACCCGTTCCAGCAAATAGTTCGGCGGCAGTGTTCCAGGACGTGGTGGGTTTTCGCCTGGCAAGCGTTCTCCCTATAAAAAGCCACAAATGTCTGCTTAACAACACTGTGACGTGGTGGTCGTGACTCGCCACAAAATAAAGTCACTGCCCCGTGGGTATCCGAATAATCCTTTCCAACGCGCGGACATCCATCTTCTACTCGCGCATTGCCGACGATATGAGAGTGAAAATTAGAGCAGCACAGTTACAAACAGGAACCTCCCAGTTACACACCCACACACACAGCTACATAATTACATACCCCCTACATAAACATACACTGGTACGGCAAACATAACATATTCTTGCACATTCTTGACCGCGCATTGTTGTCATAATGATCATGCCTGTAAAGGCGTGCCTCGCCTTGTCGAGAATAAAAACTTTATTTATTTATTTATTTATTACCGCACCACTTGGCTCGCAGCAGGAGGGTGCACTCGCATCTCCTTACATCCAGGCATGTCCATGGCATCTTCATCCTATGGCCTCGTCATGAGTTCGACGACTCCCCTGGGGCAACAGCGTATGCCAACATGCAACTCCACCCTTTCAGGAAATGACAACCGAAGTGTAGCACAAACTCAATGGCCTTGCCGGTCCACCGGATCTCGTGTTGCACCTGACCTTGTGGTTTTCCCCAGCTAGCTAATGTATTCATCATACTCTTCCGGAATGTCCGTTACTCAGCAGGCTGCTGCTGTCTCTGCCAACTGCTCCTCAGGAATAGCAACTGTACAGGTTCTATACTCGATTGCCATTTTTGGTTCCACAATCCCGGTCACAATGGGCTCAGTAATGAACAGGACGAATATTTCCGCTATGGCTTTCTACTGCTCAGATGCATCTGTCGCCCCGCATAGCGTTCCTGGTTCTAGTCCTGTTGTTCGCTCTCCCTGTTGTTCCACACTGACTTTGGGCATGCAGCAGCCCTCCATATACGTTTCTTAACTTCGGCGCTACAGAACTCCCTTAGAAGACTGAACATAGAAAGCCTTCGATATCGAAATGACTGGTGAATCGAGGTTCGTAGGGCAAAATCGTGCCGAATAAGAGTGAGCGAGCTTTTGTGTCAAATGGGGATTCGCCGGAAGTCGGAGTCCGCTGTGCCGTTTGTGATTTGTTATTTATTGTTCGTAGGGCAGGGTGCATTTCTGCGAGCTGTTGGAGCGGGCTTGTCGGACTACAAAAAACTGGCTAGCCCAGAAAAAGGCCTACAGGAACTCATCCTGCGCAGCTGCCAAAAGGTGCGCTTGGGAGTGGTCTCTCCCCTGCCGCACCTCACCCAGCGCCAAAACGACCCTCATCCCAAGGAGAAAGGACCATCTTCCCACGAAACAAAGACCGTCGCTTCACGACGTAGTGACACTCGTCCGGCGGAGAAACGAGCAATATTCTCGTCAGAATCCTCATTGACTGCGTCGATCCTCGACAACATTGCTCGTATTAGCCAGTCGATCGAAGGGAAAGTTGAGGTGTAGAGACCATAAAATAGCAAAACACGCGCAGGTAACGCCAGAAAGTAGGAAAAAATGATCTGCGTGTTTAGGTTTGTTTTTTGTTAAATAATGTTTAGAGCAGGTTTTTCAGCAGTTCAATATTTTTCGAAACGTATCCGACCAAAGACCAGGCGAATATATACAATATCTACAAAGCTAAATGTATATACACTGTACATAGTCGGAAAAACGAACGGGCTTACGCACCTTCCGACCACCGCAATGGGTCGTGGGAGACGACGGGCTAGATTCGAGAGATGTCGGGAAGGCTAATGCTCGTAGAGCGAGATCGTGGTCTGGCTGAACCGCACTAGGATGCTGCAAGCTGGTGCGGTGAGTTGTGACGTGGTACGAAGCACTATTAGACGAAGTAGGTGAGGTGGTATCTTCCCTAAAGGGAAGTTTTAATCGGTTGCTTCTATAAAGGCGAGCTTCAGACGGTCGGTGGTGATGACTTCGCGTTCTCAACCGCGGTCAATAGTGTACTTGTTATTCGCGCCATGTAGCATTTTAAAAGGTCCTGTTTACGTCGGCCGAAGAGGCTGTCAAACCGTCTTCGCGAAGAAGGACGTGTGAACCATTAAACAGCTTCTCGCGCACGTACACTGGTGTCTTCTGCGATCGAGGAGCGGGTGGACGTAGCTCAGGCATCTGGTGAGCTAATTGATCAGTGTTAATTCCGTAGTCAAAAGAGGAAGTAGACGGGGCTGTTGCTACCAGCTGTCCGGGCAAGTGCAGCGTGCAACAGTAGGCTAGCTGCGCTGGCGTTGCATCGAAATCGGGTTTAACGATGTTTCTTAAGCCTAGGAGGACGAGAGGAAGTGTTTCAGAACATGAAGGACCTGCGTGCACATATAGCGTTGCCCTCAACTAGCGGTGCAAACGCTGCACCACGCCGTTAGCGACCGGATGCTACGCCGTCGTCTGGAGGTGGCGGCAACCTAAGTCCATAAGCAAAGGAGCAAATGTGGAAGAAAAGTCTGACCCACGATCATTGGCCACTATGGCAGGGCAGCCGCACTGTACAACCCAGCGTTCTGAATACGATTTGGTGACTTTATCTGAAGAGCAATTTGGGATAGGAACGGCCTAAGGCCATCTAGTAAATCGATCGATGCAAGTCAGTGGATACACGAAGCCTTTCAAAGGCGCCAGCTTACCTACGGGGTCGACGTGCATGTGATGGAATCGTGCATTTGGTGTCGGAAATGTGCCTAATGGGCACCTCCTGTTCTGGTGCACCTTCGTGCGTAGACACGGAAGTCAAGCAGCTGCCCAAGTACAAACGTCACGATTGACATTGTGCCAAACGAATCGTGCGGTTACGAGTTTAACCGATGCACGAACGCCTGGGTGAGACTAGCCGTGCAGCGTGTCGAACACGTTCTGTCGATACTCGAGTGGGACGACTGGGCGCGGCGTGTCCAGAGTGAAATCGCAAGGTATACTCCCGTCTGAGGATGTCAGCGGAACGGGTTGTATGTCTAGTGGGGGAGACCTGCGTAGTAGATCAACCTCAGGGTCGTCGAGTTGCACTGTGGCCATGGCCGCTAATTAGATAGCAGTGTCGGCGACAGCGGAGATAGCTTGGAAGCTGGAATGTGCCTCGGCGACGGCGTTGTGCAAACCTGAGACATGCCATATATCTGTCGTAAAATGAGCGATATACTCAGGGTTGCGTGACTCTAGGAGTGTATCGGTCAGTAGACGAGCCGAGCATGTAAGGCAGGAGTTTGTGGTCCGTGAAGACGGTAAAGCAGCGGGCTTCTAAGACGTGTCGAAGTGACCTATGGATAGGTATATGGTTAGTAGCACTCTACCAAACGTGCTGTAGCGAGATTCGGTAGGTTGTAGGCGTTCGGAGAAAAGTGCTAAGGGTTGCCACTTGTCGGCTACTCGTTGCTGCAAAACAGCGCCGACTGCTACGTCCAAGGCGTCAGTACTGAGGGACTGAGTGGCTGCCGGGTCGTGGTGCGCTATAGAAGCTTTGTTGGCGACAGCTTCTTTCAGCGACTTAAACGCAGCGCGTGCTACGATAGGAAACTCGAATTTATTGAGTTTCCCTCAGAGAAGGTCAGTGAGGTGTTACAGCAGCAACTCGCAGCTTAGTATAAATTGTCGGCATAAGTTGACAAGCCCATCAAAACATCTAAACTGTTTGAAAGGATGAGGCTCGTGGCAGTCGATGATGGTTTGAATTTTATCCTGCAGTGGAAATGCGCCTGCAGAGGAGATACGACGGCCGAGGAAGTTTGATGAGTCGACACCAAACGAACACTTTTCTGCGTTGATCGTCACCCCGTGTTGAGATAAGAGATCAAAAAGTGTTCGTACGTGGCACATGTGCTCTTCTAGTAAAAGGCAATTAAAATGCCGTGGAGATAAACATAAGCGCAGTCTAAGCCGCGACAAACTTGCCCGATGAAATGTTGAAGCGTTTGCGCGGCATTCTTTAGACCAAATGGTATGTGCAGGAATTCGAACAAACCAAATGGAGTTGTCAAGGCAGTTTTAGCTATGCCCGCTTCGACTACTTGAATTTAGTTCTGTGAGCGTACCAAGTCGATTTTGTTGAAGATATTTTTGCCAGTCAGGTTGTCGGCGAAATCCACTGGGTGTGGGATCGGGCGTGGTAGCCGTATTTAACGTTCGGTAGTTGCCGCAAGGACGCTAGTCACCCACGACCTTCTTCGGGACTACGTGAAGAGGTGACGCCCAGGTGCTGCTGGACGGTCTGACGATACCGAGCTGAAGGATGCGGTGAAATTCCGCTCGTGCTGCACGTATTTTGTCTGAAGCAAGCCATCTTGTTGTGCACTAACTGGTTGACTGCGCGGGACTGGTGGAAGCACTACAACCGGTCAAACCAGTAGCGGGTTTTCGGAGAGGCGGCTCAAGTAGTCAGACGGTGCGTCGGCAATCCGAAATACAGGACTGATTAACGAGGCATCTGAAAGGACGCCATCAACACTTAGTTTTGTATGGTCTTATAAAATGTTGTGGCGACTTTCGTCAACAAACAATCTGAAATGGCGAAGAAAACGATGTCGATAATGGCCTAAGGCACTGATGCAACCGCGAAAACCCAGTGAAAGTCCTTGCGGAGATTTAAACTTAGGTTCGTCTTGCGTTGACCGTATGAAGCTATCGGAGAACTGTTGGCTGCCCCTAGATCCTACGTGGGCCTGGAATGTTTGTATTGTTCGCTAGCAGGGATACCACACACTTCGGCTCCTGTGTCGATAATTAAAGTGACGCGCGAGCGCTTATCCATGACGTAATACAGACGGCCTGTTTGGTCGCTGACGGACGCGTGGGCCGCATTCACGTACCGGCGAACTAGTTTCCCTATACAACTACACCACGTTTGGCGCAAGGTGAATGGCAGCATTGAGCATTGTCAACTTACTGGCGATGATACCAACACAGATCATTCGTTAAATTGACATTTCGAGCTCGGCTGCGAGGGTTTCATGGACTACATCTACGCGGTGACCTGGATCTGTACGGTGGAGGTCGGGACTGTTAGGCACTGTGACGAATGGCGACTATCTTGTAGTCGGCATGCGGTCTCGTTAAGCCTCGTCTTTCTAACTGCATCGTTGCTAAGTCACGGCGAAGAGCGGCTATCTCTTCGTCTCTGAGGTCTGCTTGCGCGGACGCTTTCTTACTCAAGTCGCTGTCAGCTAATGTGGCGCAATTGTTACCGGATGCCTTCGTGTGCTGAGGGATTCACTCAAATGCTGCGTCTGCGGTTATGGCCAGCTCTTTAATTGATCTATTGGGGTACACTAAGAGCATTAAAAAACGGTATCAGGTAGGCAGGAGAGCCATAGTTCTTGTAAAGCTTCTGCACTTATGTACGTTGAACCGACTATCTGCTGAATATCGCGGAGCAAGACTGAATGCTTGCGATCGCCTAGATTAATGCTATTAATGAGTTGCTCCAATCGAGCAGAAGCACTGGGTTGCAACTCCTTTAGGACCATTTGCTTCATTCTTTCGCATTTATCATCCTTCGGTGGATAAAGCAGTACATCTTCAACCAGTGTCACCACATGTTGCTGAAAGCTTGGGACGAGTTGGTTGTATTTAGCTTGATTGGCAGAGATCCCTATGTTTTCCAGCTCTATCTCAAAAGTGGAATTCCAGACGCTGAGCTTGTGCGCCATAAAATCCGGAATAGCCAAAGTGAGCAAATTCATGTTACCGCCCAACTCGGGTTTTACGTCGGCATCAGACATGGTAAACGAGTAATACGAGTGAAGTTTAAAAACAAATGGACAGCAAATAATTCACTAGGGATTAAGGAAAAAACGACGGAATGAACTCAAGGAAAACGAAATGATCAAAATAAATTTGAAAATGCGCGCGTGCGAGTCGGAGTCACCAATTTGTAGAACTAGTCTATACTAGTCTGAGTGTGTCCTTGCTCTGGTGCGGATACCAGAAAACCGGAAGAACGGACACAATGGATTGTATTCGAGAGAGTCCAAAATCGAACTAAAAACGGATGAAGCGACGAGAGCTTACGTCAGTATCGGAACGCACTGTGGACACAAGTGGTGCGCCGGATCTAGGTAAAAATGGCCGTAGGGTCGGCATTAAACAAAATCAATATTGTACGATTGTGTAACAAAAGTGTACATAAGATAAGAAATATCTTTTGAACCGTTACAGCGTTCTGTGAATAAGTTGCGAGAAGATAAAGGGATAAGTCAAATGACTCTGAAACAAGCGCGTCAAGTGTCACACTTATGTGCTTCACGATGGACAGGTTGTCAGCAGAGCGTTTGTATACAGTGGCTGGTTTGATTAGGCTGTCTACTATATCTTCTATCATGTCCATAGTTGCGTCCGCCAGCAAGAGACCCAATGGGCTGCCCATTGCCACTGCACACATACAAACAACTTGAAGTCAGGAATGCGGCACACTAGCACAAATAACTTTTGTGTTCATCTATTCTCACCCGTCTTGGAATCCAGTGCAGCTGCCGCTGTTCTTTGCCTTGTTGCACAATTATGCATCCTTCAACCAACAGCGTCGTTTATATGCTCGTGTTGAAGGGTGTTGAAGTTGCTTAATCTATGCATATCTTTTCTTGCTACTTGTTGTCTAAAGGTTGTACAATTTCCTAACATTAATATGACGTCGGCGGTTTCAGCCGGCGGTTTTGCTGGTCGGTACCGAAGGCCATGCAGTCCACTCAGCCCCAGGAGTAAGTAGGCTAATGTGAACGCAACTGAACCAAATTGTTATCAATAGAAGAATTTTTAATCGGGAATTGCCAGTAACGTCGACAAAATGCAGCAGAAGGGAGGAAATTACGGAATGCAACTTCCTTACTTCTGATTCGAGGCCGCGGATGTACAATTTCGCTTCCACCTGCACAAACCATGTTCTCTGTTGATGCTTTCGGGAAAAACCGACCGTTGTCGTTGAGGAGGTATCCACAATATTCCAACTAGTTGTTTCCGGCCATAACAGCCTGGAGTGCGAAAAGAGCAGTAAAATTCAAGAAACATGAGAGCACTCAATAAGGTGTAGACATTCAAGTTGGTGTTACCGGGAGATAAAACAATGTGGTCACTAATTTATAATTACCTAGAAAATGATTGCCTATATGGGGGAATGTGAAAGCCGTTATTCTCCGCAATACTGTTGTTAAATAAGAACCACCAATGACAAGGATTAAGCAAGTTTATTTGGATAAATTATGTGCGTGCTTTCTAAGCTACTGCTTTGACGACACCTAATACACCCAGTAGCTATAAGACCCTATATGAATAGGCAGAAACGCGTTGAAATGTGAACACGAGTCGCATTTGAGGGCAGCGTTAATTTTCGCTGAGCTATTCAAACAACCGCATTCGGGTAAACCCAGCTCAACCAAAAGTTACCTTGGATACAAGATAAAGGTGAATATTCTGGGAACATTTTACCATCATACTTCAAGCGAACGGGGGAATTGTCGAACCGCAACCCCGATGAATCAATTCTCGTTGTTGCACCTGCGTTATCCGCTTGGCCTGTATAGTGCGTATGTGGCCATATTTAGCCAATTCACTGCGAACAGAAACAGGCAGCTGTACAAAACTGAGTGCTCTGTAAAGAACTCGAAGGACATATAAAGCGCTAACATGGATCCATGAACACAGCATAATGGATGAAAGCTGGTGAGTATAGAGAGTAGTCCGCACACAACTGGCTGTGCTGTGTTATTGATTTGCCTTCGCATTTCTATTGGTTTCCTGAGCGTCATAAAAGCATATCAGCATTCAAAAGAGGAATACCTAAACAAGCGTTGTATTGGAGTACGTACTCACTTCTGTTCGCACAAGCCGATCTTACTTACAGCCATGTCGATACCTCTTGTGATTCCCTGATCCGTACCAGTGGTTACCTAAAACAGAGAACAGCAATGTAACGAACTTGGAAGTCTGCCCCGTTGTGTTTTTGGTGCATGCAATCAGTTACTTGCAATGTTTGTTATGCGCAGATTTCATCTTGCATATTACACTTGTGCACGCATAAAATGCATGATCTCATGTTAATACCAAATAAGGATAGTAGAAGACGAATGTTGTGAAATGACACTGTTATTTCGTGCACTCACGTCGGCCACATACACGCGAATAACAAAGGGACAAAAATGAGGTAGTGTGGAATCGACCAGTGGCATTCTGATCTGCGCGTTACCCGCTACCAAGATAAGCTTAATGTCAATGTTGACTGTTTTTGTATGCAGAGGGTTGGACGCCGTCGCTCAACAACAATGACCAAAAGGAGCTTGAGAATATGACTGCGCTTGAGGACTCATCTAGGGTTACCTGCTGACCGTGTTCATCAAATGCCTCCTACTTGCTTCGGCGACCATGCTTCTCGATTCACCCGATGCAAAAGTCACTTGTTCCATACTTTTACGGAGCCACTTTGGAATGTGTTCATGGATCCGAACACCCAGACATTGAACAGTGCTCCCAACATAACTGTCCCACAGCTACATGTGAATTTGTATAGGAACTGGAACATGCAATGCTTCCACTCCGTTGGCTTCATTAAACAGTTAAGCAGTGGTCTTGTGGACATGCTCAAGCATATATCTGTTACAGTGTATGCCTTGTTCATGGAAGGGCTTATTAGTTCCACGTTGGCTTTCATGAGGTGGTCACCTTTAAAAGGCGACTCGATGATTACCGATTTCTTTGGAATTGTTATCCCTCGATCTTTTTTCATCGCTTTACTGATGCGCTTTACAACTGCACTGGCTAACCATTAGATTGTAGGAGTTCTCTTCTTCCAGCGCATCTGTGGTGCAAACCATATCAGCTCGATGGAAGAAAGTTTGACTGCGGAGCAATTGTGCTGTATCAGTAAGAATGTAGAGGACCGTTACCTAATGAGTTCTAGTGCTGGGGCAAAGTGCAGTCTTAGGCAAAAACACAAAATAGAGGAAAAATCAATGCACGCGTTATAGTTCCTTTTCAATCAATGTTAATCCAATGCCGACTAGAGATGCTAACATATAATCCGAGTAATGGATAGACGTGGCAGCAACACAATCACAAGCAGCAGCAAAACCGAAAGCAGCACGACGCGAGCGCGTAGAAATTGTTTTTATTCAAAAGTTGCGAATTTAAACAAATGGTACAAAGTGATCGGTAACGGAAATGATAAAAACAAAGATAAAGTACCGTGTAATCACAACCACTACAAGAAGCTCAAAAAATGCAAGTATTGATCCGTCCAGTTCGCTTCTTGGTAGAATGGTCTTTGGATTGAACCAGCTGGTTGTCGTGTTAGCAGTACGTTTAACTATGGGGGACAAGTTTCGTGTTCAGTTTCTGAGGATTGTCTTGTCGTCGTGGGCGTAGCGCTTTTCGTGACGGTTGTCAAAGCACCAGTCGGGACGGTCGTGTGACGTTCGTTGTAGTCGGTCGGGTGATGATTGTCGATGTACTATACGGTTTATATAATACTTCATTCAGGCGTTCAAACATGTGGGCCGTAAGTAGTACGAAGTGTGAATGTAGGTCAAGGGGAAGAGAAGTACACAATGTGAGAATGTGTTATCCGAGACAATCTCGATAAGAATGAAACAGTTTTGTTATGTTGACCTCGGTCGTGATGTAGGTCACGCGACTCAATTACACGATGTGAGGATGTGGTATCCAAGGCAATCTCGATGAAACTAGGTTTTATTAGGTTGACCTCGGATTTAAGTACACGTGCACGTGGTGATGAAATCTTCCGTTCCGAAGATAGTGTAACGGAATCAAAAGTGCATGTGCAATGCGACCTCACAGGTCACAATAAGGATACGGGTACACAAAATTGGACGCTTTATTAGTAGTGGGATGTCCCCATCCAAATCCATGACAACTAGTATGTCGGCAATACGGCGTTTGTATAAAGCGTCCAATTTGATTTTGTTGTCTAATTTCTCTTCAGTCATTCCCGTGAATAAGTCCGCCAGCAAGGGACCCAATGGGCTACCCATTGCTACACCACACATGTCAATAAATGGAAGTCAGAAATGATGCGCGCCAGCACAAACACCGCGTGTTTGGGGTAATAACTGCAATCCTCTCTTCTCATAGTTCGTGGAATTCAATGAAGTTACAAATTTTTGTCTTTTTTGCAAAACCGTGCCTCCGTCAGCAAATAGCTACGTTTATCTGCTCGTATCGAACCCCATTGAGTAGTTACAAAAACTATTACTATCTTTATTGTTACTTGTTGGCTGAAAGTAGCATGTTAAAAGACGTCAATGTGACGCCTGCTCTTTCAGCCCCAGTTTCGGCCATCGGTAACGAATGTGTGCCGTCCACCTAACCAGAGGATTAAAAGAGATGATTTGAGCGCAACGGAACCAAACTCTTATCAAAATGGAAGTCAGCAGACCAGTAACAATACCGATGCTTGATGAACAGGAAATTTTGGCCGATCGCATCCTGTCCCATATCCGTGTGCTATCTATCAGAACAACTCCAACATCAGTTCTAGTGCGGCCAGCTACAGAACTAAATGTTATTAACACAGATGAAACAACCAGTATCCGGGCATCCCAGACACTAATTAGCTGTAAAGTGGGCCGATTACCAACACTCAGCAAATCAAAAATGCCAGCTTTTAGGAAGCCTTTCTTTTTGCCAGACTTTTAAGAATGAAACCGAAGTTTGTCTTGGCCTCTAAGCCGTGATACTCAGGTAGATTAACGTAGGTTCTATACACTACCTCACAGTGGTGCCAGGTGGGTGGTTCTGATCAATCTCGTTCCAGAGATCTGTTCGGCGGTAGTGTTTCAAGAAGCGGTAGATTTTCGCCTTAACTCTCTCATTCTAAGTGCCACAAACGTCCGTTTAACGATATTGAAACGTGGCGGATGTGACCAGCCACAAAATAAAGTTACCGTCTCTTCCCCATCATGATGATCCAACCCTCCATTGACTCCAGTCGTCAACTTAGAAGACTTGTGTAAGACCTTCTTGCAATGTCGACCCGAAAAAACACAATCACAAGCAGCGTCACTTTAACAACTTCATTTAACATGACCACATGTACACGTACATACATTGTGACAAGGGAACAATGATTTTATATTGGTAAAAAAGCTAACTCCTAACAGGTCCGTGGGGTGGTTACGGCGAAATTATATATACATATATATATATTTGATTTGGCGGCGTTCGTATCCGGATTTGCCTGTCACTGTGACGTCCATGGGGACAGTCACAGGACGCCTGCGCCTACAAAGCGGACCATGGGTGGCTTGCGCTGCACCACCCATAGTTCCACCCACACAACCCATATCCGGTGTAAACCCGAAGGAATAAGACCGGGAGGCATGCGGATGGGAGCCACGTTTCAACAACGGAGCCGGCCCACACTCCTTCAACAAGCAGAACGGAAGCATTCCGGCCTAATTGGGAAATCATACACACCAGACGTACATGAGGCGGTGGCTGGACCGTAGCCCGTTCCACACAGGTTGCATGGAACCACTCTTTGAGCCTAGCACCGTCACGAGGACGGTGCACTCCGTCCCCTCCAGTGACGACCAACTGTCTCCTGGAGCCAGTATGGACGAGGTAGTGGGTAATAGACAGGTAGGCACCTTGTCAACATTCACATCAGGCGCATCCACACCGCGGAGCTCAAGCAACATCTACTTCTGAAATACAAGATTACTCATCACGCAGACAAACGTACCACATACGCTGACTTATTGGTCTGGATTAGTAAATTGAATGAGAACATACTCATGGTGCTTCTATTCCGCATACAATAGTGCCTTCTCCGGCACCTGAGCAACTGCCCTTTTGAGCAGTCCACGGAATTCGCATTGATCAAAATTTGCCTTGGATTCGCAACACCTGAAATCAACATGAGTTTGTCATAAACTCACCTTCCTCATGTTCTGGTAATATTATTTTCGGTTTGCTCGAATGTAGTTTTACTGCACTAAGTTAACCGTACAAAAGCGGTATGAAGCTCCTCGTGGAATTCATTCGGTATACATATATACATAGATTGGTGTCATCTGTGTCCAATGAGAGTTCGAATACAACATATGTACATGCATTTATCCAAACTGCAATGTGAGCAGCTGTCACAAACTGGATAGAGACACATTAGACATCATCATCAATGGTACGACAAACGTGTATGGGTTTCGTTTGGAGGTCAGGCTAACAACCACTTTCGCAGGCATGAGAATAACTACCCAATACGAACTGTTGATGTTTTCTTCAACATTTAGACGTGACAGTCTTAAATCTTGGGCATCCATATTTGAAGGGATCCGATGTGGCAATAGTAAAGCAACTGCTAGGTAGAATGATGACTAGACTACTGGTACAGTGAAATAGTGTGCACTTAGGCGTTGCCCTCTACATGTACAGTCTGGTTTGAGTAGCTGATGGGGGAGATCACACAGCATGCGAATGCGATACAGTGTTCACTTCTGGCTCTCTGTGTCTCCGACCGGTTCGGTCATGTGCTGCCCAAGGTATGTGCATCTACTCAAAGAACGATTGATGCGCAACCTTTGGTATTGACAAGTGACATAAAGTAAGTCCCGCTGCTCACTGTCAAACATGCGACTTTCCAAACAGTGTTCGCATTTATTGTGCAAATGTCCAAATACTCAACCGTTTATACCTACCGACCTGTACGCTACTGTGGCCATAAGCTATTTGCTAACGGTCTATATCGTACGTTTCGGGTGCAGCCATTCGGTGCTCATGTAACCATTGCCGCTGTGGGCCGATTCATTTCCGATGTTATATAATAACACACTGACGTACCATTTCCCGTTAGGTTCAACCTTTTACTTAATCCATTCAAAAGATTGGCCATGTGCAATGCAACTTCTGGTAGGTGTCTCTGCACGTCGGTCTTCCATCCGGTTAGTACGTGTGTTTTCATAGGCCCCGGTAAATTCAGTATGGCTGAGGGATAACTGGAACTATAACTATATTCACTCTCATCACTAACCTGCGGAGTGGAACATGAAATGGCGACATCGTGATAATCGCTAGTCAGTTAATTGTCGGGGTTGTTCACTTGACACAGAATTTCCAAGGAAATTTCTCTTCGAATGCATAATCCAAACTGGTCACACGAAGGACAATCGTTGAGCATTGTGTTACAAATGTCAAATTTGACATTTTATGCGTTCTAGGCAGGTGCAATAAAGATACCACATTGCACCAAGTCAGTAGTTAATCATTCTAGAATGAAACTGCACCCAAGCCCGACTTACATGCGGTATATAGAATAAGGATGACACCAGAAAAGAATGACGAAGATGGCGTAAGCAACTTTCCAAGTTAGCAGGGATATGGTGCGATTATATCCACTGCAGGCTATCCGTGTCGTAAGGTAAAACCAGAGCCGATTCTAATCGTCTGTTGTCCGAGGTGAGCGAGAATCAACAGGGAGGTAGAACCACCAAGCAGTCTGTCATGTGTTACTATTTATTTCCCCCTGGTCATTCGTTCGGACCGCTAACATATCTCGACCAATTCATCAGTGTCCAGAATACTATCTATGCCCAAGCATTTCGATTCGGATGTCACAACGTATTGCCGCTGCTCCGGGAATCAACCTTGATGACTTGTCTGAATCTCAGTGCGTTTACCTGAACGCGGCAGCAGTACAAGGGGACGTATAGAGACACTTGAGATGGGATACATGGACTTCATATTGCAACCCCTAATAAGTCACGGTGTCACACGAGAAGAAATGTAATAAGATCCATCTGTCAAGTGGGAATGTATCGAGACACGACAGATCTTCGCGGGATTTGTACTTTAGGCGAGTCCCATTTAGACATCGAGCCAGCAGATAATGGTGTTACGCGAGTGAAAATGACATGTCTGTCAGGCTGAAGTGTGGTGCTTATAAGTGTTTCTAAATGGCTTCCACTTAGTCATTCAAGGTGAGATATCATTTGACATACCAAAGGTCCCTGGTTCGAGTTATAATACTGCAGTGTTGCGAACGGGCATTTGTTCACACTTGTGTATGGACTACCACAAACTGGATGAAGAAATAATAACCCTCATGAACCATAACACTACGTACGTGTATGAGGTTGGATTGAATGAAAGAATAACAGCCATATTTCTCTAGTTTTAGAAAATCGCACGTAGAATTATAAGTAATCAGTGGTTAGTTAGCGTTTGGATGAGAACTGAAACGACAGCCTTACGTTTATTCAGAAGTGTGGGTATCAACAATTGATTGAGACAGATATGGAAATACGGAAACAGATGCCGTGAGTATGGTTACCAGGTAGAATGATGCACAACTAAATGTACCGTAAAACACAAATGACTTATGGTTTCTGTGTATTGTACATGCTGTCTTGCTATAAGCGTTAGTAGACGATAATATCATACATTTCCTGATGGCCCCCTTGACACTATCACATCACCAACACATGTAGTAAATTCCGCTGCTCCCTGTTCTATAATCGACTGTCGAAAGAGTGTGCAAACTGTTTTAGCAAATTGACAAGAAGTACCTTGCACAACATTTATCTAGCTAATATCTCAAATGAGTATGTCGTGGGACACCTGGGCACTATGGTATCTTCACAGCGGGGTTTGGAATGGAACTACTTAGACATGGCTTGAAAAAACAATGAACGATTAAATCTCCACACACATGTTGTGATTTGCAATGAAAACAGTAAGTATTGCAAAGTTAATCATATGAGGGTAGACAAACAATGGGTATCAAGTGCCTGGGCAGATGGCACCGATATATATATATATATATATATATATATATATATATATATATATGGCGGGAGAGCCTATGGTGTGCTGAGGCTGGTTGTGGCTAGATCCTGACAGATGGTGTACCCACTGCTGCTACTGTGGTGCCATGGACTCATGTCCTGGACGCCTCCTCGTGGCGACCGCTGGGTGGGAGTTGGATTACGCCCTTCTCCCTGCTAAGATTCAGGACGCCAATGCGCATGAGCCAGTGAACTGATCATGAGCTAGACCCGCTGCCTTTCGGGTGTTCATCTAATAGAATGCTTTGGTTGAGAACCCGAGTCGTTCTCCTGTCAGGTGTGGACGCCCCGCCAGTATCTTAGTCCACCCTCTTCGGAGGTTAGGAAGTCGTCGATGGCCCTCTTCCCTTAATAGCTAGCCATGGGATACAACAGGTCTACGGGTTATAATCTCACAGCTCGATTAACGCAGAGCACGGGCGCCACGGTCTGTCTCTGACGGTGGGAGGGCACCTCCGGGTGTTCAATGGTTTACTACTGCCAGCCTCAAGCCAGACAGTCCCTGGTCAAATTGGTGCAAACTCGCCAAGACTCACCTGTGTCTGGCTGTGGTCGCAGGTGCTTATCCTACTACGGTCGTAAAACATATAAATTGTTCCAGAACTCCAAAGGCTGCGCGTGACTGGCCTCAAGCAGATCCCAGTCTGTCTCCGCAATCACATTCCCGAGCTGGATCTGCTTCCCACTGCCTTGTGGGTCAGGCTATTGAGCCAAAGGCTCCAGGTGAAGTCCCTCAGGCAAACTTCCGAAGCACAACCGCCACCTCGCGTGCGATTGCCCACTAACGCTATTGTATGCCTGCGCGCAAAACGATCAGCATCGGGTGCTGGAACGTGCGTACACTACTGAACCGGAACTCCAGTGGGCGCCCGGAGCGACGCACAGCACTGGTCGCGATGGAACTGGCACGCAACCACATCGATATTGCGCCGCTCAGTGAAACTCGGCTTGCTGAGCAAGGTAAGTTGCATGAAGCAGGTGCTGGCTGCACATGCTACTTGGTGGGCAAAGCCGCCTCAGCACCACGTGAACATGGGGTCGGATTTGCAATATCCGATCGCCTCCATGGCCAACTGGTGGGTGAATCAACAGGCATCAGCGCGCGCCTGGTGACTGTTCGCCTACGACTCGGAAGAGGTAAGTTTGCCACATTAATGAGCACGTACGGTCTGACCAAGTGTTATCCTGATGACACACGTGATCAATTCTACACTCAGCTATCCTCCGTGATGCGGTCTTTGCCGAGGAGCGACCGACTATTTCTGCTGGGTGATTTCAACGCGCGCGTTGGACCTGATGCATCGATGTGGACAGATGTCATCGGTCCGCATGGCATTGGTTCAGCGAATGCGAACAGTGACAGGCTGCTCTCACTGTGTGCCTCTCACGGCCTGACGATCACAAACACTCGCTTTGCACTGAGTGAGAGTGGTATAGCGACTTGGACGCACCCACGGAATGGTCACACTCACCTGCTCTACTATATGATTATACATCAGCATTGCATGCGTGAAGTGCGCATGACACGTGTATTGCGTGGAGCTAAATGTGGCACTGATCACAAGTTGGCGCAAACCAAACTGCACGTATATTTTCGTAAGCCTATATATAGCTCTCCCGCCATGATTCAGCGTAACTTTAGCACTATCCCCCTCGGGATTGTGGCGAAACGTATTGAGCTGGCGAATGCGATGGCTGTACGCCTGTGCGATGTGGACTGCATAGCCGCAGTGGGCGACCTGCGGCACTACAGTCACGACCACATGACAGCTGCTGCCGAGGAGACCGTCGGGTGCGCAAACTGTAAGCGGCCTGATTGGTTTGACGAGAACAATGCGACGATTGGCGCATAGGTGTGTGTGAGAAGAATGCGGCATTTGTTACACATGTGGCAGACCTCAGTGACTTGGAGAAGAATGGTCAGTTCCACAAAATTCGACGGCGACTGACCCGAGAGCTCCGTCGGATAAAAAGTGCATGGTGGACGGAGAAGACGACGCTCTTGGAATGCTACGCCGAAAGCCGCCAACACAAGGAATTTTTTGACTCTTTGAAGGTTGTGTATGGACCAAGAGTGGAGCCGCATAGGAATCTGACCTATGGTAGCTCGGTCTCTACCTGCACACAGACTTCAGACCTGATGCAGATCTGGCGAAAACACTTTGACTGTCTCTTGAACAACCGTTCAGAGATCGACTGGTCTACCTTGAATGGCCTGAAGCAGAACTATGTGAAGGCGAATTTGGCGGACATGCCGACACTGGATGAGACGCAGAGAGCAATTGCTCGGATGCGAAACGGCAAGCATGCCGGTGCCGACAGGATCCCGCCTGAAGTATTGAAACACGGCGGACGTGCGTTGGTGAAAATGATTTGGTGAATATGATTTGGAAACTGGCTGCGATGGACCTCACTTAATTACATCAAAATCCCCTACGCATGAGTACATCGAATATGTTATACCTGTTGGTACATTGTGTTTGGGTTGAAGAGCAGGTGACTCCTGAACTGAAGAATGTGCTTGTGTTGCTACTGCACAAGAGCAAAGGGAGCAAGCAATGTATCACGAATTATCGTGGTGTCAACCTGCTGAGTTGGGTGGACGAGGTGGTTGCTTGTATCCTATTCAACCGCCTCGTCAGTCAGGTTGTGGAAACGAACGTGACGAAAGAGGTATGTGGATTCTGTTCGGGTCGCAGCACTATGGAAATGACGTTTTCGGCTCGTTATTTGCTGCAGAATTGTAGAGAACGACACCAGCCGTTGTACTCGCTTTTTGTTGATTTCATCAAGGCATTTGATACGGTGAACCGCGAGGCGTTGTGGCTGGTGTGTGATTAGTTGGGTTTTCCGAGTAGGTTGGTCAATCTAATTGAAGGTCTGCACATTGGTATGCGTGCGAAGGCGCAGTTGAGTGGAGAGACCTCGGATGACTTTGCCATTGTCTCTGGTGTGAAGCAAGGCTGTGTCTTAGCTTCTGCCCTGTTTAATGTTTATCTTCGTGCCCTGATATCGTATGCGTCTGCTGCGGTTTTTTCTGGTGGTGTTCGTTTGGAGCACCTTATTGATGGTGGGTTGCTAAACATCCGTCGTTTTGGTGCGAGAACTCTATTCTGTGAGACAACTATCCGTATGTTGCTGTTTGCTGACGACTGCGCGTTCTTTGCACACAGCGCGGATGAGTTGCAGCACATGATTAGCGCTCTGGCTTCGACAGCAGCCAAATTCGGGCTAACCATCAACACAAGCAAAACTGTCTGTCTCTTTCAGCCTTCACCGGAGGTGCAATCTTTAATATTGCCGCGAATCAGCATTGGTGCTGAAGTATTGGAAGCTACCCTCCTTTTCTGCCACCTTGAGAGTGTGATGTCGACTGACCAGCAGCTACACAGTGAGCTGCGTATCCGCATCTCTAAGGCAATCGCGGCATTCGGGAAGCTGGTGTACTGAGTGTGGAACAACCATCAGCTCACCAGTGGCACGAAGCTGATGATATACAAATCCATGTTGCAGTCTGTTCTTCTATACGGCAGTGAAACGTGGACGATGTACCGTCGGGATGTGCGATATCTCGAGTGGTTCCATCAACAGTGTTTGCGGCGGATTATGCGCATCGGATGGGGCGACAGAGTTGCGAACACGGAAGTGTTGCGTCGAAGAGGTGTGCATGCAGTGGACTGCATAATCTTGCTGAGACACTTGAGGTGGCTCATTCATGTGAGCCGTATTGATTCGACGAGAATACCGAATGAACTGTCATATGGTCAGCTGAGTATTGGAAAGCGGCATGTGGAGAAACCAAAGTTACATTACCAGGACATGATCAAAGTGAGCCTCACACGTTATAACCTTGATTACAGATCATGGGAATCGAAGGCGGTTGATCGGCGTGCATGGCGCGACCTAATCACCAAGGCAGTTGCCGAAGTGCGGGAGGAAAACCTCCTACATGCAGAGAAGAAACGGCAAGTGCGGAGGCGGCTGGCGCCGATGGGTTTTACCCCATTGACATCGAGCGCATGGTGCTGTAGCACATGCGGTCGCGAGTGCCTGAGTCAAGCAGACCTAGTGAGCCATAAGCGAGGCCACTCGGGACCACTACCGAAGCGACGACGGCTCCTGCAGAGAACGTAGACAGAGACGGCGCAACCTTTGTAGGTACGCTGCATTCGATTTACTAACCACGTGCATGCATGCTAAGTCCCCTTATTTCAGGTGGTGGGTTTTCAATTTTGTCCTAAAGATTTTCTTTCTCATATTGTTGCCTACCTGTACTATCTTCTATAAACTTCACACGTTGCTGAAGATAATTGTATTTAATTTCGATAACATTTTCGCGTTTGTGGCAATTTCTCAAAACATGCTTTCTGACCTCTTGAACTTAACGCGGATTCGCTTGTACTCATTTGTTTATACGGTCATTAAGAGAAAAGTTATGTCTCCGTATCTGTATGCATTATCCGATTTATTTTATTGCATCTTGTCGTTTCATTTGATTGGCTGTTGCTTGATATCCCCGGTGTGACCGTGCTTCATGTGCATGCTGACAAGGTGCCTGCCTGTCTATTACCCACTACCTCGTCCATACTGGCTCCAGGAGACAGTTGATCTTTGCTGGAGGGGTCGGGGTGCACGGTCTTTGTGGCCGCGTTAGGCTCGGAGGGTGGTTCCATGCACTCAGTGTGAAGCGGACTACAGTCCAGCCAACGCCTTTTGTACAATGGATTCCCAAATACAGCGTGCTTGTGTTTGCCTGTGAAGGAGTGTGGACCGGCTCCGTTGATGAAACGTGGCTCCCATTCACATGTCTTCCGGTCTTATTCCTCCGGGTTAACACTGGATATGAGGTATGTGGTTGGAGCTGTGGGTGGTGCCGCGCAAGTCATCCATGGTCCCTTTGTAGGCGCAGACGTCCTGTGGCTGGCCACAGTGACAGGCAAACCCGAAAACGGATGCCGCCAACCATTTATATATATATATATATATATATATATATATATATATATACAAGGCTGGCCAGAAAACATCTGAACTACTTGGTTGACGGTTTTGGCATCTGGCGCATTACTAATCCACCGCCAGCAACGTCGTTTCCGTTGGGATACGGTTGCACTTCTCGCATCTTTATAGTTAGATTACTGCACTTAACCGAGGATCCATAATCGGCTCCGTGGTTTGGACCATATGTTGTAGACTTCGTGTATGAAGCAATATATCCCAATGAATCTTCGATAAAAGTATGGGTTATGGTGAAGATTATCTAGGTGGCAGATGTGGTGTTGTAATTAGCTTTATGAATGCAAGGAAGCATTTCAAACCTTAACAGAACAAGGTGACAGAGCGTGTAAGATGCACTTTAAGCACAAATTGATATCTCCCTATTACTTAGTGGATTTCGGCTCAACTCGAAGTAGTTGTGTATGCCTTATCTATAAATAGCTTCGACTGCTGGGTGTCATTCTCGTTAGCTTATGCGGGTATCTTTGCGGCAGACCAAGGGGTTGATATGATGCCCGCAACCCGTTGGGATCCGTAGCTGATGCAGACAGTCCTTATCTTGTTTGACGAACGTTCCGGCTGTAACTGATGACACACCAGGTTAAATGCTGCCCCCTTTAAGCCACGCGAAATGTTTGAGTTTCGCGGCTTTTGAATGGACGGGGAAGCTGAATCAATGTGTTCATTTGAACGATTTTGTATCTAAGGGTGGATCGTAAACAATAGTGAAAATCTATAGGTATTGTCTCTCGGTTCCATACAGTGTTGTCAGCTTCGCATGTCAAGTTTACACCAAAGCTCGTGTTCAATTGATTCACGCATTCAAACCTGGCAGGTATTCAAGAATACAGGTTTACTCGAACGTTGTACGCAAGTGACAGAACTAAGGGTTGACTGAATCACGGGGAATGCTGATCCACAGCAATCCAAAAATTCCCATTTATTAGAATGAATCAAGGGAGGCAGAATCTGAGTAAAGAATTCTTTTCGGTAATTCTCATCGGACTAAAACATTACATGATGCCGAGAATGCTACATATGCCGGATTGGGCTTCAAATTGAACAAAATGTTTAACTTCAACAGGAACAAAACAGTTTGTACGTCCTTTCCTTCTACCGTGGCTCTGTACATACTTGCCACTTTCAATGACCCCGCGCTTTATTGATTTTCCCCGTTAAAATTAAACATTCTGTTCAATATGCAGCCCAATCCGGTCTATGTAGCGCTTTCTTGTCATCATGTACTGTTTGAGTCCGATGAGAATTACCGAAAAGAATTCTTTACTCAGATTCTGCCTCCCTTGATTCATTTTAATAAAAGAGAACTAAGGGTGCCAGATTGTGTGTACTATTAGATGAGCAACTGACATAGTAACGAAACTGTTCAGCTCTGTGCTCGCGGGGTGCAACCTTACTAAGAAGTTTGTTGTAAGCATTGGAACAATCAGATGAAATGGTAACCTAAATGGGTACTTCAAACTTAAAAGACAGTTGTAATGTAATTTAAATGGTACAACTTGAATTTATCACGAAGAGCTCATCACACAGCCGTCACATACCCGTGAAGTCTCTGCACACGGGCATCGTCAACCGTCTGCATTGCATCAGTTTTTTGTGAGACCAGAATTATAACTAAATGCGTACGACCCTGCGGGCCAGGAGGACCGAGAGTAGGCGATATAGTACTTCTTAGTCGCCAATGGTTTGCGCGGCATTATTATGCAGTTGGTCGGACAAACAGTAACTGAATCCTGAGAATAAATCACTAATTAACCTGTGAAGTAATCTACAACTTTGTTTGCCCACTGCCGAATAGGGATATCTGGGAGACTTAAAAGGCATGGATTCAGTGCAAACGTGGAAGAGTTTAAAAGCGATATATGCACCGTATAATGTATGCGGGAAATATCCAGAATCACTAGCAATCCTTTAATTTACTTCGTTCACTCGGTCATATCTACCTCGCCTTTGAAGAAGAACAATGAACAAGGAATTTATGCGGATTTAGAAACAAGGCTTTACATTCCCCGTTTGGTGGTTTGCAGAGTTATCGAGAAATAAAAAAGCATTGGGTTATTTACATGTACAAGAGGGATTTATCGTTTGTTTCGTTATAGTCCTGTGATCCGTGTAGTTTCACAGCACAAATATGCAACAGCAAATAAATCCAAAGTATATTTCAGGAGTGGAGTGGAGATGTCGTACTTGGTAACAAAAGGTAGGTGAGTGAATCATCCAAAGGTCTGTTAAATGTAGATAGTGATGTTGCGGAAATAACCGATTCTGGAAGAGGATTCCACGGGTGACACACATGGACGGAATGGAAATACCTGCAGCAGTCCAGCCGACTGTGCTGCTGTTTTAGTGAGTGACCTCTCAATTTGCTATTACTGCCGCTGCAGTAAAGAGCGGCACACATGGTGTGGATCGTACAGAAGTAGATCATTATCAAGTCACCTCGTAAGCGGCGGTAATGTCTGCTGAATACGCCCAACAGTTTCAGCCTCTCCTCGTATGGAAGGTTGGCATTCCAGCAACGTACTTTGATGCTCGATGTTGGGGCTGCTCCAATGCACAAAGGTTGTGTTTTGGCCATGGATGCCAGGCTTGAGTTGCATATTAGGCACGAGGACGAATATACACACTTAGCATCTGCCGGAAAACAGAGCGATCTATTTGTCCGAACGTCCGTGGTAACATGCCCCCATGTTGATTGACAGTTTTGGAGGCTTTCACACATTACCTGGAACAATCCAGCTCGTCCTGAAACAGTACGCAAAAGTAGGCTAATATTTCACATTTTGGTACACCTTCTCTTCTAGGTTTGATAAGTCATACCCAGTCCGCGACGTTTCTATCCCCCTGGAAGCCAATAGAGGAAACAAACTGAGCTGTTAGCTAAGCCACTGGATTCAGCCTGTTTCTTGCTTATTCGACCATGCCCACCTCGAGGCTCTTGCGTTCACATGGGAGCCAACGAGAAGAAACAAACTGAGCTCGGATATCCACTCTTCCTACTCCTGTTACGTACAAACTTTTCCGGACTTCGACATATAACATTTGCAAATGTACCTCCAAGTTTTTTAATTCGTCACAGAATTTTGTAAGAACTTTTAAACTGCCCGCACCTCCTATGGCTTATCAGATAAATATCATATTATAAGAATTGGCGTATGCGTAAAACCTTGTTCGCGGGTTCACCTTCTTATCTATACTTTTAACTATACTTTTGCAACTTACTGTTGCAAGAGCTTTTTAACGCATTCCGCCTGAATTTTGAATGCTGTTTTCAAATGTAAACCCGTTTTTCCTGCATGCTTTAGGTTGCAGATATTTTCACATTTCATATAATTGGAAAGCATCAATCCACTTTCGTTTGCTACTACCATGACTCACTCAGAAACAGATAAATGTGTAAATGCACCTGATGCACTTTGCTATGTATGCGGCTGTTATACACCAATTCGTCAAAAGGAGAAATATCAGTCCATTTGTAAATCGTATCTATAAAGCATACTTTGAAATACCTCTTGGTGACCAAGACCAATAATTGGCATTATTGTGAAGAAATGCTTCGTGACAGGACAAAAGACACAAAAAATGCAAAGGCCTACCGTTTGGAATTCCCCATGGTTTGCGAGAATCTACGAACCACAGAACAGACTGAGCTTTATGCATGGCTAATAAAAAAGGTATTGACAAGAAAACTCAACGTAAAAGATCTCTTATCCCAGTAGTTCCACTGCCATAAGACCCATTTCACACTCGGAAGAGCTTCCAGCTCCCAAATATTAAGTTGTTGCCTCATCAGATGATGAAGTCAGTGGGCGTGAAGATGGGGCCCAGTTACACGTATAAGCTTCAAGTTATGAAGACTCTACAACTGATCCCGGATTTTTATCAGTTCCCCAACAATTTAGGCAACAAAGGCCCTCAAACTCGTGCTCTGGTGCGTGATGAATAATTTGTCTCAAAGATGAATGTGTGCAGTCATTTGTGGCAGTTATAATAAAACTTTCTTGGGAACAGTCATCATCATTCATCACACAGGTTAGCTAGAAGCATAAAACATCTCAGCTACTATGCCGCAATACGAAAAAGAAAAACGAAAGTAAATGCAACAGGTGCATGCCAGACGAGCTACCAGCAAGGTCTGGGCATCATTCCGGAAAGCTACCAACCAGCTACTACGCAACAAGAAAAATTATGATGTAAACTTTTGCTACGAACTGAGTTCGGGCTTGGAGAGGAGGCTAAAAGGGATGGGGAGGGACAAAGGAACTCACAGCAGGTATGGCACTGAAGTCGGCTCCTAGCCATGTCAGCAAATGTATCTAGCCAAATGTGTCCATCATCTGTTGGACCACAACCAGGCAGCTGTTAAGCTTCAACGGAAGCCAGCTCCGAAGTAAGGGCCTTCATTCCTATCGACCAAGTCATCGCTTGGTTACCTCTCCTCTTCTTCCATCCACACCTTCGGCGAGCAAACGACGCACTTCGCGGGAGCCGGTGGGCTGGCCTGCGCAGCAAGTGGCCCAGCCATCGCAGCCTGGTGTTCCCATAAGATATGAGTCAAACTGCGAAGGCACCGATGGTCGAACGTAACTAACCACTTTATGTCCACTGCTCTAAGTGGGTAGGTTTCGCAACTGTACAGTAAGGTCGAAAGTACCACTGCACTGTACACTCTGCCCTTCAGGGCGAGAGTGATGTCGCCCCGCCTTCATAGGTGACGAAGACTAGCAGAAGCGGCTCGACCTTTTGTTATACCGTTTGTGATCTAGTCTTCCATCCCAAGGGCGCTGATACAACTTCGCAGGTAGTTGAATTTTTGGGCGACTTCTAGCTGATCCCTACCAAGGGTCAGCGCAGGAGGCGATCCCTGCCAGCCTTCGAGGAAAGCATTGCACTTCGATGGTGCAAAGCAAAGCCCGCATCATCATCATCATCATCATCATCATCACCATACACGGTAGCTAGAGGTGGGGAACATTTCAGCTACTGTGCCGCATAGGCTGACAATAGAACGGATACTTATGAGGATTTAGTCAATGGAATGTAGTTGGCATTTCGCGATCTTGGGTGCAACATGAGCGTCAAGCTGCGTTTTTTGAACACTCATCTTGATCAATTCCCGTTAACCTTTGGGCAGTAAGTGACGAACAGGCGGAACGTTTTCATCAAGTATGATGACGATGAAAAAATGCTAGCATGGGCGATATGACAAACACTTGAATGCTGACTACTGTCGGAGCATCAAACGTGACTGCTCTAAGGAAACATTTCGACGCAAAAGCCATATACGCAAATTCTTGCCAGATTAAGACCTGTTATGCATCTAGCATTGTGCTTATGTCATGCATAAACAAAATGGTTTGTTGGGAACATATGTCCGAACCAATTTACATATTTAAGATACACTAGGTTATACACCACCATTGTGAACATTTTCCCCATTTGCAAAATTCGCTATAGCTGATTTTCCAATAATCTAAAGGCTTAGAGAAAAAACATGTCAGCTTTGAATTCGGCATTGCCAAAGTATATAAGAACTGCTGTTAGATGCTTTACAATCAGATATTGTTGCGCAATGTCATCTACCGAATAGTAGGTAAAAGGTAAGAAAAGTGACATTTATGGTCGGTTTGCAAAAAAATCTGAAGCTTACAGAGAACAACAAATGTTAGCTTTGAATTCAGCATGCGCAAAATATATGGGAACCTGTGTTCGTTTTCTTGCAATAAAAGGTGCTTGCGCAGGGTTATAAACCACTTTTTCTTCCGTTAACCTTGTCCATTTCTTCCACAAAATGTACCACGGATGCAAACTTCGAACACAGTGAATGGAACATGGCGTTTGGGAGTTCCGAAAGAAGCTTGTTTGCTTAGGAAAGATAACACTACAATATCAAAAAATGGAGAATACATTCGTACTTTCCTGCTTCCGTTGCCCTTGATTCCAACCTCTAAACCTCCCCACACGAACGTAAATTTTTAGTATCTTGCGAGAGCATGAAACATCTGTAATAAATGATCTTGTAATAAAGTCTGTAGGTGAACATATATCTTCGATAACTAATTATCAAACTCATAGAACTACATGAAAATAAAAGATTTGTAGCCACACCCAGCGGGTCGTCAATTATCCACGTTGTCCTAGCACACCGTGACGGTGTTTGTCAACATATCCCAGAATCAACTAGCTGATTGGCGACCCACTGCGTCTGTCCACAAATTTTGATTTTCATGTGATTGTATGAGCCTGATAATGAGTTATCGAAAACACATGTTCTCTTACAGACTTTTGAGAAATCAAGGGGTTTTTCCATCAGCTGTAGTATTTTAAATCTGACCATGCATGCGATAACTTTCGCGGAAACTCGAGAAACATAACATTTATCCATGTATTTAGACTTCGTCATGTGCCAAACAAATAAAAAATTATTCTGGACGACACGTGACACTCCCGTATCGGCGTGATCGGTTAAGTGTATACGTTGTAAAACATTGACCACAGGTGGATCAGGAAAATGAATATCACATCAGATAATGAGATTTAGAAGGGCAATGAAGGCAACAAATGGTTGACTGAGTTGGAATGATGCTGGCTAGTCTTTAAGCGTTACTCTTACATACAAAACAGCTAAACCACAGGAGAGAGTATGACGGTGAAACAGGGTACTGGGTCACTTAAAGCCTAGACGCTGCTCAAGCGGTTGGCTTTTTGTTCTGGAACAATCAAGTCGTTTGATCACGCTCTTTACCTACACGAACTTGTTGATACTTTTTCGCGATTTGCGTTCAAGGGTGCAGGTATTTATTCCGAGTGGTAGCTTGTTCGAAACTCTACCGTTAGGGAAAAAGTTGCCAGGCCTACTGGTCCTGAACTTGTATTCCGCCACTGAATTCTATTTGTTTCGTGTGTTGTAGACTACTGATTGCATAAATGCCATGTTGAGCTTGAAAACATGGATATTTCTGTGTAAAATGTTAAAGAATATAAAAAGGTTATGCTACAAGAGTTGTAGCCAGAGCGGATCAAGCTTGAACTTAGCACATCGTCCAGAATATTCCAATATTGAAGAGTTTCCAAAGAAGTGCTTGGTGAATTCCCTCTGTATTCCTTATAGTGTAATGAGATCGCGCTTTTTTGAGCTGACATACGCCATTGAACAATATCCCAAAATGGGTCGAACAACTGATTTGTATGAGCGAACTATCGATTCGTGTATGGAAAAGTCTTGATTACCAATCTAATCTCCCCTCCTACACCCGCGGTGGCATATCCTAGTTGTTCACGGAAGGTAAGTGAGCACGAATATCGCTATTGCAGTTCCCTTACAGTAGGGCAGAGATTAAGTAGTTTGCAAACAAGAGCCAGGCCGCTATGCGTCGGCTGAAGTCTGCCATCATTGGGCTGAAAAGATCTACTGGTGAAGGGGAAACAAACCATCATATCATAAATTTGCAGGTGGTTTCCAAGAATCTGCGAATCAGGTTAAACAGGCTGCTCACACTTCAGGCAACCCCAGGCGGCTCCTGTTGTGGCCTACGAGTAGGCTTTACAAACGTTTGCAGTGTTATGAACAAGCACAATGAGCTTTGTTGTTTCGTTGCGTGTCAGCGGCCAGACGTAGAGAGACTCGCAGAGACATGACTGCATTCAGAGTGGATTAGGTGGATTTGCTACTTGAAACTGGTGCATCGCAACACATTTGCCAGCCAACACGCATAACACCACGCTCAACCCGGTCCGCTCCCAACCTGATGTTAACGAGCTACGAACAACGGGTGCGTGACTTTCGGATACTGGAGCCCCCTGGCTAGAAGCGATCAATCAGTGCTCATAGCCTAAATGGAATTATCTTTGTCGTATTCACCTCCGTTGGAACCAGCTTACAACTACTGGAAAACGCACTTCGACGGTCTAGCTCAAGTCGCGAGCCAACTGGATTGGTCTCTATCACAATCTGCATCTGTGGAAGACTGTTGGATATTTATAAAAGGGAGATTGACATCACTGTGTTCCCAATTTGTGCCCTGGAAAATGTCGGAATGTTGGACCGATTAAGCCTCATTGTTTTGAAAAGGAGTATGGAAATCTGGTTTGGAGGCATCGCAGACTGTGGGACGGATTCCTCCTCTCTGGCTATGCCAATGACTACGAAGGGTATGACAGTCAGCGGAACCTCTGCAACAGTGCAAAAAGGAATAAACGTCGACATTTCGAAGAGCTGCTGGCAATCGCAGCAAAGGGCGCCCCAAAGAGAATCATTGCTTACCTGAAGTGACGCATGAAGCCGGCAGGTGATGTGCCAGTATTGGATGGCCCGGACGGACAGTCCTTAGCCTCCAGCACTGAGCGTGCGTCCGTGTTGACGGCGCACTTTGCTTCTGTATTTGCGAATAACTAGGTGTCTGTTCCGAGTTCGACGTGCACCGCTTTTACCGAACGCGATAGTCTGGGTTGCGGAGTTGAAGAGTTGTATTAACTACTCTCCAGCCTTGACGACAACAAACCTGTCGGACTTGATGCGCAGCACCCACTGATTCTCAAGTCACTTTCGGCCATCATCTCTCCTGTCGTGACTGACCTTCTCAACAGGTTGATGTCCGAACGTTCGTTACCTATTGACTGGATATGTTTGGTGGTGAAGCCTATTCAGAAAGGCTGTGATCCTAGCAAGGTAGACAACTACATACCAATTTGTCTGATACCTATTTTGGCAAAGGTTGCCCAGAAAATCGTAAAAAGAGATCACTGCAGTTGTTACAGTCAAAAGAGGTCCTGACGTACGCACAACATGGTTTTATGCAATGCCGCTCATGCATTACATACTTGCTTGTGATGAGGCATGAGTGGTTGAAGGCAATAAGCAAGGGGAAGTCTGTCGATTTGATATTCATCAATTTCCGTAAAGAGTTCGACAAAGTCAGGCATGAGGTTCTCCTTTACAAACTCAGGATGTGTGGTGTCGGTGTCTCACTGCACCGGTGGATCCGCGACTTTCTTGTTGGACGAAAGTGGAACGTACTGGTCGACGACCATCTGACTGACTGGTATACCTGTACAAGTGGCGTACCTCAAGATATTGTGCTAAGGCTCACTCTGTTGCTGATCCACATCAACGATCTACCTCAGTTTCTCCGGTCGCCGTGTGGCTTGTTTGCGGACGACATAAAGATTTGAAGAGAAATTGTTGCTCCCGACGACTGTGGCCTATTTCAGAATGAACTCAACCGCCCATCCACATGGTCTACAGAAGTTCATCTCACAGTCAACCCAGCCAAGTCTTCGTCTAAAAGATTTAAAGCGCTGGTTTGTATTTATGAGCCTGGGGAAGGGTGTTGACGGCCGAACCTACGCTCTTCACGGCTAACGGCTATAGCCCACGCCCTCCCTGAACGACCTAAGTGTACTCTCGCGCTACGATTTGAAATCCGTGGACAACACGAACAGGCTATATTGGAACGGACTGCGCATGCTTTGGGCGCTCAAACGTAGCTTCGGCACATGGTCTGAAGAGGTTGCCACTCACCTCTCCTCTTCCATCATTAGACAATTGATAGAGTAATGTTCGCCCGCCACCTTTCCGATTACCCGAGGCGAGACACAAAAGATCGAATTTGTCCAACACGTTGTTACTAGGATCATCCCGAGTTTACGTGGCTTGGAGTATGAAGACCAGTGCGAGAGACTAGAGCTCTGCAACTTGTTCTATCAACGGGTGCCAGTCGACCTTATTATTCCCTACCGTATTCCACATCTCTGTGACTTCGCCATGCTGGGACCAATGCTGCACTTACTAGGGCCATGCAGCAAACGCGGACGCAGATACAAACTTGTTGTGCAGGATGTGAAACGTGTTACCCCCCCCCCCCACTGTGTTTCGAACGGAGAGTGGTAAATATGTGGTACAGTTTGCCTAAACATGTGATGGAGGCAACATCTGTGCAACAGTTCAAAACATTAGTAGATGTGTATTTTACCACTATTCGATTCAGAGAACGATGGCACACTTACATGTCTCATTTGTGAGTCCTGCAATCCCATGAGTCAGATATGTTAAACGTTACATGGGAACGGTAACGACATGCACGGCTGGCAAATGTTACAGCGTTTTAACCATATTTCGAGAGTTGTACAGAATTAATTTCTACTTGCTCTATAATACAGTATGTAGTATTCATCCAGTCGCACTTGTTGAGCCTTGCACATTTGTCAATAGAGAAAGACAATTTCCACTTTAAGCACCAGATTTCAAGTGTATGGACGTCTCGTTGGATCATGTTGAGCATCAAATTGGGCTTCCGGATGAAAAGTCTGTGCGATTTTAACGTCAAAAATGGTATGGTGTACCGAAGTTTACTACTCAAAGATGTCGTTAATATCTACTAAGAACAGTAGCGGCCTATGGACACTCCCTTGTAACACACCACTGGTGACAGCGGATAATAACGGCATTTGTGCGGGTAGTACTGGTTTGAATGCTTTTGCGACCGCCGAGGATTCAAATGCGCGAGCTCCCAAGAAAGTACAATCGGGTTACCGAGTATTCACTTAGTAGGGTGCCTCTGAATACAAGATATGAAACGCTATTATTCGTATTCCCGCATGTTTAAGTTTCGAAAATTGGATGTCAAAAGGTTGCATCTGCATTGCATGTGAATTTAAGCTGTTAAAATTTTCGATGGCTTTGCTCTTGTTTTTAAAGCGTAACTGACAAGTTGTTCCGAGAGCGTTATAACAACAATCCAATCGTGACCATCCAGCCACCATCGCCTGAGAGAATACTGGACAGCCAGTCCTTAACTGTAGGACATTCGTAAACAACACTCATCCTATTGATCGCAGTTTGTTTGCGAAGCAAGCTTAACATAGTCATTCAATCTACGCGAGATGAAGTCATCGGCATCACCCAAATGAACAGTCCAAAACACATTTGCATGAACTTATCACTAATATTCCCTTATCCAATCATATCACCACGCCCACTAAATTCAGGTCAACCAACAAACCGTCCATATTTTACCTAGTGCTCACGAATGAACAGATGATGTTTCACAAGTTATTGATGAAGAGTTCATTAGGTTTCAGCGACCAAGTAGTAATAGCGTTCAACTGTATGTTATGCAGAGTATCTATCTGAACACTTGGAACTAACTCACACAATCACGCGCTACCACGTCCTGAATGCACTCGTCTCGCAATCTGCTTGGGAATTCTCAAACAACAGTCCTCTTGACAACGTTTGGACAGGGTTGGTTGAAAGACTCAGCGACATAGTCAATAGAGCAGCGGAGACCAAGCCCCTGCGCCGCGCAATTCTACAATTCTAAGCAGCAGGACTCGAAAATGCATGGCGATAAGGAATGTAGCATGTCGTGCTTTCAAGGTTAACCCAGATTCAGAGACTTGGGACAATTTGCTGTCCCCTCGCAACTATTGCACTGCACTTGTCAGTGAGGAAAAAGTAGCGTAGCCAGCAACTTTCTGACAAACAAAACACTACTTTACATGCATGTTAAGAGTCTTCGTAAAGTAAAGCATTGCATCTCTCCCCTTTTTTACAACAGGCGGTAGAGTACAAAGCGCAAAAGAAGCAGCTACTGCGTTGGGGCCACAATACGCCCCAATTTTCGAACCCGCAGCCTCTAATTGTCCCATAATGTCATGCACATTAGTGACTCCATGGTTTTCGTATGTAGTTTTCAACCAGAAATTGTACTAATGGTGCTACTCTCATTGCGCAATCATAGCTCTCTGGGAATTGATTACATTCGCCCGAAAGCACTGAAGGCTGCGGTCACCAAGTTAGCTGAATCACTATCACAGTTCTTCCAAAGGTGCTTCGACGAACAGCAGGCCCCTACTGTGTGGAAGTTTGGTATAATAATCTCAAAGTTTAAAGGCGTTAGCCGTTCCGATCCCAGTGACTCTCCTCCTTGTGCTCGCGAAGGTGTTGGAAGCGGTCGTCACAGAGACTCTAATGTACCACCTGGAATATGCAACATCTCGGCATCGGAGCAGCATGGCTTCCGTCAGCAACGGTCATGCAATAGCAACCAGCTGATCACAATAGGTAGTTGGACGGAAGTGGCTGATGATAGTCATCTATCTGGACTTCTCAAAGCCTTCGACCGCCTGGATCACCGCACGCTACTTCACAGACTACATAGCTACGGAATCGGAGATCCTGTTCTTGGTTGGATTGGCAACTTCACCAACGGAAGTTTCAAATGCATGTTAGGGGAGCACTCGCTAACCCGATTGAGGTGGAATGTGGTGTCCCACCAAGTTCAATGTTCGGACCGTGCTTATTCCTGGTGTTGATCAACGATCTGGCAAGAGTTATTTCCTCGAATTTCCTGCTTTTCCGCGATGATGTCAAGATATGGTGGAGGATTAATGACAATGAAATCATGGACTACTTCAACATGACCCAGATTTAATTTATGAATGGTCAACGAGGAAGCTGCTTCAGTTGGACATAGCTAAATGCACGGTGATCCATCTGCGTCACCAGCCGGTGGGCGTTTACGAGCTTGGAGACCACACCTTGCAGAAGGCCTCAAAGGAGCGTGATCTGGGTGTACGGCTAAAGGAAGACTTCGGATGCTCAAAATAAACACAGAAGAGATCGACAACCGGCAATCAACACTTTGGCGTTCTTCGCAGAGCCTTCGGTCAGTTTGAACCCTCAATCTTCCCTCATTGCTTAACGCCTACGTGCAACCGAACCTGGAGCGTGGGAGCCTTGGCAGAAACAGGATCACGTTCCACTTGAAACTCCTCAAAGAAGGACAACCAAGAACATGGGGGCCTCTTTTATCTGCCCTAACAGCTTAGACTGAAATCTCTAAGAATATACAGCAGTCGATATCGGCGTCTTCGGGTGGATCTCATAATGGATTTCTATATGCTGTAGAATCCCAACCATATTTGCCGCTCGCTGTTGGATTTGAACCACAACAATAACCTAAGAGGTCATCCTCTGGAATTAACAACACAGTATAGCCGGTTTGAATGCCGCAGAAATTTCTTCTCTCTCCGTGTTTGCCAGTCTTGGAATGCTCTTCCTAATTAAAAAATTTCTGCCCCAAACTAGCGATATTTAAAAAAATGAGTTGACGAGGCGTTGTCTCATTTGCTTTCCTTTTATTTTATAACTTGGCAATAAAAGAGGGGGGGGGCACAAAACGCAGTCAAACGGTATCTTATCAAACTCCCAATCAGTGGATTTATATTTTGATACGCGAACATCTCCGCTATTCTACATAAGTCTATGGTGAATCCGCCAAAAAGCTTTTCACTTCCTAATGAAATTTCATTTTCGCAATAGTTACCGTCCCACGGGACTTGTTAAGCATTGCATTTTTTTACCCGTAATACACCATTGTTTCATCTCACCTGTTCCATTACACGAGGTATTCAACTCACAACCTGCCTATTACCCCCTGAGCTAGTGGGATACTTTAGTCTGAGAAGTGGTTGCTATGATGTGTTTCAATCGCCGCCGCAGTTTGGTAGTTAATGAGCTGTGAAGTGTGTGTTTCAGATAATCCCAGCAGACTACTAAGTTATGACGACCCTATGGAAGTAACTTGTCCTCACAAGCATCAGATCTTTACGACCAAACGGAAGTGTACTGTTAAGATGTGCTAAAACAAGTGAAACAGGCTTGTAGCTTTTTTGATGCTAATAGCTGTACTATCCATTGTAATCGAATTAGACCCATTTTAAACGGTTAGATGTCTCATCCTGCCCTCCAAACACAAACAGCTTACAACGCTCCGATGGCCGAGTGAATAGTTGAAGAGAGGTCAGCAGCAAATTCATTGCAAATTTCAGGCTTATCAAAATGGTACAACAGTCCAGCAGCCTCACCTTTCGCCCGCCTTTCGTTAGGTAGACAATAAGGCTAGAGTTGGGCAAAGGAGCTAATCCAGTTTTTCTTTCAAGAGGTTGATAGAAGAATCCCTTAGTGCAAATACCTGCAGTTTGTAATGGAACAATGGTGTAATAAACGATGAATAAGCAACTGCTTAACCTTTCCCGTGGGCTGGCCAGAATAACCATGAAGTACGGAAATAAGAATAAAGCGATAAAATGTTAAGTTTTGGTTCACTCATCATAACTTTTCTCTGAGGCGTGGGTGAAAGTACCTGTTTCGATGGAGCTGTGTAATGTTGATATATGCGAACTTTTCATGTTATATCTTATCTCGATTTACACATGTTGTGTTTTGCAATGTAGGTGGGTTAGAGCAACGCGGAGGCGTTCTTTAAACACTGTTAAGATGGAGATAGAAGGAATTTAATTACGGAGAGCGTTCCAAAGCTAACACACACGAAGGGACTGAAGGTTTCGGCGACATTCTATCCGATTGTACTGCATGGGTAACTTGAATTGGTGGCTCTTCAAGTTAGTATTTTTACTGTTGCAGAAGAAGGCTGAAAACCTGATTGGGGTTCCTCAGCATGCAGCAGTACATTATTAATTCGCGAGCTAGGTGCCGATATTGACCGCCGCACAAAACCTAGCTATCTCAGCCTAAATTTATCTGGATGGTGGAACAATCCTTTTACGTGCGTGGTGGCTGTTCGCTGTGGAGTCTCGAACGATGCGAGATCTTTCATTTCCTATGACTGCTAGGCCTGGATTGAGTATTCCACATGCGGTCGTGCGTACGTTTTAAGCAACTGTGTGTTCCAGACCAGTAGGCTGCTGAGAATGTTTCTCCTTACAGGGACGTCTCATTTACCAATGGATGTCTTGTTGCACTAACGATGTACCATCAGTTGATACCGAAAACCGTGTGTTTGAGATAGCGTATCCAACACAGACGCTGTAAGCAAAATGAAGTGCGTAGCACTTTCTGTCTCAGTTGTTCCTCCACCTAGCATGAATGTGTGAAACTTGTTCAGTTCATGTAAACGAGGTTGTTGTGTTTAGGAACAGCCTAGCTTTCGGTGGAAAACAAGGCTCGTGAGGAAACACTACATGATAAAATGTTGCAGGCCAGCTTTTCGTGACACATCAAAAGTATGCTGCGTAACATCAGACGCGTGCTTACGGAATTGCCTGCCGACGTGCGTTCCCTGGTGTACCAGCCATGTGCATGCCCACAACGGTTCACAACGAGTGGTCGTTACGTGTAGGTGGGCATCGAAACTGGTACTCAATGGGTATACACAAGCAGCAAAAGGGGTGGCCAACCCCTTAAAGGTCCTGTACTTATCTACTTTCCTAGGGGTACAAGCCCTGCACAACCGCTAAACGATTGACTGTTGAATACGGCAGTCTGCGCGCGGCCTCGAGGAAGAGAGACAACCGCCTGTCACGGCAAGCTAACGTTGGCACTGAACTAGGAATCTAACCACTGATTAGGGGTCAGAAGTGAAATGATCGTCAACACCAATGTCGCGTGACCTCGTGGGCTAGGGTGGCGTATCCGCGGAGCTAAATGCTACCTGTGGAAGGCACATAACGCTAGTCAAAATGAGGCCGGTATGTGCTCACAGCTCCACCTAGTTTCACGCCAAACGCGGGAACATAACACCTGGCGAATTGAGGCTGCGTGAAGTATAATACTGTCCCATTAGTTAAGACCATAATTATACTGTCACAGAAGTATGAAAGGCAATCATATATAGTTGAAAAAATGTAAACGCAAAGTACCTTCGTTATGAACGGGCGCAACAGGATGTATGGCCCAGGTCTCTTCCGCAAACTTCACTGTAAGTCAAATCCATAGCATCGCGTTTTACACCACAAAGTGACCTACAAACACTGCCACAACTCCAAATCGCCTAGCTGTTCCCGAACTCTTATTCTCTAGCCCACCTGCAACGCTTTGTTCCTAGCCAACCCACTCCAACCAAACTTCGCCGAAACCCAGGGAAACGCCAATATTAGCGGTAGCTGAGCCGTAGTTGCATCAAAGAGCACTCGAAAATCAGCAGCCGCAGTTTCCACTACCACATTCAACGCTACTGTGAGAAGTGATGCATATGACGCATATAAACATAAATTGCTTGCCAAAATATCCGCGATAGGTTCTAGACGTCGGAAAATAGATTTTAATAAATTGGCACAAACGCGAAAATGTTATCGAATTTAACCACAATTAGCTTAAGCCACTTGTGAAGTTTATAGAAGATAGTTCACGTAGACATTAATGAGAAAATATAGCAAACCCACCACCTGAAGAGACTTAGCATGTAAGCATGCGGTTAGTAGATTGAATGCAGCGTACCTACGTGCGCTGTGCCGGTTCTGTTTACGTTCTCTGCAGGACGCGTCGTCGTTTCGGTGTTGACCCCGAGTGGCGTCGTTCATGACTCACTAGGCCTGTCAAATTCAGGCACTCGAGAACGCATGTGCTACAGCATCAAGCGCTCGATGTCAATGGAGTAAAACCCATCGGTGCTTGCCGCTTCCGCAATTGCCGCTTCTTCTCTGTGTGTACGGGGTCTTTCTCCCGCACTCCGGCAACTGCCTTCGTGATCAGATCGCGCCGCGCACGCCGATCAACCACATTCGATTCCAAACACCTGAAATCAAAATTAGAGCGTGAGAGGCTCACTTTGATCATGTCCTGGTAACGAAGCTTTGGTTTCCCTACATGCCGCGTCGCAATGCTCAGCTGATCAGTTACCATTTGCTTCGATATCCCTGTCGATTCCATACGCCACTCATGACCGAGCCACCACAAGTGTCACAGAAAATGTATGCCGTCCAGTGCATACATTTCACTTCGACACAAAACTTCTGTGTCCGCCACTTTGTCGCCCCATCCGATGCGCAGAATCCGTCAAAGACACTGGTAATGAAACCGCACAAAATAATTGAAACTTTCCCCCGTAACTCGTTTAAGTTTCACTGCCGTATAGAAGAACCGACAGTACCATGGATTTGTACACCATCAGCTTCGTGCCAATGGTAAGCCGGTGGTTGTTCCACACTCGGTAATAAAGTTTCCCGAATGCCGCCGCTGTCTCCGGCACACGGATACGAAGATCAGTGCGTAGCTGCTGGTAAGTCGACGCCACACTCTCAAGATAGTGGAAGCGAAAGGTGGATTCTAAGACTTCAGTACCAATGTTGATCTGCGACAATATTGTAGATTGCACCTCAGGTGAAAGCTGAAAGAGACAGACAGTTTCGCTTGAGTTGATGGTGAGCCCCAGTGTGGACGCCGGCGAAACGACAGCTGAAGACATGTGTTGCAAATCTTTCGTGCAAACACCACACAGTCGTCAGCTAACAACAACATATGGATAGTTATCTCACCGACTATGGTTCTCGCACCAAAACAACGGATGTTTAGCAACCCACTATCCATACGGTGCTTCACACGAACACCGTAAGCAAAAACCGCATCAAACGCACGCGATATCAGGGCACGAAGATAAACATTAAACAGCGCAGAAGCTAAGACACAGTCTTGCTTCACACCAGAGACAACAGCAAAATCATCCGAGGTCTCTCCACTCAGCTGCATTCTCACACGCATACCAATGTGCAGGTATTTAATCAAACTTACTCGGACAACCAAACTTCCCCAACACCAGCCACAATGCCTCGCGGTTCACCGTATCAAATGCCTTGATGAAATCAACAAAAAGCGAGTACAACGGCTGGTGTCGTTCTCCACAATTCTGCAGCAAATAACGAGCCGAAAACGCCAAATCAAAAGTGCTGCGACCCGAACATAATCCGCATACCGCTGCGTTTCCACAACCTGACTGACGAGGCGGTTGAGTAGGATACAAGCAACCACCTCGTCCACTCAACTCAGCAAGTTGACACCACGATAATTCGTGACATATTGCTTGCTTCCTTTGCTCTCGTACAGTGGAAACACAAACGCATTCTTCAGTTCAGGAGGCACCTACTCTTCAACCCAAACACAATATACCAACAGGTATAACATATTCACAAACGCACGTCCGCCGTGTTTCAATACTTCAGACGGGATCCAGTCAGCACCGGCACAGTTGCAGTTTCGCAGCTGAGCAACTGCTCCCTGCGTCTCAGCCAGTGTCCGCGTGTCCGCCAAACTCACCTCCACATCGTACTGCTACAGGCCATTCAAGGTAGACCAGTCGAACTCTGAACGGTTGTTCAAGAGACAGTCGAAGTGTTTCCGCCAGGTCTGCATTATGTCTGCAGTCTATGTGCAGGTAGCGCCCGAACTACAATCGATTAGCGTCATCAGCCGCTCCAACCTCGGTCCACACACCGCTTTCAAGGAGTCAAATAATTCCTTGTGTTGGCGGTGTTCGGAGTAGCATTCCATCTACTTCGTCTTCTCCGTCCACCCACTCCGTGGGTGCGTCCAAATCGCTATACCACTCGCACTCAGTGCAAACCGAGTGTTCGTAACCGTGAGGCCGTGAGTGGCATACAGTGAGAGCAACCTGACACCGTTCGCATTCTTTGAATCAATGCGATGCAGCCTGATGACAACTGTCCACACCGATGCATCAGGTCCAACGCGCGCGTTGAAATTACCCAGCAGAAATAATCGGTCGCTCCTCGGCACAGACCGTATCACAGAGGATAACTGAGTGTAGAATTGATCACGCTTGTCATCAGGATAACACATAGTCGGACCGTACTTGCATATAAAAGTGGCAAACGTACCTCTTCCGATTTGTAGGCGAACAGTCATCAGTCGCGCACTTATGCCTGTTGATTCACCCACCTTATACATATATATATATATATATATATATATATATATATATATATATATATATATATATATATATATATATATATATATATATATATGCCTGCTACTGTGGCCTCCACGCGGACAGTCACAGAACGTCTGCGCGTACATAGGAACCATGGGTGAATTGCGCTGCAGCAACCACAGCTCCATCCACACACCCCATATCCAGTGCAAACCCGAGGGAATAAGACCGGGAGCCGGCCCACCCACCTTTAACATGCACTGAAGCAGCATTCATATCTTTCCATGTAGAAAATCATGCCTAACAGATGTACACAATACAGTAGCTGGGCCGTAGTTCGCTCCACACTGGAATGAACCATTCTGAGCCTAGCGAGACCACGAGGAGACTGCCCAACCTCACCCCAGCACCGATTCACCGTCTCCTGTAGCGAGTAAGCCTGGTAGAGTGGTCTAGACAGATAGGCAATTTGTGAACATTCACATCAAGCGCAGCCACACAAGGGATATCAACCAACCAACATAGAAGTTAAGGGAAAGCAAGCAAGGAAAATTGACACAGAAGACACAGCAAAAGAACAGAACTGCACAAATCAAATAAGTACAAGAAGTTTTATCCAGATTAAAAGTTCTGCTCTATGTCAAAGTCGGTTTAGCCCAGCTGCGCTGAAGTAGCATCATGAATGCAAAGTCAGTTTCAGCATGTCACTGTATATATGATTTGAGGAAAGTGTTTCAGAGTAATCCCTTAACGCCGGAGGTCGCGAAAACAACTCAAACCGTTGCTTTCGCAAATACAACAACCAGTGCAGATATTTTCTTTCAGCGTTGGCGTTAGTTTTTCTGGAAGTACATCTGCTTCTGTTAGTATAATAGGTCACCGCAGCGTTTGAAGCAAAGACAGTCATTGTGGATAAGATAGAAGTAAGAGCGAGTAAATTGCTTGACAATAGGGCACTTTTGTTACCAGCACTTATGCCAGTGCTCAACCAGTTTGCAGTATTCAAAGATGGGGCAGAAAAATGAAAGTTGATGTATCTGTGGAGTGTCCAAACATCATCACTTTGTCTAATCAGTTCATGAGCAGTGTTAATGCTCTGGACACACTATTGCTTATTTTCGGGTCCATATCAAGTCCAAAAAGTACTACCACAGGTCTTTTCCCATTTTGTTGACATGGTATTAGAAAAACAGCTTGTTACCCTATCAGCGTGATTGCGACTCCCTGTCTATACCTCAACAGAAACAGAAAGACTTGCTTGCAGAGACCCTGCTCATGCAAACCAGACATATCAACAAGGAAGAGGGGACGATCTTCCCCATCAATCGAAACAGCAATAAAAAGGAAAACCGGCCGAGGTCCAGCTTAAGTTATTCCATCGCTGGAAGTCCGGCCAGCTTCTGTGGGTCACTGGGCAGGGGTTAATTATGCCCGGCAGCGGTGCAAAGGCCCAAATTGTACGGGCCAGACAGTGATCAATTGCACAAAGTACAACGCTCACCTGTGCCTCAGCAAGACGAAGAAATACTGTAGCGAATTTCACGAGTAACACTTTTTCTCCTTGTTTGACTTTGCAGGTGTGTTACAAAACAGATGTTACAATGGAACAATGGAACAATGGATTTATGCGGGTATAAAAGCTAAAGCTTGACAAATCCCGTAGGGTGATCAGTGCGAAAATCATAGAAGTGTGAAAAATTCAATGGAAACCAATTCAGTAAAATCGTTTAACAGCGAGTCACTACAAGCTTGTGGACTCACCGAGTTTGAAGTGTCAAAATAATAGTCCACTATAACTCCGGAGGGGATCATGAGGTATGGAGTATTTGGTTAAAAGAGTCACCGCCCCTTGAAATTCGCATGGGGCAAAGTGTTTGAGTTTGAAGCGTCAAAATATAAATCCACTGTTGAAATAAGCGTGAGGGAAAATTATTTTTAAAGTATGGATTTTGGACCTCTCAAAATTAGACTGTACTATGGGAGATAGTGCAATGAAGTGAGTGCACTATCAACTCGATTTTTGAACTCGATCAGGTTTGGTGCACTGACTACAGATTCTGGGAGAGCATTCCAGGCTTGGCAAACACGCACGGAAAAGAAATTCCGTCGACATTCCAAACGGCTGTACTGCACTGCCAGCTTCAGATGATGGCCTCTCAGGGTGTTGTTGTTACTGAGCTCCAGCAGATGGCGGCAGGTATGATTGGGGTCTGTCAGAATCTGATAAGCCAAAATCAAATCTCCCCGTAGTCTTCGATATTGACCACTAAATATCCCGAGCGATCTCAGTCTGTCTTCGTAGCGTAACTGGCCTAAACCTTTCACGTTCTTCGTTGCGCGTCGTTGAGGTTTCTCTAAATCAGAGAGGTCTTTCCTCAGCCACGGCTGCCAGACTTGTATTGCATACTCCACGTGTGGTCGTATGTATGCACCTAGAAGTTGGTGAAAAACGGATGGATCGAAGCGTCCAAATGTGCGCCTGAGAAGGCCCAAATTTCGAATGCTCGCGTTCGAGGCTTTCTTTGCCTGGGCTGAACAACCAAGGTCGGACTGAATCAAGACTCCCAAATCCTTTTCCTCAGCAGTTGTGTGAAGCACATGGTCACCCAATTTATAGAAAAATGCTGATTGGTGACGTAAGTGTAATACTCTGCATTTTTCTGTGTTGAATGGGAGTTGGTTCTGAACTGACCACGCATACACCTTATCCAGATCCTCTTGAAGTATTGCGGAGTCGTCTGGTGTATTGATCGCTCTCCAGACCTTGATGTCGTCGGCATAGAGTAGGCAGTTGGAAAGAATGAGGGCCGCTATGTCGTCAATATACATCAAAAACAATCGTGGCCCCAGTACCGATCCTTGTGGTACACCACATTCGACTTGGATTGGGTGGGACAGGGACCCACGCACTTTTACCTCTAAGCTCCGGTGGAGAAGAAAGCTTGTGATCCATCCTAGGAGCGGATCACCAATGCCGAAGCTCTGAAGTTTGCAGATCAGGATTCCATGGTCTAGTCGATCGAAGGCCTTTGAGAAATCTAGGTAGACCACGTCCACTCCTGCACCGCTGTCAATTAATTTGGTCCAACTCGATCTTGCTAGCAGCAGATTTGTGGTGCACGATCGATTCCGTCGAAAACCATGCTGTTCATGTGCAAGGAAGGCAGACTCTTCTAGATAGGCTGTTAATACGTCAGCAACAATAGCTTCCATAATCTTCGACAGGACCGGGAGAAGGGTTACAGGACGGTAGTTGGCTGGATCAGAACGGCTACCGCCCTTGTGAATTGGGGTTATGATCCCACATTTCCACATCTCGGGTACATACATCTGATCGAAGCAGCGTTGGAAGAATCGTGCCAGAGGCTCTGCTAAAGTTTCTCCCATTACCGCAAGGGACTTAGGGTGAATGTTGTCGATTCCAGGAGAGCTGTGCTTACGCATACACAACAACTTCTTTAATACCATCCCCGCCGTGAAAGTTATGTGCGTAAGTTTTGGTTGTATAACAGCTGCTGACAAAGGAACAGATGGCCAAGGAATGCATTGAAAGTTCGAAGCATATTGCAGCCGCAAGGCGTTCGCCGCATCCTCCGTAGTCAGCGTCATGCCATCTGGCGTTTGAAGAGGAGGGATTCCTCGTTTCACCTTGCGCAGGTTGTTTACATGTTGGTAGAGCAGCTTATGATTCGAAACCATGCGCTCCGTCAGATGCTGCTGGTATGTCAGTTTATCCTCACGAACGAGTTGAGTGCAATGATTACGTTGAATTGCATAGGCCGTCCAGCTCTCCGTGCTCGGGTGTTCCTTATAGATACGCCAGGCCGAGTTCCTCACTGCCATACATTTCCGTGTCCTACTTCGCACAAATGAAACAGTCTTCTTCGAGTGGACAACCTTAGTTTCGGATGCCTCTTCGACGAGAGTGCTAAATTGGTTGACGAAATGTGGCCATGCGATTGTCGGTACTTCGTCTGTCAGAAAGTTCCAGTTGGCTGTCTCTGCAAGTCGAGCCAGCTCATCGTACCGTATGATAACTCGGCTTTCCCGTGTAGTATCCGCAGGGTATTCTGCGTAGCATATATAATCGAAGAGTAAAACTGCATGATCGCTGCAACCCAAAGGAGCGTCGATGATTACTTTCTCGACCATGAGTTCTTCGTTGGTAAATATCCGGTCCAGGATGGACGGCCTTTCTGCTGCTCTGAATCTGGTGGGATTGTCGATATGGCCATAAAGCGGAAAACTGGAGACAAGGTCTTGTAGATCCGCTTTGAACTGTTCCGTAGGTGTTGCTTGGGCATCCAGAGCGTGGATATTGAAGTCACCAGCGATAAGAATATGGCTGTATCTCCTGCTGATCACAAGCCTCAGCGCAGACGCGAGGTTGAAGTCCATCTCGGGTGTAGAGGATGGAGGTCGATAAACGACCGCCACCAGACAGACGTCGTTGCCTGTTAAACGCAGCCGACACCAAAGAGTATCCTGCACGTTACTGTACACGTCTTCTATGGGCTCACATTGGAGGTCACTGCGGTAGTACAGAGCCACCCCGCCCCCTTTACTGGATCGATCGCGCCGAACGACGGACATGCCTGGTAGCTCGACCTCCGTGTCTGTGATATCCGGGCGCAACCACGTCTCCGTTATAGCGACGAGGTCACAGGATTTGGACCTTTGACGTAGTCGCAGTTCGGGTAGTTTGTTAATTAGACTTTGAGCATTAGTGTACATACAGGACAGCTGCTTGAGCACCAAAAGAGCTTGTGGAGGATTACACGAAGTTGGATTCAAGCCGGCCGATGAAAGGCCGGCACCTGATCGTTTTTTGCGCAGTTTATCGATGAACATTTTTCACGGGCCTGCAGCCCACCTAACGTCGTTCCTGCACACGCAGAACGCTCTTCAATAGCGTCGTTTTCAGTGGTTGATAATCTTGATGCAGTGTCTTCGGCTCCGTTTATTTTATCACATTGAGCCACAGATGGTGTCACATCCTCCGGTGGCTTCGATTCAATAAATGGTACCTTAAATCGTAGTTCCGATGGCAGTGCATTGTGCATTTTATGCCAGTTACGCATTAAGTTCGCCGCCATCTGCTGGGACTGAGCCACAAGTTTCAGTATCCTTGGACCATTACCTTTGTAAAGAGGTGAAACGGGCAGTCTAGAAATCGACTGAAGGATGACGTCACCTGCAGATAGAGTTTCACGGATGTACCGCCATTCTTCCAGATCGTGAGCATGAGCCTCCTCGTCCCTAGCTGTTGGTAGCTCGGGCACGCCATGAACTAAAATGGTTTTTCGCCAGCTGGCCGTGTTGCGATCGTCTAAATTGTTTTTTTCTCGCTGACGTTCGCTCCATGGAACATCCGGAAAGATGCGGATCTTACTGTCTTCACCTCGGAGGTGATATGCCGATAAGAGCACCGCCTCTACATCGTCAGTGGATGCCAGTGTTATCCGCAGAATTCTGGGCTCACCATAGTGAGCGGAGTTTGGATGTCTCGTCACACGCGTGATGTTAGTCGGCTTGACCCTAGCACCTATGCGATCGCAAATGAGATTCCACTGGTTCAAATCGTCCTGTTGCTTACCTCTCAGAGAATTTGCTTTGGATTCAGGAACGTTGGTGCATATGAGTGTTAGAGCACCGTAGTTCCTCCTGGTGTTCGGTAATGTGGGAGACGTCGTGATGGATGGACTAAAACAAGTCTCTGAATTTCGTGCTTGGTCTTTTACACATGTCGCAGATATTGTGCTTAAAGTCTTGTTTACAGTGTCTCTAGCAATAGTCGCTGCGTAAGTTGATTGGCCTTTAGAGATACTCAGACTTTGTTGGTCAGTCGGAAGTCTGGTTCTTACTGAGGCTTTGGATAAGGGCGGAATGGCTGAGGAACTGAGGATGTTTTGTTCGTACGTGATGCCTGATTGGTTCGGGGTTCCCAAGATATTCGCCGCTGTGATTTCGCGAGAACGTCTGGCTCTTTTCTTCGGTTTAGTGGCGGTGAGTACGGGAGATGGTGGAGATACAAACCTTGCTATAATAGCCTCTAAGGAAATAATTCTTTCATTTAGACGTAATTCTACTTCTGCAATCCGACGGTCGTAATCTTTCGACAAAGCAATTACGCATTTTACTATGGGAACCGTTGTGCAATTAAGACAGAACGAAACAGACTCGGACAGATTGTTGTGCTTGTTAGCCTCAGTAATCGGACTATGGTTAACGGAACACAACGCGCAATGCTGGCCCGATTCCACTGTCTGGGCAAGTGACTCAGCTCCACTTGTACCTTCTCCCCTTGTTACATTGGTCATGGTCGGCTGCAGCGAAGTAGCACGGCCCGGTTCACGGGCTAGTTTGGTGTCGTGCGTGGTAGGTGTGCTTCGCCGTCTTGTCCGCTTGTGGTCGGAGGACACGTTGATCGACTTACGCGTGATGGGCCTGTGCGTCATGCGGTCACGTTTGAATAGGCCGTGTAGGACGTGCTTGGGTCGTCTGAGTGAGTGAATTGATCTGGCCGAGATGTGATGGCGATCGTGAAGTTTGCTGGGCGCTTGAGTGCGCAAGTTAAAAATGAATTTCTTCTGTAACTGTTATGCACAGTGGTGCTGTGAAGCGACTGAAGGCTTGTTAGCAAGCGGAAAGATTTCTCTATCGAATGATGTAAAAATCCGAAGGGTTGTAAAAAAAATCCACGAAAAGCTGCGACTGGAGAGGTTTTGCGTGTGAATTCCCTGGCAAACTCCGCGAAAAACACAGACACAAGCTAGAGGTTGAAGCGATGGGAATAATCCGGGTGAAATGGATCCACCGTGTAGAGAAGATGATTCCGAGTAGAATGAATGCACGCTAGGTGATATGCAGTGAAATGGTGATGAATGGTCCACAAAAAGGCGAGAGCCGCGAGGATACGTGTCACCTTAGTGTCAACTTATGGACAAGAGGAATTGAACAAATGCCGTATCAGTAAATTGTTAACATATTGAGGACTTAAATTTGTTGAGTCACCATTTTGCCTATTTGTGCCGGATGTAACCTTTTCACATTATGCCCAAATTTAAATCCATGGTATGTTTTGTAACCTATATAACTCTCCAACTTCTTTAGCATCGGTATGTGAGTGCAATCAATAAGAACTTTTTGTAACAATGGCAAAAAATAAATTCGGCAGGAAGAGATTCAACAAAAAATCGCACAGGGTAGCTATAATGGACAGTATGTCAGTCGCATTTGGTAAAGTGCACCGTTTTCTCTCAGTGAGATACACCAATGGCAATTACTGGCCATCATGTGCTGGTCTTTCTTGTCTGTTTCTTGTGATTTGACGTTCGGTCAAAACAGTGTCCTGCGCAGGGAGGCTTTCTTTCGGACTGCTTTAAGCCCCCACAAAGCGGATATAAGGCCCGGCTGTCCATACATGTACCCGATTTGATCAGTCCATACATTAGAGTGCAACCGACTTACACATTAGATGAAGTAGACACATCATGCTTACATTTGACGGGTCAGTAGAATTATTTACCTTCTGTATTACGGGTAGGTAACGTGAGCACAAAAGACAACGACAGAGATACATTAAATCGCTGCTACTCACGTGACCCGGAGTGGATACAAGGTATGACGTGACATAAAGGGGGAATATAGACCTGGTCGCAGTCAACACTCCCGTGCTAACAAGGGGGCATGTGACATTTGCAAATTGGCAAAGCAGAAAACCAGCCTGAATGAAACGCGTGTTGATCATCAGTACCAAGCTTCATCGGCCCTGAACTATACTCAACTGGCACATTGCGCCTTTAGGAGTTAAAATCAGAGAGTGGATCCATGAATTGAGCTGTGACATTGGGAGATGGAATAGCATCGCCTTGTCCGACTTGTCCGTCGGTAGATTAGATATACCTGCAATTGGATCCCATTCGCTGTTTCAGGGAACCATACTTGTAACAATAAATAACTTCCATCTGAATGGAAATTATTCTCACTACAGTCAAACTGCTCCCTAAAATGGCTGGCAAGTTGCAAAATCCATTAAATCGTAGGAGAAAGTAGCACCGTGATTGGTGCTATACGTGTCTTACTCACCCCACTTAGCATTAAAACCGTAGACATTGTCAGTAGTGTCGTCCTGTCTGGGTCAGCTGCGTGCATATCATTAGACAAATTTCCAAGTCTTGCTGAATACAAATAGCATACCAGACACCTGTTGCTTCTGTGCCAGCTATCGGTTGGTGAAAACTGACCTCCTCAGCCTTCAGGGGAATATCTAGCAGGAAACGTGACGATGGATATCATTTGGCAATGGGTTACATCTACCACCGACATTCTTTATCATATATATCGCATGAGTCGTATCAAGTAACGGTCCACCCTCAGCATCTTCCAGTGCTCCGAACTCAATTGGACCAAGTTGGTTTGCCAACATAGGATTCCCTGGGGTTACGAAGCAACTACTAACTGAAAGCGAGCACCCATCTACATCACTGCTGACCCTAACCCCTTACAAACAATGCCGTGATGACCACCTGATACTAGTGACACAGCACTATTCTTTGGACTGTAGGAAGTATTTTTCTTCGAATCTGTTCGCACCGGAATGCACTACTAACATACTTGGTGAACTCATCATACATCGCGACATTCGCGAGATTTATGGACTTTCATCTTACTCAAATGTGATAAATTGCGACGGCTTTGCTACTGATAATTCAAGTTCTAACTTGGACAATTTTTATTTCAATTTTCTTGTGCACTTTCTATCCTGTGGGCCTTGTAAGTTATGCGTTTTATGCCATCATACACTGTTGAACTATTTGACAGCCTATAGGAAGGCGAGTCAAAAGTAATACTGCTTGGAAGATAACATCGAACAGCTCAAATCAACACTGTTCAACTGCATTTTCAATTCTTATTACTGAAGACTTATTTCAATGCGAGTATCTCACAGAGTACACAAACTTTTGTTTTGATCTGTGTGGGCCCATTGAAACAATCTAGTTGCGAAATGACAGATTTTCATTACCGTTGATCAAACAACTGGGGAGAAAAGTAGAACAGACTTACAAACATAAACGTGTCAAACTTCTGTCTTTGGCCATAAAAGCTGAAATGAACAATTTAAATATTGTGCATTCAGACCATTTTAGGCAACCGCGAGTATCGTGACCTATGGAGGCTTCTACGACAACTCTGGAAAGCATTCATTCAGAACACTTAACCCCGAGAAGGTAGCTAAGCAACGCCGAACAATGAACAATGATTTATGTCGGGGGGAAAAACAGTTACTTGACAAGTCCCGCAGAATGATGAGGGTTAAACTACAATTATCAAAAGATCGGTGAGTTATCCGTTTGAGCGTTTATCTAGCAGATACGCTGCTGAATAATAGTAGTGCAAGTGGGAATTGAATGTGAGCGATGTGGCAATATGGGGACAATTATAGTTGATGTATTACATACGAACAGTAAAGACAAGAATACTCACATCTCTCCCGCATCCCCAGGTTTACGTAACATGCTAATCCGGATTGCAGGGATAATTAATATCTTCCAAAGTTGCACAGTTTAGGCAACGAAGTGATGGGGGTCAAACGCAAGATCCAATCGCTTTTTGGAAATATCCAAAGTGCGGGAGGAAACAACGAAGTTTGGGAGAGAGTTCCAGAGTTAGCAAACCCCAAAAAATAATTCCGCCGGCATTCCAGGCGGCTAAACTGTGCACACAATTGCAGGGGTTTACCTCTGAGCTTGGTGTATGGCTGAGTTTCAGCAAGTGACGGCATACGTGATTAGGGTTAATCGATCTTTGGTAGACTAATATGAGATCACCGCGCAGCCTTCGGTAGCGGCTAATGAAAACTCCAAGTGACTTCAGCCTTTGATGGTAGGATAGATTTCGTAGACCTTTGACGCTCGTTGTGGCCCTACGTTGGGGTTTCTCTAGCATTTCTATGTCGCGCTTCAACCAAGGTTGCCAAGCATGAATGGCGTATTCAACGTGAGGGCGCACGTAAGAATTCTTCAGAATTGCGAAGATGGATGGGTCGAATCTTCCGAATGCTCTCCGCAGCAAGCCGACGTGCTGGTTTGCTCTCTTCGCAGCCGCGTCTGACTTGTTGAACAGTTGAGGTCTATTTGAATGAGCACTCCAAGGTCACGTTCTTGGGAAGTGGTTTGCACTACATGTGACCCAAGCCTATACACGTAGTCTCGTCTATAACGCAAATGAACCGTGTGACATTTTTCCACATTGAACGGTAGGGTATGCAAAACTGACCAGGTTGAAATTGTGTTGAGGTCAAGCTGGAGCTTCTCGTGGTCGTTCGGTTCTTTGATCGCACGCTATAACTTAATCTCATCCGCGAAGAGTTGGAAATCGGAAGTAATTTCCCACGCCAGATCGTCTATGAAAATCAAGAATAGACGGGGCTCGAGCACCGAGCCTTGTGGTACGCCGCACTCCACTTTGATTGCGTCAGATAGGGATTCGCGTACTCTCACTTCCAACCGATGTTCGTGCAAGAAATTGCCTACTCAACGCAGCAGTGGGTCAACATCGCCATAGAGCTGAAGTTTCTGGAGGAGAATTCGGTGGTCTAAGCGATCAAAGGCTTTTGAGAAGTCCAAGTAAATGACATCAACTGCTGTTTCACCAACAATTGATTCAGTCCAGCTGTTGCGTGCAGTTAACAAGATCGTAGTGCATGAGGGCTTTCGTTGGAAGCCATGTTACTCTGTTTCTATCGTCTTGTGATTTTCCAGATACTGCATGAGTGCATCAGCGAGGATAGACTCCATAACCTTGGAAAGCACAGGGAGTAGTGTTATCGGACGGTAATTGGTTGGGTCAGTGCGGCTACATTCATTAAGAATAGGAGTGATTACCCCCGCTTCCATATTGTTGGAATGTGGTTCTTCTCCATACAGCGCTGATAGCATATAGCCAGAGGTTCGTCAGCTTATTGGCTGCTGCCTGTAAAGTCTTCGGTAGAATGTTTTCTACACCGGGAGAGCTGACAATATACAGAGACAACAGTTTATTTGACCATTAGCATGCCTGTATAAGTTTGTGGTTCGTGCTGAATCTCTTCATTAACTCTAGCTGATGCGTCAGCTTGTCCTCGCGGTTCAAACTGACACAGAAGTTACGCTGTGCCACATAGGCAGTCCAGGTTTCGGGATTTGGGGAGTCCTTGTGAGCTCTCCATGTTAGTCTCACAAGGACATGCATTTACGTGTTCTGATCCTCAGAAATGACTTCCTTTTACTTTGATAATGGAAGGATTTCTGCTCAGACCCATGCGTTACCAGTGTGGTGAATGTCTGTAAAGTGTCCCAGGCGATTTCTGGGGTGCTTTCCGTTAAGAAGGTCCAAGATACCTCCTTAAGAAGCGCAGATAGCACGTTGTAGTGCGTGACGGTATATAATTTCACCTCCCCTTCCTCAGGATATTCCGCATAACATACATAGTTAAACATTAGAATCATATGGTCACTGCGACCGAGTGGTGTGCTTGTAATTATTTTGTCTACCATGATTTCTTCGTTGGTGAGCACAAGATCAAGTGTCGGCGGCTTGTTGGCAGTTCGAAATCTGGTGGGAGTGGTCACGTGGTCGTACAGAGGGTAGTTGGAAGTTACTTCTTGTAAACAGGCTTTGAACTGCATTCTATCGGTCACCACTATTTCCAGATCGTGCACATTAAACTCGTCTGCGATTAGAATGTGACTGCATGTTTTGCTCAAAGCAACCTGAAGAACGTGGTTTAGTTTGGAGTCCATTACAGACGTAGAGTTTGGTGGAAGGTAAATCACAGCTATAAGACATGTATCTGTTCTGTAACCATAGCCGGCACCAAAGCGAATCTGGGGTACGGATCCCTGGGTGGTCAATACCTTCACATCGGAGGTTAGCATTGTAATACAGTATTACGCTATCACCTCTTCCAGCTCCGTCATTCCGAAGTAGTGATACAACAGGTAAATTGACTTTAGAATCTGCAATATCAAGGCTTAACCAGGTCTCCATAAACATAATGAGATTCCGCGGTGGTGACGTCTAGCATTCTCTAAGTTCCGCCAACTTACTAAGAAGACCTTGGGCGTTAGTATACAAACATGCTAGTATTTTTGATGTTATAAGTGTGTGTGTGTGTGTGGACAACAAATTCGTGTTTACTTTTAAGCCGACCGTTCGTCGGTCGGCTACTAATCGATTTTTGGGTGGGTCTTTGGTTCTTGAACCTCAGTCAGGCTGCATGGTAGCATGGAGTATCCCAGATCGAGATGTCTCCTCGTATGTCCCCCTGTCCCGTCAGGTGTCACTAATGCCATACTGTCTACAAGTGTGCAGGATTGTGGAGGCAAATATTTTATTGTGGTGGCGTGTTCCAATGACGTGCTGATAACTAGTGGCCGTGCACCTGCTATCTTTAGTCTAATCTCGGTACGCAACCTGGAGCGATGCTTCAAGCAGCTATCCACTAGGACTTCTGTCATTCAGTGGGAGTGTAGCAAGGCTTCCAATATATTGGACCGCAACTCTTGAAGTTCGGAGATGAAGGAATTATCGTTAGTGATTTAGCTTTAACATGGTCCAGAGAGAGTGCTTCGCGGATGTAACACATTTGCTCTCAGTCATGTTTTTGTGCTTCGTGCTCAGGAGAGTCCAGTAGTTCAAGAACACCATGAACAAACACGGTTTACTTTTGTTTCGTTCGTAGAAAGTTCGCCATGGTTTTTCGCCTTTGACCGTCCTTTCCAAGGAATATCGGGTAGTATGCGTACCCCGCTCGATGAGGTGCGAAGATGAACTGCTGAGTAGGAATATCTCTGTCTCCTCAGTTGAATGCAGTTACTCGAAATAATCGGGGTTCACCGTAGTGCACTGAATTTGGGTGACGCGTTACACGTCGTAGCCCAGATGGGTCAACCCAAATACCAAACGCATCGCAGATGAAAGTCCAGCATCTGTGCTCATCAACTAACTTACCCTTTATTGTGCAAAAACTGAACTCAGGAACGTTGGTGCGCACGATCGGTAACGCACTGTGATTCTGTGTATCAAATATTGGTTTGAGTTTTGTGGCTGGTAACTTGGATTGTTTGGCGGGCAGTAAAGAAGGTTGTGAAAACGGCGTTGCGTCGCTCATGCTTGGTCCAGAAAATGGACGTAGTGGTGTTTGGTTAGGCGTTTGTATCGAGGCGATTGATAGGTATGTTAGTTGGCTCTGGACTGTCGGTATCAGTGTTGTGACCAACTCGTGAGATATGGCGTCTAGGGATGAGTTAATAGCAGCCACGCTGGATGTATCTTGTTTATTTAAAGGGTTAGTAACTGTCGGAGTAGGTAGCGCAGATGCCGGCGGGCGGTTAACAAGCCTGACTTTAGCCTTCGACTTAGGGACAGAGCCCTGATGGGTTCGTTGTAGATCAAGATCGGTGTTGTTAGGTTCTAATGGCAAAGCCCTGAAACTCGTCATCTGCTGGAGTTTTTCAGTCGGTTTCTCGCATTTTTTCTCGAGCGATATTATACATTTGAGTATTGGGATTACTCTGCATGTTTGGCAAAACCAGAGCGAAGCAATCAGGTTGATTTGTTTCTTGTACTGTAGTTGAGTTAGACCAGCACAGAAGGGGTGGAACGGAAGGCCGCAAAATCCACACATAATGTCTCGCTTAACTGCTCGTATACACTCCTGCTTCACACATTTACGGTTAGGTGGAATCAACTCCATTGAGGGCCGTTGTGGTAAAACGAACGCTGACCTTATCTTGTCCCGTGAGGGAGAGGGCAAGTGATGTTCGCGTTCTTTGTCTGCGTCGCACTGCAGACGTCGGTTGCCGTAGGTGAGTGCGCGCCCTGAGGACACACGTGCACGGAGTTTAGCTATCTTATTGATCCACACTGGTTTCTACAAGACAAAGCCGTTGGAACTGGCTTGTAGTGGGTGGATGACAGCGAAAAGTGCCAGCCATGGGCGAATGCCATTGAAACCACAGACTGAGTCGTAGTTTCGTTAGAAATGATCCTATGGATGTAATTCTAGGATCACCAGATAGCGCGGTGCATTTTTGATCGATTACAGTATCGTAGCAGTGAAAACTGTTAAAAACAATAAAGTGGCAAGTCTGGATAGAAGCACGAAGCGGGCTAACACAAAGTGTGTAGCACAAATCACTTTCCGTAGGAAATACTTCGTCAAAATATGCCCAATGAACACAGGGAATTATCCCGTTTCGAATGACTGCATGAGGACTGCGCTAAGTGAAGAGAAAGACATAAAACACTGTGACAGAATAGAGCACGTTTAATATGCGACCAGTGGATAGATGAGGAGTCACGCGAGTTCCGCCCCTCATCACCTAATCCACTCCCCCGCCTTCTTTCGCCATTACTGAGCCTCCCACTTTTTTCAATTCCATAATTGTCTACAAAAATCTCACAAGGCTGAAGCCAAAGAAGGCTAGTGGACCAGATGCTTTAACAGCAGTCGCTCTGAAAGAATGGGCAGGTGTTTTAACAGCACCTCTGATAGAGATCTTGTATCGGTACCTAACGATTGGTACTATCCCCGACATTTGGAAATCAGCCACAGTAACGATAGGTGGACCCCGAAAATTTCGGCCAGTTGCGCGCACTTCCGTGCTGCTAAAGTACTTGGAAAAATTACTGATCTTTCGTCTTTTCACAGGTACTCATGCTGATAATGCCAAGTATTTTGCCTATAAACCAGGGTGCTCTATACTTGATGCTGTTTCATATTGGTGCATTTAATTGCGTCAGCGCCGGACAAGGGGTTCAAGTGTACAGCTCTTATTTATGGATTAAACCAACACTTCTGGGAGCACTGATAGATCACTACTGCTGAATAGTTTGTTCGAGAATGAGTGTCCCTCCATGTGTGTAGTCTGATGCGATTTTACTTCACAAATCGCATCCACTTCGAGCAGCTGTGCAGCAAAAGTCTTTTTATTTTATCAAACTTCATAGACTGTAAATATGCCGATGACATCGTCCTGCAATGCTTTACTCTTTGAACTCCAACGGGGGTTAGACGGACTATTGGATTGATTTACTCTCGCTCCCACTCTCACAACCCTTCCGATTATTGTAACGCAACGTACTGATTCCTACATCCCGAAAGACTGCACTCCTTTGTGTCACGTACGCGAATGACTTCAATCTGTTTACTTCGGCCGTGCGCGGATTGGTTACCACACACACCAGCCAGCCAATCATCTAACACACGCCTCCGGTCTCGCGGCGTCAGTTTCCGTGACTCTTGTACCTCAATTTATTGAAAAACCTCCTGCTGTTCAAACGTCTTCTGCTTGCTGGGATTACGTGTCTCGGAAGCGTGCGTTACATGCTTAGTGGTACTACGTTTTACCTTATACACACCTCTCCGCCAGTGATTGTGGATGACCAAAAGCATACTTCGCACATCTACCGTGAAATATTTAGGCGTTTTCCTATCTCAAAACTTATCTTGATTTACACATTTTCTTGGAATAGTTAAAACATTAGTAGACTCTCCTTTTTATGTCCTTAGACTTAAAATGCTTTCCGTTTTTCGTGCTTTAATCCTAAGATTCGTAACAGCATGTACCATCCCGCATTAGTTAAACCATTCCCATGTTATTTTCCCCGGACTTCTTCAAAAAGATGAAGTTCTTCTTTTCCGCCCACCAACATTTAGTTCCTGATACTCTGGATTAAGAAAAGAACCGCCCATTGATTGTATTGTTAACAAACATATTGATACATGCAGCAACTTGTTATCCGAGACTTTGTACGCCATTTCTCACACTTTACATACTTTCCTAGTTAGCACTATATATATATATATATATATATATATATATATATATATATATATATATATATATATATAATGCTCCTGCGGATATCGAAACAACTCTTATACGGTCAGCTGATTATTGGGAAGCGGCACGTGGGGAAACCAAAGTTACGTTACCAGGACATGATTAAAGTGAGCCTCTCACGTTCTAACCTTGATTGCAGACCATGGGAATCGAAGGCGGTTGATCGGCGTGCATGGCGCGATCTAATCACGAAGGCAGTTGCCGAAGTGCGGGAGAAAGCCCTCATGCATGCAGAGAAGAACCGGTAAGTGCGGAAGCGGCAAGCACCGATGGGTGATACTCCATCGACATCAAGCGCATGGTGCTGTAGAGCATGCGGTCGCGAGTGACTTAGTCAGGCAGGCTTAGTGAGCCATGAGCGAGGCCACTCGGGACTACTGCCGAAGCGACGACGGGTTCTGCAGAGAACATAGGCAGAACCGGCGCAGCGTTTGTAGGTACGCTGCATCCGATTTACTAACCGCGTGGATGCATGCTAAGTCTCTTTATTTCAGGTGGTGGGTTTTCAATTTTGCCTTAATGCTTTTCTTTCTCATATAAATGTCTACCTGTACTCTATTCCATTAACTTGCACACCTCGCTTAAGCCAATTGTATTTGATTTCCATAACATTTTTGTGTTCGTGGCATTTCCGTATAGTATACTTTCTCACCTCGTGAACTTATCTAGGATTTGTTTTTAAACAACGTATTTCGTATAATCATTAACGTAAGGTTTATGTCACTGTTTCCTTATGCATTAATCGACTTATTTACTTTCTCTCTTCTCTCTCTCTCTCTCAAGTGATTGGCTGTTGTTTGATATCCCCGATGTGGCTGCGCTTGATGTGCATGTTGACAAGGTGCCTAACTGCCTATTACCCACTGCCTCGTCCATACTGCCTCCAGAAGACAGTTGGTCGTTGCTGGAGGGGACAGGGTGCACGGTCCTTGTGGCCGTGTTAGGGTCAAAGAGTGGTTCCATGCACAGTGTGGAGCGGACTACGGTCCAAATACAGCGTGCTTGCGTCTGCCTGTGAAGGAGTGTGGGCCGGCTCCGTTGATGAAACGTGGCTCCCATCCGCGGGCCTCCCGGTCTTATTCCTTCGGGTTTACACTGGATATGGGGTGCGTGGTTGGAGCTGTGGGTGACGCAGCGCCAACTACACTTGGTCCCTCTGTAGACGCAGGTGTCCTGTGGCTGGCCACAGTGACAGGCAAATCCGAAACCGGATGTCGCTAACCATATCCTCCACACGGTCTAAATGCAAAGTTTTAGGTTCCCGTACCGCTTCATCTCGAGACTTCATCCTGCCATATTTATCACGTTTACAAATCGACCCATTGGGAACGCAACGCCGCATTCGTGACGGTATGCTTGATTGAATCCGCAACTTTGTTTATTGTTGTCAGTCGTTATTTTTCAAAGACAGCTTTTTGCATTATATGCCGCAGTGTTATTGATATATTACTGAAAATGCGCTCATATGGGTGGATGAAGCCTATTTTGAATTGACTGGATTTACATGCGTAACCAACCAGACCATGAGTTAACAAAATACTTCCCGCCTACTTCAACACAGTTTGCCTGCTAATGTGTGCGGAACACGAGATGTTGTAATAAAATTTGCATTTGAAACTAAGCGTCGCGTTGCCGGTGACCTTACAGTGTTTGAACACTAGCGTGAACCAAATTACGGTTTTTGCATGTGTTAACGTATTAGAAATGACCTTACATCTTTGAAACATTTAAGTGAGAGATCACGAAAGAGAGCCATTCTCCCATGCAAATACTGTATGCCGTTTTACTTTACGCATCTCAGATTGCTTGATGGTTGTAGTATACAAAAACCCCGTGTATAAAGTATTATTAATCTGTACTCTGCCCTTAAAAGCCGAACACTGTAGCTATTTATAACCAAATGCAAGGTGTTGAGATGGAATTGCGTTAGAAGCGCAAATCATGTAAGCGAATACATTTTGGCATTGCCAAATGCCCACAGCATTCCATGGTCAACCGTGGAATGCTCTTTCGATTTTTGTCACTACTACTCCCACGCTAACCCCTTTTAAATAACGACATGACGATGCTTTACACCACCTACATTAGTTAAGCAGACTTCTCTTCATTGAGTGACGACATGGCTCAGGCAAACATTGTGCTCACCAGCCCCACGAACTCGCAGCAGACCGATATACCTTTGTGTTATTGTGGATATCATGGTGAGTCCACATATGCGTTTTATCACTTTTGTGCAACCTTTTTGTACTAATCTTATTCCCATAAACCATCCTACTGGACTTATCAAGCATTCGCTTTTACTCTCTGTATTATACCATTGTACTGTTTGGAGTGATCTCGAAGTGTCAACATGTTTACAAAACGCGTGTGTGCAACACGGTGCTGAACATTTCGGTCGGTGTGTGCAACTTATTTTCTCGAGACCTCGCTATCCTCTCATTTGCATCACTCACTGCTGAGTGCAATGTGTGTTGCGACTCTGTTCTCTCAGACTGTTCTGCATTTTGTATTCTGCTAGGTGACCGACCGGATAATTTGGGTTACGCGGGCAACATAGCTCTCCTGGAGTCGGGCTTTGCGCTTACAGAAGTACTTGTCTTCAAAGTGCAAAGCACTGCAACAGGACTGGGCCTAAATACCACTATTTCCTCTTGTGATTGAACAGCCATTAGAAGAGTTCAATCGCTTCACATGATAGTTATCGTCACATTACTGCGGAAGTTGATTCACTTATCAGCGGAGCCTTTGTAGTTATACAGAATCCTAATTATTCATGGAGACTAATCTATATTGGCCTGTTAGTCGAAACCATGAATAATGATTTACGATGGACAAAAACGCGACTGCTTGACAAGTCCCTTAGGATGACCGGAGTGGGGGTCATAAAATGCTTGTTTAAAATGACTGGAAAAAGGAAGGATCCTGGTTTAAGGTGAATCACCTAGTTATTCACATGAACACATGCGCTGGTCTACTCACCGTTACGTAGCGAAAGGGCCTAGTGAGCACACTGCGTCAATCCGTCTTCCGATACGAATGGACTGTGTGAGGTTATCTAATTAGGATAGGGTGTAGTGCAATGGCTTTTTAAAAGGTAGTTATGTGGGGGCGAAAACAGCGTGAGAAGAGTAGAGGGTTGCACGATCGGGATGCTCAAAGGGATAAGACGTTTAGTTCGCGATCAAGTCAATCATGATGTGTGCTCACTTTGAGCCGGTTGGCTCTCAGACTGGGTGTTGTGGTCGATTTGCAACAGATCGCGACAGGCATGGTGATTGGGGTTAGTCAACATTTGAAACACCATAATAAAGTCTCATACACGCTGGTATTCGCCTCTGTAGAAGCCTAAAGCTTACAGTCTGCGTCGATAGAGGAGGTCAAACAGTCCACTCACGATTTTCGTCGGTCTACGTTGCGGAGCTTCGAGCGCATCAGTATCATAGTTGCGCCCACGTCGCTGTTGTGATTGCTGCTGAGTGTACGACGAACCTGCTGCTAACGCGCAGCTGACCGTCATCAGAAATCTGTTGTGGTTTCCGTTGAATGTACGGATAACCTGCCTAAATCAGTTGCGTCGCCAGCAACCAGTTCAACCCACAAAGAAATAAGGACGCTAAGACCAGGCGGACCGAATGAATCGTAATTTATGAGAGCATAGCGCAACAAACGGATTGTAGGCACCTACTAACACAATACTATTGGAGATGCTGATTAATGTTAATTAACAAAAAGAAGGTTCGCGTTCATGGTCCAACTTGCCGCTGATCCCACATAGATTCGCGTCTTGATCTCGACTCGAGTTCCATCTCCAATTGTAGATCGATCCACACTTGCACCACTGTTATCCGCTTGAACGCTGGCTCTCTGTAACCGTCGACAGACCCGGATCGCGTACGCCATGCGGGGTCTCACGTAGGTGTTCGACATTTGTGAAAGGATTAATGGCCCGAACGCGATTCCGAGGTGGCCAAGGTGTTGACTGCCTCTTCTTTATCCTTTTACTTCTTTACTCGAGCGGTCCAGGTCACCTTGCACGATTACTCTGAGGTCACCTTCCAGCTTAGCATATTGCAGCAGCTGATCTCACAGTCTATATGAGTACACTAACGACGTATGTCCAGAAGTTTGCATTTCGTCAGGCTAACCTGGAGCCAGTTTTCGGATGACTATGTCTAGGCCCTGTCCAGTTCTCTTTGTAGTGCCGCATGGTCGTCAAATGTCTTGATGTCATGCCAGAGCTTGACATTGTCTGCGAATCGTAAGAAGGCCGACTGGAGTTTGCTTTCAAGATAGTTGATGAATACTAAGAAGAGACGTGGTCCCAGTACCGTTCCTTGGGGCACACCAAAGTGGACTTCAATTGAGTCACAGATTGAGCTGTGGACTCTCACATTCAGCTGCGGAACTTGTTTATCCAACCTAGCACAGGGTCACTGATTCCATAGCTTCCAAGTTTATGAAGTAGTATGTGATGTTCCCGGCATCGACTGCTTGTCTGGCATCGACTGACTTCGTCTATCTATCGGTGAAGCACCGACTTCAGCGGAATTCATGCTGCTGTGACACTATCATGTTGTTGCTCTGAAGGTGTCCCATGAGCGCCTTTGCGATGTTACCTCTCATAACTTCGGATAACACTGTGAGGAGAGTGTTTGCGAGGTAGTTAGAAGGATCTACACAATTCCCGCTCTTGTGAATATGAATGACTGTTTACTGTTTCCACGTTGTGGGAACCACCTGCATTTCCTCAAGGCTTCGTTGCAAGTACCGAGCCTGTGGTTCCTCAAGGTTCATAGCGACTGTTTTTAATGCCTTCAGTCTGATGTTGTCCACACCAGGAGAATTGTGCACGCGCAAGGATGGTAGCTTTTCATCACACTCCCAGCAGTGAAGATTACGTGGCTTCATCCTGGGAATGGAGTGAGCTGTGTAGAGGATGGTTAGGGTTGATGCTTCACTTTGGAAAGTGTGGGTGAACTGTTGCCGAAGCGGTTTAGCCGCATCTTGTGTAGTGAGCACCAGATTATCTACTGTGGGTAGATCTGGGATTCCGCGCTACACTCTCCGGGTACTGAATCTCCTTGCCAAGTCCTATTGACGTTTGAGTATGTCTTCGCGGACCAATTTGACACTGGTTTCCCTGAGTTATGTAAGTATCCCAGGCCTGCGCATCCAGACAGGCTTTATAAGTGCGCCAGGCGGAATCTCTTATAGCCATGCATTTTCGTGTCTGGCTCCTCAGGAAGGAATTCGTTTGCTTCAGACGAAAGACTTTGGTTTCCGACAATTCTGTCACTTGCCCGGTGAACAAAGTGATAAATTACTTCCAGGCGACGTCGGGAGGCTGCTCAGCTCGGAAGGACCACTTGGTTTCTTGAACGAGGTCAGAGAGTGCATCCTAACGGGTGACAACGTGAACTACCTCGCTGCTTTCACAGATGTATTCCGCGTAGCAGATGAAGCGGAAAAGCAGCGTCGCGTGTTCGCTACGACCGATCGGTGCATTTATATTCACTGCATCAATCATTAATTCCTCGTTAGTGAACACAAGGCCTAAGATAGATGGTTTGTTGTGATTCCTGAGTCTCGTGGGAGCGGTGACGAGGTTGTGTAGTGGTATGTCTGCGATTACTTCTTACAGATCGAATTTGTATTGTTCGCTTAGCGAAGCTGGGATTTCGCTTACGTGCCTGTTGAAGCCCACGCCCAACCAAAAGGACGTGACTCTGTGACCGCGCCAGGGTTCGCTTCATAGCAGACGCCATGCGGTGATCCATTTCCAGAGTGGGCTTGGGAGAGCGGTAAATTACTGCAGGTAAGCACACAGCACCACGTTTCAGGTGCAGGCAGCACCAGAGAAAATCAACAGCTTGCATATCCGGATGGTCGATGATATCAGTATGCAGGTCATCTCGGTAATACAAGAGCACTCCGCATCCTGTGCTGGATCGATCGTTACTTAGGAGAGTCATGCCAGGCGGGGCTATCTCAGCATCTGTGATGTATTTTTTTAGCCATGTTTCAGTTATCATGACTTTGTCTCAAGAAGTGGAAGCCTGGCGAGTACGAAGCACGGTTAACTTACTGAGGAAGCAACTGAGGGCCTCAGAGTTTAGCAGGGTATTTGTGGATGTGGCTTCTGCGTTGGAGTTTTTGCCTACCTATTGGGGCCGGCCGGCCGTCGATCGTTTTTTGTTGTACCCTAATCGCTGACCTCGGAGCAATTCCAGGTTTGTGATGTAGAGATCTTAGCGTTGGCAGGTGGCTGCATAACTAACTTTCCTTCAGCTGACGGAGAGTTTTGACTTTATCCCTGTTATGAGCGACACTCGGGCGAGGTATCATACAGGGACTGCAGATTCAGCATTATGTCACCGATTTGTGACCGGGTGTCTTTCGACTTTAAAGCATTTCGCATGGCAACTTCTTGCACAGCTTAGCACGTTTCTATCCCTTTTCCTCCATGGTTTGGTTTACAATGTCTCTTTTATCACTCGTGGACCGCGACTTCTGTAGTTAGGCGATAGTTGTAACCTGGTGTTTGAAATGGGAATCACATTTTCGAGTTCGAGTACTTCACGGATGAAGAGCTGCTAATCATCCCAGTCATGTGCTTGAGCTTCTAGCTCGCTGGGACAAGGAGCGAGTTTACGTCTTTTTGGTAGCGGTAGTCATCCACGATTAATTTGCGTTTCTGGCATTCGCTCCATGGAACATCAGGATAAATGCGAACAGTGCATTGTTGTTCGGAAGCGAGTGGCTGATAAGTGAACGGACTGTGCATCATCTGACTGAAGCGGTACTTGGATTATTCGTTGTTCACCGCAGCCTGCCGAGGTTGGATGACGGACGTGGCGCATCATACTGGACGACTTTGCTTGGACTCCAATTAATTGACACATGGCATCCCATTGTCTCTAGTCGTTTAGCAGCTTTCCATTGGTGGGGTTTATCTGGGGTTCAGACACATTCGAGCATATGACAGTATAAGAATTATGATGCTCTCTAATCTTCTCCATTTTGTGGGAGTGTGTAGTTGTTTTCTTAAGTCAAACAACTGGTGGAATACTAGGTCCATTGGTTGTATTGGTGGCCATAACTGCTCCTAGTTTGACAGCGGTCGAAGCTATGGTGGACGGTGCCTCTGTCATGTGGTTGGTAACAATGGAGGCGTATGTTTTTGCTCCCTCAACAGTGTTGAATGTGCCGCGAAGCTTTGATGAACTGTTCTGTCCGAGTGAATCATTAGAAGCGGCCCACCGTACCGTGGCAGAAGTCAGCGTGATTGTAGTACCTAAGTCTCGGGCATTTTTCTCACTCCCGTCTTTGCTTCTCGGTTCCGAGTTAGACTTTGATGCTGTACATCCATCTCGAAGCCCTGATCCCTTTAGGTTCAACGCGACTGGTCTTTCGGCAGTTGCTCGGTCTACAATCCCTGCCAGCCTGGCGCACTTCTGCATCAGAGTCACTTTACATCTGCTGATTAGAATAGCCATACTCTTATTGCGGAACCAAACGGAATCGGAGCCAGTACTTAGAATGGACATTTTACAACAGTTAACGCTTTCTATTCCAGTTCGTGCATTCTTAAAACCGCTTCCGCAATAAACCTTCAGCTGCGATGCTTGGGGCTTGGCTCTACGTGGACAGGCAGTGCGTGCCATGGTGATCGCCAGTTCAGTTATTTTACGGTATGTAACGCTGCGCTGAGACCGGTGTTACTCTATGGCTCAGAGACCTGGTCACTTAGCACTTAAGACATTAACATACAGATCGTCTTTGCGCACCGGTGCTTTCGGGATATTGCTGACATCTGGCTGCAACACCGCCTGAGCAACACTGAGGTCCATCGGTTGGTGTTTTCCAAAGAACCCTCTGATGCCTCACTAGATTGCCCTTTACTCTTGAACCGTTTACGTTAACCGGGTCATGTCTTACGTATGCAAAGGATACTATATGCTGTGGCCATAGGAAATCAGGCGAAACTGCGAGGTTACCATTCGGTGACGTACCACGAAGGCGTGAACACAATGATCAAGAGACATGGTTAGTCTAACGCGTGCCACTATCGTGGATGGGCGGAATCAGTAGCGCTTCTGAATTCGGTTCCGCGCAACTAGCCGACAATGACCCATCCCGATTAAGTTTATCCGCTTTCCTAATCCCCTTTTCCATCTTCTACTTACGCCGCAGCTCTTTTTCCTCACTACTTTGATTGATTTTTCATCGCGACGCCAGATATGGTAGCTGAATTCACAGCATTTTGTATCCAAATCACTGTTGTGTAACCGAACTGCATACTGGTTGGGTCGTCTCTCGTATGGTCATACCTCCTCTTTTCTCCTCTTCCGATATGCCCATTTGGCTTAATTTGTCCGTGTTACAGTCCATTGTGAACACAGTCGCTCTGCAACTGTATGCCTGTGTATTGACAACCAACTCCGAAAACGAATACTGCTGACCGTGGGCGCACGCAGAGTGATTTCCATATTGTTGACAACCGCATAAAACTGCAGCTACTTCCTCCTCCCCTTCGGGTGATGATACCTGTACACCGCGTACTCCTCGCATGAATTATTAATGCCCCTCTCTGTTCACCGGAGCAACTCCGAGACACAGTTTGTGGCCAATGATTGCTACCGATCGATAGTTCAGCCGATCACTTCAAGGAGTTGGTGAGAGCTTAGCACTGCTTGAAAAACTGTCCATCATGGGGTTTGACCCTCAAACGGACTAGCAAATACAACTTGGAGGTGACACTGAATACGGACACGTAGTAGCGCGCGCCAAGTTTTGGCATTTTGGAGATGCTGACATTTTTT
>OX104065.1:116004693-116033454 GCA_944474145.2 Dicrocoelium dendriticum
TGCTTTGGGCTTGGCTCTCCGTGGACAGGCAGTGCGTGCCGTGGTGATCGCCAGTTCAGTTATTTTACGGTATGTAACGCTGCGGTGAGACCGGTGTTACTCTATGGCTCAGAGACCTGGTCACTTACCACTTAAGACATTAACATACAGATCGTCTTTGCGCACCGGTGCTTTCGGTATATTGCTGACATCTGGCTGCAACACCGGCTGAGCAACACTGAGGTCCATCGGTTGGTGTTTCCCAAAGAACCCTCTGATGCCTCACTAGATTGCCCTTTACACTTGAACCATTTACGTTAACCGGGTGATGTCTTCCGTATGCCGGTCGACCAGCTTTCTCAATCGACACTATATGCTCTCGCCACAGGAAATCGGGCGAAACTGCGAGGTTACCATTCAGTGACGTACCACGAGGGCATGAGCACATTAATCAAGATGCATGATTAGTGTAACGCGTGCCACTATCGTGGATGGGCGGAATCAGTAGCGCTTCCGAATTCGGTTCCGCGCAACTATCCGACAATGACCCATCCCGATTAAGTTTATCCGCTTTCCTAATCCCCTTTTCCATCTTCTGCTTACGCCGCAGCTCTTTTCCCTCACTACTTTGATTGATTTTTCATCGCGAAGCCAGATGTGGTAGCTGAATTCACAGCATTTTGTATCCAAATCACTGTTGTTTAACCGAACTGCATACTGGTTGGGCCGTCTCTCTTATGGTCATACCTCCTCTTTTCTCCCCTTCCGATATGCCCATTTGGCTTAATTTGTCCGTGTTACAGTCCATTGTGAACACAGTCGCTCTGCAACTGTATGCCTGCATTGACAGCCAACTCCGAAAACGAATACTGCTGACCGTGGGTGCACGCAAGGTGATTTCCATATTGTTGACAACCGCATAAAATTGCAGCTACTTCCTCCTCCCCTTCGCGTGATGATACCTGTACACCGCGTACTCTTCGCATGAATTATTAATGCCCCTCTCTGTTCACCGGAGCAACTCCGAGACACAGTTTGTGGTCAATGATTGCTATCGATCGGTAGTTCAGTCGATTATTTCAATGAGTTGGTGAGAGCTTAGCACTGCTTGCAAAACTGTCCATCATGGGGTTTGACCCTCAAACGAACTAGCAAATACAACTTGGAGGTGACACTGAATACGGACACGTAGTAGCGCGGGCCAAGTTTTGGCATTCTGGCGGTTCTGACATTCTTTAACTCCCCGCACTATGTTCCCATAAATCGGTATTTGAGCCCTACTCTGCTTAGAATGTGTTGTCGGCTTATAGAGATATCCTCCCTACCATCCACACTACGGGGGCCCGTATGGTAATAGTAAATCGCGAGCTTTAAATCAAGTCAAGAGTGTATCGTCTATTGTCTGACAACACGAGACACTGACCTGAAATCTGTGTCGCCATGAGTCAAAATCCAAGGTATTCGGATGAATCTATTGTTGCTCCTGGGTCCCGATAGAATGAAAGGACTAGTTACAACCTTTCTCGTAGTATGGTAGCTAGTTAACAATAACTTGTTACGGGGAACTTACTTGAAACTCGCCAATTTCCATTTCTACCCTACTAACTAAGTGGGCAGCAAAAGCCCGAAGATATGACGGCATTACAGTAGTAGACGGCGAAAAAATTGCACGGTTGATTTACTTTTACAATGTGCTGCAAGACACATGTTGACTTGTCCAAGCGGTCTGAAATTCATTTCGACGCTTTGTGAGAGGCGTTTCATATTGTGGTCTTAGCAAAAGTAGCGTATCTGCACACTGGCCCCATCGACCCAGCCTCCACATGTTCCGATTTCATTTGCGCGTTTGTGCGCACTAGTCTCCTCTCATGTGCTCGTTCTGTTGGCCTAATCAGGCCAACTGCTGTAACGATTTTCCTCGGCGAGGCCGAATCGACACGCTTAACACACATTGCTACTATGTTACAATATCTCCTCATTTGCTAATACCATTTAGATTTTTCGGTGAACGCACATCTAATCCACTCGCACCCATCCCGTTTGCTTTGTATGGAGCCTCGTGACGGTTAAAAGTCACGTTTTCTCTGCTGTCTATTACCAAACTAGGCCCTTTAATCCACTATATTTGTAGTGGCTAACCAAGCTGCTTACCTTATATCCAACATCCCTTTCAGTTCGTTCCCTTCCGCGACTTTCACGATGCCAACTCTGTGGAGGAAAGCAAGCGTCGATTGTCCAAAGCGGTTCTAGCCGAGATTCCCGATCAGCTGGTGTCTTACATGCGGATGCAAGGCATCATCCCGTTACGCACTCTGGAACTTGGCTTCAAGACCGACCCTACCAATGGTCAGCGCACATCCTCCAGACCTTCGTCTGGAGGGGGCTCGTGGCCACCATGTCCCACCTCTATTGCTGTTCCCAGCGCCCCTCCTGAACGTTGATCCTTCCTCGTTACTCTGATTCACGTGCAACAACCAAGCCCCCTCTGTCTGCAAACCACCCCCCCCGATGTTTTGTCAATCATCATCTATGCTCAAAGTATCCAATTGGCGTAATCTTCCCTTGTCGCTCAAAATGCACATCTGCGATCTGGCCAGATTTTATTGTTTGATTTCATCTTCGTCTACCTTTTCACTAACGTCTAACGTTGTCCGCATTTGTCACCACCAACTTTCTCTTCATAGTGTTTAATTTCCCTACCGTGCAATAATGATGATACTTTTACCGCCGCTTTCTCACCGTGACCCTTGTACTTTTGTCTTTTTTATGGTGCTGCTCGGTTGGAGTCACCGTACACCCTACTGAACTGACTGTATAAATGTATTCTACTCGATATTGTTACTTTTCTAGGGACAATGGGGATGGTGATTGACACTCTTTTCGATCTTGATTCTTTCGCCGAAATAGGGTCGATCAAGTTTGCATGTTTTAGATCCACATGTTGGCGAAGGTGAGCTATACGAGAGCTGAGCAGTAAGTTTCTGGATACGCAGTACACACATTAGGTACAGATGACCTGGCAAGAAAAATGGGAACTGTAATCCATTCTGAACATTGTTCAGTGCTTTCAACTCATTGAACCCTATATCAGCATTTCAGCACAGCTCACAAAGGTCTCTATACTCTGACTATATGGAACTCAGTCGATATTACTGGAGGAGGATGATTTTCAATGACTACGAATGTGGTTTAAAGTAGTACCAGAGGGTTGAGCGATTGCGTGCTGCGTTTGGTGATGTTGCGCCTTCAAGGATCACCTTATTTGAGTGGTTTACAGAATTCAAGTGGTCCTTGGATGATGAGGCACGGTGTGGTCGACTTGTGGAGGCCACCACAGCGGACAAGATTGTTGTTGTGCAAGCGATACTGGAGGACGCGCGGGTGACTGCTGGGTAGAGCCATCGGGATCAATCCACACCATCCAACATGAGAATCGCTGACTCAGAAAGGTTTGCACACCCTGGGTACGCCATCATCTCAATGAGGACCAGAAAGCAGCTCGGGTAAATTGGTGCCGCACTATGCTTGACAAGCTTGTTGGTGGGCTTTCCAATGTTGTTTGGGATATCCTCAGTGGTGGTGTACAGCTTAGACCCAGAAACCAAGCAACAATCGACTTAGTGGACGGTCGTTAGTGGGGCGCCGGCGTGAGTGCAGTGTGTCCAAGCAGATGGTGACTGTGTTCGTGGTCAAGCTCGGTGTTGTGGCTACTGTACCGCTCGTACCGCAACGCACAGTCAACTGTGACTGGTATGCCACCCATTGTCTGCTACTAGTGCTGGCAACTGTAGCCAAGCGTCGTCCAAGGACTCGAGCACGGGAGAACTTGCTACACCATGACAACGCACCTGCACACAGGCCCCATGTCGTCGTAGGTTTTATGGCTAGGGAACGCCTCCAGGAGGTTGGTCACGCACTCTACATTCCAGACCTGGCCCCGTGTGACATTTTGCGTTCCCAAATGTCAAGCACATAATGCGTGGAATCCGCTACGAGTCTACAGAAGCTGTAGTAGAGGCCTTTGTTGAGCTGCTTGAAAAGTTACCCGCTTCGGTATGGTCTAGTTGCTTCTCCAAATGTTTTGTGCGCATGGATCTGTACATAAATAAGTAAATAAAGTTGTGTGTTTACCGACAGACGGTACACGGCCCCGGAAGAGCGAGCGATCATTTGTATAGTGAATACGTTTCATAATAGTAAAGAAAATTTTATTAATATAATTGCGGATCATGACTTTTTGTCCTTGGGTCCTAGACCCGTGCACCTCATATGTAACATTTACGGACGTTTGTATCATCAGGAGTAGATAATAAGAAGTACTACTAGGCTGCAGAGACACAGGATTTGGTATTGTATCTGCTCATATGTTTTTCATACCTGCTTCTGTCAATGTTTCTAGAGTTTGCTGTGAGTCAAACATCTACAACACATTTGGTATAGCGAAGAAGTTCTGAAGGAAATTCGAAACGTGACATGGCTTGTGCACATGCGTATCTGTAGGGGTAGTTTGTTTCACAGATCAGTGTATCTCACTAGGAAGAAATTCGACCGAGTTTTATGACTTGAAAGGTTTGTACGTATTCAATAGTTGCCATCAGGTGTGGGGTAGACTGCGGTCTTTCGTAGTTCAAGTGCGGTACTGTCTGCGTAAATTTGTTGGTTTATAATGTTGTAAAACAGAACGAGGTTGTTCTTTAGGCGTCTCAGCCAAAGATGATCCAATTGGAGTTTTCAACAGCGATCATAATAAGTCAGGTTTGAGCAGCGCCCCCTGAACAGCTTGGTAAATGATTGTTGGGCATTTTCCAGAGCCGTTCTACCTTTCTTTCTCAATTGCCTGTGAACAATAGTACAATATTTCAGAGTCGGTCTTGAACGCTGGTGGAGTTTACTTCGAGAAAATTTAATGCTTATTTTGTTGTAATTAATAAAACTTTTTGTGCACCCAAAAATCTATTGATCTATCCTCCTATCTAAACGAAACTCATTTGCTAAATAAGTGTATTCGCTCGGAACCGACTGACTAGCAACTGGGGCGACGGGAAAGATCCAGGAACACTTTTGATTCTGTGTAAATTTTTTATGCCTGGTGGATGAATCGTCTGAAATCCAGTTGGAAGCTCAACTTGCACAGCAGCCCCTGGACCTTTAGATCATGTCCCTCCTCGTATCAGGTAAGGTCCTTTCGCATTATCTCTGCCATGTCCTCGATTGATCCGCTGCAGAATTCACACAAATGATCGGGGTGGAGTCAAGTAACACCAATCAAGACAGCTGGCTAACAGGCATACTGAGGAAAATACCTCGACAGGATGGGCAGTTCAACCTTTGCAGACACTAGGGGGTGTGATGGTACCTGGCAATTCACGCGAACGAAACCAAAGTGACTACTTTTACAAAGACCGAGTCATCGGGGGGGGGGGGGGGGGTTGCGGGGTTGTGACTCAGGCACGCTTTTGTTCCGGGTCAAAGGGAAGTAATTTTACTGCACGCGACACTGATTCGGAGCGGACGACACATCAGGTGATGACAGTTGCTGGGCCGAGCGAGCGAAACAGACAGCCGGTTGGTGAAAAGCCAATTAGCACCGCTGACACAACAAGCTGCCCACATTTGCGAGGATTGAGTGAACGGACTAGGAGTGGTATAAATAGCTGTGAAGGAACGATGAGCGCGAGCCCATAAACTCAGTCAGATAGCTGGAAAGAATCAGCCATTGAAAGCAAGTTTCAGTGAAGAGTGACCAAAATTTATGTACCATATAAAATGTCTCAGTGTTCTTTATTAACCGATTTGGATCGGTCCCCAGCCTTCGCTTTGATTTTGAGAGGGCTACTTCGACAGGGAGGTCTGTTAACAAACGTAAATCCTAGTCTCCATTATCGATCGCTCTGTGCTCTCACCAGATGCCGGTGATCAGACACTAGCAATCCTGTAATGTCTTCAGTGCGCAGCACTCTGATCCACACAGTACAACTGGTCACACCCGGCATTGTAAACTTCCACAAAGCCACAAACTGATACTGCGCTTTTTTTTTACAGGTGGCTGATCCATTTAAAATTGCGCAATCTTTAGCAGTGTGTGATAACCTCTTTGGAGATGCATCCGCCGCAGGGGATACAGCAATTTAGGTACGTAACTGCTTTCAACAATTGTCTCGCGATAGGGAGAACTGGAAATTAGTCGACCCAGTTTTGTGGCCTAACTGTACAATCTGACGATAAAAAGCGCAAACCTGGGCACGCGAAGTGACTCGTTTGTTTCTTCAACCTCGATTAATTGATAGTTCGATCCGATCCAAAGGAGTCCATCCTATATGCACACTAATTTTGGTATCTGAACAACTAACCAGACCTCAGAAGAATTAGAAGCTCGAATGGACACCGGTTCGAATCCGCGTAGACCCTCGCGGTATACTCAGCCCGCGCGCGAATGGTGATGGTCGCGCGGCAGCGAAGCGCCGTTACGGCGTACACTTGGTGATTACTTACTTGCTTGCTTACTTACTTATCACCTATCCCGTTCGAATGTACTACACCATCATGGTCTCATCAGTGGACGGGGCAATATTGTTCAGGAAATTAATCCAGACGTGCTATCTCCCACTGGATTCAATAAGTGCACTGGTTTCCCGGCTCAGCTTCCTACCCACTTGTACGATAAATGATCGCTGATTGCTAGAGACGTGCCATCATTACACCAGTGTGCATTGGTGATTTTTGTATTTGTGGAAGTATAATGCCAAAAGCCCACTTTGCGGATTCAGATCAATTTGCCCACCTTAATTCCAGGACTGGTAGAACAATTAGTCTCCTACACTCCTTAGATGTCATCATTAGGCGGAAAGGACAATCACCAGCCTATGCACATTCTTCACTAGTGCAATGCTTTCAACTGCCTGAGCGGTGAAGTTTTCGTGTGATCTACTACAGTCTGCAATTCAGACTTCCGCAATCTTCCTGCATTAGTTCCTCATGTATATTCAGTTTATCCGGTTAAGCAACGGAACCTCCTCACCATTGCCCGAAAAGCCTAGTTTCTTCGGATGGCCACGTTATTTCGATACCTTCATCTGCTGGATGATTTTACTTGAGATATGCAGATACCATGGGTTTGGGTCTCAACTACCTGACTATGGTCTTTCCAGCAACGACACAAACCCATATGGATAAACGCCATGTTATCCAAAATCTAGTCACCTGTCTCTGATTGCATCGATATACTTCTCGCGCTACACAAATGAGATCGTTATCACTAACTCATCCTTCAGATTCAGATCGATGATGAATAGTCTTTGGATCAACACGAGACATAATGATCACACTGTGCGAACGAAGTATTCGCGAAAGTTAGAGTGTTGTTGTTTGTACTTCTCATCTGGCATCCACCTCCGTCGTCCGCCATTCGATCCATTGAAATTATTCTGCACGTGTCCCACCCCATTGGAAATACCGTTCTTCAGTGGAGTTCCAAGGTCTATTGAATAAGCATTTTATAGCAACAACCAAGTTACCTTAACATATACGATAACATTCCAGAGCCGATTTACGTTGAGGTTACAGTGCTCACCTATATTGAATCAGTCAGTAGATTGCTTTGAGCGCTCTGATGTCAGCCACTCTCTTCACAAGGTATTATGCTAACGTATATCCACATCGCTAATAAGAGGAAAGTACGAAACGGTGTGTGCACTCGGTCCAGTGATCAGTTCAACAACCTTATGAAGTCGAAATATAACGTTGATCTTTTTTCTAAACTGGATCGTACATCCTCCTATTACACAAGCAGTACATACGTACACAAACGCATAAAAGTTAATTTTTAAGCTTTGTGTACAAATACACATATACTCTCAATTGCGTAACGGACAATCAACGATCAACGTCTTTAGCTCACTATGCTAATAAATCAACTAGGTAACTGTCGACGCAAACGATGATTTCTTGAATCACATTTCTTGCCTGTGTACGAAGAGGCTATTTAAGGACATGGTATCCCTTTTCCGATTTTTCTCCACGTTCCTATGCAGAGTTTCCCGCATGCGTAATTTGAACACCCGCAATATTAAGCATTTGTCTTTTCTTCGCGCCGTTCACATATCTTTGAATCCTTAAGGTCAAATATTTCATCGCTGACAGACTACCGATGAGCGAACCGCTGCGCCGTAGCTTTTCCGCATTCTGCCGCACATCTTCTCTTAGCTACCTTTTTCATTACGATTGCAAATCTTGTCAACTATGTGGCGATGGTGCCAATCCTAATCTACTTAATCATACGAAACGGGAACAAAAAACCGTAAAATAGTGATCCTTAACTTTGCGCACGGTAGGAGAAATGTACGTTTCGTTTCCTCGACCCAGACCGTGCGTAAAATTTAGATTCACTAGTCAACAGCCTCATACGATTTACTTAATCTATGCTTCATATGGTCGCTACACACCTGGTGAATTTAGTCACCAACACAAGTGCTACTCGCCTAACTGGTATTCATTAGTAATAATATTCGTTCGTTACCCTTACCCAAGGCGTGCGTGTGAGCTGAAGCTCAGTGCGCACTCTTCTGGAGCGCATCGAAACCATTGTTGATTTGACTTAGATTCGTGCGGCTCAATGCTTCCACATCAAATGATGATGAACATACTGATCTGAGGTGTCCTGCGTGACAGGGTTATGTCGACGACGTAGCGAATGGAAATGGAGTGTATATGCCCAATAACTAGGGGGTCACTAAGTACGCCGTGTGAAGCAAGCTAAACTTTTACCTGGGGGAGTATGTCCCATGTGTTAGCGAATTTCCAAATCCTGAAACGTCAAACGAGGAGAAACAAGAGATCCACGACTGTACGAAATGGAACCCGGCGATGCGGGTCTTGTGAATAAGAAATATAACCTGTCTTTTGGCGACACTTAAAGACACAGTACCAAGGCATTAGGTGTGGACGTCGAGGAAGATGTCCTGAGACGATTTCCACCATAGATGGGCTTTGTCAGTGAGGCAAAAGATACAGGAAAAGGATTGCGGTATACTCTTTTTAGCATCGTCAACAACCGTTTCAATCAGAAGGCCTCGCTAGCTGTTGCATCTACGATACCGATGAAATATATGCCGCACTAACAAGTTCGCTCATACAAATGCTGGAATTCGCCGTCTCCAGAACGAAAATCCGTTTGTTGCACTAGCATTGCCAAGACATTGAATCTTAACGGTGCACTGTGTTAGGGTGAGCTTCCGTGTCACTTACCTAGCACATCCTGATTGCTCATTGGTTGTTTGCATGCGCATCTCTCCAGATCAGCCTTTTGCTTTTCCCATGACTACACAACCCTCGCGGAGTATTTGGCAATTGTATATCAGCCCAGCGGAAGCACACAGAACGGTGGCCTTGTATTTGACTGTCAATAAAAGGAAACTGCAAATGTCGCCCTTTGCTAACAACGTCCGCCAATACTTGACTAGTCAGGTGGGGATATCCAGGACTGTTTATCCGAACCCGGGACTTCTCGGTCCTGTTATGGTGGCCGGAAATCAGTTATCGGGTTCTCAGGCATCCTAACCTTTGCAGTCCACCCCGAAGCGAACCCCTCGGTCAGTAGGTGCCGTGTTCGGTGGGATCGAGACAGAACCATTTAATTCGAGTACACCACATATTTGGTATAGAAGTAACTGTTAATAGCTCAGGTTGTTCAATTTCATTTCCTGTCATTTTTGCCTCTGCTCAAATTCCTCTCAGTATAGTTTTCAACCAAAAGTTCGGTACGTTACCACATTCCGGAGCTATGTTACTTATGCTGATCCGTCGGGATCTAGGTCTAGAAGTGTCTACTACCGCATTCATACCTTGTACTTGGTTCCGTTAATGGCTCTGTTCTTGTATTGTCTTCTGCACTGCTATCGGCCCAACATTTCAGCTCAGCTTGCCTCCTTACTTCCAATTTTCTTGGTTTAGGTTTTTTGACACCAAATCAACATTTACGATCAATAAATCGGAGTAGGCTTGAAAACGTCTTGCATTTACATTATCTCAGATGATTTTGAGTACAAAACGGATTTTAAGCATCCATTATAAGAAGGTTTCGCCCTTGACGAAATAGTTTCTCCACATCTGGCCTACACTAATACTTGAAAAGACGCAAGCCTGTAGTAACTATAACCGATTGCGCTGATGTTTGGATAGTCCCTCAATGGTCATAGTGCTCTCGTGTCATTTTTCCTGAGCAGTTTCAGACGGTTTACACTCAGTTGTCGCGATCGATGGATCATTTCACTAGGTACAACGCTTTAACTACAGGATTGCTACTTGATTCGACTGTTTCCAGACATCCGAAATCCTTCATTAACTTAGTTACTGTTGTTCCAAATGACGGGCTTCATGCACTCAGCAGGGACCTTCCACAGCTGCTATTTGTATCTACACGTTCTGGATTTAAAGTCACGACCCCGTAGAGCCGTGCCAACGTTTACCTTAGCTTTCACATTTAGTTGGTAACCCTCTGAGGAACACAAGCCCATTCGTGAACGATTGTTAATAGTACTTGTTTATCTGATTCATTTCATTGCACGCTAATGTACTGTTTTTGTGTGGGCAATATTCCATAACAACCTGCTATCGACTGACTTCTCTTTCAGTACATCTGCACCGATAGAGTAATTGTTGAAAATGAATCCAGTTCTGGTGTATATAAGTTAACTTAAGCAAAAGGGAAAGGAATGCAAATTAGCGCAAGACGACTGCCCATCTTCAACTCCTGTCCGATGTTAAGCCGAGGGATTTGAAAGGACTGGTTGATGGACGAGTTCAATAAATCCGTATGGTCCAACCAATATTCGTAAACGTGCAAGCCTGCCGTCACTGTAATCGACTGAGCGAATTGTTGCATGCGTCACTTCAGGTCGTAGCAGCTGCAGCAGAAAACGCATATATCTATCATAAGCGGATAACATTTTGAGAGAGTAAAACGCGTGTGTCAAAACGAGCACTCATTCTGATGCGGTAATAATATTATAATGATCTGTTTTTACGCATTCAAGTGTAGTCCACCATCAGTGGCCCACATATTCGGCCCGGATTCCGGTGAAGGAAAAGCGTTGGGTTAATTAAAAGACGGACTGCCCAATATCGAGAAAGAGGGGAGACAACACGAAACCCCCATCGCACGTCACCACAAATCTGCACGAGACATGAGATACTAAAGTCATACATTGTAAAGCCTCACCGGTTAGTAGAAAGCTGCGGAAAATAAAGTCGCACTAGCAACCATGATGATTACAATGTGACTTCTGACTGCCATAGAAGCTGTCCCTCGCATTTTACACGTCCGAAACGCAGAATCAGAACAAAGGAAATGTTGACGCTTTTGAATACAAATCGATTTTAGGTCCTCATTGAGGCAGTGTTTCGCTGTTGATGCAATAGATACTTCAGGCCAGGCCGTTTCCAATATTCACTCTATCCACGCGGATGTGCTGGAAGAGAACGCAGTCGATAACAGGTAGTAATTGCGTATTTCCCGCCCGAAGACTGTACATGGTCGTGGAACCAAAGCGAAACAGATAAACAAGTCACTCCAGCGTCTGGCCGTGGTCGCAGGTGGGTATGTTAAAACGGTCGCAAAAACATATGAAATGTTCCATTACCTCAAAGGCTCCATGCGACGTACCTCAAGCAGATCCCAATCTGTCTCTGTAATCACATTCCCTAGCTGGATCTGCTGTCCACTACCTTGTAGGTCAGGTTATCGAGTCAAATGCTCCGGGTGGAGTCCCTCAAGCAAACCTCCGAAGCACAACGACCACCTCGCGTGCGATTTGCCAACCAATGCAATCGTATGCCTGCGCGCAAAGCACTCAGCATCGGGTGCTGGAACGTGCGCATACTACTGGACCGGAACTCCATTGAGCGCCCCGAACGATGCACTGCACTGGTCACGATGGAACTGGCGCAGTACAACATTGATACTGCGGCGCCCAGCGAGACCAGGATTGCTGAGCAAGGTAAGTTACATGAAACTGGTGCTGGCTACATGCTCCCCAGGGTGGGCAACACCAACTAAGAACCACGTGACCATGGGGTCGGCTTTTCACTATCCGATCGCCTCCATGGCCAGCTCGTGGGTGAATCAGCAAGCATCAGCGCACAACGGATGACTGTTCGCCTGCGTCTCGTAAGAGGTAAGTTTGCCACTTTAAATGCAAGTACTGTCCGGGCATGTGATATCCTGATGACACGCGTGATCAATTCTACACTCAGCTATCCTCCGTGATATCATCTGGGACGAGGACCGACCGACCAATTCTGCTGGGTGATTTTAACGCGCGCGTTGGACCTGATGCATCGGTGTGGACAGATGTCATCGGTCCGCATCGTAATGTTTCAGCGAATGTGAACGGTGACAGGCTACTCTCACTGTGTACCTCTCACGGCATGACAGTTACGAACACTCGGTTTGTACTGAGTGCGAGTGGTATAGCGACTTGGACGCACCCACGGAATGGTCACACTCACCTGCTCTACTATATGATTGTACATTAGCGTGGTATGCGTGAAGTGCGCATGACACGTGTACTGCGTGGAGCGAAATGTGGCTCTGATCACAACTTGTTGAGGACCAAACTGTACATATATTTTCGTTACTCTGTGTATTGCACTCCCGCCGTGAACCGGTGTAAATTTAACATTCCCTCCCTCGGTACTGTGGAGAAACGTATTGAGCTGGAGAAGGCGATGGCTGCACGCCTGTGTGGTGATGTGGACTGTATAGCCACAGTGGGCGACCTGTGGCACCACATTCGCAATCAGGTGACAGCTGCTGCCGAGGAGACCATCGGGCGCGCAAACTGTAAGCGGCCTGATTGGTTTCATGACAACAATGTGACGATTGACGCATTGGTGTCAGAGAAGAATGCAGCATTTGCTGCACATGTTGCAGACCCCAGTGACTTGGGGAAGAATTGTCAGTATGGTAGCATTCGACGACGATTCACTCGAGATCTCTGTCGCCTTGAAAATGCATGGTGGACGGAGAAGTCGAAGTAGAATGAATGCTACTCCGAACACCGCCAACACAAGGAATTCTTTGACTCCTTGAAAGCGGTTTGTGGACCGAGATTGGAGCGACTGATGACGCTAATCTAGGGTAGTTCGGGCGCTACCTGCACATAGACTGCAGACATAATGCAGACCTGGCGGAAACACTTAGACTGTTACTTGGACAACTGTTCAGAGTTCGACTGGTCTAACTTTAACGGCCTGTAGTAGTACGATGTGAAAGTGAGTTTGACTTACATGCCGACACTGGATGCGTCATGCATGGCGGCCCAGATTCTATTCCGCTGAAGCTCAGTGTCATTAGGACAGGGCAGCGAAAACTCGGTAAGCAGTGCGTCTTGATAGGCTTGCCTGACCGAGGGCTGAGACAATTTCTCCGTTGCCATCGGAGGGGACACTTGATGCGCCTCCCGGTAAAGGTCATGGAGACACGACAGCGTACCAAGGCATGATCAGAGTCGACACAGGTACTCCAGTATGAGCGGTAATCCAGGATGGAACCACGCCATCTATAACATGGCAATGTTATCAATTTGGGTCCATCGCTGGCCAGCTACAGGTGGACGCCAAGTGGCACTTCGGCGCCCACTGTGTCTAAAAGCAGTGCTACTAAGAAACAACTGGTGCTCCGCACACAGATGCAGCAGACGCTCACCGTTATCAGTCCGTTCAGAGTTAAGCCCACATTTACCACCTAGCTGAGCTTCTGAAGAGCTCAGACGCCCTACTTGTGCGTTCATATCCGCTGCAAGTACTATGAACAATGAATAATGAACAATGATTTATCACGAGATAAAAGCAAGTGCTTGACACGTCCCGTAGGATGGTAGCGGTGAATATGATGCCATTAAAATATGTCTGGGTCATCTATCGAACGTCTGCCGAGAAGCATACTTTGATAATTAACATCAGTGTAAAATGAAAAAGAAATGTCGCGCGTAAACATTCAGAAAGACATTGGGGCGCAGTGATAGTTGAGGTAAGCAGTGAGAAAATAAAATATGGTCGCTCACTTAGGTCCATTTGATACATTAGTCCTGTTGAAAACATGCTTGGCGTAATCCACAACAGAGGAGCTTAGGTAACAAAATGTTGGGAGTTGAGCGCAACATCTAATCGTTTTTTGAAAACATCCAGGGTTGGAGAGGATACTACTGAGTCTGGGAGTGCGTTCCATGGTTTGCAAACCCGAAGAGAAAAGTAATTCCGCCGACACTCTAGACGGCTATATTGTTCCTGCAACTTTAAGCAGTTACCCCTGAGCTGCGTGTTGTGACTAAGTTTCAGCAAATGGCGGCATACGTGATTGGGGTCACTCAATATCTGATACGCTAATATGAGCTCGCCGCGCAGCCTTCGATAACGTCCGCTGAAAATTCCCAGCAACTTCAGCCTTCGGTGGTAAGAGTGATACCGCAGGCCCTTCACGTTCTTTGTTGCTCTCCGTTATGGTGCCTCTATCGCTTCTAGGTCGCGTTTCAACCAAGGTTGCCAAGCTTGGATTGCGTACTCAACATGCGGGCGCACGTAGGAACTGAGCATCATTGGGAAGATTGATGGGTCGAATCTCCCGAATGCCCTTCGCAGCATGCCGACGTGCTGGTTGCCTCTTTTCGCAGCTACCTCAGCCTGTTTTGAACAGTTGAGGTCGCTCTGTACGATCACACCAAGATCACGTTTCTGGGAGCTATTCTGCAATCCGTTTGTCCAAAGTATGTAGGTGTAGTTATGTCTATGGCGTAATTGTACTACGCGACATTTGTCTACATTGAACGGTAGAGCGTTTTGAACTGACCAGTTCGACACTGCGTTAAGATGGTGCTGGAGCCGTTCATGGTCATCCGGTCCTCTGATCCTTCGCCATATCTTGATATCATCAGCGAAAAATAAGAAGTCGGAAGTAATTGATCTCTCCAAATCGTTAATAAACACCAAGAATAGACGAGGTCCAAGAACCGAGCCTTGTGGTACTCCACACGTCACGTCGATTGCATGAGAAAATGATTCTCGGACTCTCACCACTAGCAGTCGTTCTTGTAGAAAATTGATAATCCAACTCAGGATTGGATCGCCAATGCCGTAGTTCCGAAGCTTCTGAAGGAGAACTCGATGGTCTAAACGATCAAACGCTTTTGAAAAGTCCAGGTAGATGACATCGACTCCAACTCTATCATCAACAGCTTCAGTCCAGCTATTACGTGCAATTAATAGGTTAGTATTACACGAATGCTTTTGACGAAAGCCATGTTGCTCTGGGACTATTAAATTGTGGCTTTCCAAATATTGCATCAGCGCGTCTGCGACGATTGATTCCATCACTTTGGATAGTACGGGAAGTAGTGTTATTGGACGGTAGTTTGCAGGATCAGTGCGGCTACCTCCTTTATGGATAGGAGTGATGACCCCTTGCTTCCATACTGGTGGAATAAGGTTTTCCTCTAGACATCGCTGATAGAAAACAGCCAGTGGTTCTGCTAGATCACTAGCTACTGCCTGTAGAGCCTTTGGACGGATGTTATCAGCTCCGGGAGAACTGTGGATACGCAAGGATAACAACTTCTTCAACACAGCCTCCGTAGTGAAGGTGATGTTTTCTAAACCAGATGGTGGAGTATTAGAAATGAGGTGAATGTTTGGCCTCGACACTTGTTGGAACGTTTGAGCGTAATGAAGCCGTAGGAGATCAGCTGCTTCCATTGCTGACCGCGTGTATCCATCGGCCGTGACTAGCGCCGGAACCCCTCGCTTTACCTTTCGAAGGCCGTTAATGTGCCTGTACAGGAGTTTGTGGTTAGTGCAGAATCGCTTCATTAACTTCTGTTGATGCGTGACCTTGTCTTCGCGGATCAGTTTCACACAGAAGTTACGATGTGTCACGTATGCAGTCCAGGTTTCGGCATTCGGGCAACCCTGGTGATTTGGCCATGCCAAATCCCTCCGGGACATACATTTACGTGTTCTGCTCCTCAGAAATGACTTACTCTGGTTTTTGGGTTGGAAGGACTTCTGTTCCGATGCTTGTGCTACCAGTGTGCTCAAAGTCCTTGTAAACATATCCCGAGCCAGATCTGGGGGGCATTCGATTAAGAAACTCCAAGATGTATCCTTACCAAGCTTGGACAACACATTGTAGTGCGTGACAGTGTGCACTTTATCCTCCTCCTTTTCCGGGTACTCGGCATAGCATATATAATCAAAGAGTAGAGTGACATGATCACTACGACCCAGTGGTGTGCTTGTAACTATCCCGCCAACCATGAGTTCTTCGTTAGTTAGTACAAGATCCAGTATCGACGGCTTGTTAGAAGTTCGAAATCTGGTGGGAGAGGTTACGTGGTTGTAAAGAGGGTGGCTAGCAATAAGTTCTTGCAAACAGGCTTTAAACTGCGTACCGTCAGTTGCCGGCGTTTCTATGTCGTGCACGTTAAAGTCTCCAGCGATAAAAATGTGGCTGTAGGACTTGTTCAAAGCAAACTGAAACAGGTGGTACAGTTTGGAGTCCATTTCCGACGTTGAGTTTGGCGGGCGATGAACCACGGCTAGTAGACATGTGTCCTTGTTTCGAAACCAAAGGCGGCACCAAAGCGAATCGGGAGCTCGGATTTCCGGGTGATCGATAACTTCACATCGGAGGCTTGTATTATAGTAAAGAATCACACCGCCACCCATTCCGGTTCTATCGGTCCGAAGCAGCAACATACCGGGTAACTTGATCTCACAGTCGGTCATCTCAGGGTTTAACCATGTTTCTGTAATCATGACGAGGTCCCGCGGTTGTGAGGCATGGAGTTCTCTAAGTTCGGCCAACTTGCTTCGAAGGCCTTGAGCGTTTGTGTACATGCAAGATAGGGCTTTTGTGGTTAGGAGTTCATTGGTGGATGTCAAGTTTGTGTTCGCTTTTAAGCCGGCCATTATAATATGTGAATTAGTAGCACTGCGTAATAGCGCATTCAGTTCGTGATAGAATGTGTCCTTGATAGCATTTGAACTGCAGTCGGTGGGAGCATAAGCGGAAATCAAGAACAAACAGCGTTTTGTTCTACTTCATTAATCAACCTTAGTTGATATCGTCAAACGGTTGTTCACCGGAATCCAATCGACCAACGATAGCGCGGCCTTGGAGCTTAGAATGATACTTACACCAGCTTGACCCGTGAGTACTGCATCTACCTCTCCGGGTGCATGCAACCAATAACGAGAGGAAAAGCCGGGTGCCGTTGATTCAACAACCCCATTAGGGTCATGGATCCTAGTTTCGGACACACAGCACACATCAATACCCAGTGTGTCCAAGGCGCGTGCGAGTGCAACCTGTTGACCTATTTGTCTTAGAGGGCGAACGCTGAACGTCGTCATGGAAACGGGACAGTGTGACCTTATAAGGGACTGTTGCTGCTACGCGTCCAGTGCGTGTCGCGAGAAGATGGCTGCAGATGGTTCTACTCCAGTGGCACTTCGGTTGTTGTCAATTAAGCTGAGGATTATAGAGGGAAGGTTGGTAATGGGGTCGGGATGGGAGTAACTGAAACAGATGGAAAAGAAAGCAAGAAGGCGTCAGCAGTAGCATGTTTTCGCTTATCCGTCTTGCTGAATGCAGCAGATAAAGCGACCCTTGATAGTCTGCACGACGGCCGTTGCAGGATGAAGTTTATGTTTGAAGAAAATATCATGGTTGTATGTGGGCTGGGATACTGCCAGGGTGCTCAGACAGGAGGACGATTAGGGTCCTCAACAAAAACCTTTGGCTCAAAAAGTTGTCCACAAGGCGGCGGTGAGGTAGCAAGGATTATGTTTTACAGAAATGGACGCCATCCCATTTCAAAACCCCAACCTGGAGGACCAGGAGACCGAGTTTTCTGACCTCTCACCATTGACCAATCTGGTAGGAGTAGCTCACAAGGTGCCCGGAGGCACGACCCAGTATAGCTCAATGGGTCAATGAGGTACGCAAACCGTAGCACCATGTTAAGGTCCAGTCTCGTTGCGACGAGGGAGCGGTTGCTCAGCTGCGAAACGGCAAATGAGCAGGGGCCGACGGGATCCCGCCTGAAACGTTGAAACAAGACGGAGCTGCGTTGGAGAATGTGCTGCACCAATTAGTGCAAAGCGTGTGAGTAATGGAGGAGGTTCCTCCTGAGCTGTAGAATGCATTTGTGCTACCACTGTACAAGGGCAAAGGGAGAAAACAACATTGCACAAATTATCGCGGTATCAATTTGCTGAGTTGTGTGGACGAGATAACAATGAAACAATGGTTTATTACGGGGAAAACAGCAATGCTTAACAAGTTCCGTAAGATGGAAATTATTGCGGAAAGGGAGTTGCATGATAAAGTAAAAAGCGTTTTGGTGGATTTACCATAGACTTGTGTAGAATAGCGGAGAATTTCGAGTATTAAACGTATAAGGCATTCAAGCCGACTATACTGTATTGTCAGTTTCGGAAAATGACCTCTTAGGTTAGTGTTGTGGTTCAATTCCAGCAGCGAACGGCAAATGTGGTTTGGGTTCTTCAGAATCTAGTAAGGCATTATGAGATCCTCCCGCAGAAGCCAATATAGACTGCTGTACATTCTTGGAGATTTCAGTCTAAGCTGATAGGGTAGATGAAAGAGGCCCGTGCCGCCCTTGGTTGCCGTTCGTTGAGGAGTCTCGCGAGCAACAAGATCCTGTTTTTGCCACGGCCGCCACGACTGAATTGCGTATTCCACATGCGGTCGCACGTAGGCTTTAAGCATTTGGGGAAAGATTGAGGGTTCAGATCGAGTGAAGGCTCTGCAAAGCAGGCCGAAGTGTTGATTACCGGTTCTCCTCGCCTTCTCTGCTTGTTTTGAACACCCGAGATATTTCTGTACCAATACACCCAAGGCACGCTCCTGAGAGACCTACCGCAAGGTGTGGTCTCCAATCTTGTAAGCGCTCACCGGCTAGTGACGCAGATGTATCACCTTGCATTTAGCTATGTTTAATTGAAGCAGGTTCCTATTTGACCATTTATAAATGCAAGCGAGGTCATGTTGAAGTAGATCGCAATCTACATTGTTACTAATCGTCCGCCATATTTTGACGTCATCGGCAAAAAGCAGGAAATTTGAGGAAATAACTGATGCCAGGTCGTTGATAAACACCAGGAATAAGCGCGATCCGAGCACTGAGCCTTGTGGGACACCACATTCCACCACAATAGGGTTAACTAGTACTCCCCTTACATGCATTTGAACCTTCCATTGGTGAAGTTGCCAATCTAACCAAGAACGAGATCCTCGATTCCGTAGCTCTGTAGTCTGTGGAGTTGCGTGCGGTGATCCAGGCGGTCGAAAGCTTCGAGAAGTCCAGATAGATGACCTCAATCCGACACCATCATCAGCCACTTCCGCCCAACTACCTACTGTCATCAGCTGGTTGCTATTGCATGACCGGTGCTAACGGAAGGCATGCTGCTCTAGCGCCAAGATGTTGCATATTCCAGGTAGTACATTAGAGACTCTGCGACGACCGCTTCCATCACCTTCGCGAGCACAGGGAGGAGAGCCACTGGGCGATAGTTTGCAGGCTCTGAACGGCTACCGCCTTTAAAAATTGTGGTGATAATGCCACGCTTCCACATACTGGGGACTTGTTGTTCATCAAAGCACCTTTGGAAAAAATGTGACAGTGGTTCAGCTAGCTTGTTCACAACAGCCTTCAGTGCCCTCGGGCGGTTGTTGTCTGCTTCTGGAGAACTATGATCGCGCAGTGAGAGTAACTTCCTTAGAACAATTGATGGGTTGAAAATTACATGTGTACACAGTGGGATCGCTAATGTGCATGATATTATGGGACAGGTAGAAGCTGCAAGTTCGAAAATTGTGGCGTATTGTGGCCGCAGGGCATTAGCTGCTTCTTCGGCGCTTCGTATTCTACCGCCTGTCGTGAAAAGCGGAGGGATTTCTTGTTTCGCTTTACGAAGATTATTGACAGGCCTATATAGCAGTTTGTTGTTTTCATGCATTGTTTGGCTAGGTACTGTTGATAAGTTACTTTGTCCTCACGGACAAGTGCAGTGCAATGGTTAGGATGATTCAGGAAATTGCCCCAAGTCTCTGAGTCGGGGTTAATCTTGTAGGCACGCCATGCTGCATCCCTTATCGCCAGGCATTTTTGCGTCCAGCTGAAGGAACTTTTGCGGGACGAAGGGGTTTGTTCTCTGATGCTCCGTTGACGATGTCCCTAAGTCTATCAACGAACTCTGTTTGTGTGTAGATTCGTCGCAGTTAGACACAGACAGACAGCCACCACACATCCAGGAAAGCGCTAGATGGCCGTTTCATCCTATTGGGACTCGTCAGTAGCGCGCACCCGCCGAATCCTGCCGGATTTGAACCCCGACCTTACTCTTGCGAGTCAGCGACTTATGTCACTGAGCCATGGGCGACGGCAGTGGACCGCCATGACTGATATCTAACTGCGCTATAGCGCGGCTCATCCTCCACTGTCTTGCATGGGATGAATGTGCAGAGGATAGGGCTGGCCCCCAGAGCAACGACTTCCCTTGCAAGCCGCCACCAATCGAGGTGGCAGGCATGTTGCTAAGGTGGCTACTGATTATTTGTAAGTAGTGGGGGATTTATTAGGTGCGCGCTACTGACGAGTCTCAATAGGACGAAACGGCCATCTAGCGCTTTCCTGGATGCGTAGTGACTGTCTGTCTGTGCCTAACTGCGACGAATCTACACAAAAACCTAACAAATCCCCCACTACTTACAAATAATCAGTAGTCGCCTTAGCAGCATACTTGCTACCTCGATTGGTGGCGGCTTGCAAGGGAAGTCGTTGCTCTGGGGGCCAGCCCTATCCTCTGCACATTCATCCCATGCAAGACAGTGGAGGATGAGCCGCGCTATAGCGCAGTTAGATATCAGTCATGGCGGTCCACTGCCGTCGCCCATGGCTCAGTGACATAAGTCGCTGACTCGCAAGAGTAAGGTCGGGGTTCGAATCCGGCAGGATTCGGCGGGTGCGCGCTACTGACGAGTCCCAATAGGATGAGACGGCCGTCCAGTGCTTTCCTGGATGTGCGGTGGCTGTCTGTCCGCGTCTAACTGCGACGAATCTACACAAAACCTAATAAATCCCCCACTACTAACAAACTCTGTTTGTATCCTACTCAACCGCTTCGTCAATCAGGATGTGGAACCTAACGTGGCGGAAGAGCAGTGTGGATTCCGTTTGGGTCGCAGCGATATAGATATGATGTTTGCAGTTCGTCAGTTGTAGGAGAAGTGTAGACAGCGACACCAGCCGTTGTACCCGTTGTTTACGGCTTTCACCAAGGCATTGGATTCGGTGAACCGCAAGGCATTGTGGGTGGTGTTTGTAAGTTGGGTTGTCCGAGTAGGTTTGTAAGTTTAATTGAAGGTCTGCACAGTGGTATGCAGGTAAGGGTGCAGCTGAGTGGAGAGACCTCGGACGAGTTTGCAGTTGTCACTGGTGTGAAGCAATGCTGTGTCTTAGCTACTGCCCTGTTTAATATTTATCTTCATGCAATGTTGTCCTGTGCTTTTGATGCCGCTTGTGCTTACGGTGTTCGTGTGGAGCATTGTATTGATGGTGTGTGGTTGAAAATCCGTCGTTTCAGTGCGAGTACCCTAGTCTGTGAGACAACTATCTGTAAGTTGCTGTTTGCTGTCGACTGTGCTTTGTTTTCACACAGCGCGGATGAGTTGCAGCACATAACTAATGCTCTAGCTTCGACAGCGGCCAAATTAGGGCCCTTAACACAAACAAGTTTGTTTGTCTTTTCCAGCCTCCACCCGGAACGCAGTCCGTAGGTCTGCCCCAAATCCAGATTGCCAACGAAGCGTTGGAAACCAATTCGAGAATTTGCTACCTTGGTAACGTAATAACAACCGACCAGCAGATGAGGTGCAAGCTGCGCAGCCGCGTATCGAAGGCGACTGCTGCTTTTGGCAAGCTGGAATGCCGTGCGTGGAACAATCACCAGCTAACCTTTGGACGAAGTTGGTGGCATATAAGTCAATGGTGTTGTCCGTTCATTTATATGGCAGTGAAACCTTGACGTGTTCTCGAAAGGAGGTCCGGTATCTAGAGCGCTTCCATCAGCAGTGCCTGCGCAATAGTATGCGCATCGGCTGGAGTGACCGAGGTGTGGACCAGGAGGTGCTCCGACGAAGTGAAATATATGCAGTGGATGGCACAATTCTGTTATAGTACCTGAGGTGACTCGGGCATATTCGCCGCATGGATTCGACGTGCATACCGAAACAGCTGCTTTATGGCCAAGTGCTTGCAGGAAAACGGCACGTAGGAAAACCGAAGTTACGTTACCAAAACATGATTAAAGTGAGCCTATCATGTTCTAAGATTGGTTGCAGGTCATGAGATTCGAAGGAGGTTGATCGGCGTGCATGGCGTGGTCTGATCAGGAAGGGAGTTGCCGAAGTGCGGGAGAAAGCCGTCGTGTATGCAGAGAAGTAGTCGCAATTGTGGAATTGTTTACTCCATCTACCTGTTGTAGTTATGGTCTTGCAGCACATGTGACCGCGAGTGCCTGAGTCAGGCAGGCCTACTGATCTATGAGCGAGGCCAATCTGGACCAGCATTGAAAGGAGGACGAGTCCTGCTGAGAACGTAAGTAGAACCGGCCCAGCCTTTGTGGTTAAGCTTCATTCCACTAACTAACCGCGGGCCTGCATGCAGTTTCTTTATTTTAGGTGGTTGGCTTGCTACCTTGTCTTAGCCCTATTTTCTTACCTTATCTTAATGTGCCCTGGATAATCTATTAAATTGCACCTTTAGTTTAAATTAAAGGTGGTTAATTCGCTTAATTTTTCTTCTTACATTTGTGTTTTAATCCCATTTTCTGCCATCCTGAATCTATCATGGCTATTTTGCTAATCAATTTATTTCATATGTCAATTTAACGGCAGATCCATACGGTGTACTGAATCTACATTTTCGACCTATCATTTCATATCATTGGCTGTTCCTTGATATCCCCGGTGTGGTTGCGCTTGATGTGTATGTTTACACGGTGTCTACCTGTCTATTACCCCTACCACGTCCATACTGGTTCCAGGAGACAGTTTGTCGTTTCTAGAGGGGACAGGATGCACGGTCCTTGTGAGCCTGCTAGGCTCGAAGAGTGGTTCCATGCACTCAGTGTGGAGCTAGACTACGGTCCAGCCACCGCCATGTGTGCACTTGATTCCCAAATACAGCGTGCTTGTGTTTGTCTGTGAAGGAGTGTGGGCCGGCTCCATTGATGAAATGTGGCTTTCATCCATATGCCACTCAATCTCATTCCTTCGGGTTTACACTGGATATGGGGTGTATGGATGGAGCTGTGGGTGATGCAGCGCAAGCTACACTTGGTCCCTCTGTAGACGCATACGTCTTGTGGCTGTCCTCTGGAGACCACAATGACAGGCAAATTCGGAACCAGATGCCGCCAACCAAGAATATTTCAAGAATGCGCTTGTGACCATCAGAGGGTTACCAACTAAACACGAAAGCTAAGGTAAACGGTGTCACGGCTCCACGGGGTCGAGACTTTAAATCCAGAACGTGTAGATACAAATAGCAGCTGTGGAAGGTCCCTGCTGAGTGCATGAAGCCCGTCATTTGGAACAACAGTAACTAAGTTAATGAAGGATTTCGGATGTCTGGAAACAGTCGAATCAAGTAGCAATCCTGTAGTTAAAGCGTTGTACCTAGTGCAATGATCCATCGATCGCGACAACTGAGTGTAAACCGTCTGAAACTGCTCAGGAAAAATGACATGAGAGCACTATGACCATTGAGGGACTATACAAACATCAGCGCAATCGGTTATAGTTACTACAGGCTTGCGTCTTTTCAAGTATTAGTGTAGGCCAGATGTGGAGAAACTATTTCGTCAAGGGCGAAACCTTCTTATAATGGATGTTTAAAATCCGTTTTGTACTCAAAATCATCTGAGATAATGTAAATGCAAGACGTTTTCAAGCCTACTCCGATTTATTGATCGTAAATGTTGATTTGGTGTCAAAAAACCTAAACCAAGAAAATTGGAAGTAAGGAGGCAAGCTGAGCTGAAATGTTGGGCCGATAGCAGTGCAGAAGACAATACAAGAACAGAGCCATTAACGGAACCAAGTACAAGGTATGAATGCGGTAGTAGACACTTCTAGACCTAGATCCCGACGGATCAGCATAAGTAACATAGCTCCGGAATGTGGTAACGTACCGAACTTTTGGTTGAAAACTATACTGAGAGGAATTTGAGCAGAGGCAAAAATGACAGGAAACGAAATTGAACAACCTGAGCTAACAACAGTTACTTCTATATCAAATGTATGGTGTGCTCAAATTAAATGGTTCTGTCTTGGTCTCACCGAACACGGCACCTGCTGACCGAGGGGTTCGCTTCGGGGTGGACTGCAAAGGTTAGGATGCCTGAGAACCCGATAACTGATTTCCGGCCACCATAACAGGACCGAGAAGTCCCGGGTTCGGATAAACAGTCCTGGATATCCCCACCTGACTAGTCAAGTATTGGCGGACGTTGTTAACAAAGGGCGACATTTGCAGTTTCCTTTTATTGACAGTCAAATACAAGGCCACCGTTCTGTGTTCTTCCGCTGGACTGATATACTATTGCCAAATACTCCGCGAGGGTTGTGTAGTCATGGGAAAAGCAAAAGGATGATCTGGAGAGATGCGCATGCAAACAACCAATGAGCAATCAGGATGTGCTAGGTAAGTGACACGGAAGCTCACCCTAACACAGTGCACCGTTAAGATTCAATGTCTTGGCAATGCTAGTGCAACAAACGGATTTTCGTTCTGGAGACGGCGAATTCCAGCATTTGTATGAGCGAACTTGTTAGTGCGGCATATATTTCATCGGTATCGTAGATGCAACAGCTAGCGAGGCCTTCTGATTGAAACGGTTGTTGACGATGCTAAAAAGAGTATACCGCAATCCTTTTCCTGTATCTTTTGCCTCACTGACAAAGCCCATCTATGGTGGAAATCGTCTCAGGACATCTTCCTCGACGTCCACACCTATTGCCTTGGTACTGTGTCTTTAAGTGTCGCCAAAAGACAGGTTATATTTCTTATTCACAAGACCCGCATCGCCGGGTTCCATTTCGTACAGTCGTGGATCTCTTGTTTCTCCTCGTTTGACGTTTCAGGATTTGGAAATTCGCTACCACATGGGACACGCTCCCCCAGGTAAAAGTTTAGCTTGCTTCACACAGCGTACTTAGTGACCCCCTAGTTATTGGGCATATACACTCCACTTCCATTCCCTACGTCGTCGACATAACCCTGTCATGCAGGACACCTCAGATCAGTATGTTCATCCTCATTTGATGTGGAAGCATTGAGCCGCACGAATCTAAGTCAAATCAACAATGGTTTCGATGCACTCCGGAAGAGTGCGCACTGAGCTTCAGCTCACACGCACGTCTTGCGTAAGGGTAACGAACGAATATTATTACTAATGAATACCAGTTAGGCGAGTAGCACTTGTGTTGGTGACTAAATTCACCAGGTGTGCAGCGACCATACGAAGCATAGGTTAAGTAAATCGTATGAGGCTGTTGACTAGTGAATCTAAATTTTACGCACCGTCTGGGTCAAGGAAATGAAACGTACATTTCTCCTACCGTGCGCAAAGTTAAGATTCGCTAGTTTAGAGTTGTTTGTTCCCGTTTCGTATGATTAACTAGATTAGGATTGGCACCATCGCCACACAGTTGAAAAGCTTTGCAATCGTAATGAAAAAGTTAGCTAAGATGTGCGGCAGAATGCGGAAAAGTTACGGCGTAGCAGTTCGCTCATCGGTAGTCTGTCAGCGGTGAAATATTTGACCTTAGGGATTCAAACGTATGTGAACGGCGCGAAGAAAAGACAAATGTTTAATATTTTGGGTGTTCAAATTACGCATGCGGGAAACTCTGCATAGGAACGTGGAGAAAAATCGGAAAAGGGATCCCATGTCCTTAAATAGCCTCTTCGTACACAGGCAAGAAATGTGATTCAAGAAATCATCGTTGCGTTGACAATTACCTGGTAGGTTTATTCGCATTAGGAACTAAGATGTTGATGGTTGATTGTCCGTTATGCAGATAAGAGTACATGTGTATTTATACACAAAGCTTGAAAATTAACTTTTATGTGTTTGTGTACGTATGAACTGCTTGTGTGATAGGGGGAAATGGACGATCCAGTTTAGAAAAAAGATCAACTTTACATTTCGACTTCATAAGGTTGTTGAACTGATCACTGGACCGAGTGTACACACCAATTTTTACTTTCCTCTCATTAGCGATGTGGATATACGTTAACATAATACCTTGTGAAGAAGTGGCTGACATCAGAGCGCTCAAAGTACTGTAACCTCAACGTAAATCGGCTCTGGAATGTTATCGCATATGTTAAGGTAACTTGGTTGTTGCTATAAAATGCTTATTCAATAGACTTGGGAACTCCACTGAAGAACGGTATTTCCAATAGGGTGGGACACGTGCAGAATAATTGCAATGGATCGAATGGCGGACGACGGAGGTGGATGTCAGATGAGAAGTACAAACAACGACACTCTAACTTTCGCAAATACTTCGTTCGAACAGTGTGATCATTATGACTCGCGTTGATTCATCATCGATCTGAATCTGAAGGATGAGTTAGTGATAACGATCTCATTTGTGTAGCGCGAGAAGTATATCGATGCAATCAGAGACAGGTGACTAAATTTTGGATAACATCGCGTTTATCCATATGGGTTTGTGTCGTTGCTAGAAAGACCATTGTCAGGTAGTTGAGACCCAAACCCATGGTATCTGTATATCTCAAGTAAAATCATCCAGCAGATGAAGGTATCGAAATAACGTGGCCATCCGAAGAAACTAGGCTTTTCGGGCAATGTTGAGGAGGCTCCGTTGCTAAACCGCATAAACTGAATATACATGAGGAACTAATGCAGGAAGATTACGGAAGTCTGAATTACAGACTGCAGTAGATCACACGAAAACTTCACCGCTCAGGCAGTTGAAAGCATTGCACTAGTGATGAATGTGGATGTGTTGGTGATTGTCCTTTCCGCCTAATGATGACATCTAAGGAGTGTAGGAGACTAATTGTTCTACCAGTCCTGGAATTAAGGTGGGCAACTTGATCTGAATCAACAAAGTATGCTTTTGGCATTATACTTCCACAAATACAAAAATCACCAATGCACACTGGTGTAATGACGGGACGCCTCTAGCAATCAGTGAGCATTTATCGTACAAGTGGGTGGGAAGCTGAGCCGGGAAACCAGTGCACTTACTGAACCCCGTGGGAGATAACATGTCTGGATTAATTTCCTGAACAAGATTGCGCCGTCCACTGATAACACCATGATGCTGCAGTACATTCAAACGGGATAAGTGGGTAAGCAAGTAAGTAATCACCAACTGTACGCCGTAACGGCGCTTCGCTGCCGCGCGATCATCACCAGTCGCGCACGGGCTGAATATACCGCGAGGGTCTACGCGGATTCGAACCGGTGACCTTATGGTTGCATACCAAACGCGCGGACCACTCGGCCACTGGTGATAAGTAGGAAGTTGAAATAGTGAGATACAGCAGAATCTATGAGTCAGCTCTTCTACTACCACAACAGAGCACGGCGAGTGCTACCCTGCAGTTGCTTCATTAGCCCCACATGCTTCAGCATTATTGTTTTCAAGTACTATGTGGACATGAACATGGTTAATTTAAGGAGTCCCGGAGAGTCAATATAAGAGCAGCTTACTGAGAGGTACGCGTCGCTTTTGTAAGCTTCCTCCATGCGTCTGCAAAATAATTTGAGGTAAGGGAAGGAGAATCACTATGCATGGATGAAGACGGTTTCTCATAGATAGTCGACATCGAAAGATGGATTCAAATGCATTGTTCATCGACCACAGAACGTGGTTGGGTGGGGCAGTTGTCGACATCGCTAGCTGCCGACGTGTACTCCACGACTGATGTCGCTCTTGTTTGTGTGAAGTTAACGAAGTTGGGAGTCGGACCACAGGCACGAAGGCCGCCGTTATACGCCTTCGGCGAAACCACCGAGCGCCGCGAGGATTGCTAATCTTAGTGAATTCAGGAGATCATTAGTTTTAACAACTGTCTGAATTGTTTCAACTGAGGCCGGATATTTCAGGATTTTTATATATCGTTTCGAACGAACCATCACACAAGTCGCAGATGGAGTGGAAATGACATCAGTGTTGTTTTCCAAAAACAGTAGACTCCGCTTATTTGCTTTTGTCCAAATTCGAACTCCATGAGCGGTGTTAGCTGTAACTGGACATCTATACCACGACGAGTGACGGTAACAATCGATAATGAAGCTTTTCCTTTAGACCTATTCTAAGCGCACATTTGACAAGCGATGGATTATGTGGCACTTTCTGGTAAACGAATGGACTTACGGAAGATGTACTTTTTGGCGATCGAACTGTTCGCTGAGCTTGGCAATTCTGTTGCAAACGTTTCGTCCCCAATCGAGGTGACCTCATCAGTACGTAGTTGAGTGGTGTACAGTAGCGTAGCGTAGCCTCGGTAAGAGTGTGCTGAACGTGGTGTGCGTGCGATTTTATACCGTCGTGGTTGACCGTCGAGATGAGCAATCCTATCGGTTGGGACTTTGATCCGCGTTCAGCTTAATTGATAGGCAGATGACCCTTGACCTTGCCTCCATGTGTTTCGTGGC
>OX104065.1:116033891-116215310 GCA_944474145.2 Dicrocoelium dendriticum
TGAGAGGAGACTAGTGCGCACAAACGCGCAAATGAAAATCGGAACATGTGGAGGCTGGGTCAATGGGGCCACTGTGCAGATACGCTACTTTTAGCTAAGACCACAATATGAAACGCCTCTCACAAGCGTCGAAATGTATTTCAGACGTTTGGACAAGTCAACATGTGGCTTGCAGCACATTGCTATAAGTAAATCAAGCGTGTAATTTCATCGCTGTCTACTACTGTAATTCAATCATATCTTCGGGCTTTTGCTGCCCACTTAGTTAGTAGGGTAGAAATGGAAATTGGCGAGTTTCAAGTAAGTTCCCCGTAACAAGATAATGTTACCTAGCTACCATAGTACGAGAAAGGTTCTAACCGGTCCTTTCATTCTATCGGGACCCAGGAGCAACAATGGATTCATCCGAATACCTTGTAATTTGACTCATGGCGACACAGATTTCAGGTCAGTGTCTCGTGTTGTCAGACAATAGACGATACACTCCTGACCTGATTTAAAGCTCGCGATTTACTATTGCCATACGGGTCCCGGTAGTGTGGATGATAAGGAGGATCTCTCTATAAGCCGACAACACATTCTACGCAGAGTAGGGCTCAAATACCGATTTATGGGAACATAGTGCGGGGAATTAAAGAATGTCAGAACCGCCAGAATGCCAAAACTTGGCCCGCACTACTACGTGTCCGTATTCAGTGTCACCTCCAAGTTGTGGTTGCTAGTCTGTTGGAGTGTCAAACCCCATGACTGACAGTTTTGCAAGCAGTGCTAAGCTCTCACCAACTCCTTGAAGTGATCGACTGAACTATCGATCGATAGCAATCATTGGCCACAAACTGTGTCTCGGAGTTGTTCCGGTGAACAGAGAGGGGCATTAATAATTCATGCGACGAGTGCGCGGTGTACATGTATCATCACCCGAAGGGGAGGAGGAACTAGCTGCAGTTTTATGCGGTTGTCAACAATATGGAAATCATCTTACGTGCGCCCACAGTCAGCAGTATTCGTTTTCGGAGTTGGCTGTCAATGCAGAGGCATACTGTTGCAGAGCGACTGTGCTCACACTGGACTGTAACACGGACAAATTAAGCCCAAATGGGCAAATCGGAAGAGGAGAAAAGAGGAGGTATGACCATACGAGAGACGACTCAACCAGTATGCAGTTCGGTTACACAAGAGTGATTTGGAGACAAAATGCGGTAAATTCAGCTACCATATCTGGCGTCGGGATGAAAAATAAATCAAAATAGTGAGGAAAAAGAACTGCAGCGCAAGCAGAATATGGAAAAGGGGATTAGAAAAGCGGATAAACCTAATCGGGATGGGCCTTGATCGGCTATTTGCGCGGAACCGAATTCAGAAGCGCTACTGATTCCGCCCATCCACGATAGTGGCAAGCGTTAGACTAATCATGCATCTTGATTAATGTGTTCATGCCTTCGTGGTACGTCACCGAATGGTAACCTCGCAGTTTCGCCCGATTTCCTGTGGCGACAGCACATATTGTCTATTGAGAAAGCTGGTCGACGGGCATACGGAAGACATGATCCGGTTAACGTAAACGGTTCAAGTGTGCAAGGCAATCTAGTGTGGCATCAGAGGGTTCTTTGGCAAACACCAACTGATGGACCTCAGTGTTGCTCAGCCGGTGTTGCAGCCAGATATCAGCAATATCCCGAAAGCACCGGTGATCAAAGACGATCTGTATGTTGATGTCTTAAGGGCTAAGTGACCAGGTCTCTGAGCCATAGAGTAACACCGGTCTTATCGCAACGTTACATACCGTAAAATAACTGAATTAGCGATCATCATGGCACGCACTGCCTGTCCACAGAGATCCAAGCCCAAAGCATCAAGCTGAACGTTTATTGCGGAAGCGGTTTTAAGAATGCACGAACTGGAATAGAAAGCGTTAACTGTTGTAAAATGTCCATCATCAGTGCTGGCTCCGAATCCTTTTGGTTCCGCACTAAGTGTATGGATAGTCCAATCAGCAGATGTAAAGTGACTCTGATGCAGAAGTGCACCAGACTGGCAGGGATTGTAGACCGAGCAACTGCCGAAAGATTTGCCGCACTGGACCTAAAGGGATCAGAGCCTCGAGATGGATGTACAACATCAAACGCCAATTCGGAACAGAGCAGCAAAGGCGGGCATGAGAACAATGCCAAGGAGTTAGGTACCACAATCACGCTGACTTCTGCCACGGTACGGTGGGCCGCTTCTAATGATTCGCTCGGACAGAACAGTTCATCAAGGCTTCGCGGCACGTTCAACACTGCTGAGAGAGCAGAAACACGGCCTCCATTGTTATCAACCACATAACATATGCACCGTCCACCATAGCTTCGACCGCTGTCAAACTAGGAGCAGTTAGGGCCACCAATACAACCAAGGGGTCTAGTATGCCACCTGTGGTCTGACTAAAGAAAACAACCACGTACTCCAGCCAAAAGAAGAAGATTAGAGAGCATCATAAATCTCATACTATTTTATGCTCGAATGTATCTGAACCCCAAATAAACCCCACCGATGGAAAGCTGCTAAACGACTAGAAACAATGGGACGCCATGTGTAAATTAATTGGAGTCCAAGCAAAGCCGTCCAGTATGATGCACCACGTCCATCATCCAACCTCGGCAGCCTGTGGTGCATCACGAATAATCCAAGTACCGCTTCAGTCAGATGATGCACAGGCCGTTCTATTATCAGCCATTCGCTTCCGAACAACTCAATACACTGTTCGCATTTATCCGGATGTTCCATGGAGCAAACAACAGAAATGCAAATTAAACGCGAACGACTACCGCTACCAAAAAGACGTAAATTCGCTCCTTGTTCCAGCAAGCTAGAAGCTCAAGCACATGATTGGGTTGAATGGCCCTTCATCCGTGAAGTACTCGAACTCGAAAATGTGATTCACATTTCGATCACCAGGTTACAACTATCGCCTAACTACAGACGGCGCGGTCCACGTGTGATAAAAGGAACATTTTAAACCAAACCATGGAGGAAAAAGTGATAGAAACGTGGCTAAAATGCGCAAGCAACTGCCATCCGAAATACGTATAAAGCCGAAAGACACCCGGCCACAAATCGGTGACATAATGCTGAGTCTGCAGTCCCTGTGTGCGACCTCATCAAGATGCCGCTCAGAATAGGGATAAAGTCAAAACTATCCGTCAGCTGAAGGAAAGCTAGGTTTGCGGCCACCTGCCAACGCTAAGATCTCTACATGCCAACCTGGAATCGCTCCGAGGTCAGCGATTAGGGTACAACAAAAAACGACCGACGGCCGGCCGGCCACAATAGGTAGGCAAAAACTCCCACGCAGAAGCCACATCCACAAATACACTGCTAACCTCTGAGGCTCTCAGTTTCTTCCTCAAGAAGTTAACCGAGCTTCGTACTCGTCAGGTTTCCACTTCTTGAGACAGAGTCATGATAACTGAAACATGACTAAAAATGAGATCACTGATGCTGAGATAGCCCCGCCTGGCATGACTCTCCTAAGTAACGATCGATCCAGCACAGGAGGCGGAGTGCTTTTGTATTACCGAGATGACCTGCATATTTATATCATCGACCATCCAGATACGCAAGCTGTCGATTCTCTCTGGCGCTGCCTGCACCTGAAACGTGGTGATGTGTGTTTACTTGCAGTAATTTACCGCCCTCCCAGGCCCACTCTGGAAATGGATCACCGCATGGCGCGTGCTATGAAGCGAACCCTGGCGCGGTCATACAGTTACTTCCTTTTGGTTGGGCGTGGGCTTCAACCTGCACGTAAGGGAAGTCTCAGCTTCGCTAAGCGAACAATTCAAAGGCGATCTGTAAGAAGTAATGGCCGACATACCACTACACAACCTCGTCACCGCTCCCACGAGACTCAAAAATCACGACAAACCATCTAGCTTAGACCTTGTGTTCACTAACGAGGAATTAATGATTGATGCAGTTAATATTGGTGCACCGCTCGATCGTAGCGAACACGCGGCGCTGCTTTCCGCTACGTCTTCTACGCGGAATACATCTGTGAAAGCAGCGAGGTAGTTCACGCTGTCACCCATTAGGATGCACTCTCTGACCTCGTTCAAGAAACCAAGTGGTCCTTCCGAGCTGAGCAGCCTCCCGACGTCGCCTGGAAGTAATTTATTACTTTGTTCACCGGGCAAGTGACAAAAGTGTCGGAAACAAAAGTCTTTCGTCTGAAGCAAATGAAGTCTTTCCTGAGGAGGCAGACACGAAAATGCATGGCTATAAGAGATTCCGCCTGGAGTGTTTATAATGCCTGCCTGGATGCGTAGGGCTGAGACGCCTACATAACTCAGCGAAACCAGTGTCAAATTGGTCCGCGAGGACACAAATGTCAATAGGACTCATTAAGGAAATTCAGTACCCAGAGAATGTATCGCGGAATCCCAGATCTATCCGCAGTAAATAGTCTAGTGCTCACTACACAATATGTGCCGAAAGCGTTTCGGCAACAGTTTTCTTACACTTTCCAAAGTGAATCATCAACCCTAACCATCCTCGACACAGCTCACTCCATTCCCAGGATTAAGCCACGTAATCTTCTTTGCTGAAAGTGTGATGAAAAGGCTACCGTCTTTTGCGCGTGCACAGTTTTCCTGGTGTGGACAACATCAGACTGAAGCCATTAAAAACAGCCGCTACGAACCTTGACGAACCGCAGTCTCGGTACTTGCAACGAAGCCTTGAGGAAATGCAGGTGGTTCCCACAATGTGGAAACAGTAAACAGTCATTCATATTCACAAGAGTGGGAATTGTGCGGAGCCTTCTAACTACCTCCCAAACACTCTTCTCACAGTGTTATCTAAAGTTATGAGAGGTAACATCGCAGAGGCGCTCATAGGATACCTTTAGAGCAACAACATCATAGTGTCCCAATAGCAGGGATTCCGCTGAAATCGGTCCTGCACCACAAATTTGTTACTTGCCTGAGCAAGCTAGACGAAGTCAGTCGATGCCAGACAAGCAGTCGACGCCTGGAACATCACATTCTTCTTCACAAACTTGGAAGCTATGGAATCAGTGACCCTGTGCTAGGTTGGATAAGCAAGTTCCACAGCTGAATGTGAGAGTCCACAGCTCAATCTGCGACCCAGTTGAAGTTTGTGCCCCAAGGATCGGTACTGGGACCACGTTTCTTCTTAATATTCATTAACTATCTTGATAGCAAGCTTCGGTCGGCCTTCTTACGACTCGCAGACAATGTCAAGCTCTGGCATGACATCAATACTTTGGACGACCATGCGGCACTACAACGAGACCTCGACAGGGCCTAGACATGGTCATCCGAAAACCGGCTCCAGGTTTGCCTGACGAAATGCAAAGTTATGAGCATACGTCAGTAGTGTACTCATGTCGATTGGGAGAGCAGCTGCTGTAATATGCCACGCAGGATCGTGACCTCAGAGTAGTTGTGCAAGGCGACCTTGGCCGGTCGAAACAGGAAGAAAAGGGTTAGAGAAGAGGCAGTCAACACCTTGGCCACCTAGGAATCGCGTTCGGGCCATTAGTCCTTTCACAAATGTCGAACACCTACGTGAGACCCCGCGCGGCGTACGCGATCCAGGTCTGCCGACGGTTACCGAGAGCCACCGTTCAAGCCGAGAACAGTGGTGCAATAGTGGATCGATCTACAATTGGAGATCGAACTCGAGTAGAGATCAAAACGCGAATCTATGTGGGATCAGCGGCAAGTTGGACCATGAACTCGAACCTTCTGAGTTGTGTTAATTACTATTAATTAGCATCTCCAATATTGTTGTGTTAGTAGGTGACTACAAGGTATTTTTCCGATATGCTCTCACACATTACGATTCGGTCGGTCCGGCTGGTTTTGGCGTCCTTATTTCGTTGTGGATTGAACCGGTTGCGGGCTTCGCAACTGATTCAGGCAGGTCATCCATACATTCAACGGAAACCACAACAAATTTCTGATGACGGTCAGCTGCGCGTTAGCTGCAGGTTCGCCGTACACTCAGCAGCAACCACAACAGCGACCTAGACGCAAATATGATGCTGATGCGCTCGAAGCTCCGCAACGTAGACCGACGAAAATGGTTAGTGGACTGTTTGACCTCTTCTATCAACGCAGACTGCAAGCTTTAGGCTTCTACAGAGGCGAATACCAGCGTGTATGAGACCTTATTATGGTGTTTCAAATGTTGACTAACCCCAATCATCACGCCTGTTGCGATCTGTTGCAAATCGACCACAACACCAATCTGAGAGCCAACCGGCTCAAAGTGACCACACATCATGATTGGCTTGATCGCGAAATAAACGTTTTGTCCCTTCGAGTATCCCGGCCGTGGAACCCTCTACCCTTCTCACGTTAGTTTCGCCCCACATTACTACTTTTTAAAAGCCATCGCACTACACCCTATCCTACTTAGATTACCTCACACAGTCCATTCCTATCGGAAGAGAGATTAACGCAGTGTGCTCACTAGCCCCTTCCGCTACGTAGCGGTGAGTAGATCAGTATATGTGTTCATGTGAATAACTAGGTGATTCACTTTAAACCAGGATATTTCCTTTTCCTGTCATTTTAAACAAGCATTTTATGACTCCCACTCCGGTCATCCTAAGGGACTTGTCAAGCAGTCGCTTTTTTGTCCGTTGTAAATCATTATTCATTGTTTCGACTAACAGGTCAATGTAGATTAGTCTCCATGAATGATTGGGATTCTTTATAACTACATAGGCTCCGCTAATAAGTGAATCAACTTCCGCAGTATTGTGACGAGAACTATCATGTGAACCGATTGAAGTCTTCTAATGGTTGTTCGGTCACAAGAGGAATTAGCAGTGTGTAGGGCCATTCTTGTTGCAGTGCTTTGCACTTTGAAGACAAAGCACAAGCGGAAGCGTGCGTCAGCCAGTTCTGTTATACTTCTATAAGTGCAGAGCCCGACTCCAGGACAGCTATGTTGCGCGCGTAACCCAAATTATCCGGTCGGTCACCTAGCAGAATACAAAATGCAGAACAGGCTGAGAGAACAGAGTCGTAACACACATTGCACTCAGCAGTGAGTGATGCAAATGAGAGGATCGCGAGGTCTCGAGAAAATAAGTGGCACACACCGGCTGAGATGTTCAGCACCGTGGTGCACACACGCGTTTCGTAAACATGTTGACACTTCGAGATCACTCTAAACAGTACAATGGTATAATACGGAGAATAAAAGCGAATGCTTGATAAGTCTCGTAGGATGGTTTGTGGGAATAAGGTTGGTAAAAAAGTTGCACAAAAGTGAGAAAACGCATATGTGGACTCACCATGTTATCCACAATAACACAAAGATATTTCTGTCTGCTGCGAGTTCGTGGGGCTGGTGAGCACATTGTTTGCCTGAGCCATGTCGTCACTCAATGAAGAGAACTCAGCTCAAGTAATGTAGGTGGTGTAAGACGTCGTCATGCCGTTATTTAAAAAGGGGTAGCGTGGGCGCGGTAATGACAAAAATCGAAAAAGGATTCCACGGTTGACCGACACAAAAGGAAAAATAATTCCGGCGGTATTTCAGCCAACTGTATTGGGTAGCAAGTTTCAACTTATGACCCCTCAATTCCGTGTTGCGGCTAAGCTTCAGGAGGTGGCAACGGGCAACAATATCTGGAACGCCAGCATGAGGTCACCTCGTAGACGGCGATCTCTTCCGGTGTACACTCCCAGCGCTCTCAGTCGTCCATGGTATTGCAGATGGGACAACTCCTTCACATTTGTCGTTGCCCTTCGTTGGGCGGTCTCCAGTTCAGCCAGATTGCGTTTTGACCAGGTTTGCCAACCCTGGATCGCGTACTTTAAATGAGGCCTCACATATGCATGGGGCGTTTGGAAAAAGGTGGAGGGATCGAACCGCGCGAACGCCCTCCGTAACAGACCAACATTTTGGTTCACGATTTTGGAGGCCTTCAAGGACTGCACCGAACAGCCGAGGTCGTCTTGCATCACCACCCCAAGGTTTCGCTTTCCTGAGGCGGTTTTCAACATGTCGTCTCCAAGCTTATATGTATACGTGAGCATGTGGCGGACATGAACGGTTTTTCACTTGTCCGTGTTAAACGGAAGTAGATTTGCCTTTGACCATTCAAAGGCGTGGTCTAAGTCTCGCAGCAGTACATCCTGATCTTTCTGACAGCCGATTGCCCGCCATATCTTGATGTTATCGGCAAAAAGCAAGAAATTTGACATGATGACACTCGTAAAGTTGTTAATGAATAGAAAGAATAACCGCGGCCCCAACACTGGCCCATGTGGAACACCGCAGTCCACTTTAATTGAATCAGGAAATGCGCCCCGAACTCGAACCTGAAGGCGCCGCTGAAGAAGGAAGTTTCCGATCCACCAAAGTACAGTTTCTAAACTCCGTATGCTTGCAGCTTTTGAAGAAGTATGAGGTGATGTAGGCGGTCGAAAGCTTTAGTAAAGTCTAGGTAGATGATATCAATGCCGATCATACTGTCGGCTATCTCGGTCCAACTGCCACGGTCAATCAGTAGATTGGTAGTACATGACTGATGCTGACGGAATCCGTTGCTATGACCTTAGACCTTTCGAAGTACCCGACTACCGCCTCAGTTATGATCGATTCCATCACCTTTGAAAGCACCGGGAGGAGAATCACTGGGTGATAGTTGGCGGGCTCTGAACGGCTACCACTCATGAAAATCGGAGTAATGATGCCTTGTTTCCACATGCTAGGGACCTGCTGTTCTTGGGAAAATCTCGTTAATCCTTCAGCTATACTCCTAGCTGCCATCTGTAGTGCTTTCGGAGGAATGTTGTCAACTCCGAGGGAATGAGAGCAGCTTCCTTAAAATGGTCGTCGAACTAAAGGTGACGTGTGGAAATACTGGCGTCCGGGAGATCGGGACAGGTATGTTGCACATGCTGGTAGCAAGTCGGAAAATTGGAGCATATTGGAGGCATAGAACGTTAGCTGTATCCACAGCGATTTGAGCACATCCATCTGCTGATATTAGTGGGGAACACCACGCTTCACATACCGGAGGCTGTTCACATATCTGTACAGAAGCTTTTTATTAGCACAAAACTTTTCCGATAGACTCTGCTGGTGTACTAATTTCACGCACAAGCGTGGTACAGTGATTACGATGCACAACATAGCTACTCCAGTTGTCAGGGCTAGGGTTCGCTCTATACACATGCCACGCTGCGTCTCTTACTGTCAGGTGTTTTCGGGTTCTGCTCCGAATGTATAATTGTGGCCTTGCCGAACGAAGGGGCATGTTGTTCGATGCAGATTTAATCAGATCAGTGAACTTGCCAATAAAATCCAACAAAGCACTGTCACTGGAACAGTCGTCCGGAAACTTCCAGCTGGCATCTCCCACAAGTTCTGCCGATATGTCGTAGTGGATGATTGTTCGAAACAAGTTAGTGTGTTCTTGTGGATACTCCGCAGAACACACGAAGTCATAAATTACGGTCACGTGCTCGTGCCTCCCCAGAGGGCTCTCCATCCTCAGTTTCTCAATCATGTGCTCTTCGTTCGTGAGCGCTAGATCGAGCACAGATGAATTATTTCCGGCTCTGAATCGGGTGGGTAAACTGGCATGACCGAAGAGCGGAATGCTTGCAATAAACTCGTGCAGATCTGCCTTGAATTGCTCGTTGGGGGATGCCGGAACCTCCATATCGTGAATATTGTAATCGCTGGAGATGAGAACATGGCTATAGAGTCCTCGCAGGACCCTTCCAAAGGATAATGTCAGGCGGGAGTCCATCTCTGGAGTGAACTTTGGGGGGAAGAAAAACAATGGCCAAAAGGCAAGTACCGTTGCGTCTCAGACACAGACTGCACCAGAGTGAGTCTATGATTAGCGTTTCTGGATCGGCCACCGGCTCGCACTGCATGTCGTTGCGGTAGTATAACATTACTCCCGTCTTTGCTAGGTCGATCGTTTCGGAGGAGGGACATACCATGTATCGCGATATCGGTGTCGGTCACTTCTGAGTGCAACCATGTTTCTGTGACGAATAGGAGGTCCATGGTATGTGACACTTGACGTAGCCGCAGTTCGGCCAGCTTGTTCAGGCGATCTTGTGCATTGGTGTACATGCAGAAACGTTTCTCTGTTCTTAGCAATGAGTTGTGAGATGTGCTTTTTGGGTATGATGTTGTGCGGACCGGTGAAAGGTCGGCCACTAATCGTTTTGTTGGTGTGGCGATGAAGAACTCATCTGTGTCAGATCCATGGATCCCAGCATTGCCTCTTTGCTTCTCCACGTAGTTAAGGTGTGGTGTTTTTACCAGTTTCGTTTGTTAGTTGACTGAGGTTATCCGAACTCTTGACGAGAAGTGGTGCGACTAAGTGGTTGCTCTCCTGTGTTTGCTTAGCAGATGCTGCTTTCATGCGGAGCTCGGAAGAAAGGCTGCTGCGGTCCGTATACCAGCTGAGATTTGTCCAGATTTAAGGACCATTTTCACAATCCTTGGGCCACATCCTTTGTAGTTTGACGATCGGCGCAGCGTGGAGATAGATTGCGCTATGATGTTTCCCAGGGAGAGGGTTTCGCGTAAGTATCACCATCGCTCCTGGTCGTGAGTGCTCGCTTCGCACTCATCATGACTTCCAGCCTCCGGAACGCCGTGTACCAGGATCGTCCTGGCTACGGATTCCTCCCGGTTATCGTCCAAGGAATGCTTCGCTTGTCTGCGCTCGCTCCACGGAATATCCTGGAATAGGCGGATGGAACATGACCATAATCGATGATGAAATCACAAGCTTGAGGTGGAGTCGTTAGTGAGATATCTAGCTGAGATGGAATAGGCTACTTCAAAAGTTCTCAAGGCGACGAATCGCTTTGTTTCGCAATTCCGATTGGGGGATATGCACCAGATTGCAGTTTGATGCACGTCAGAAGATAAATAATTAACAGAAAGTGACCAAGATTCTAGTCAGTTTGGAGTCCGGTTGGCACATTGATATGCGAGGTGGGCGCACCATACGGCTTGTGGAGTTTATCATTGCGCTGCATTCGATGATGATAGTCACTTGTAAGTACACCTCAATGGAATTCCCCACATGATCCCGTGGGTTGGAGGTACGGGAACAAGGTGATCTTTATCGTAAAGTAAAATCCAAGGGAGACGGTTCGCATAATCACTGAGAGACAGCTACTATGACCTGTTGCGAGCGCGTAGTCACAAATTGATTGTAAGCCTCTTACAGCGCCATAATGAAATAAAGCAACCAGACTGGTGCTGGCGAAGTGTGTACAAACAAATGTTTCAGTGTTTCCAGTTTTGAGGTAAATCGGGCAGTGTTGCTTGACACCATCGGACAATTGCCCTGGTTGATGTGTTCAACCACACTCGAGCAAAAAGAAGAGTAAGAGTATGTTGATATGCGGTGTAAAGGAGCATTGTAAATCTGATCTGCAATTATATAAAGGGCATACACGTGAGCTGGAATTGCCATGTGACTGCAGGGAACATGCAGTGAAGTGAACGGGGAAGACGGAACCTTTCAACGTCCACATCACTAAGACTGTGGGAAAGTGCATCAGAGGTGTTGTAATCTTCCCACTTGTCGCGAGTCCGAAATATGCATTTTACTGCTTCACAAGACCCCTAGCCCAACCGAAGGCAAAAGCAGAACGCAAATGACCTTGACAAAATAACGCCCTAACCACCACCAACACTTTACAACTGAAGCAGACCTTGGTTGTATTTATAGGTTGCTTACTGACCTTCGACTTCTGGAATAAAAAACGCAACTGTCAAATTTAGTGGTTCCATGCCGATGTGGCTAATCTTCTGGAAGTCGGCAGCCGCGTGCAAGCTACAAAAGATTCTAGAAAGTTCGAAATCGATGCGATAATCGGCAACAATCGATTAATCGCTGAAATAATGGCTTTTCCGGGACATCCTTATTTTCTCCCGAACAAGATGGATGACCGACTGCCTGGTTGCACGAGAACATGTACCACATATCATTATCGATAAAGTCCTCGTTGCTGATCAGAGCATTTAGGAAGATACTAATCGTCAGGAGCACAAACAGAATGCCACATGTTTCCTCAGTAACTGACGCTGTGGAGATGGTGCTTACCCTTGCATGACAGATGTGCGAAGCAAGAGACTAAATGCGTCCCATGCCTCGGTGGGACCAGTGTCGACAGGTAGAGATCAAAGGAAACAAGTAGTCATCGGTCAGATGGAAGAACTGCATTCGCTTCAGGTAAACCTATTTACAAACCATTCCAAAACGCAAAATCCGGACGGATATCATGCAAAGACTACTTAGCAGTAACAATGAACCCATTTCCCAATCAGTATCCGTTTTGGAAAAGCAGGCGACTAGGCAACGAGCGTGTGGAATAATAAGGGGGGTTAAACGGAAGCGAAAGAGCATGGTCTATAAATCAGTAACTGAACCTTGGAAGAAAGCACACAAGTGATTAGCGGTGCACTGGGGTAGAGTTCGAAGAAGCCCGCCTTGACCCAGGCACATGATTTAAAACGGTCAAAATAAGGTTAGGTTCACGGTATGTTTAAACGATAGGCATCATGAAGAAGAATTCGAAGATATTGTTATCAGTGGGGAGAGGGGCACACTAAGCACGTCCATCGCAAACCATGCGACGAAAGGATAATTCATATATGAATGTGTGGAAGTGAGTACCGATAAGGAAATCTCTGCCGAGACAGCTTGTAATTTTCGCTCATCGTTTGTGTGCCCAACGTTGGTTTTGTAACGAGTTAACTCAGCCAATGACTAAGGGAGATTAACCATGTCAAAGCTAACGGAATCGTTCTTGTCAAGAAGCGCATGTAATGATGGTGAAAACTTGATCCGTCAAGGAGGTGATTCATAAAAACCAGATGAAAACATCATGCACTGGATCCCGAAATGTCCCTGCGGTTGATTCCAAGCACCGTTCACGGCGGTAACTTATTAGTGGCACAGGAGTACCATACGATGACAGACGGCTGTATGTGGGGCCGTGGAACTGCAGGAGCACCAAAACGTTTGGGGGAGCGCAGACTGGAAACCAGGATGCAGAGATTGAAAGCCAAATCGACAGAACCACCACACACAGAAAAATTGTTCGAGATACCAAACGATGGATCCCCATATCCCTACCAGTATCGCTGTGTACAAAAGGCCGACCTTTAAAACTATAATAAACTATGATAATAATAATAATATTGCTCCTGATGCGAGAAACTGTGTCTGTAGCGACACAGATCAATTTGTACAAAGTAGCCATGCTCTTGCCTGGGCGATCTGCAAAAGTGGAATATTGGGGTGTGCGTTTCATGCAGTCAAGTTCTGGTGGATGGTTGGGGGCGAAGGCCTAGTTATGGAAATATTGGTGTTTAAATGTTGTTGGGTCCCACTTGGATTGATGCAAGATGAGGTTGATGTTCAGGGAGAAGGTTATGATTGTATGCGAACAGGACACTCAACCCTAAACAGGAGGGTCCTTTGGTCTTGAAAATTGAAAAGGGTTCAAAGGCGTGTCGATTCACGAAAATGGGTGCCATCCCGACTGAAAAGCTCAATCTGAAAGTTGACCAGACGGAGTATGTCATGCCAATAATCATTAAACAATCTAGTTAGAGGAGAATACAAAGCGCTGAAGAACATCGATCAGTTTGGTTGCGACAGACGACGCACAGGACGGAAAGTTGTAGTACACCATTCCCTACTCGTGCGTTACCCACGGACACCTGGGCTGAAGTGTACAGCGACTTAGGGTTACAAAAGTTCCCTCAGGTTGCCTGCGAGGGGTCCCGTGTTTGTGTATAGGGAAACACAAATACACAAAGCTGCAAGACAATGTGGACAGATATGCACGCTGTATTTGGGGAATCAAGTGCACACAAGGCGGTGGCTGGACCGCACTCCGCTCCACATTGAGTGCATGGAACCACTCTTCGAGCCTAACACGGCCACAAGGACCGTGCACCCCGTCCCCTCCAGCAACGACCAACTGTCTCCTGGAGCCAGTATGGACGAGGTAGTGGGGTAATAGACAGGTAGGCACCTTGTCAACATGCACATCAAGCGCAGCCACACCTGGGATGTCAAACAACAGCCAATCATTCGAAATGCCGATATCGATTAAAGTAAACGCATATGACGACATAAATACTCGCTAAATGAGCATATAGAAGAAGTCGGTCATAAGTGAATCCGTGATAAGTACAAAATGTCCGAAAGTCATTTAAAAAATACCACGCGATAAAATTACGCAAGTTTACCACAATTTGCGTGAGCGACGTGTGCAAATAAGGAGAAGATTATCAAGTACGCAAAACAAACCAAATAACATGTAACGAATTTTATCCACAGAGAGACATTTACAAACATCACGAATTAAGTGCAAGTGGATGAAGGCGGAATCAACCAACCTGAACAATATCACGGACGGCAGCTCGACCGCGGGATGTGAGTCGGATCTCGTCCCCATCCAATTCCTCCATTTCGTCAAAGTTGGCAGGACCGACTCCGACGATGATAATACTCAAAGGTAGGGAAGATGCCTATGAGGAAGAACGGAAAACAAAGTTCGGTTGCGTTGATATTGAATTGTGGGATTGACTGGAATGATTGTAGATGCGGAGATATCCAGATACTCGTGAACGCTAGCAGAAGGCTCTACATCGGTTCAGCAAGCGGTATCTAAAGCTAAGACACAAGAAAGACGACTGAGAATCATCAACGAACACAAGCGGGCTCTGTGCACCCAGTCATTCCGAATAGCGTGCATCGTCATGTCTCCAATCTGTATTACCTCGCACTGAATGCTGGCTGCTGACTAGCTGGGTGAAGACAGCCAAAGAGATCAAATCGTGTGCACAACATTCGTCCCATCGATGTTGAAATGTTGGAAAATCTGGCGTACTTGGAAACCCCACCAACATAACCATAAAATGGCCCGTCAGATCCGATGTGTGGTAAAGTGTACGTTTGTCCACACAAAGTAAGGATTCGGATACACGACGAGTCTTGATACCTTAGGAATGCGCATCGCAATTAATAAAGGTAATGATTACTCGGTAGACAAAATCCCGATCCACCCTGTCAGTGCAAATCTGTGACGCGCATCGTCATCGTTAGCGGAGTCTCGAAATCGTAGTCCAACACGTTCGAGCCGAAACGTAGGTCACCTCTAAGCTGTGGTGAATGCCGGTCGAATCCATCGTAACCAAGTGGAAATAGGTGCGCCACATTGTGATTACTCTCCTCCTCTGTCCTGCACAACGCGAGAAGCAGATTGACAAAGGGCTAACCTTTGCTATAAAATTTATAGTCTCTGCCAAAGTGGAACTTGCTAAAATCCATACCTTTCCCATTTTTGAATACCGCAGCATCATTTGTGTACGTAGGAGCGACAGAAAGGATTATGGGATCTTGCAAAAGTCATTCACCAAGCATCAGTTTGGTAACGCGTCCAGCTTGAGCTAGAAACAGCGTTACCAGCAGTTTCATCCTGAAGGTTTTTGGATGCGATAGGTGAAACAAAACTAATGCTTCTGTACAACCTGATGAACCAGAAGACCTATTTCCTGTCCTTTCGCTGTGAACGTACGAGTGCTGGTCAATACTTACTTACAATGACTATATAGTGCCGCATAAGGATCGAGTTTTGAGGAAGCAACATTCGATATCAAATGATTCAGTCACCAACTACAACTCAGAAAAGACGTGCCAAACAGATAGCTCAGCTTCTCATCCTACAACGAAAAACTGGAGACAAGATTGTTGAGAGCAAATCACGTCTCTTGACGCTGTACGGATACGATTTGATTATTATTGTCTTGCCCATTATTATTTATCTGCACATTGTCAGACTCGCTGATAAATACGCATTCAGGGTGGATATTGGGTGCTGCCTGTTCGAAAATATTGAACTCCAAGAAAGGGTTGCGAAGTGGTTTGTTTTCATCTGGTAGAGATAACAGGACCGTAGTCGAAATAAGGCCCTTTGGAAGGACAACTCCCCAGTTTTCCATCTACTTCATCAGTCACGGTCACAGTGATCGCATTGATCAAGGTTCACCTCAATGCGGATCGCGGTCTACATTGAGATTGCGCGTCGTGATTCATCCACACAACGTGTACTTCAAAACGGCCCTCCAACCAGTCACTAAGCGTTGTGCCAATCGCGTTATCCGTCGTGACTCGGTGGCTAAACGAGGAACGGTTTCAACTAACATCCCAATAGCCCCTGGCCCGATGCCTGCTATCTCTGTCTGATGAGATCAAATGAGATCGAAAAGCGTCATGGTGTACAGTGTTTTCGAGTAGGTAACATACAATATCCATCTGCTTGAGTTGCGGTCCCATTGATCGAATTGATAAAGATTCATTTCAATGTGGAATCAAGGTCCACATTGAGAATGCGCGTCGCAATCCAATCCCACAATGATACTTTTAAGATAAGCCTCCAACCAGGTATTAACCGTTGTGTCAAGCGTTTCCCGTCGTGACAAGGTGGCTTAGGGGCAGCGATCACTAATACCATCCCAATGGTCTCGGATTCGATGCCTGCTATCTCTATCTGATGAGATGAAATAACATCGAAACGCGCCATGGATTGCAGGGTTTTCGGGATGGCAACCCCCTAACTTACTTTTGCTTCATCAGCTACGGTCCAAGTGAAGGAATGATCAAGGTGTACTTCAATGCGGATCGAGGTCCCCTTTGAGATTGCGCGTCGCAATCCAACCACAAAATGAGTGTATCAGAATGCTCCCTCCAGTCACTCATCTGCGCGATCGCAAGCGCAATGCATCAACATGTGACCTTATGCATGGAAAGTTCTGTAATTAATCGATCATGCTACTCAGGTGTACCTCGCGCTAATCGAGATCAAACGTTGCTGATCTGTTTCGTTATAATTTCACTCTGAGACATAAAAACAAAGGTTGCACACCAAACGTATGAAGAGCCGAATCAGTTATTCGCGCTAACTTCTTTCTCAACAGATAGGCTCGCCTGCGAAATAGCTCACTAACCACCAATAATAGGTTTTGTGCAAACGCAAGAACATCCCACATCAAAGTGGAACGTTATCTCGGCCAGAAGTTGATAATGACCATATTTCCGCCAGGAAAATCGCCTAATGAATTTTTTGTAGGATGAACCGAGAATTATGTAGGCTGCGTTACACAAAGACCAAGTACCAAGAGAAACCGCCTAACTGTGGGTGCTGTAACGACATATGCACTAGCAATTGCCCATATTTGCCAAGCAAGAACACGAACAGAGAAGTCGGAAATGACCTGCTCTTAAGTCAAGAACCGCCTCTTACATACCCACTGGATAGTCATATTCCTATTAAACTTAAGAGCAGTTAAAAAGCCAAATGGTGTATAGTACAAAGACTTAGATAGAGTACCGTCTGCAAAAGGGGAGTAAGGTCTAAACGCTGTATGCGAATGTGTTTCAGGACAGAGTTGAAAGCAACCGGCAATTGCAAGGCGCAATCTGATTGCGCATGAACTTCAACACAAGTCTGAATGGAAAGCATAGCACTGCGGTAAATTCTGCACAATTCGAGGTCAGTGAGAACGTAAAGGGATAACGAATTTCTACATTCCAACTTACAGTGTCAATATGCGACGGGGGAAAGGCATAACAGATAACAGCCAATGGAAAATGATGTTGAACATCGAAAACGTAATATACGAAGTAGAAGTTAACAAATGACGGAGTGAATACAGACACTCACATTTACAATCGCTGCTCTGGTCTGCGGCAAATCGCTGATAATTCCGTCTGTCAGGATAAGTAAGATGGAGTACTGTGAACCAGGAGGAGCCTGGCGGGCAATGCTGAAACAGGTGGAGAGTATGCGCGGTTGGCGAATAAACAAGACTGAAGAGTTAGCCGAATAATGAGCCTGTGATACACAATAAGTGGGATAATGTACCGAAGTGGGAGAGGATCGCTACGGTCAAAGGCTTCGAAAGAAGTACATCATGAGGCCTCCGGTCCAAATGCTCTGAGTCAACAATTAATCGGCTAACCGAACAACCTCTTCGTGGTGCCAGTTGGGTGGTTCGGGTTTAACCCGTTTCAGCAAATAGTTCGGCGGCAGTGTTCCAGGAGGTGGTTGGTTTTCGCCTGGAAAGCGTTCTCCCTAGAAAAAGTCACAAATGTCTGCTTATCAACACTGTGACGTGGCGGATGTGCCTCGCCACAAACTAGTTACGGCGCCGTAGATATCCGGAAAATACTATCCAACCCACGAACATCAATCGCTTATTCTCACATTTCTGACGATTACAAACACTCAAAAATGCTGGGGAAGGTTCACAAACACAAGCTACACAGCTACATTCACACACAATTACATACGTTTATACAACCATACACACATTCACTGTAACGCCAAACATGTCTTTGTACATTTTTGATCACACTTGTTAGCTTAACATGATCATGCCTGTAAAGGTGTGCCTCGCATTGTCGAGAACAAAAGTTTATTTATTTATTTGTTTGTTCATTTATTTAACCAGCTAGGGCTAACCAGGAAAGCAAGAAACAAGCTTGAGAGTTTGTTGCAATCTGTTTCTTGAGCAGATTCCCAGGCAGCGCCGAATAACAATCTCCAAGTTAGACTCTGAACGCGCCTGAACTGTCAGCTGTAAAATGCAGAAACACTTCGGAGAATGGAACACACCGGACAATTAGTCAGTCTGTAACTACTAAAATCATAATGATGAAACCACGGTAAATGTAGCTTGACAGAGACGTTGGGTTGTGCAACGGCTTTTTTAACTAGTGGGAGTACGAAGTCAGGGTGAAGCACTTTCTGTTTCCAAAATTGCACTTGAGCTCAGCTCAAGCAAGTATAAAATCATATAATATTTGAAAGAGCTACTCGACGTCCATAGACTATGTCACGGAATATCTCTACCTGTGCGGAGACATAATTCTTGAGCGAACGGACCTAATCGCTATGCAAGAGCTTCTGGATAGTTTAACGAAGACGGTGACATGCAAGTGTTTTGTAGTGTTGAACCACCAGTAATCACGAACAGGGGAGAGACACTGGTGGGTTAACTATCATCACTGGCGAGCAGATGGCTGAAGAATCCGCTGTGCGCATCCGCAAGGTTAGGGCGGCTTTTCGACCCCAGTCCCCCGATGGGACACAAGGTGACATAAGATAATCGAGCAAGAGAAAAGGGCATAACGCCGTGGTGTGATTAGCATTAATGTAGAGATAAAAAAACATAGCTTATACGCGCGTTGAAGACACTGAGAGGCAAGAGAATACTGTCTATCGCAGAGGAGCACGAAACATTGATGATATTTGATGGGAGCATTAAGTAAGCCAAGCCGATTCACCATTTGGCGAAGTGCAACTATGGCCCGTTGTGCTCCACAAGAAAATTTGAAGAACTTGATTCATGATCGTCAGCTGAGCCATGTTCGTCGTCCACGCTAGTGTGCACTGTATGCCGTTGCTGCGCCCTTTTGTAGTGCGATGGTCGGCGGAGAACGAAATGAAAACGTGCGAAGGTATTCGCTAATCAAAGGATCGATGAATACCATCTTTGCGGGTGGGTACCTATCTACAGTTGGCACAATTGTGATGGCTCAACTGGACGCAGTAACTCGCCTACGTTTGCGCTAACTCTCTCATTCGATAGGTGCATCCTCACTTCTCCTCCATAACTGTTTTCCGTGAACTCGTGTGCATAATCTGCATGCATTGTTTGGCAATTATTATGGGAGTGACATGAGTCACAGTGGATTGAATCACCGCATATCGGTGTTCGGATCATGGTTGTTTCACAACACCGAACCGAGCTTGAGTACACGAAAAGACGGATAAGACACCCGCCCATCCAAGATGGGAGAATCGATAGTCTCCACTCAGAATAGTTGGGCCAGCTTTATTCCCCAACTGTTTTAGATAGAGGAAGCGAACCGGTCAGCCACCGTTGAGCACCACTGATATGGGGTGAGAAGATAAAGCTGCGCGCAGATGTGAATAGCATAACGATCACTTTATTGCATCCAATAACAAAGTGCAGGGCAGACAAAAAATGTGCATGTATAAAGTGACAACCGCTGGAGTTGTGTGGATGTTATATGGCAAGATGAAGCAGGATGATCTTAAGACGGCAATTGAATAGAAACCATGCTTAGCAACGCGACTAATTAGCAGGTGGGAGAACCCGATTCTGAAGCGGATGGCAAAACTGAAAAGAGAGGTTGAAACCAGTGGATATGGTGGTTGCGAAACTATGAGAACACGCACGCTGTTACCATGGATATGGACGGGTGCTGAGCACCGACAAACCGGCATCAAAGGAAACCTGCCGGTGCGCCGCACATTCATTCGATGTTATCTTCAAGTCACTGTGCATTATCGTTAGTCGCGGTGCCTAAGAAATATACTGACGTCATTCGGTGACAATCCAATGTTGATCCCAAGCAGATAAGGGAGCAACAATCTAGGGTGTTGTTTCCTCATGCAAAAGAGGTCTGTTTCATCCGTAATCATGAAATTATAAGCTAGTGTATGGTGGACCGTAAACAGGTGTAATGAGACTCACAATCAGCCTATGGGTTACTAGAAGTAGCCAACCTAGCAAGCTACAGAGAGCACAGTAATTAAAGTTAGTGACATGCTGAATGAGTAGCATGCAGTCCGCGGAATACCCATGGTGTTGGGAACGACAACCGTTGTAGTGGGAGAATAGCACACAGCCAATCTATGCTATCTCTAGCCAGACAAGTACCGTTATTGATTTCCTCACTCGAATTCGACGTTGTGGTTAAATACAATAAGCTGGATGGGTCCACAGACACCATGTGACTGTAACCTAATCGAAAAAGTCTCTCTGCTTCCGAGGAGTGCAAGGCAACACTGGGACACACTTACATAACCGAAACCTGCACTGCCTCCAATATCGTTTCCCGTGGAAGAGTTGTACACTATCGAGCGCGTCCCCATGTTGCTGATTGGAGAATGTATTCCTTGTGGAGATAAATGTGTAAAGTCCCGTTTGCCTTGCAAGCGATATGAATAAGCAGTCGCGAACAGCCGGCGACAGTACCTCAGTTCACCTGGTTCTCCATCACAAGAGCACGTAAGGCGCTGTGTCGAAGTCAATGTGACCGGCTATACGGTCACGGACCACACACATCCGTAACCAGAGGTGGGTACTTAAAGTAGAGCGGATGAGCCCCCTTGCTGGCCACCGACTCCTCTGTGGAGTGCTACCGAACACTGCAAATGCAAATGAGCCAACTGGCTGTCAACGGTCTTCGATTTCACGACTGTGTGGACGTTCCAGCGAAGCGTTAATCACTCCGCTGCCTCGCGGGCCAGGTCTTTAGAACCAAAGTCAACCCGCTTCCTCGGCCTGGGCAACCGGGAGGTTCTCTGCCCACACATCACATGGTAATTCGTATTTCTTCTCTTGAGTGCTTGTTCTCTTTGTTTTGCAGTTACCCATGTGTTGTGGCACTCTGCCAAGTGTATACTGGTCAAGTGTTGATTATATATATATATATATATATATATATATATATATATATATATATATATATATATATATATCCAAGATCGTAAGGTTATAATATCGGGTTAGATTCCAAAATGAACAATGAACGAGCATATGGCAACTTACACGAGGTTATCACATGAAGCAAAGCTAACAGTGGAGTTCAATTCAGTTAAACAACTGCGATCCGAGTACCAATGTGCGACCGATGCAGTTATCAAGACAACTCGAGTTATCACGACAACAATAACTAGCAGTGAGGAGGAAAATGAGACAGAACACTATGATACAATGAAAAGGATATCAGGAAGACAGATTTCGTCATTCCTTCCTCAGCCAGTCTTTGCCTTCAATACTTCCCCTCGACTTTAGTTGGCCCTACTGCCATCATTAGTTGAACCAGTGGCAAATTGGTTGGCTTGACTCCCAAATCCAGTTAACTATCTCTTCACCCATAAGTTCCTTCGAGTGTACCGGTTTGCCAAACATTATTCGCTATTGGGACCAGTGACGCATTGGTAGATGGGACACTCAAGTCCTCTCTCACTAAGAATTCAACCCACCTTATCCCTAATACTTCGCCTCGGCTTTAGTCGATTTTATCATTCGCTAATGAAATAATCGACACATTGCTAGCAGTGATATGATTGTCACTCAGGCTCAGTTTAACATGGTTTATACATTTTACTGATTTGCTCCTGACCCGATTACCTGCCTAACCCAATTAGCAAACTCTGTCGGCCTATCAAGTTAAGGTTCTGCATCCGATTAATTAGGATACGGTCAACTCGTCCTAAATGGTCTCCATGGTGTCCCACTAGACAAAAACGCCAGTTCTAACACAGACTTACGACGTGTTAGCTAAAATATTGCCCCTTGTGTACTAAAGTGTCATACAAACTAGACGCATTCCACTAAGTGTTGTGTACATGAAGCACACCATGCACAAGTTTACGCTTTTTTGCAATTACCTATGAACTATTTGATTTACGATCCATGGTTTCCGATGGTGCAATGTCTATTCATAGACTGTTGCAAAATATATATATCATTACATTTCTTGGAGCATTGGGCCCCTGTTTGGCAAAGGAAAGGCGTATGAACTGATCAATCAGTCACCGGCTCCTAATGGGCGCGATTCCCTGGATTCGCTCCGCTGCCTTGCGGACAGGCTATTCAGCCAAAGGCTCGGGGTGGTGTCCCCTAAGTCAACACCCTACTTCGGCTTGGGCAACCGGGTAGTATTTCGCCCTTTGACGAAACCGTGGACATTGTTGTGTTGTGTTGTGTTTTCTTTTACTATTTCTGTACCTTGTTTTGAGTTCCATGGTTTCCGATGGTGCAATGTCTATTCATAGACTGTTGCAAAATATATATATCATTACATTTCTTTACTTTGTGTGGCTCGGGATGACAGTTCGCCCGACGTTATGATGAGGTGGTCGCCACCATATTTGGATGTGAGCAGTGGACAAAAATTCCTCGAAATTGACGAATGAAAACAATTTGCAATAACAGTTCTGAATGAAACCACTACATAATGATCGGACCAGGTTCAGCGGACGGTGTCTCACAGTGGCATGTCATATGAAAGAGACCGCTGATGAAAAAGGAGCTCTCTGCAGCCGGTACAAAATCTGTGAACTAATCGACTTTTTAAAGCGTAGAAATACCAAAGGGAATCAAGACACGATCACCCTGGTTACAACAGATAACCACATGGTAATTGACCCGACCCACACCAATGAAATCTTCAGTCAGTACGTCTGCACCTCCACTAACGTGGATAACAACCCTTCAAAATTGGATATCCTACTATCCACACTTGATCAACTCATGCGTGTCAATTCTGAACTCTGTGACGTAAAATAGCTTATAATAATAATGTATTCCAAGCACTTATACAACTCGGGGGATGTCGACGTACGCAAGCTATTACTGAATGCCCACTATATCGATGAACTCTGGCACCGTACCGACACAGTGGAAGCAAGCCATTGTCACAGCGCGACATAAATAAGGCTCCTTGTTCATTCACCTATCCAAATAAAAATGATGGAGCAACATAAAAAAGCTGCAACGGTCGACTTCCTACTGTCTTGAAAGTTAATCAACGGCTCTCAGCACGATTTTCAGAATGCTCGTTCATGTATAGGATGCTAACTTGAACTGCTACCTCATCTAACTGCGTCACAGAATAACGGAAAGTGTGCTCTGATCGAGTGTCACATGGAAAACTAGTATCCAAAATGATGTCGTATGAAAGTGTGGAACCTCTGCTTTCGTAGTGCGAATCGTATCTTACAAATCGAACGTAGCCAGTACAGATTAAGGAACACAAATACGAGGCAACAACCGATATAAATGGTGTAGTACAGGGCAGTGCTCTGGGTTCTTTACTGTTCTTGATGTATGTTAACGATATACTTGACACAGTGAAATTCGGAATATCATAGGTGTTTGCTGACGATATCAAAATTGTCTACACTTTTCACCATGCTATCACAAACGAAGCTACCAACATGATGCAGCCGGACCTCCACGCGCTTAGAACCAGGTGTTCAAATTGGGGAATAGTATTTACGACAGATACGTGTTCCGCTGTGTCTTAGAAATGCGACATAACATCTAGTGGTCTGACCATTTGTGTGACAAGCCAATTAATATATGCCATGATATTCGCGACCTGGGACTGAGATACTCATGCTCGTTCTAGTTCACGGAACAAGTAGCTCATGTCAATGTAAAGACCAGATAAACCATTTGAATGTTATTTGGAATTTTCAAATCAAAAGAATCTATACTCTGCGACTATTCAACCCTTTTACGTCCTCAACTGGAATACTGCTCAATGGTGTATAACAGCACAAACAAATGAGACCGCATTGTACTGGGAAATGTACAAGGAACATTCACAAAGCGTTTGTTAGGAACTTCAACAAATTAGAATATTTCGAACGATGTGAGAAAAGGAAGCGCAACCTCACATACTGCACATGCATATTCCCAAACTTAACATGGCAATACAATACAATCATCATAGAACACACGAAATAAGGAACATTCGGTGGTGGAATGCAGGTCGAAGACCAACAGAACCGCTAACTTCTTCCGTAACAGATATGCGCGAATCTGGAACAATTTGCCAACTGATATCTGCGCTAGCAACTCAGAGCAGGAATTCCAAGAAAAGGAACAGCAGATACTTGACCGTAGAAAACCCGATCCACCTATTGGGATGTCATATAACAACTAACCAAGCATACGAACAACGTCCAGGATTTATATGATCCAGAAAACAGTCTACAACAGAGAGCACACGTTGCAGTGGTGGGGCTCGTACACTTTTCGTCGTTATCTTCTTTCTTACTCCTACATGGCTATGCCAACGACAGTTATCACCAACAAGTGTGTAATGAGGGAGGAAGTCAACCAAACACACCTCCACATTCTCCGTCTTCATCGTGGATGTCCCTACTACTCTTACTGGTGGTGGCCGCTTGCAAAGGAAGTCGTTACTCTGGGGGCCAGCCCTGTCCTCTGCACATTCACAACATACAAGACAGTAGAGGATGAGCCGCGCTATATCGCAGTTAGATATCAGTCATGGCGGTCTGCTGCCGTCGCCCACGGCTCAGTGATATAAGTCACTGACTCGCAAGGGTAAGGTCGGGGGTTCGAATGCGGCAGGATTCGGCGGGTGCGCGCTACTGACGAGTCCCAATAGGATAAAACGGCCGCCTAGTGCTTTCCTGGATGTGCGGTGGCTGCCTGTCTGTGTCTAACTGCGACGAACCTATACGAAAACCTAAAAAACCCCTATGATCGATCCCACTTATGGGGCCGTGTACTGTCTGTCGGTAAATATACAATTTTATTTTATTTTATAAATACTCTTATTGCAGTTTACTCTTACATGTATTTATTATTGCTGCCGCCTTCATGTGAGTGCCACTACCACCGTTCGATACTACTAAATAACCTTGAAGGAAGCAGCCATCAGAATATGCTAAAAGAAAATTGATACCTACTCTACACATTTCGGTATTCATATCCTCAAGGTACCTACCAATCCAGACATACATCCAGTGTAATGCGGAAACAATAAACAACCTTTATACCGTATCGAAATTGAAAAACCATTTTCATTGTTACATCACAAGTACCGATCATTCGTGATAGTTGAACTAGAAAATGTTTTCACAAGTGTGTCTGAACGAAAACAAGTTTAAAATACTTACACATTACTAATGATGAAATTGAACAGATAGCGGATAGATGTAAGATTTAAGGCAAGGGCGTCACTGACTGTGACTTGTCCGACACACTTTGCAATCACTGACACGGTCGATTCCAGAAGCCAATGTCCACCAGGTGCGAAGAATCAACCAGATCATATCTCCCTCAGCTAATTGATCCATCACACACATTCTGTCTAGCCAACAGCAAATGGTCACTTTGCAATTTCAACCCAAAGTACGCAGGGACGGCGTCTACTGGATGTCGATCAAAGGGCCTACCTACGCAGAACATTACCTAGCCAGCAGCATAGGCAGTTAAACTTAAGCAAACACTCGTGTAAGGTACCAGAGGGATTCTTATCAGACATGAAATGCCGGACCTTCGTATTGCTCACCCGGTGTTCCCTTCGGTTGTGAGCAATACTCCGTACGCACCGTTGATCAAAGGTGACTAATCTTTTAATGTGATCAGCGAGAAGTGGTCACGCTTCGGATTCATCCAGAAGCACTCGCATTATTGCAGCGCAGTGCACCGTGCTCAACCTTTATTCAGCCGTGGCCCCCTTTTGAACACTTCCATGTCTCCCACTTGATCCACTAGAATTCGAGCAAATCGCAATGTCTAACAGACGCAAATCTGCGACTTCCAGTGGTCATATTGGTATACTTTTTATGATGGCCTAAGTTTTTAATGCTGTTATAACTGATATTTCCCTTATAAACCGCACTTTTTATGTTTCATAGCCTCTAACATTTATTGTGCGGCAACATCAAGCCGCTTGTGTGTAATCACACAAAAGTCGTCACTAATGATTCAAAATGTATTCAATTATATTGGCATTTAACTGTAAGGCATGTCATGAACGAGGCGGTGTAGTCCTCTCTTAACAATCTTTGTCGAGATATTTTTGCGAACTTTGGGTCTAATGCCCGGCTCCAGACTTGACCGTGAGAGTCGAATATCTCCTCTTTCTGTGAAGCCCAATCGGTTTCCACTTTTTGTCGGGGAAACTACTGTTGAATCCACATCCAACCAAGTATATAAAAGGGAAAACAAGGAAATATATTTCAGCTATTGCCCAGTCTAGGATATCTGTTAGAGGCATCAGTAGTTATCCAAAAATCGCTTTTGTATTGCGGGAGTTTATACCTTGCTAGTGTGTCACGTTGAAGCTCCATGCGATTTCCTAGACTGTAACTCCAACAACGCAGGGTTGTACATCAAATGGACCTAAACTCCAAATCGGAACTTCCATGTCAATCAGATCATGAAACCTGACTTTCGTTTCTTTCTGGTGGAGTTGTAAATGACTGACATAAGCAATCAAGTCCTCATCATTCAGCTACTCTGTGACTGTAGCAAGTATCAGCAACTGAGACTTCTCGACGTCCGATGTTATGAGGATACAGTTCCAGCTTTTTAAGAAAATCGAAACTGGCTTCTTTGCTCGAGATGAAATTATTTAACTGGCCTTGAAGAGTTTTATCTAATAAATTGGCTTTTGTAAAAACACCAGCCAGATAAGACACAGCTGGCTTAGCTATTAACAGTTATTTATAATCAGTTCCACCAGAAAGGAATGTGATGTTGGTGTCCGAGTGTAACAAATGCTGGAAGCACTTATCCTTAAAGATTCATCTAAATTCTGCATGCAACCGGAGGACCTGGAACTCGTCACTGTTCTCCACACACAATTGCTGGAAAAGACAATGTTGAGGAGAATGTGATTTAATATTGTTAACTATTAGTATAACGGTTGACAAGCGTTTAATCGTCCTCCCAAGTTCTTAGCCACTATGTGCTCTCGGTGAATCACACAGAGAAGTGAATGAATAGTAGAGAGAAAATTTTCTAGATCGACAATAAATCCTTCATATATTCCGACCATTGCGGCAGTACCATCTGTTGCACACGCAACTATGTTCTGTATTGGAATGGAGTTTTTAGTCAAATAGCTATTGACTACCGTGAATATGGACTGGCCCTTTGTATGAGTTTTAATTCCCTTGGCAAACAACATCTCTTGCACTAACTCATTATCATTGAAGAATCGGACATATGCCATGAGAAGAACGTCGCTATCAGGTAAAGTAGATTCATCTACGTGTAATGAAAATGTTCTGGACTGTAGTAAAGTAACTAAGGTACTTCCAATGTCCTGAGCCATCTCATCCATACGCCTAGGTACAGCCGAATTTCTAAACGGAATGGCTTGAGCTGCTTCTGGTGGATTCATATACACCAGGTCCGACAGTATGCTTGCTGCAACAATCCCCATATTTTCCACTTTCCTCCTTATCAGTGCTTGCCAAATAATTTTTCAGTTTACTCGGCCGCATACTTTCATTTGGAGGTGTTTTGACAAATTGAACACAAAAGTGAGGTTTTTGGGGTGATTCAATAAATCCAGATGATAAATATTCCACGGAGTAGTGCCGACACCTCTTTGCGGAGCAGCTTATTACTGAAACGTGTCTATGTAAATTGTTAATATATATATATTTATATATATTGCTTGTAACATTATCAAATAAAATATATCTGTTAAAGTATACGGTGGGCTGTTGTTTGACATCCCCGATGTGGCTGCGCTTGATGTGCACGTTGACAAGGTGCCTACCTGTCTATTACCCACTACCTCGTCCATACTGACTCCAGGAGACAGTTGGTCGTTGCTGGAGCGGACTGGGTGCACAGTCCTTGTGGCCGTGTTAAGATCAAATAGTGGTTCTATGCACTTAGCGTGGAGGGCACTATGGTCCAGCCACCGCCTTGTGTGCGCTTGATTCCCCAAATACAGTGTGCTTGTGTTTGCCTATGAAGGAGTGTGGGCCGGCTCCGTTGATGAAACGTGGCTCCCATCCACATGCCTTCCGGTCTTATTCCTTCGGGTTTACACTGGATATGGGGTGTGTGATTGGAGCTGTGGGTGGTGCAGCGCAAGCCACCCACGGTCCCTCTGTAGGCGCAGGCGTCCTGTGGCTGGCCACAGTGACAGGCAAATCCGAAACCGGATGCCGCCAACCATATATGTATGAGATGTGCCCTATGCTGAGGCTGATGTTGCATTCATGATGCTTCTTCACCGCAGTTGGGCTAAATCAGCTTCCACTTAAACTAGGTCTTTTTAAGCTGGCTAAATTTCATTCCACTTTATTTGGTTTGTTCTGCCTACCTGACTGATCTTCTATTGACTGGCCATGTTGCTTACGTTAATTGTGGTTATCTTCGTTAAGTTAATTGCGTTTGTAGCATTTTTGCGTAACTTCTGGACATTTTGTACTTATCGCGGATTCGTTGCTAACCAACTTACTTCATATACTAATTTAAAGGAGGGTTAGGTCTGCATAGCCGCATTCTTTAACAGATATATGTTATTTGCTAATGTCATTTCAAGTGATTGGCTGTTGTTTGACATCTCCGGTGTGGCTGCGCTTAACGTGCAGGTTCACATGCTGCCTATCTGTACATTACCCACTACCTCGTCCATACTGGCTCCAGGGGACAGCTGGTCGTTGCTGGAGGGGATGGGGTGCACGGTCCTTGTGGTCATGCTAGGCTCGAAGAGTAGTCCATGCACTCAGTGTGGAGCGGACTACGGTCCAGCCACCGCCTTGCGTGCACTTGATACCCCAAATACAGCGTGGTTGTGTTTGCCTGTGAAGGAGTGTGGGCCGGCTCCGTTGATGAAACGTGGCTCCCATCCTCATGCCTCCCGGTCTTATTCCTTCGGGTTTACACTGGATATGGGGGTGTGTGGTTGGAGCTGTGGGTGGTACAGCGCAAGCCACCCATGGTCCTTCTGTGGGCGTAGGCCTCCTGTGGCTGGCCACAGCGACAGGCAAATCCGAAACCGGATGCCGCCAACCATATATTGCTTATGTTTTATTTTTCTTACACAGTCACATCATGGGTAATGAATAACATCATTCGACGAGGCGAAACACGCAGTTGGTACGAATGATTGGTGGCATCAAATGTATTATTGCATGACTGTGAGATAATAGGACATTTGGTAAGCATACTTAGAACATCTGTTGTCGGCTACAATGATAAAATGTAAAATTAGTAGAAACTCTGAGAGGCAACCCAAAGGGGTTTTCTGATAATGACTGAAAATACCATGGATAGTTAAAATGACCGAAAAAACCTTTTTGACAAAAGCAAATGAAGAAAACAAGTGGAACTCAGAAAATAACAATGTTCGGTGGACACAGTAAAGTTGTACCAAACGGTGATGGTAGATAAAATGAATGAGAGAAGCGATAAACACGGAAGAAAATGCCGGAGAGTTCAGGAAACCGTCATGAGACAGCCAACTACGAAACTAATAAGGTGCATCGGCTATTGCTAAACTTGGCACCAAATGCGTGCCGGAAAGACAGTTGATTACTATGAGTGCTAGAAGAAGTATCTTTACGCACACATTATGTAGTACCCCATGCGCGCAAAGAATCCACTTGAATTCAGAACGTTGCAGGCGGAAATGACATAACCGCTGAGACTGGAGACGAAAAACGTGTGACCTAGCCCTGCCGCACTGTGACCCGAAGGAGAAAGACTGACCGACACATGAGCTGTCACACAGTGTTAGTGTTAGTGTCAGTATGGATTTGTGCGGTAACGGCCGCAGTATTCTGACGAGAGTTCGTTAGGTTCCTTGCATCTTTCAGAGCTGATGCATCAGTGTCCTCGGTAAAGTTCAGTTGGTTCACTGTGGATAAGCATCGAAGACCTGAGGACGAATCGGTTGTTAGCTGCACAATCTAAGTCGCCGTACGGTGATTGCGTGTTTGAGGTGAGCCCGACGAAATCGGCGCCAGTTTGGCGGAGCTATGTCATCTCCGCAATAAAGAGTCTGCCCGGTCTGGATTTCCCACATTCGTAAACAGCCACTTGCGCGCGTGTAACTCATTTCCCAGTCCAGTAGTTACCAGGGGAAATTAGTGCGTGGAGAGAAACCATCAGAAAATATTAAAATGAATTTTGTTATTTTCGTTATCACAACCCACTAAGCACCGCAAGGTCCCTTATGGCCCCGCTAAAAAGTTTTCTCAACCCAGGGCCCCCCAGGAATACCCTGTGGTCCTCAAGGGGCCATATGCCCCCAGTTGAGAATGGTTGCTCTAGACTGGTAGGATTATAACGCGCCATCTCCATAGACGAGTGAATCTGTGGAAAGTTATATGGATTTTATTAACACGTGAAGTGGCCTCCACAGTGATGTGACAGCCATAAGAGACTCAACTGCCAAGTAAAGCCTTGGTATCGTTCCACTAGCTCCTCGATGATAGTCAGAACCGAGATCGTATCAGCCCGGTGTTGCAGAGGAATTCTGCACCTCGAATGTGATAAGCTTGGAATCATAAGGCGCTCTGTGTTAATTTGGATGATTTTAGCTGTACGAGAATTGTGCACAAAGCATCTGAATTTTACTTGTTCTGCGAAAAACAATGAAGATATAAAGACATGCTTCGGTGCATGTAAGCCGTAGACCTCCCATGTGCATGCGTGTATAATTTCCCGCCGAAGAGAGAGGTCATTTTTCGTCATTTTCGTCTTCATTGGGCGAAGACGTGTAAATGCGCGTCGTCGGATTTCCGTTTAAAAAATGACGGAGAAACTGGAACAATCATAATGCATTAATTTTTGCGCGAATGTCGGTGAATTTCAAGTGGAAATTATCCGAAAGATTTAAGAAGCTTTCGGTGATGTAGAAATGAGCAGCACACGGATAAAATAATGATACAACCGTTTGAAACAAGGCGGCACATCAATGGAAAGTAAAATACGGTCTGGTAGGCCGAAATAAGATTGCTCTTGTCCCAGTGAAAAGCTTGGTGGCATGGTTTGTCATGAGTACGCATGATACAGTATCGAAAAGTTTCGTATCGCATTCGTAAAGCTGTGAGAAGCAAACGCACTGCTCGGTGGGCAACGGCAGCGCCATCACGACAACGCATCAGCAAATTCCTCACATTTCCTGGAGAAAAACGCAACATGTTAGTGCTGCGACAGGCTCCCTACTCATCCGACATGGCTTCATGGGACATTTGGTTGTTCTCAAAACTGAAAAAGTCCCTCAAAGGGAGCATATATCGGTCCAGAGAAGGTATCATGCAAAATGCGACGGATCAGCTGTATACCCTCCAAAAAGTCGCTTCGGTGCTGTTACCTGCAGTGGTAGAAACGTTAGTAGATATGTGTGACAGCCGGGGCGACAACTTCGAAAGAGATCAAGGTAAGATGTTGGTATCTGAATAAATTTGTTTTTCATCAGGAAACGTCAGATACTTTTGAACAGCAATCGTAAGGTGGGGAGAACCCTTCGAAATTCAGTGTGGACGCAGAGTGAACTGGTTCAAAAGATATTTCGAGATAACAATGATTCACCGTAACGGGATGAGTGATGTGCAGACCGACATATGCATTGCCCTCACCAATCGACTATCCATATTATCAGGGGACTAAGGGGTTCGCTTTTCTGTCTAAGCGGTCACTCGTAGACTAAAGTAATCGGTGCCATATCGCGGCACCAGGCAACTAGCAATGAGCGCATAAATCACAGGGGATCCGATTGCTACGTGAGCACTACCACAATGAGAACTAGAATAAAGATTTACAAGCAGCAGCGTGTACATGCGTATTCACTTCGAAGTCGAGCGCAGTACCACAAGATTATTGCTACGACAGCGTGGAGTGAACGCACAAGCAACAATGAAACCCATGCAAGAATTCGTGTTAACATCATCATCAATCAGCATCATCATCATTATCGTCATCACCATCGGCATCATCAACATCATCATCAGTACAAGACGGCTGAGGGTGGCAAACACATGAGCAAAGGCACCGTAATGCAAAAAGGTATCAAACATTACATAACACAAAAACCAAGCGTCATGTTATCCATGCAGTGTAATATTGTTTTTGAGAGGAAACTAAGCGAGAAGCGAGAAGGACCCAAATTGACCACATAGCCATAAGTTACAGATGGCGTGGTTCCATCCTGGATTGCCGCTCGTACTGGATTACCTGTGTCGACTCTGATCATGTCTTGGTACGCTGTCGTTTCTCCATGAACTTTACCGGGAGGCGCGTCCCTACGTCCCCTACGATTAGCATCGTCCCCCTACGATTAGCGTCCCCTACGATTAGCAACGGAGAAATTGTCTCAGTCCTCGGTCAGGCAAGCCTATCAATAGTCACCGCACCAGTCACTGGATATCCGAGAGGTCGGTGAACCTGTTGGAATCTAGAAGACACCTCCCGGCTGGCTCTGAACACAGTGTGACCAGACGGGCTATCAGGCGTGAACTAAAGCAGAGCCTACGGGCTGACAAGAAAGCCTGTGGACCAGTAGGGCTCAAGAAATGTAGGAGGCAGGAGCAGTAGGCAATTACCGCAAGCTCTTCCAGCCAATCCGCACCACTGGTCCCAGAAAACCAGGCGTCAGTGAAACAATCGGAGACAGCGCGGGTGCGCTGATACACAATAAGGAACGCCGTATGGCTCGTTGGGCGGAACACTTTGAAGATCAGTTCAGCTGGCCCCCTGCTCCCGAACATCTCCCTACTAAGGTGATGCAGGACGAGCCATGGACGGTTAGTTTAGAGCATCCGTCGGAGGCCGAAGTGCGAAACGCGATCACAGCCCTCAATCGCTTTCGTGCCGCTGGTCCGGATTCCATCCCACCTGCACTATTTAAGGATGGAGGTGAGGTCTTCTGCAAAGCACTGACCCCCATATTCGAACGCATCTGGAATGAAGAGATTGTCCCGGCTAACTGGAGCGAATCGATTATAGTGGCAATATACAAGAAGGGCAGTCGCACAGACTGTTCTAACCACAGAGGTATTAGCTTAACGCCAGTTGTGGCAAAATTACTGGCCACGATTATCATTCGTTGCCTCACTGCGGTACGGGAATCCCGGATTAGGGAAGAGCAGGCAGGTTTCCGCCCAGGACGTGGCTGTATAGACCATATATTCACTTTGCGGCAGTTGCTGGAGCATCGTCACGCATACCGCAGAACGACAATAGGTGTGCTCCTCGATTTCAAGAGTGCGCTCGATTCAGTCGATCGATCAATTCTGTTCGAAATACTTGCGCGGAAAGGTATTCCCACGAAATATGTGAACATCCTTCGTGCTCTATACTCGAACACTACAGGCCACGTCAGGGTCTACAGTGTACTACCGGATAGCTTTTCGACTACAAGTGGCGTTCGTAAGGGTTGTCTGATTTCCCCATTTTCATTCAATTTCGTCGTGGATTCTATCATGGAGTGTTCCTTTGCGGAATCCCACGATGTAGGCGTTGAAGTGCTGCCTGGTGAAAGATTAGTTGATCTAGATTATGCGGACGATATCGTCTTACTTTTCGACGATGTTGGGGCGGCCCAATCAACCCTGAATAGCCTGTCCAGAATGGTCCCATTATTTGGTATGCACTTCGCACCTTCAAAGTGTAATGTGTTGCTGCAGGACCACCAGCCACTTGATGACCCCATAACGCGTGCTAACGAGGAACTCGAGGTGGTTGATCATTTCACTTATCTTGGCAGCTGCATCAGCAATGATGGGCGCATAGAAACTGACGTGAGCTCATGCATTGCAAAAGCCAGAGCTATCTTCTTGAACCTGCGTCATCTTTGACAACAGAATGGAGTTTCCCATCGTCTGAAAGGCCCTATATACAAGGCCACAGTGAGGGCCGTTCTGCTGTATGGTAGTGAGACTTGGCCCCTTCGCTCTGAAGTGCCTTCAAGTCCTTGATCGTCGTTGTCTGCGAAGCATTGCTGGAGTCGGATGGCACCAGCGTGTCCGCAACGATGATGTGCGTAGGCGAGTACTAGGTGGTGATAATCATGCTAGCTCCCTAGAACAACAGATAGCACTGAATAAGTTGCGTTGGCTTCGGCACGTGCTACGTATGTCTGGTCACCGCTTACCTAGGAGGGCCTTGTTTAGTCTGCCAGGTGAAGGGTGGCGCAATGCTCGAGGTGGACAGAAGTTGACTTCGCAGCGGGAAATGAAGTCACTGACGACCAAACTGGATGCCGTTGGTCCGTCTCGCCTTCCGGGCTGGAGTCCATGTGACTCGCCTTGTGCTTGGCTCCAGACTTCGCAGGATATGGCTCGCAGGAGACACCAGTGGCGCGTCTGCTGCCGTCTCCTAATCGGATTGCCTGTTTAAAGTGTGTTTGGTGTTGAGTTATCTGTGGGGTAATGGCTGATTATGACGCGTGGCAGTGAAAGCCGCAAGGAAGTTGTCTCGCCGATGCCGCTTTATCTTTGCACGATAGCCAGCTGTTTGTGATGGTATGTTGTCTACACAAGGTGTAGGCGTCTTGAACCTGAATGTTTGCTTAGGCATTAAGGTTTTCAGGTAATTCCCTTTTCTCTCCCTCTTCTTATTCTTTATTTCATAGGTCATCATGGTTGTATGACAGCGAAGCATCAGTTCAAATGCCTGATGTACTGCTGTTGATGATGATGAAGCGAGAAACGGAGGAACATGGAAACTCACAACACAAACGCCATTGAGATCGGCTCTTTGCTATATCAACTAGTGTAGCCACGACGCCGAATACGCTTATTGCTTACGCAGTGTTCCCGACAGACATGAGATAAACTGCGAAGGTAGCGATTGTGGAAAGTAACAGGCCACCTTATTTCTGTCGACTTGATGGGCCAAGTTTCGCCCCTGTACGGAAGGGTTGGACGGACGGCTGCATAGTAAACTCTGCTCTTCAGAGCGCCGGCACCACAGGTAGCGAAGATGAACAAAAGCACTTCGGGCTATTGCTATACAAATTACGAGCTCATATTCTATTCCACATGCGCCAAGATAGCTGTATAATCAATTAAATTTCTGAACGAGTTTTAACTATTCACCATCAAGGGTCAGCGTAGAGGTGGGTCCCTGTCAATCTTGGAGGATTCTGCATTTCGAGGGCGCAAAGCATAGCCCAGAACGATTGACATTCAGTAATAATCTGTCCAGTGCTGATTGGCAGGCTTGGGAGCTGTCACAGATAAGGACAAGGTCATCAGCACACTCCAAGACAAGAAGCAGCTCTACACCTTGTAGGCGGTGTCCAGTAAACACCGTCGCCATGAGTTCGTCGATGGTGAAGTTAAATATGAAAGCTGACAGCATGCAAACTTGTCTCACATCGTTGGAGATTTTGAAGGGAACTGACAATTTGTCATATTCCACAATCAGCCCGAACTGTGTGTACAGCGCGCTGATAATGTTTACATATTTATCGGGCATACCCTTCAGGAACCCATGTCAAACACAGACAGCCAATCAGCACTTCGAGCACGGTAAGTGTCCAACTGAACCGAAGACGAAAAGTTAGATAGATGGTGAGAAAATTTGTATACAATTGCGTCGGACACATAAAGCAAATTACAGATGAGGCGACTAGATGATGATCGCCCGAAAACGACGGTCGAGCACAGCTTCTAACTCGGACGTACCGGCATTCAGGTTACGTTAAGGTAGTGAAACATTCCACTTTGTGGAATGCTTAGGGAGTGATGCAGCGACACAATTTGAGAAACAGATAAGTGAATCAGGGAGACGTACAATCGGGAGGAATTCATTCCCATAAGTGGCGGCAGATTTTTGCTAAAAATCAGAGGAACCCAGTTTAGGTAGCATGAGTAGAACAATGAAAATTGGGTCAGAATACAGGTCCTGTTATAGATGGAAGTCAACTTTAGAAGTCGCCGAAGCTCTGGAACGAATTGCCAAATAATAACAGGGACATCTGCAACCTAGAAAAGCTTAAGGTAGCGAGAAGATATTATCTGACAATAAAGAACGCAAACAATATGGCGAAAGTGCCACAAACTTGAGAGGATGTGTTCCACAACGGTATTGGGAACGCATGAAAAGAAGTACGGAGTGTTATATGAATTATATATAAAGAAATAAGAAGACGAAGGCTGGTAGATGTATGCATTTCGTATTGTCTCCTCAGTACCATTAACAATAACCGATATGCATGGATATAGCTAACAGTGGGTGCAACCAGACAAGCTTAAGGTGCAAAACGAATGACGGAAGTTCACACTTACGTCCAAGGCAGCTTTAGGCTGACAAATAATTGTTTCTGAACACACAAGGCTGGCTTAATCCAGCTTATTGCGACAGCCTCTGCAAACCGAAGGAAGCGGGGATTAGTGTGACGTAACACAACTTTAAACGCTGAGCCCAGCTCTATCTGGTGACCCGAGTCTAATAGGTGTTTGCCTATCGAGGAAGCCGGCGGTCTGCGCGAACATGGGATCTGACGAGGGTAGGCAATCGGAGCAACTTCACGTGGAACAAATCTTGGCACATGTTCCTTTATTCGGGAAGTCAGCGTTCTATTGGTTCTGCCTATACAACTTTTTCCACAGTCACATATAAATTGGTATACACAATGTGAGTTGGCCCCCATAGGCTGACCTTCGTTGGAGGTATGGGCAAATTTCGGGTTCGGTTGATGACGACAACTTGTGCAGCATAGTAACTTCTTTGTGTAGCCGAAATTATACGCTTAGTTGTCTTCAGCGTGGCTAAGTCACCACTGCTAGCTATATCTATGCATATCGGTTTTTGTGAATGGCATGCATGCATGCAATGGTAATGCATGCATCTACCAGTCTTCGTCTTCTTTCCGTGCCTTTCAAAGAAATAAGACACTAGGATTCTTTTTCTGAAGCAACTTGTCCAAACTTCAGTCCCTCATGTCTCCATGGAGCCCAAAATGAAAAGCAGTCGAGCAATGGTCTCTAATTTTCATCGTACCGTCATTTTCTCGCTTTACATGGGCATATTTAGCTGGAGCCTTTTATGTCCACATCGCAGCTGAAAGGAAAGAGCCAACCAAATGTTATCGGGACCTTCTACCGCACGATTACTTTCTATCATTTCGTAGTCATGCTTACCTAGAAAATTTTATGTTCATACGGAAGCTGGACAGAGAAAGTCAATTGATCCTCATCTGCATTCTCTGTTCCATGCAACCTTCCTTCCCTTACTCTGGCATGCGCTACTGGAGGCCTTCATTTCCCCATGGAAGTCGAAAAGAAAAACGTAGCCGATTTTCTACTCCAATCTATGTTCCTCTGTTAATGTTCGACCCTAATCAGTCGTGATTAACTGGGGATTATATTAAACATGAAAGTCAATAAAAAGATAGCCAATTCGGCACTCGTTTGTTCATGTAACATGAGGATGTAGAATGTTATTGTAGATGGACCTAGAATCCTTACCATGCGATCGAAGCCAAATCGTGCTTAAGCACCATGGAGATTTTGGACAGTTAGCCAAGTTAGTGCATTAATGCTCCTGCTAATATTTCCTTATTGACATACTGATGTAACCATTACAGACCACCGTTTCTTTACAGTCAAATGTAGCCCCTTCCTCCATGAAATATGGAACGGATAGCATCTGTGGTAGAAGAGAGCAGAACATGAACATCTGAAAACTCCATAGGGCTACTGATGGGGTTTAAATGAATACTACAGCACCCAAACGAAATCCCACTGTAGTTTCATTATTACGATACCCACTACTTCTATAAGTTTGTTCCTATGCAAAAGGATGAACAATTTATAATATTTAGAACACGACACTGCGTGGGACCAGTTTTGCGTTAACTCGAAAAATATAGCATTTATTTGCATAACTGCTCAGATGGGGATGTGCAAAACAGGCGTTCTACCCCCCGCGGTAAGCTACCTGATGGAGTAAATTTAGGACAACAGATTTGCTTAGCACATCGCTCACCTTGCAACTGTATTGATGATGGGAGCGAAATTTGTAGGTCCGTGGAACTTCACCGTGCGAAGCGAATGTGCGTACGCCTGCATTGCACCCTGAATGCCCTGACAGTATGGGTTGTCAATGTGTCCGTTCTGAGAAATTAGTGATGGAAGGTAATTGGAGTAAGCAAGTTAAAAAAAGCGCGGACAATTTTCAATTACACCAAATAAATGACGAGGGGAGATTGCAAGGAATAGATAGCTTTAGTGAACATTTGACGAGGCCGCGGGTTCCCCAAATACATGCACATCCACGCGAAAGTAAGACCCATCAATAACTGTGTTACTGATGGATTAGAAATACGGATTGAAGCTATCATGAATTGGGGCGATAAAGAACAGATGATTTCCAAGGGACAGACTCGTTTGCAGCTGTACCGAGGAAGTAAGGGTAACTCTCGAGGAATAGAATGTACTTGAACAGCGTGTTGGTTACGCTAATAGATCTAATTTTATAAAATGAACCCTGATTGAAGTGAGGTTGGTGCAAAATAGCGTACTTGACGGTCTGCAATGTGGACGAAAATAATCCGTCCATATTGTGTGAGACAGCTGTACTCCGATAAGCAAGAATAACCAGGAAGGGAAGCGTCCTTAAAATAGCTGGATCTGAAATTAACCGAGAGTCTAGCAGCGAGTCGACGGGAAGTCACACAATCAAAGGGAAGATTAGAGGGGAAACAGAAAATAGGATGAAATTTATTTTATTTATTTTTGACAGGAAGATGAAAGATAATGCATGTGCATTCGCAAATTTGAGTAGGCTGGTTATCACAGAAAGAATTGGACAAACAGCTAATCTCAGGCGTCGTCTTGATGTCAGTCTCAAGCTCAAGGGCAGGGTGTACAACGCTTCGTCCGTGCAGTACTCTTGTACGGCTGTGAAACTTGGCCTATTCGCTCGGAAGATATGAAGCGGCTATCAGTCTTCGACAATCGCTGTCTACGAAGGATTGTTAGGGTGTGGTGGCAACACCACGCAAGCAAGGCAGAGGTGAGAGACCGCGTGCTTGGGGCGAATAGTGCCAGTCTTCAGAACGTTATTTTCTGACATCGCATGCCTTGGCTCGGGCACGTTTTGCGCATGCCAGCCCATTGCCTTCAACGTCGAGCGCTATTTGCACTCCCAGGGAGCGATTGGAAAGTGCCGCGGTGGACAACCGATGACGTGGAGAAGGAGTATGAAGAATGCAACCTCAAGTTTGGCGGCAGTCGGACCAGTCCGCCTTTCAGGTTGGGGACCAGGAGATGCTGAATTGCAGTGGTTGGAAACATTAGACGTCATGGCCCGCAACAGACATCAGTGGCGTCAATGTTGTTTTGCGATTTCACCACCCCTTTAATGCACACAAAAACTCACAAAACAAAACAAGAAATACAAAATGGCGTGTGTAAAACCAAAAAAGTCGTTTCCCACATTTTTTAATCGCATTAGTGTTCCCATCTTCTTCATTTTTTTCTTCTGCCATGGTTCTGATGGCGCAATGTCTGTTAACAGACTGTGAATATATATATATATATATATATATATACTTCTTTTTTAAGGTAGGTAAAGCTTTGCTTCGACGCGCACTTTCATACACAATGAAGGCTTCGGGGAGAACGAAAAACGATACCACTTCGCATCCTACATCGCTAAATATAAAAAGGCACTGTAGTTGTCACATTGCCTGACTCGGGTCGCGTTTCGGTCACTCCACGGATGGTCGACGAATGTAATGCGTATCGGGAGCCCGATACAACGTTTGAAGGTTCGGAAACCGTCATACGGTGAGTGCAAAGACTTCATCAAACAAGTCCAACGGGCAGTTAGCTCACCGGAATCGGTGCTAGAACAATCCGAAAGACAGTGAAGATGGGGATGCAACGAAGAGAGCTGCAACCAATCCGCAGACTAGCACACAAGACTGACTGCAGACTGTCTCGGCGGAGGCACAAGCGGAAGCAAAAAGAAAATGTGGAGCTACTTGTACCCGTGTAATGTGGCTTTGTGAGGAGAAACGTGACAATCGCAAAACAATAGCGAGGAGTGATTCAGATCGAGCCGCGATACGGTGGCTTATGAGTAGAGGCTTCGGCAGTCATCCCAGAAACCTCGGGTTCGATGGCTACTGATCCTAACTGATGAGAGCAACTAATGGTCGAAGCGGGTCCTGGAGTGAAGCACTCTCGGGAGGTCAACACCAAATTTCCATCCACATCAGTAACGGCCCTAGCGGTTGAATTGACCAAGTTTCATTTCAACGTGAATCGTGGTTCACATTGAAATTGCGCGTCACAGTCCAATCACACGAGCGCTTCAACACAGCCCCTTCAATTACTGGTTCCGATGTTTAGTTTGTAGTCCACACGCAAGTGCAGTCGACCTCGTGGTGTTCCAATTCGCGACAGCGAAGCGTTCGTTCGGGATTCCGATGCACCACTGATAGTTTTAATTTTAGCATTGTGTCCCTCAATATTCAGGTTTCCTCTGATTCCAATCAGCCAACATGTGTCCAGGAAAGCAGCATCTCTGTAAAAGAACTCCACTCATTTGTGTCACTCAAATTTTACATCAAATTTGTAGTGTTTTGCGCACGGTTTGAATTAGGTCAGGAAAGCATTGTACAGTCCGACTAATGAAACGGATGACTTTTCCAACGATGTCCGCTTATATTTGACAGGTTATCGAAGCACATCACGGGGAATGTCACAGAGATGTAATGACAACACAGCTGTAAGTTGCGCAGGCGATAATAATCAAAAGTTGAAGTTCGTTCGACGCCCGTGTGGTGATTCAACGCATTGCATGTCGTTCACGCTGCTTGCTGCTGTCAACACATTTCACCAGAGTCGGGAGGACAGCAGAGAACGTCGCTTGCATATACCCATTAGTGCCAGGTGACCTGATTGTTGGAAGCGATTTGAAACCATCACCACCCCCAGAGGTTCTCAGGTGAGGGAGTATTTAGGCGTGGTAATAAATTAGGCCATTACAGAGGAAAAGTACTCAGTCGCTTTAGGAGAATGCAAGGCGGTATTTACCCAATGAAGCGGTGTCCGGTAAATGGTACAAGCACATCAGTGACAGGAAAATTAATCTCGCTCGCACGATTCTGTGGGGTGAGAAGAAGACCCAACATCGAAGTGTTGCTCCGAAAGGGAGAAAAGAAGGCGGAATGGGCTACGCAAGTTATGGAATATTTAACAGACACAGTGAACCACGTCGGCGCCACAGATGGCAGAAATTAGTAAAAACGGTTCGAGTTTTTGCTATACGGTTAGTAATTTCATCTACCGTTCCACTGGCGCTGATATAGCTGCCCAGATAATTGAATTTTTCGACGACTTCTAGATGATCCCCACCAAGAGTCAGTGTAGGATTGGGTCCATGCCAATCTTGACGAAGAACTTTGCGTTTCGATGGTGCAAAGCATAGCCCGAAACGACTGACAGCCAGAGCTAATTTATCTAGTGTAACGTGATACACTCTGGCGCTGTCACACGCACCAGGCTCCGATGGCTGGGCCACATGCTGCGCATGCCAGCACACCGACTTCTGCGCCGTGCGATGTTTGTGCGCCGCGGGTGTGGATAGAAAAAGAGAAGGGGAGGCTAAGTGATTACTTGGTCAAGAGGAATGAAGTACTCCAGTTCGAAGTTGGCGTCGGTTGCTGTTTCCCGACTATGGACCGAAGAATGATGAACACGTTTGGTTGGAGACACTAGCCGATATGGCGAAGAGTTGACTTCAATGACGTTTATGTTGTGAGTCTCTTGTGACACTTCCTTTTAGCTCCGCTCTCCAATAACGAGTACAAATGTGATATTAGCATTATGTTATTTTTTATTGCGTCCAAGTCCATATTGCGTAATATCTTAGTTTTTTTATGTTGCGGCACGATAACTGAGGTATATTCCTTACTCTCGACTAACATGTATTGATAACGATGATGAAATACGGTGAGGAACCTGCCTAAACTGTGAGAAAAGAATTGGTTTAAATGTACGTGTCGATTATTAGCAAGGGTGATTGTGAGTGACCGCAACTTTGGTGGACAAAGAAAGAGTTGAACGCAAGTCTAACATCGAGGAGAACCATCTTCACGTCGCTCCCGATGCTTCCTCCAACGACTCCGTGGATGAACGATGTGTAGGCAACTTGGGGAACACAGCGAGAATGATAACCGAGGTTTGCACAAAGTAAGGAGTCATTCTGAATATGGAAGCTGAAGTCGACAGAAGTCAGTTAAATGCTTTCTAATTCATGAGAGGAGAAAAACGTTCCCAGATTACTTACTCACAATGCTTAGTAACTATGCCAACCGCGTAGACTCTTCCAGCTCGAGTAGTAGTAATCATCATCATCATCAGCAACACCGACAACAGCAGTGTGGTGTTACTTTGTGTTGATGTTTCGTTGGCGCACAACGGAGCAAAGCATAGGCCGAAGCGATTGACAGCCAATGCTAAATTGTCAAGTGCTGCTTGGCACGTTCGTAATCTGCCACAGATAAGGCCTATGTTATCGGCATACTTCAAGTCAAGAAGTCAATCGCCTGGGAGCGAGTCCACACACTCTAAATCGTGTGCGCTGTACGCAGTTGACATGAATTCATTGGTGGAAAAGTTGAAAGAAAAATGACGCGGGCATCATTGTTTCACAATGCTGGAGATAATGAAGGGCTGCGACCGCCTGCCGTAAGGCCTTACTCTGCTCGAAATGCGATTGTAAAACAATTTGATATTGCTTACGTATTTCTTGGGCACACAATTCTTGAGTAAAGGTCTCAAAGGGCATATCGGTCAACCAAATCGACGGCATCTTGATGTCGAGGATCACGACTACAATGGGTCGTCAATATGAAGAGGTGCTCCAACAATGGACGTAAAGTGAAGATGTGACCAATGTAACCACGATTTCGATAAAACATGGTTTGTTATTCGTGAATCTCGCTTTCACAGGCGGCAGTCAACCTGTGAAAAGCGTAGGGGCAAGTAAGTTATAGGCCGTAGAAAACGGACTGATTCCTCTATGACTACCGCAATCGCAATCTAAGAGCCTCTCGAGACAATGGTGGAGTTGCTCCAGTCGACTGCGGTAGTTCCCTGCTCACACAGTTTCCCTAACAAATGCTGCAAATCTTCAACAGGAGCAAAAGGGCAGGAGGATATATGTCTGCTCTTGCAGTTGTATTCAATTTCAGCAGTTTGATCTAGTGTTCGAAATATGCGCGCGGGTGGATCCAAAACAACGGTCCAGAAAATGGCGATCAATGGCCGACAATGAGGCTACTAGTTCAAAGACTTTAGCCCAACATTTCAAGAGTCATGTGAGGTTGTGGATAGGGTGTCCACTCTCATCGCATATAGTCTCGCGAACACACAAGGCCTCCTGCTACTCGTTTCTTGTGTCGGACAGAATAACGTCCGATAGTTACCAAGCACGGCAGCTGCGTTCAGCTTCGGAGCCCGGCCAGACCGGCAGGCTTCGCGGTCTCCCTTTAGGCTAGCATGCAGTTTCGTTTTGAAATCTTTGCGAGTCTCGTAGTGTTCACTTCTAGCCGGAATGTGTTGATGGGCATCTGGTTCCAGAGGCTGCGTAGGACCCAATGTGCATGTCAGTAATCAGATTTGAAGCATGAATATATGTCCGCTATTAAGAACTTGTAGCCGATATGCGATCAGTGACATTCGACGTTCAGTGAGCGCTTGCTCAACTCTGACGCCGATATAATTTGATGCGCGTTCAGCACATGTAGCTTCGCCAGTTGGCTGGTGTCTCTCACGGAGTCAGCGCTACAGATTGTAGAGGCGTAAGCAGCAAGGACAAACAGGCCACGTTTCTCCACGCGCGAATAAAAGCTTTGAAGGAGCCGGCCAATCTGACGGAGCATATTCGGCTACTGATTAGGATTCAATCGACCATGGGATTCAGCCCGGTTTTTGTAGCGGCATCAGCCCAGACAAGCACATTGAGAAAGTGCCGCCAGTGTCGTTTGTGGTGGATCGTACGGTAAGCACACAGTTCGAATCTTGTAGACGGGTTTTCGATAAACAGAAAATATCGATCGACAGGGTCTCCAGTGTTTAGGCAACTGCTGCCTGCTGGCCAACCTGTAACGAAGTGTGCACGTGGAGGTATGATAGTCTTAGCGAGGATCAGGAGCCCCAAAGAGGAACGGATGAACTGAGATTTTCCGCATGATAAGGCAAGAACTTGTCGACAGGGTAGAAGTGACATTCCGAAATTGCCTGTCAAGGCAAAATGAGATAGGTTCAAAAATTGAGGAGTCAAAAACTATGGGGAGCAAAAATTGAAGTTGGAATGAGACGACAAGAATGAAAAAGCGTAAGTAGGGGAACTGAGAAGACGGGGAAGACTTCAGCAGTAGCATCTTCACCCCTACCAACCCCACTGAATGCGGTATCACCATTCGTGACGGACAGAGTACCAAGAAATGGTGTGAAGAGTTTGTCAATAAGGGGATTGCGTTTCGGAAAGCCGGTTCCCTACAGTCGATGGTCATTTTGATGATAAACAAAAGGATACGTTGCAAGTAACGTCAAAAAACGTTCAATACGGCTAGCTGATCATTTGTGACGTGGATTACTGTGTATCCTGAGGTCAGCTGCACCACCAGTGAAAGTGACGAAAATGTAGCCATAACTGTAAAAATGAGTGTGGCATTAACTAAGACAAAACTATACTTATTGGAGCAGACTGTCACAGGAACAATTAGCAAGACAGTGATGCGAGTGAATGCCTGACTCGAACTTAAAAATGTGAACCGTTTTCCGAACAATCTCTGGGATTACGTGTGTGCGAAAGCCACACACAATAGCACAATCACTTGGATAACGTGTCTACTGATGGGTGAATGTTCCACCCAAGCTCAAGATGGGAAACACACTTTAGTTCATGTGCCGCAATACAAAAGATAAACATACGAAAAATCCAGATAACAAATATTATAGAACGCAAGAAACAGATGGTAAACCCCTCAGTAACATATTGTGCTTCAAGACAGAGATTGTGGTTAGAAGGGAAACGAAGCGGGAGAAGGTGAGACAAAGAAACTCACAACACAAACGCCATTTGGGCCGGCTCTTCGCCATGTTAGCTAGTGTACCCAACCAGACTTGTTCATGGTCCTTGGGAGTCCAGCCCGGAGATACCAACTGACGCCAAATACGAAATGAAGGTCTTCACTCCTCTTGATCAAGTTATTACGTAGCCTCCGGTCATCTCCCAATCGCACTCTCGGCGTGCAAACAACACACGTCGCGGGAGTAGGTGTGCTGGCATGTGCAACAAGTGGCCCGGCCATCGGAGCCTGGTGCGTGAAATAATGGTGGTGGGTGGTTCACTCGCTGTTCCTGAACCAAATACGAGACGCCAAACTAGCTCATTGCTCACACAGTGTTCCTACCAGAAGTGAGCGGCTATCCCACAGTAGTGATGAAGGAATTGGTCAAAACTGCGCTCAGTTCGAGTGGAAAATAGCACGTTCAGAAGAATGTTGCCTGTCACCGCAATTCAGGCTGGAGTCATGTGAACGCTGTGTTTGCCGCACGTGCGTTGGAGGCACAGGCAGACCACGATGACCCAAGCAGTCACGCATGGAGCTGCAACCAATAAGGCAGTAGGCTCTTGAGAGAAACGAACAAATCTGAGATATACCACTCACTCGGTCAAAGGCTCACTAACAGGTATATGAAATGGCCCCCAAATAACGAAACTATAGAATGCCAGTGTCTAGTGAGAACATCATCTTCATGCAGAGTAAAAGATGTGTCCGGTTCCGCCCCGGACAGACTTTGCAAACTAAAATCGAAGGTACAACACCTGTCTAGACTGAAACGTGAGTGAGCGCCATGGCGCAACACAAACCACTGGGAAGGATGACAACATCTGCGCTGGTGGTTGTGATTACCTCCAGCTAATCGCTCATCTTTGCATACTCGAATAGCTTTGGACAGAGACACACAGACCCGACAACCCTACACATAGTCGGCGATATAGGCCGACATCAGATTCCATACGTGGACCGAGAGGCGCAGTTTCGTCTGAAGCATCGATTTTTGTTGGCGTGCACCGCCCACAGAACGTAAAGAGCCGAAAAACATAGCTACCATAAAAGTGGAAGTTCCACCACTTGGGCATTGAACAATTCTCAATCAGTAACGCTAAATTGAAAATAATTTTTTTAGTATGTTTCATGCATGAATGAGAGTGAAGTACCGAGCTTCGGATGGAAATTGTGTGAAAAGCTACCTGATTAGTAAAACAATTCCGACGAGACTTTTAGTGTTTAAAGTGAGTGTTCCAAGGGCTAGAGGTCGAAGAACGCGATGATTTCCGGTTTAGCTTCGTCTAAACAACAGTTCGCGTCACTCCCGATATATAGCCCAGATATCCGACGCGAAACAGATGACCAGTCAAGAATAACTTACAGTAAAACATCCGTAATTTGACCACTCAACGGTCTGGACAAATGGCCAAAATACAGAGGTCTCCAACAAAAAATTAGCGTATCTTACTTTTCCGCTGTGAGTAGTATAGTAGGGATATATTTTCACGTACACAATGTCTCGAATATATTAGCCGAGCAATCACACAACGAAAAATATGTTATCATATTACAGAGGAGTAGTAGGGGGAGCTGAATGGCATAGGTAGAAATTCGTCACATCTAGACTCACGCAGACAGCTATCACACGCTCGGAAAAGCACTATACGGCCGTTTCGGGAATCGTCAGCAGTGTGCATTCCATCTCACCCTGGTAGGGCTCGAGCACGCAACTTGACTGTTACCAGTCCGTGGTTGAGACCAGTGAGCTACGGGGGACGATAAAGACCATCGTGAATAAGTCACTAGATGTGATATAGCCCCCTACTAGGGTGAGATGGAGGGCGCACTGTTAACGATTCTCGAAAAGATTAGATGGTCGTACAGTGCTCTGCCGGGCGTGTGATTGCTATCGGAGTGAATCTAGATGTGATGAAATTTTAACTATATTATCATATCGTGCCAAGTACTCATCCTTATGCTGTTGGAGGTTTTTAACAGTTGTCTTGTTAACATTAAACGGTTCTACCGTCTTCCCTTGGCTGCGGCTTTCCAGAAAATGTAGCAAATTTACCTCCACCTTCAGCGTCATCACGCTGTTTTTTTTCGGGCCATAACGCCGTGATAAGCGTAATAGTAGATCCCACATTGTTCAAAGCACGAAGTGGCTCCAAGAGTTAGGGTACTATTTACAGAACATGAGTTATTTACGATAACATCCCTTAATTGTTTGAGCTCTCAGGTAGACAACAAATAGCGCGGAATAACGTTTAACGATCAGTGGACAGAAACCTCAATGTGACTACGATCCAAGAGGTTAATGAACAAGTGTTGAGTGGGTTAGCTTCGAACCGGCTAATCGTTGCATATTAATTTTCAGCAAAGGCATGTATTGCTAGAGAAACGAGTAGTACAGCAATTGCCAAGGTGGGACGAATGCCCCAACAAGCACGGAAACTCCTGATTGCGACCGGTGCAACGCGTGCGCATGTTAAAAAGAATAGGCGTGATGTGTACTTGTGTGAGGAAAGATTTCCCACAAAAACTGTCAAGGTCGATTTGCGGACGTGGATCTTTGGGGACAATGTAATACGAGGTAAACACCGATGCACGTGAACACTGAGGGGCGGGGTTAAGATGCACAAGCACAAACGCAGGCAGAAAGCATGTTGCATCGTCGAACGCCTGCGGAGCCGTAAAGTGCAATGTGGTTGTAGGTCAGAAGAATTTCGCATATTCCAAAATCCCGCTACATACACGATCGTTCGGCAACCATTACACAGTAAACCTTCACATGGTCAAATTACAGAGGTTAATTTAATGCTGACTGTTATGACCCAAGTGGTCAACATGCAGCCCTACAGAGGTCTGGTTCCATAGGATTACATGAATGTACAAACTATGAAAAATACGGTCAAATTAGAGAGGTGGTCAGCTTCATAGGAACTACTGTACTTTTATAACGGAAGTGTAAAGTCTTTGGTCAGTGCGTTCGCTAGTGAGGCTGTTGTAATTGTAATACCAATGATCAGTTGATATTCGGCCCTAAACACGAATCATATCCACCGTTAGAAAATTTACTTAACATCTGACCAGTTTAGTTCGTGTTTCGCATACCGAGCCAATTCAGCATCAGATAACACTTGACCGGGGAAAAAAATCAGAAGCTATCTCCAACGAGCAGGGAGCATGAATTGAAGTCGATGAAGCGTTTCCGAGGGCACGAATGCGACAAAACTGTATCGACTTAGAGTTGGAACTCACTAGAGGGAAGCAATGTGAGACCACATTGTCCGGGGGCACACAGGCACCAAATCCGAAGGCAGGAAAGAGATTATCGCTGCGAAAGCAAGTAGGGGGGGGGAAGGTGTGAGAGCAACACCATTCATAGATGAAGAACAGTGGTTCTCATCTCGAAAAAATTGCCGAATGACAAGCGCTCCGAGTAGTTTGTAAATGCAAGCGGAAGTGAAAGATATTGAGCTGACAGAAATAAAGCATAAGTAAATGTGCAAACCGATGCAGTAAGGTAATCAGCGTTTTCCGACAATATGCACAGCTGATAGAACTGCCCCGAGGACATAAAAGGAACAACAGCAATTGCTCACCTATCGTAGTCACTGATAACCTCACCAACAGCTTGCAGAGCCATGGCGTATTGCGAAGGATGATTGATGGTGCTGTAGTGTAGAGTGCCAGGTACCTGAGGACTTCCGTTGCTGGCGGTGAAATCGATGGCGATGCAGCAGCTCAGCTCTGTCCTGTTGTACGTGTGAAGAGCAGAAGAGGGAGTAGGATGAGGAGGTAAACTTGCAGACAAGGAAGTACGACGAGGAACGAAATACTTGACGAGAAGTGAGCAATGCAGACCTGACAGTGGGAAGCATGCACTTCGAAACCTACTACAGTTTAATTCAACACAGCCGGAGAATAAGTTACGAGAATAGCAGTTAAGACGGGTAAGTTGTGCTCAATATACGAGGAGTTTGGAAACATTGAGGGAAAGGCATCAGCAGTAAGCCGGTACTTAGTACCGACGCTTCGCTGCTGCGCAACTATAACCAATGGCACATAGGCTAAGGATACTGCGAGAGTCGCCCGGTCCATTACTCAGGCACGAACTCTTGACCTCAGGATTACAAGACAGGTTTTTGATCTTTCATGCCACGGGACTTCACCTCTACTTGAGGTGGAGCTTCAATGCGTCTCTAACCGTTGCGGGACAAGTCAACAAGGCTTTGGAACTGAATCGGACCGCGGTAAAATAGAAAAGGTGTTACTCACCTCATACACCTAAGACAAAAAAAATAAAATAAAAAATAATGCGTCAGCTGCACGCCGTAACGGCGCTTCGCTGCCGCGCGACCACCACCAGTCGCGCACCGGCTGAGTATACCGCGAGGACGCCCACCCCTACGCAGATTCGAACCGGTGACCTTATAGTTGCAAATCAAACGTGCAGACCACTCGGCCACCCGCCGAGAATTGTCCAAAACTGTCTAAATACCGGCTTTGGATGTACCTTTAAGTACTTCGTAGATGTCAGTTGTTAGCTGGCCTTAATTGATGCGTTTTCTCTAAGATTAAGCACTAGCTACTTTACTCCACCGTATCCAACTACAAGTGGTATATATACAGGAAATTATATATATATATATATATATATATATATATATATATATATATATATATATATATATATATATATAATCTTTCATCTCGTCGACAAAGAGAGCACTTCAAAGTTATAGGCTCAAGAATCAGACATTTTGCTCTGCACTTATCCACTCTTGGCCCCATATACTTAGCTTTATCACGTATATATACCATTTTCACTTTAAACTGGACATTTTTCAAACCAAAGTGGACATTTTGCAAACCAAAGTGGACATTTTGCAAACCAAAGTGGACATTTTGCAAACCAAACTGGACATTTTGCAAAACAAATTGGACACGTTGCAATCTAAGTAGCAACTCGCCAATTTGTTGGTAAGAAACGAGCAGTAAGACTGCTGAATGATGTTCAGCATATACATTGTGATGACGCTAATACACCGGCATTGTGTAAGCAGCGGGCTACACTGTAAAACATTTGCTTGATCATGAGCAGCGACCGAAGTTCTGAACTACGCTCCCCTTTCCCCATTGACATTCGCCTAGTTGGTGTGCAGTGCCCATACGCATCAACCTGTGTTGGTGTGTGACAATTGGAAAATCGGACTTCCGAATCGTAATTGTGTATCAATCATTTTGTGAGTGGATTGCGATGCGCAATCTCAATGTGCACCGTTATTCTCATTAGAGAGAACCTTGTCCGATTCGGTCAATGGGACCATGTCGGATGAAGCAGGTAGGCGGTGTCCCAGCTTCGCCCGTCTCTCTATTAGCTTTCGCACCTGCCACGTTATTGTATCAGCGTAGGCTGTAATGACCCCCAGCAAAACCAGTCTAGAGCTATAGCCTATTGTTGCAACATATCAACTACTGAGGAGTGGGCCGATTACACAATGTTCAGGTCACATTGTGGTCACGATAATGTAACCGAACTGCGTACGTAGCGGGTGATTGTGTAAGCCCTTCTCTTGACATGAGTGCCGTTCGCCTCGGTCAAAATCGGTGACATATTTTCCCCTACACCCCCCCCCCCCATAGGAATCCGTGTTTTGTCTGGGTGTGTGGACCGACGTATGCAGCGGTACCACTATTGGAGCCGAGCATACGATAATGGTTCCACTCAACCCAACTTAGCTTTATTATCTCCGTGCCGCACGAAACGACCAAAATGAGTGACGAACAACAGAAGAGCTGGTGTCCGACGCGACGGCACTGCAGGCGAACATCATTTGCGCAAAGAGAAATTCTCACAAAACTTGTGCTGGTCGACGGCAAAACTACTCGAGAAGCCGCTGAAGTCGCCGGTGTTAACGCGAGTACGGCAAGGAACATCATTAATGCCAACAAGCGAGAAGGCTCAAATACACAGCGCACCTGCGGTGGAAACAATAGGGAGAAGCTGACTCCCAATGTATTGCAGCGTGTCGAAGAAGCGGTTGAACGGCACTCTGAGGACACGTTGGTGCAGCTGCAGATGCGCCTGAGAGAGAATGGGATAAACCTATCAGTATCCTCTGTCTTCAACGCCCTCAGAAGACTAAAGATAACTCTCAAAAAGTGTCATTACGAGCTCGACCGAGTCAACAGTGCCACGACAATCGCTAGCCGACAGGCGTACGCTCTCGAATTCTCGGTGACCGTCCTGCTCTTACACGCTAAGCCAACTGTTAATATTGAAAACGCACATTTTGAAATTGGAATGGTGTATTAACAAAAAATAAGGCAGTAACCATAGCAAAGATCAGTTGACGAAGGGTTGACCGGCTGTCGCTTTCGTCAGGTTCATCATTGTATTGAGAACGCAGTTCATGCAGTCCTGCTGCGTTACCATCCCAACGCTGTCCTGAATGACCGTGCTCAGCGTCTGCTCAGGTGTGGGGTTAATAAGCAGGCGTCTCGCCGACGCTTTCACCTTTGAAAAGACGTGTTCTACCGGGTTTAGCATGTACGAGTAGGGCGGCAAGAACTGCATGTGATAAGACGAACCAAGGATCCTCCTTAGCTCATCAGGCATATAGATCCTGGCATTGTCCATGATCAGCCACGCGCCGTTCATCTCCACTATGCAGCTTATACGCGCCACCAGTTCCTCGACGAACGCTGAGAACTTCGCACCATTGCAGGTGCCATTGTTAATGATCTTTGAATGGATGACGCCTTGGTTATTCATTGCAACAATCAAGGTTACCATGCGACCTCTGACTGTGGGTAACACGACCTTCGCGCGCGTCCCTCTTCTTGAGCGAGCCTGAGTTCGCCTCAGATGAAGGTTGAAACCACTCTCATCTATGAAGATGCGAACGGCACTCATGTCAAGAGAAGGGCTTACACAATCACCCGCTACGTACGCAGTTCGGTTACATTATCGTGACCACAATGTGGCCTGAACATCATGTAACCGGCCCACTCCTCAGTAGTTGATATGTTGCAACAATAGGCTATAGCTCTAGACTGGTTTTGCTGGGGGTCATTACAGCCTACGCTGATACAATAACGTGGCAGGTGCGAAAGCTAATAGAGAGACGGGCGAAGCTGGGACACCGCCTACCTGCTTCATCCGACATGGTCCCATTGACCGAATCGGACAAGGTTCTCTCTAATGAGAATAACGGTGCACATTGAGATTGCGCATCGCAATCCACTCACAAAATGATTGATACACAATTACGATTCGGAAGTCCGATTTTCCAATTGTCACACACCAACACAGGTTGATGCGTATGGGCACTGCACACCAACTAGGCGAATGTCAATGGGGAAAGGGGAGCGTAGTTCAGAACTTCGGTCGCTGCTCATGATCAAGCAAATGTTTTACAGTGTAGCCCGCTGCTTACACAATGCCGGTGTATTAGCGTCATCACAATGTATATGCTGAACATCATTCAGCAGTCTTACTGCTCGTTTCTTACCAACAAATTGGCGAGTTGCTACTTAGATTGCAACGTGTCCAATTTGTTTTGCAAAATGCCCAGTTTGGTTTGCAAAATGTCCACTTTGGTTTGCAAAATGCCCAATGTGGTTTGCAAAATGTCCAGTTTGGTTTGCAAAATGTCCACTTTGGTTTGCAAAATGTGCACTTTGGTTTGCAAAATGTCCACTTTGGTTTGCAAAATGTCCAGTTTGGTTTGAAAAATGTCCACTTTGGTTTGCAAAATGTCCATTGTGGTTTGCAAAATGTCCAATGTGGTTTGCAAAATGTCCAGTTTGGTTTGTAAAATGTCCAGTTTGGTTTGAAAAATGTCCAGTTTAAAGTGAAAATGGTATATATGCCTCTCACTATTGGCAACACTAGTGGACAGACATCATGAAAACCAGATCCTCTTCCTTAACTGCTTTTGCTAGTAAAACATTCGCATTTCCAAATTCCATTTCATTGGCACGAAAGCTAACCAACGACAGAGAGGCCACTGTCACACTGGCAGACTGGACCACCAGAAACTTTCGACCACCACTTCGCCTTATCTCGGCCGCCCTTGCGTTAGTTATCTTTTAACTGGCTCCAAAGCCTACCATGCGTTATGCGTAATGATGGGTGAACAACCAGCTCCCACATTTTTGTTACTTGCTATCCTACTCTTGATTTACCTTATCACTCTTTCTTTAGGGTAGTAGAACAGCTCTTGCCAGGAAAACCATCAAAAAATAGCTGGTGCGACAGTATAGTACTAGTTAACCTTGCCGCCTGGATGAATACCGCTGGCACTTGCTTCAGAACTTGAAAATGGAGAGAAATACCTCAAAATTAATCAAAAAGCTGTACAATAGTGTGCATCAACACATGAGGCATAATAACCCCTCAGGTTCGAGCAAGCTCAATCCCCAGAAGTAGAGTTGTTAATGCCCCACCAACGTATACCCAAATGGATTTAACCCCCGAAGCATTTTGCTAAATTTGTCTAACTTTTTCGATACTCATTTCTTTATTATTAGTGACAGGCACATCTAGCTCACTGGTTTTGAAGACATAGCCTCATGAATATAGAAATCGGCTCTAAGAGATAAAACTTGCGATGTTTATCTAAGAAATGTGTGCATTTTCAAGGCCAAAACGTGTCAAACGATCCTAAAGGTCTCCTGTATTATTCAGGTAGACCTAGCTCATGCAACCTTAATATAAATTTAGAACCACTTAGAGGCTTAAAAAATACTAAACTCTATATTCCTAGTGGTTTATGTGCCTCATTATCCACTGAAAATGGTACAACAAGGCCTTCTGATCGTGGGTTAATTATAAGTTGTCTTGAAGTCCCTTGCACACATAATATTCCTTACTGGATTTCTAGTGTTTTCGCAAAACATTATCGCTTATTTGCCTACATTTGCTATGTATGCCTGAAAAGTTTGCTTTTCGGCCATCTACGTCGTACTTAGTTGTTGCGGGGTATTACGGGCTATATAGAGCATTTCTAGATAGCTATGCCTATTTAGAACGTATACCGTTTCGCTTTTCTTTTGCTTTTCTTTTTCTGATATCTGCTTGCAAAGCAGAAAGCCATCTTTAGCGAAAAAATAATGGCGTTATTTTTAAACTTGCATTAAATTGCCAATAACTCGTGAACTGCTGTACGTATTGCATTGGTTTTACTTTTAACGTAATTAGGGGTTTAAATTGGTTCTAAGTTGCGTATATTTGTGTTACTTTATGCAATATTCTAGGCTTTAGAAAGCATTTTTTGTAGTGAGATTTACTCAGGTTGAAATTTGACGCCGGAAATCAAAATCAACGTAAGAAATTTTTGGTTATATTTTTTGTTAATTTGTATTTTTCTAGAGAAGTACGCCCCCTTAGCATGTCCCTTAACAAACCCGTTTTAATGTATCTGCTTTTGCAAAAATTGTTTTTAACCTTTTCGTATTCCTTAAAATGTTGCCGCTCTTATTTCTTTCTATGTGCTCACCAATAATTGTGACGACTGAGCGGGCTGAAATAGTCCAATAAAGTTAAATTGAAGTAGTGGTGAATCGGATCATGTTCCAAAGAAAACCTGCACAACTACGTCTCCGCGCAACTTTCACAATAAAGGAAATCAAGGAGCTCAATATCGCCCGAAGGAACCAGAAGAATTTCAAGGTGGGCGCCTACGACTCCATCAGCTGTACACCAAACAATGCCAATGCATTCGTAATTGCCAACGAGGAACATATACTCACATTTTACCTACTCCCATGCAAGAGCATAGGATTAATGTAAAGATTGATCTGATCCCTTAAGGGTGCAGCCTCCAGCCAGACAAAAAATATTTATTTATTTATAGCTGGCGTGTAGATTGACGAACGGTGATGGTCGATACCTTAGTGTCACCACTGCAAGTAATCCACCAACGAGCGGCGAGAGCGGAAGTGAACTGGAGCAAAATCTGGGCATCTATAGCAAACAGTCGGAAGCAACGCACGGACACTTTGGCAACAATGTAGAGTCGCAAACAACCGGTTGTAGCATGGGAAGAAAAGAACGTCGACGAGAATGTCTTGTTGCGACTCTCACTATTTGCGACAGCATTAAATTAATTCCACAGGAGACTCGGTGACACACTCACACACAGAATGAGATCCAACAAGGAGACAAGTGCAGATGTGCCACCAGTGTAGCGCGAGCGAGCAATGATCGGTAAGATCCCGAGTCAAGTACATGAGTGAAATACTTGAATCCCAACTGCGAAATGGATCAACAAGAGGTAGTGGAGTTAACAGTGGCCTAATTTACCGATATCGTGTTAACGATCGCTGCTTTGGATAGGATGGGCAAAACAAGACCTACTCCGGTAAGAACTGGAGAAAAGCATAGGCAATGTATTAGATTTCATGCAACAAGCTAACGAAGTACAGATCCCGTAAATACAAACACGTCGTTCGCTTCTGCCCACTGCCCAGTGAAATGAGGTTGGACCTTACCGTGGTGCGATGGTGTGTGCCTCAGTGATCCATTGAGCTATGCTGAGCAGTGCTTTTTCACACCAGAGCCACTCATACCAGATTGGTCAATGATCAGAGGCCAGACAAACTCAGCCTCCTGGTCCTCCAGGTTGGGGGTTGTAATGAGGGTGGCTCCTTATTCCTTAAAACGGACTCCTTGTAGCCCAGTATCAAACCCGCTGCCTTGCGGTCAGGTTTTTGAACCAAAGACTTTGGTTGTGAACCGTAATGGTTTTACCGTCTAGACATGGGCAACCTGACAGTATCCTGCCAACACAATACAATGAATCTCTCTTCAAACAAATTTCTGATGCGCTGGCCACCGCAAGAGGATAATCAACGGTCCCCTATCTGCTGCATCCAACAGGGTGGAGAGGGGTTTGGATGCTACTGCTCAAGCCTACCCATCTTCATATCCCCCTCTTACGCGTTTTCACTCTTACCGTCCCGTTCCAACTTCACTTTTATCCCCCTGTTTTAAACCCCTAATTCTTGGCTCTCCTGCATCTTGTGTTGATAGGCGTTTGCCTTCTACCTTCAACTCATAGGCGAATGCGGAGCGTCATTCCTGCCCTGTCGACAAGCCCAGGTCCAAGCAAGCGGCCATGCCCCTTCATCGGCTTGTATTTGGAGCCCTCGATCGTCCTTCAGATTGGTATATCTAAATGTACGCACATTGCTACAGACCGGTCAACAGGCAGCACTTGCTCGAACATTAGAGACCCTCTCGATCGATATCTGCTGCTTATCGGAGACCCGTCTGCAAGACTCGAGATCTATGCTCACTTTGCGATCCCCTTCAGGTGACACCAGCAGCACTTTCTCATCGCGCCACTCCGCTGACGATGCAGCATCGAGCACCGGCCAAGCCAGTGTTGGTATTGCTCTGAGTCACCGGGCTGAAGCTACTCTGATTGATTGGATTCCAATCAGTAGCCGGAAGTGTGCGGTCCGATTGGCTGGCTCGTTCAAAAATTCGAAGTCGCGTGTGACTAACAGGTGTCTATTCGTTATCACTGCCTATGCATCGAGTAACTCTACCGATGACTCGGTAAAAGATGACTTCCATTCTCAACTGAACGAGCTCTTTAGCCACAGAAAAAGCTCGGAAAGTAGTGCTGGCTGGGTATCTGAACGCTCAAGTTGGAAAATTATCCACTGATGAGCTGCATCTGGGCGGCCAATACCGCCCCCGTAATGACAACGGTGAGCGGTTACTTCATTTGTGTGAAGATGCTCGCTTATTTCTTGTGAGCACTAATTCCCGACACAGCACCCGCCGGAGGGTGACTTGGCGCCCACCAGTTTCGAGCCAGCCTTGGACGCAAATCGATCACAATGCGATAAGTTACTGATGGAGTGGCTGCGTCCAGCACTGTCACTCGGTTAGGTGCATATGTGCAGACATCGACCATGCAGTTGTATATGCTGACCTGCTGATGCGTTTTGGCGGAGGCCCACGACGACGTTGTGAGCGCATTGACACCAGCCAACTGAAGAAGCCAGCAATTGTGAATGCGTATCGAAGTACACTGACATGCGAGTTGAGTAAGCGCTCACTGGATACAATTGAAGCACACTGGTCTCAGGTTCATCAGACCTAACTAGCAGCAGGTAACTAATCAAGTCTAATCGCCAACATGGACATTGGGTCTCTTCAGAGTCTCTGGAACTTATCGATGATCGCCGGCATATTACGGCTGGAAGCGAACATAATGAAACTCGCAAAAATCTCCGGATAAAACTCAGTGCTAGTCTGAAGAGAGACCGCGAATCTTGGTGGTCTCATCATGCATCAGAGATGAAAATGGATGCTGCCCTTGGTAACCATCGTAAGTTATTCCGGCTGATACGGGAAACGGGCAGCAGGAGACCTGGTGTTAGTAAAACCATAAGTGATGAGAGGGGACAACCTAATCACAACTTGTCAAAACGCTTGGAGAGTTGGTCTGAGCAGTTTGAAAGGTAATGTAATCGGTCAAAATTGTCAGGTTTTTCGCCGGCCAGTGATCGCCCTGCTTCCTGGGCTGCCCCTTTGGATCCGCCCTCTCGCTCAGAAGTCAAACGTGAGATCGGACTGCTGAAGTTAAATAAAGCTGCGAAACCGGATGATCTTCCCCCAGTCAACTTCAAATTCGGGGGGACCTGATCTCCATCGTCTACAAATTACTCGCCTCCATAACGCTTCACAGAGTGACTGGCACCCGTGAAAGCCAGATTTGTGAAGAGTAAGCCGGGTTTCGTCGAGTTCGTGGCTGCACCGAACATATATGCACCATGCGTCAGTTGTTGGAGCACCGCCACACATATTGGCGGCCCACCGGTGTCGTGTTCCTCGATATCAAACTTGCATTCGATTCGGTGGGTAGATGTGGCCTTTGGGACTGCCTACTCAGGAAGGGTGTGCACCAGGAAATGCAAATATTATCTGAGCATTATACGCGCTTAGCTCTAGCAGAGTGAAGTCGTACGGCAAGCTGTCGTCGCCCTTTCATATCTCCAGCGGTGTGAGACAAGGATGCCCACTGTCACCTTTCCTCATCAACTTCACTATTGACGAAGTCGTGGAAATCGCGTTCACAGCATACGACTTGAAAGGTGTGGAGCTGATCCCAGGTGAACGAGTTATTGACTTGGAGTATGCTGATGATAATGCCCTCATCTGTGACGGCCCACAAACGTGCTAAGCTGCACTGGACAGATTAGCACTGGCTGTCAGTCACTTTGCGCTTCGCACTCGAACTGCAGAGCTTTCGTCGAAGACTGACCTGGACCGCCTCCTGCGCTGACCTTTGGTGAGGATAAGCTAGAAGTCGTTCAAAAATTCAACTACCTGGGCAGTTGTATCAGCGCCCTTTGGATCGAAGATGAGATCAAGAACCGTATAGCAGAAGTTCGAGGCGTTTTGCTAATTTTCGCCGCCCATGGCACCGGCGCGACATCTCTCTTGCCCTGAAGGGTAGAGTACAATGCAGCGGCACGTTTGACCCTACTGTACGGTTGCGAAACCTGGTCCCTTAAAGCAGCGAACCTGAAGAGGCTAGTTACGTTTGACCACCGGTGCCTTCGCAATTTAGCTCACATCTGGTGGGAACACCGAATAAGCAACGAGCGTGTTCGACGCCTTGTTTACGGCACAGGAAAAGGAAATGAAGCGCTCAGTACCGTTATTTCACACACCAGGCTCCGATGGCTCGGCCAGGTGTTACGCATGCCAGCCCACCGACTCCGGCGACGTGTGTTGTTTGCTCGACGGGGGTGCGGATGGAAGAAGAGGAGAGGTGATTAAGTGATGACTTGATCTGGACTCTAGAGGAATGAAGACCTTCACTTCGAAGCTGGTCTGGGTTGGAGCATCTCGGCTCTCCGGTTGGGGTCTGGAAGACGATGAACACATTTGGCTGGATACACTTTCTAACATGGCTTGGAGCCGACCTCAATGGCGTTCGTGTTGTGAATTTCTTTGTCCCACCTCATCGCTCTTATCCTCCCCCTCCTACCAAGATTTCACTTCTTAGTCTAATATAATTTTGCATAAGAAATTCTTTTCGCCGCATAGCAGTCGGCCGATAGCTTACCGGATCGATGCCCATCTGTTACTGGTAGCTCAGCTGGCATGCATCTGTTGCCTTTTTTTCTTTTATGTGTTATGGCACAGTAGCTGAGGTGTTTCCCACCTCTAGCTAAAGTGTATAATGATGATGTGTTCTCTTCCGCTACCGTGCTCCACTTTGCTTACGCACCACAATCACACACTAATCTTACCTTCGTTAATACATCGTCTGGATCTACTTTCGATGACAGTCCCGCTAATGTACAAAGAGTCTGACCAATAGCTCACCCTCGACTCTGATCACAATTTCGGCTGACAGCCTTTCAGATTAGAACCTAGCCTAGCGCGCACCCTAGAGTCCTTCGCTACGGATGTTCGTCACCGTTCTGAAATTTGATTACAAGACTCCAGTACCCTATTTCAGTTGACGTTTCCTGCTGATCTCAGGACCAAATATTTGCTGCACTTGCCTGGCGACATAGAAGCTGCTGCAACTGGCTTGCCTGGTGTTGCCGTCGCATTGAGTGAGAAAGCTGTGATTTCGCTGCTTGATTGGTTCCGACTGACAGCCGATGACGTGCAGTTTGAATTCAAGGCTCATGAGGGGTCAAAAGATATCATACCGAGAATGTGAAATATCCATCCACGCTCCAATCGACTGCGTCAGTGTGTGTCCATTAACGCCAAGCTAACCGGTGATTAGACTGTCTAAGCTTATGCGAAGTGTTGTGTTTATGGAGAGACATAACACATTCTGTGTACTGCTGAAACTGACGTGTTCTGCTGTTATGCGCTACGGGCCGAATACTGCGTTTTACAAAAAGTCATGGTTCGGTAGGGGCCGAGTTGTAACACGGGCAACGGGTATCAATTTTGGTTACCTTTGCTATGAGCCAGCTTACTCCACCTGAAGCGTTTTGGAAGGATACATCTTGTAAACCGACTTTAGCGCTTTGGACTCACTGGAAGAGAACCTACTGCGATTACACTGAACTATTCTAAGTAGCAAATCCTTACATTAATCTTACTGAAGTTCAACCTGTCAAACTCCTGAGACATTTTGGCGCAGAAGGTCAAAGGAATTTTGATACACTGCGTTTGTAAGAAAACACCTCTTTGTCCGACAGTCTTAACGTACTCGATTGCCTTTGGGGGTCGCGGCAACATGTCTTCACGGCACGCCAGAGATTTTCTCGGTTACGACAGGAGAGGAAGAAAGTGTTAATGAATTCGTCAGCCGTATACAACAATCCCTTCCAGACTGCCGTTACAATGAAATTCCACCCACGAAGTTTGAAGAGACAATGGCCATGTCTACCATGTCTACTGGTTGGTAACCGGGACAATAAATGCAGGGAACGTTTAGTTTCGGTAGATGATAACGAACCTAATTGGGAGACAGCATGTGCGCTGGTCAGACAACGCGAGAACTTGGTGCAACAATTGGTTCACTATGGAAACGAATATCTTCCTGACGCAGTTCATGCTGTTAAATCGCGTCCTCAACTAACCATTAAATGTTCTTGCTACCGATGCGGTGAAAGGCATGAAAACGCTGCTAACTGTAAACACAAGCAACTTACCTGTCACAAACGCGGCGAAATTGGACATCTTGCACGCGTATGCCGTTCGACGGTTTGCCAACAGTCGATACCTCGCCCTGAACAAAATGCTGTTAGGTCAGTGGAAAACTGACGAGTCATTTATCGTATTTATTATCACACACTACCAGATCTCATATCATGGGGATACCTCTATATACTGTGGAGTTGGACATAGAGGGCTAGCCAGTGCGCTTGGCAATCGACACCGAGGCATCAACAAGCGAACATTGTCTGATCTGGTTTCGACACCGACTCAGTCTACGTTACGTCCTTATACGGAATAGGCGCTCGATGTGTGTGGGTGATGCGACGGTAAATCATGGAAGCGATATCTTGACTCTTCCCTTAATCGTGGTTAACATCGAGAGCTCAAACCTGCCTGGGAAGAATTGGTTGAAACATATGCCGGAACTACTTCGAAATGTCAACAAGGTAGACCTCATTCCCGATTGTCCACACTTTTGTAAGCGTTTGCTACTGTTCTCATGCAAAGCTGCCCGGGGAAATTACGTGCTTTCCAAGCTCGTTTCAATATCATGGCAGGTACTCAACCGAAATTTTTCAAAGCACGAAGCTTAGCTTTTGCGATCCGTCCGAAGGTAGAGTCGGAGCTGCAGCACCTTCAAAAAGACGGGATAATCTCCCCTGTACCTCACTCATCCTGGGCTGCACTGATCGTTCCGGTACAAAAGCCAGATGACTAGATTCGTATTTGTGGTGACTACAAACGCAGGGCGAACCAAGCGACGAATACAGAATACTATCCTATTTCACGAATAGGTGACCTCTATGCAACCTTGTCGGATGGACAAAAGTTCTCTTAACTTGATCTGAGCCATGCTTATTCCCAAGTGGAGCTTCATGAATCTGTTAAGGAAGCTACGACTAACTTGGGTTTGTTTCACTATAACCGGTTACTGTTCGGAATAGACTGTGCGCCGACGATCTTTCAGAGGATTGTAGAAAATTTAGGGAAAGGTATACCTGGAGTATGTGCTTACTGTGATGATAACTTGGTTAACGGTAGTACGGATTACGAGCATCTGACGGCACTCACTACCGTTTTGGAGCGCCTCCAAGAGAGCGAAGTTAAGCTCAAAGAATCCAAGTGTTTTACTTCCTCCGATAGCGTTGAGTAACTGGGGTTTCGTTTGGACAAAATATGGGTTACATTCATTGCCGGAGAAATTTCAACCCATTTTCGATTCGCCGACACCGCGTAACCTTCCAGAGCTGCAATCGTTTCTTAAGATAGTGACTCATTATACTCGCTTTTTGCCCAAGCTAGCAACTACTCTCGTACCCTTGTATGCATTGTTGTGTAAGAATACCCGATGGCAGTAGTCAATAAAACAACAAAATGCTTATGTTGCTGTCAAGCTGGTCAATTTGTCCCAGAGGCCGATTGCTCTCCGGTGAGAAGCATCACCCACAGGGCTAGGTGCCGTGCTATCTCACAAAATGGAAGACATGACTGAACGACCCATAGTTTTTGCATCTAGTAGCTTGGCACCAGCGGGGAAGAATTACGCCCAGCTAGACAAGGAAGCCTTAGCAGTTATCCTTGAAGTTAAGAAATTGCACCAATATCTTTGGGGAAGAAAGTTTGAAATTTTTACAGACCATAAACCGTTATTAACTTTGATCGGTGAGAAAAAGTGCATCAACCAGATGGCGTCCCCTCCTATGCAACGTTGAGCCTTACTGCTTTCGGCCTATAACTATAAAATCTCATATGTTCCTGAAAAAGAGATTGGAGTCGCCGACGCTCTGAGCCACTTACCATTAAGCCAGTTATGTGATTGTGTACTGAAACCCGCGGAACTGGTTAATTTATTTCAGCATTTAGAGAGAAGTCCGGTGCTAAGCGCAGATATCCGTCATGAAAACCGAACGGGACACACTACTTGCCAAAGTCAAGCGTTTAGTATCCCAGGGATGGCCTGATAAATATGAGTCGCAACTACAATCATACTTTACTCGACGTTCCGAGCTTAGTCTTGAAGATGGAGGTTTACTGCGGGAATACAGAGTGATCAAACCACCTCGATTGCGTCCAGATGTTCTACAAGAGCCGCATGAAACTCACCCGGGAATAACGAGGATGAAAGGACTTGCGCGATCTTTTGTGTGGTGGCGCAATATTGACGGAGACATTGAAGACTTAATCCGACACTGCGACACTTGTCAAAACACACAAAGAAGCGCCCCTCCTGTACCACTCAGCCAATGGAAATGGCCTAGTAAATCATGGGAGCGCGTACATTCTGACTTCTTCGGCCCACTGGACGGAAAGGCATTTATTCTCTTAGTCGAAGCTTACAAAAAATGCAGCAAAGTTTTCCCGCTAACACGAGCCAGGTCAAAGACTACGATTTCATGAATGCGAACGTGCTTTAAAACCATAGGTATACCGCACACGTTGGTGACAAACAATGGCTCGGTGTTTACTAATAAGGAATTTTAGGAGTTGCCGAAAAATAACGGTATACGTCATTGAAGTCGGCCCCTTACCACCCAATTTCTAATGGCTTGGCTGAAAGAGCGGTCCAAACGGTCAAGGACGGGCTTCGAAAACAAGTCCCAGCTCCATTGCGAACAAGATTAGACCAATTCGTTTCTGGTTATCGCTCCACACCGAACGAAACGACCGGTAAGAGCCCCGAGGAATTATTGTTCGGGCGGAGGTTAAGGACACGGTTAGACTTGCTGTTTCCCGATAAGAGGCTACGCGTTGAGGCCAAACAAGATAAGTCTAAATCCGAGTATGATCGGAGGGCGGTCGATCGACAACTCTGAGAACGAAGCGGTTTATATTAAGTTACCTAACGAAACGAACTGGCTAACTGGAGATCGGCGCGAAGCTGCGGGACAAAATACGGAAGTGGCTCTATCAGACGGCAGGGTAGTCATTGGGCATAAGGACCATCTCCGACCCCACTCTGCCTCGGTCCCGCCCAATCAGTGGGTTGGAAGACGTGCAGAATACCAATCAATTGGAGACTCCGCAATGTCGCCACTCAGGCCGACCAGTTGATCGATACCAGGCCAGCTGAGGTAATTCCAACTAAACGGAGGAGAAATGTGGCATCTGCGCAGTGTGCCAGTCCAAGGCCAAGCTGCTTATCGAGCAAAATGTATTCCTATTGACTGAATCCACCAGCATCAGTGTGCGTCCGTTAACGCCAAGCTAACCAATGATTACACTGTCTGAACTTACGCGAAGCGTTGTGTTTATGGCGGGACATACATACCTTAGGTGTACTGCTGAAACTGACGTGGTCTGCTGTTGTGCGGTACGAGCCGAATACTGCGTTCTATTAAGAGTCGTGGTTCTGTACGGGCCGAGTTCTAACACTAACACTAACACTAAATTGCTGACATCCATTCTAATCAGAAGAGCAATATCGATACGTTAACTACACTCCAGTGAGGAATTGACTGGTTTCCGCCCTGGTCGAGGGGGTGTGAGCCACAAGTTCACGTGCCGTCAACTCCTCAAGCAGCATCAAGTTTATCCTTACCATCCGAGCTGCGTACGACACAGTCGATAGGGCTTGCTTCATGACGTTGTTTGTAGAAGAATGTGGTACCTGAAAAGTATACAGACATTCTTCGTGCTTTATACAACTTCTCTGACAAAGTAAGGGCTTACGGTAAGTTCTATTCACCTATCGCTGTCACTAACGGTGGTTGACAAGAATGCTCTGTGTCCCCGTTTCCCTTCAATTCCTCCACTAAGGATGTCCTCTTAAGCGCTCTGCAAGGTCTACAGGGTTCTGGCGTACGGCTTGGTCCAGGCAACCGCGCGACACTTAGACTATTCTGATGGTATTGCTTTGCTCGGTGATGACCCACAGATTATGTAGGTCATTATAAACCGCATGATGATTGAAGCCCCCAAGTATGGTATGACGTAGGTATCATCAAAATGCCAAGTCCTGCTTCAAGATTGGCATACGTCTACTCCCGTGCTGATTACTGAAGACGCGCAGCTTGAACAAGTGGACTGCTTCATCTATCTTGGAAGCTGCGTTTCTGCTGATGGCAGAGATTTTTCTCTGTATCGCCAAAGCCCGATCAGCTTTCGCTAACCAGGAGCATCGGTGGTGTCGTCAGGGCGTTTCAAGCTGGGTAAGGGGTCGGGTCTACGATACCTGTGTTCGTGCGGCACTGTTATACGGAAGTGAGTTCCGGCCGATCCGTGAAAATGATGTGGATCGGATTTCGGCCTCTGATAGTATCTGCGGAGGATAGCTCGGGTGTGAAGGGAACACTATGTTGGCAGCAACGATGTTAAACGTCGCGTCTTGGGCATTCCTCTCGACAAGCTGATACCGCAGGACCAAAAGAGTTGGCTATGTCTCCCATTATGCATGCCGTGCAAGCAGGCTTTATTCGCTCGCGAAGGGCCGCACTGAGAAAAATGGTGTGGTCGACCTGCCACATGGCGACAAAACGTTAAGGTGCTGATTTCCAGTCCAGCGGTTGTCGGACCCATTCATCTTCCGGGCTGGGGAATCAAAGATGAAAAACACCGCTGGTAGGAGTCGCTTGAGGACATGGCGCGCAATCGCGGACAATGGAAGGTTCGTGTGTCTGCAATGATTCTACTGACCAACACCGCAATCACAAAAAGGCGTGTGAGAAATAAAACACTTACCCTTCTATATTTATTATTTCGTGATCGTTTTACCTATTATGCATATTCATGTGATGGTTCTCGATGGCTTTGTCGCTTATATATATATATATATATATATATATATATATATATATATATATATATATATTTGCGGGCACCCGGTTACGGAGGTGCCTGCGAAAGCAGCCTACAGAGGACAGTCACAGGAATGAAATGTGTCAGCTTATACGCCGTAACGGCGCTTCGCTGCCGCGCGACCACCACCAGTCGCGCGCGGGCTGAGTATACCGCGAGGACGCCCACCCCTACAGGAAGCCTGTGCCTACAGAGGGACCATGAGTGGCTTGTGCTGCACCACTCACAGCCCCATGCGCACATTCCGCATCCAGTGTAAACCGGAACGAATAGGGATGGGAGCCACTATTCCTTAACGGAGCCGGCCCACACTCTTTCAACATGCACAACAGCAGCATTCCTATCTATGTATGTTGGGAATCATGCGTGCCAGATGTATACGAGGCGGCGGCTGGGCCGTAGTCCGCCTCAAACTAGACGGAACTACAGGGCCACGAGCACCGTGAACCCCACCTCCCAGCAAAGAGTAACAACCTCCTGGCACCGATAATCGAGGTGGATAGTGGTAGACAAGTAGGTACCTTCTCAATATTCACATCAAGTGCAGCCATACCGGAGAAATCAACTCACCTCAGTTTGTCGTGTCCTCCCGATTTCCTGTTGCGTTGAGTAAATCCCAGTTACAATGCCGAGTTAGTGGAGCACCCGAAGTACATACGAACTGCGAGACACAGTCTCAATCAGAACGGTGATTTGTTTCGAAGTAAGATCCGTTCGGTTCCATCACTGTACTGTGGCTGAGAAGGATAGATACTAGGCACTGCTAACCCCAGACTGCACTGCATTTGGTGACTGGTGTGTACTGGGCTTGAACTCTACGCAGAGACAGTAGGGTTAGGACTCGAAACGCCGGCCCGTGGCCAAAAGGATCACACACGTGCTCTGTAATCCGGGGGTTGGGGATTCGAGCATGAGTACAGGACCGGGCGACCCACGCAGTATCCTTAGCTCACATGTGACTAGTGGTGATTGCGTAGTAGCGAAGAGTCAGTACCGTGCACGCAGGTACTGCTGATGGTTTTTCAGGACTCGAAACAGAGAATACTGGAGATTGCTAGCCAAGGGCATCACCAGTAAGCCATTGAGCTCCGCGAATTACACTTTCCAGTGGTTAGGAAGCACTCACCTTGTTCGGACTGCAACCCGTAATCTACATATGGACTGAAAGTTGAGCTGCACACAATTCTATCAATGGGACTATATAATGGGGTGAGGTATGTTGGTAATTCCCAATATTTGGCTTTGACTGTCGATAAGTCCTTCTCAAGATGCAACGGGCCATGTTAGCTTGGAAACCAAACTGGGATGATGCTTGTGTGCAATGCAATGTTGAGCTAGCAATGAAAATATATTCACTCACATCCGGCAAGTTACTGGACAAGTGCAAGAGTATCGAATGAAGGATGGGTGCCTTCTAAAGGGTAAATATAACTACGGAAAACGCAGTTTGTTCAAAGGTGAAATGAGAGTCTGGTTATGGCTACAGATTACCGTGGCGATGGGAATTCGATACAATCACTAAGTCAGTATACAGCAGACAATCAGCAAGACGCCCAAATCGCCCCCACAGATTGGTGAATCTACGAAACCCTATTGCTGCATATCGAATTAGAATGGACGTCCTTCGTGGGGTATGGTGGCGATAGCGAGGCGAACGGTAACCAGGTATAAGCAATTAATTAACCAACGTATGATGGATGCACTAGGGGGAGGCGAGCTAAAGACGTGTGGAAGAGACACGATTCAAAGATTAGTGAGAAGCAGTGTAACAGATAGCAATAAGCAAACGGATTCTTCACAGTAGAGAGTGAGGTTTTTGCTGTTTCGCATCGATATAGTGGGCCCAGTTGTTAGTCATTGGTGCTGGATATGAGGGGGTGGTGTTAGTGAGATAGGAATGGTCACCGAGTAAGATATAGTGCGACAGTGGTAATCACAAATAAGGGTTTTATCAGTGCAGCGAAAATTGTGGAAAGATCGTAGTTTACTACTGATTCGAACCAGGGGTAGACAGCTTCTTTCGGGAAGATGTGTAACCTTGGGCATACACGGTTGTGAAAGTTCTTCCATGTCCACTGCATGGATAAATAAAATAAACGTCGCAGCAACATGCTCGTTCAGGCAAATACTGAGCTTCACTGTCCCCAGACTGAGGGGTCGGTTGTGGTAGGTGCATTGCCAAAACAATGTTGCTCGAATGCACATCGTGTTATGCTGAAATCCCGCCTCATATGCCGGGCACAAATTCACTGCTGTCTGCATATGGAACGCTCCAGATCACTCTCAGCAGGGCGCACTTGGATTTTACCCAGACGGAGCGACGCTGACGAATTACTTGAATTTGCAGGTCAGCGGAGCGGAAAGACAAGGATCGGTGATGCGTGGCCTACGTTCTACGCTTGCGGATGGTTCATTTGTATGCAGCTAGAATGTCGCATTTGCGCATGCATGTTTGCCCAACTTGAAACACGGCGGTTTATGGGACAGACCCAGCAGTAGTTACGCAAAGTTCGTGGAAATATAATCATAACAGGATACGTGCCAAACAGGAAAATACTAAAGACATTTCCGCTGTCGGTATAAACTGGCAGTACATTTTCACGTTAGTCGCTACGCAATACAGGCAGAACGAAACACGCAATAAATAGGGTCCACACTTAGTGACATAGATAAGCAGATAAAATTGTTGGGAATGACGTAATATGGTCCAAGGCAATCTGATTGAGTGCCTCAATGGTTTCTGGGCACAGAGCACTGGACAATTCAATCTTGCCAGTAGCGCCTCGCCAATTGCCAATAATGTCGGGTTTCTGTTGCGCAACAGCACCTTGAATGAATCGATTGGGTTCAACTGGTGACGAGTCGTCATGAGGTGTTTGGTGATAGACGAGGCAGGATTCCGGTTCATTCTTTGGTCCGCTCCGCCTTGGTTAGACAGCAACTGCCTTAGCCACAATGGGAATGTTCCGCCACCCTTTGAGCCAGCCGGCGACCAGTCTTGCCTATGGAGGACCGAGAATTGGGGGTTGAAAAGGGGGGGGATAAAAGTGAAGCTGGAACGGGACGGTAAGGGTGAAAAAGCGTAAGAGGAGGATTAAGAAAACGGGAAGGCTTGATCAGTAGCATCCAAACCCCTATACACCCTGCTGGATGCAGCAGATGGGGCACCGTTGATTATACTCTGCCGAACAACCTCCTCGTGGTGCCAGCTGGGTGGTTCGGGATTTTCCCGTTCCAGCAAATGGTTGGGCGGAAGTGGTTCAGGAAGTGGTGGGTTTTCGCCCGGCAAGCCTTCTCCCTATAAAAAGCCACATATGTCCGTTTAACAACACTGTGACGTGGCGGACGTGACACGTCACTAAATAAAGTTACTGCCCCTTGCTTCATCCTGGCGAAGCATTGTATTCCAGCAACTTTGTGCTGTTTGACAAAGGAACAAACGGAAGGCGTATGAACTGAGCAATCAGTCACCGGCTCCCAATGGGCGCGATTCCCAGAGTTTGCTCTGCTGCTTTGCGGGCAGGCTATCCAACCAAAAGCTCGGGTGGTGTCCCCTAAGTCAACACACTACTTCGGCTTGGGCAACCGGGTAGTATCTCGCCCTCTGACGAAACCATGGAGTTTAATGTGTTCTGTTGTGTTTTCTTTTACAATTTATGTACCTTCTTTTGCGTTCCATGGGTTCTGATGGTTCCATGTCTATTCATAGACTGTAAAAAAGTATATATCCTTTGCGGTGGCCAGAGCATCAGAAATTTGTTTGAAGAGAAATTCGTTGTATTGCGTGGGCAGGATACTGCGAGGTTGCCCAGACCTAGACAGGAGAACGATTAGGGTTCTCAACCAAAGCCTTTGGTTCAAAAACCTGACCGCAAGGCAGCGGGTTTGGCGTTGGGCTACAAGGAGTCCGTTTTAAGGAATTAGGAGTCATCCTCATTCCAACCCCCAACCTGGAGGACCAGGAGGCTGAGTTCGTCTGGCCTCTAACCATTGACCAACCCGGTATGAGTGGCTCTGAAGGTTCAAAAATGCACCATCCAACACAGCTCAATGGATCACTGAGGCACACAAACCATCGCACCACGGTAAGGTCCGGTCTCATTGCGATGAGGGAAAATGTAGGCATTGTCCCCCCATGTCGCTTTTCTGTATACAGTGCGCTGAGGTGTGTGCCAACGACCCTTCTCTTGATGAGCACATCCAGAAACGGCAGTCTGTCCTCGTGTTTCCTCTTTGTGATACAGAAAGGTTAGGGTGAGTTGAGTTCAGGAGGGCAGAAAGACGATCAAAATGTTCACCATTTGTGAAGACGAGAATATCATCTACATAACGCTTGTAAAGCTTGGCTTCACCTATGCAGGCAGCAACTTTCCTTTCAATCGTACTCAAGAAGATATCTGCCAGAACTGGTCCCAAAGGACTACCTATAGCGACGCCGTCAATCTGTTTGTATGCCGTCCCTTCAAACTGGAATCGCACATTCTCAGTGTACAACAATAGCAAGTCTCGCAGGAGCTCCAGAGGAAGACCCACAGAAAGGTTCCGACACAAAAGAAATTAGCATAAGTCGTCGACCGTTTCACGTAGGGGCACATTCGTGAAAAGCGATTCCACGTCTATGGAATACATGATCTCCGCGTCGTGTGTTGCTTGTTCCACCTGGGGGGGACAATACCTAAGTTTTTTTAGTTTTGCCCTGGTTGCACACAAGCGCGGCCTCGTAGAAACTCTCTTCTACAGGGCCAGGCGGATTTGCAGTCCGGAATTGCTCAAGGCTGAAGAAGAGTTTTTATACCGGACTTTGCTAGCCAATGGGTATCCGGAGAAATTCATTCAGACCCATAGCAGACCACCCCCACCCACAAGGAGAAGCTGCCAGTACAAACAGCGGAGAAGGATGTTTATTTGTTCTTACCGTTCAAGGGGGAACACTTGGCGAAGGAAGTTGGTCACAAGCTCAGGTCCGCTCTAATGCGCACCTACTCTAGCGCCCAACTACGACTTACCCACACTACACGAAGGATTCCTCTCCACATCCGTCCGAGTAGCTCGCCAATCAGTTCGGCCTCTAACATCATCTACCAGTTCACTTGCAGTTGCGGTGACACTTATATATGCAAGACTGGTCGCCGGCTGGTTCAAAGGATGGCGGAACATTCCCATTGTGGCTAAGGCAGTTGCTGTCTAACCAAGGTGGAGCGGACCAAAGAATGAACCGGAATCCTGCCTCGTCTATCACCAAACACCTCATGACGACCCGTCACCAGTTGAACCCAATCGATTCATTCAAGGTGCTATTGCGCAACAGAAACCCGACGTTGTCGGCTATTGGCGAGGCGCTACTGACAAGATTGTATTGTCCAGTGCTCTGTGCCCAGAAACCATTGAGGCAATCAATTAGATTGTCTTGGACCATATTACGTCATTCCCAACAATTTTATCTGCTTATCTATGTCACTAAGTGTGGACCCTATTTATTGCGTGTTTCGTTCTGCCTGTAATGCGTAGCGACTGATGAGAGCTATCGAAATGTTAAGATATAGCGACCTATGTCTTCTTACTGCGTTAATGAAGTGGCTGAAGGGGGACTCAGTGTTTCAAGTACATTTTCTGTTTGCTTTCGTGTCGGCGTTGTAAACATTGTGAGGCGAAGATAGGCTAGCATGGAAACAAAAAGGCAATACGTCAGCCGAGAAGTGTCGGTTCGATGTGTTGAGTGTGCATCAAGAAAAGATTTTCTATGGGAAATTGCGTATTCAACAAGGTGCACCTTTATGTATGATTCTTGCGTCTATGTGAAAAAAACCATGGGCCATTTGGTCGTATCTGATTACGCTTGAGTCCGATAGGAGGAAAGTTCAAACTAAGCGATGTGCCGGCTCGTGGCCTAAAGAATTACAAGGCTGTCGAGGGCGCAGATTCGAGTCAGCGTAGGGCGACCCTCGCAGTATCCTCAGGCTACGCGTGACCGTTGGTAGTTGCGCAGCAGCGAAGCGTCGGTACCGCGTACCGGCGTATTGTTGATGTCCAAAGTCCGGCTAGCGGGCCAAATGCGGCCCGCGTTAGCATTTCAAATAGTCCACGGCCTCATGATGAAATAATAAATCCAAGCTTGAATTCTTTGCATACAGACGATAGTACATGGAGTACAAAAAATTTAAGGATGTTATCAGTGCAAAATTCAATGGCGTCAGATGCTGGCAAAAAGCAATGAGGTATTGTTTATTTGTTAGCTAACTAGGAAAAGGCATTCTGGTGCCTCTGGTAAAGGGGTCCTAACTATAACAAAAAAATTAAATATCACAAGTTCGCAGTTTCACCTTTCACATAAAAAACTTGCAATAAAAAGCTATGACACGTGCAACTTTTGCTATTACATTAATTTCAGACTGAATATGTCCCGATATATTTTTGCATCACAAAATGTGGCCCTCCTTGCCAAAAGTTTGGACACCTCCGCTTTAAAAATATGATGTCAGCTGTAAACCATAACGGCGCTTCGCTGCCGCGCGATCACGACCAGTCGCACGCAGACTGAGTAAACCGCTAGGACGTCCACCCCAACGCAGCTTCGAACCAGGGACCTTATGGTTGCAAACCAAGCGCGCAAACCACTCGGCCACCGGCTTTAGGCGATGCAGCAACAACCATTTAGCCAAGAGCATCTGCCACAGCACAGTATCTCAGTAGCATAAAACGCGGAGTTTGGCAAAACGAACGTCTCCAGATGGGGGTGATCAGTGACGACGTGGTCCAACCCTAGTGCTGGCGCCTTTTGGGAAACCAGTAAGAATTGACACAGAGAAAACGTGAGGGGAAATTTGCAAAAATCGAATATGTGACATTAACAGAGTGAGTGAGACCGAAAAGGCAGTATTGGGTATGCCGTCGATACCTTTGAATATCAATGATTTTACCAAAGCTATGAAGTGTATAACCAAGTCACTAGGAACAGAGTGGGATGCGCTACAAACTGCCTCGAGATGAACGAGAAAACACAGATTGTATACAAAGACTGCACATTGTCAACAAAATCCTACGCAGAGCACCAGTGGCATTAGAACACCTTGCGCAAAAATGCAAAAAATAAGGAACAGTTGCCGAAAGCAATATTAAGTTTCATTAAGTACAGCGTAGAAACCTTGAGGAGACAGTGGAGCATTAAAGACATCACTGAACACTAGTTGATCCAGTAGATGAGACGTCAAAAACGATAGCGTAAAACGTAATAGAAGGACACGCACTGGTTTGGTAAAAAGATCTCTCGCGGAAATGTTTTAAGGGACCCACCGTTTCGCATATAATATGTGAAAAAATAGTTTAAACCAATACCATGAAGATACTGTGGTTGAGGATAAATAAATAACAACGGCTGGACAAATAGTGGAAATTAATATCTCATAAATTAGTAGGGGAATGTGTTCTTGAGGAGATTCGTCGCAGATAGACTCAGCCAGACAGCTACCACATATCCAGAAAAGCGCTGGGTGGCCGTTGACTTTTGGTGGACGATAACGATGGGAAGAAACGGCCGTCGAGCGCTTTCATGGATATCTAGTGGTTGTCTGGCTGAGTCTAGCTACTATGCTTAAAAATAAGATGCAGAGCGGCGAAATGTCCATGAAGTTGTTGGAGAGCTATTTTAAAGTAATCGTTGTGTGCATGGATTGCATCAAGCAACCTCAATGTTGACCGAGATTCCCATTGAAGTGAATTTTGGTCTTGCGATCACGAGGACCGTAACTGAAGCGGATGGAAAGTGGGTGTTGCCCGCCCGAAAACACACGACAAGGACCAAAATAATCCTCCAATCAGTCATTAACCGTTGTGACAAGCGTTGCCCGTCGTGACGCAGTAGCTAAAAGGGTAGAAGTATTGGCTACTATTCTAAGGGTTGCGGATCTGAGACCTGATATATCCACCCGATAAGAGCAAATCAGATCGAAGCGCGTTGTGGTTGTCCAGATATTTTGGGCGGGCAACACTCAATTTCCATTTGCTTCGACTACGGTCCCAGTGATAGCAGTGACCAAGGTTCAGCTCAATATGAATCGCAGGCTACATGGAGATTGCGCGTCGCAATCCGATCACACAAGGTGTAGTGCAAAATGGCCATCCAACCAGTCATTAACCGTTGTGACTAGCGTTACCCGTCATGACCCGGTAGCTAAAGGGGCAGAAGTATCAGCTACGATTCCAAAGGTCCCTGGTTCGAAGCGTGCTATCTTCATCTGATGAGATTAAATGCGGTCGAAAAGTGTGGCGGTGTGCAGTGTTTTCGGGCGAACAACATTCAATTTCCATCTGCTTCGGAATCAAGCACCTGTTCAGTCTTACTCTGAGAATCATAAAAGATTTTGTAGATTAAGGTATCCTTAACCAAGATGGCATCCTCACCAGAATACCTGAAGTCCATTTTGTCCCAGCAACAGCAACAATTTGAGTCATGTCAGTTGTGCCTTATTGTGACATCCGAAATTGATCTCTAAGGCCGGCAGCTTCCCAAGATATTACCAAGCAATCAGTACACACACTAAACAACAGCATCATTGAGTTCAGTTTTGACAGAGATTCCGGATTGATACATAACACATGGTTCAGCCGCTAGGCAGATATCTTCAAAGCTGAGCTCTCAAAGCTTGATATGTCCAAGATCCGTATACTGTTATGGAAACTCGGGGCTATTGAAAACAAGAGGTATATCATTTTCATTTTACCAAAATGTGTACAGCTTACCGATAAAGAAAGGTGAGAAAAGCATCAACAGTACGCCGGTACCGACGCTTCGCCGCCGCGCAACTACAACCAGTCGCACGTGGGCTGAGGATACGGTGAGCGTCGCCCGGTCTCCTACGCAGGCTCGAAATGGCGCCTTCAGATTACAAGGCAGGGTTGTGATCCCTAAGGTTAGGGGCTGGCAGCTTACCGCTTTGACTGCTTGAAGCTGTGTAAAAGAGACGGTGACAATCCCATTGTCCATGAAGCCACAGTGAAACGAGAATCCTAAAAGTTCAGACTGAAATTGTTTACTGAGGGACTGTTTGGGTGCTTGATATTGGTAAGCAGCTCACAGTCTGCAAATGATGCTGAAATCTAAACCAGATTACTTGGGATGCTGGAGCGAGACTCGCAAGTCACACTGCAAGCTGTAATTGCAGAAGCCCAACAATTTATCAATTTGAAACATGACACAACCACAGCTGAGAATTTGAAAGCATTTTCTTTCGTTACAGCAGTACAAAGAATTTCGAGAACCAAGACCAGGGTAACTGATCGCAGTGAATTCCATGTGCAAAACATCTTCGGCTTGCTGACAGTGCGGTGGGTAACATTTTGAGAAATTGTGCTCTTATAACAAAAGTGCCTGCCAGAGGTGCCACAAAGGTGGACACAAAGAAACACACCGAAAGTTCAAGACTCCGTCCAGACCAACTCAGGATGCCGTTTACAAAAAATAGTGAAAATTTATCGCTATCGACACCAACGGGAGACAGGTGAGTTTGCAGATTGACACGGTCTCTAAGATCATAGTCATTTCCGAAACAATGTGGTGTCAGGTCGCCCGACATCAAACCGACCAATCAATAAGCGAACAGCGCATAAGGTGTCGCACTGAAACTGCTTGGCCAAAGTGAAGGTGAGTGCCGTTTCGCCGACTTCACTGCATGAAAACCCATTTTGTCATAAGTCATAACAATCTGAACCGCTTGGGGCCTCATTAGATGGACCGTTACAACTTCCTAAATGTTCCGATCAATCAAATCTGTGCAAGTATTAGACTTCACAAGCCAAAATTCCAAAAGCACTGGCTATTGAACGCCTTAAGAATAGCTATGTTTTGTGAAGAACTCAGTAAGGGCACAAAAGTTCTTGCTTCGTTAACACTATAATCTGATGCTGTCCAGATATTTCTTTCTAGACGCCCAGCGCCCTACAAATAAAGTTTTATTCCAGACTACGCGAGACACGCCACTAGAGGCATGATCATGGAGGTGCGGTAGTGTACATTCCATGCATCACATGCTGACCAGAAATAATGGAGTACATAGCTAAGTGCAACTGGATTTGAGGTGAGTGATCCGACATTTAACATATGTAAAACGATAGAGTAATTCCAAAATAAATAGTTGCATCCAAGTAGTGGAAAGTGGTTTCGAAGTAATTTTACCGATGACGGGAGAGTTAACTCAGAGTAATGCCACTGGGTTGCAGTTAAAAGAATATTTTGCTATTCGCAGTCGTCACGTAACCCAAATTACGACCATACCCGCTATGTTAGTACCACTTTCCGGGAGATGAAGGGAGCTTGGTTATTTGATAGTTCAGCTATAGATTCTTCGTACGAATTCCATCGAATGCAATCGGTAAGTTTGCTTTGAGTAAGAAAGTTTAGGTTATTCGATGTGCTTCCCATAGTGAACGATAATAATAATAATAATAATAATAATAATAATAATAATAAACAATGTGTCAGCTGTAAGCTGCAACGGCGCCTCGCTGCCGTGTGACCACCAGCAGTCGCACGCGGGCTGAGTATACGGCGAGGAAACTCACTCCTACGCGGATTCGAAACCGCGCCGGAAGATAACGAAACAGGCTCGTTACATTTAGGCTACGGGTCGACAGTGACCGATTAGCCCACTGAGAGGTGGCACTGAGTTACGCCAAGGTAACACTGTATAATAGTGAAGACTGGGTAGAATTCACAGCGATACCGTACATGGTAGAGAGAGTGGGTAGCAATCCGGAGAAGTTAGGAAGAAAAGATGTCCCTTGACCACTGGCAAGGTAGGTATGACTATAATCATGATATATATGCTTGTAACAATAGTTCCCGATAAGGTCGAATCCAATTAGTCACATAAATGGAAAACAATTTAAAAATTCAGCGGTTAGTTCTTCTTAACCACTTGAAAATCACAGTGAGGAGATGAAGATCAGCAGATGCATACATTTCGTATCGTCGCTTCAGTGCCGAAAACGATAACTGGAAGTGAAATATAACTCAAGTGATACAAACATGCAAACAAACAAGTGGAGAAAATGACAACCACGTCTTTGTGTCCAAAATAACCTGAGGCTGACCGATAATTGCTTTTGAACGCCAAGCTCCGGTTTGAGCCGATTTGTCGCAACAACCTCAGCGAAGCAGAGGAGACGGGAATTGGTATGTCGCAGCAGAACTTTGAACGACGTGCCGACCCCGATCCGGTGACCTGGGATCAATAAATGACTACCGATAGAAGACGCTAACCGCCAGAGTGAATGCGTAGCCTGAGTTGGCTGTTTTTGGAGCCACTTCGGAATGTGCTCCTTCATCCGGGTACTCAAGGTCCTATCGGTTCTGCCTATGTAACTAGCTCCGCAGTTAAACACGATAGGAAATATATGCATTTGCCGAGCTTCGTCTCTTCATAATGATTTTCAAATATTTAAGGGAAATTAACTGCTTTAGATTTCTGAAAGGACGAATCCCCCTGATTCTCTCAAATTGATCCATCGGAGTGTCAACCTCAGGTGTAAGATTGCTCGCAAACGTGTGGAAAATGACTTGCTATCGAAATGCATTCGCCTACGTCGTTATCCTCGGTCGATCTTGAAGCTACTCAGCAGAAACAAACTCAAACCCTCCGGAGCTAAACTTAGACGCATCACGTCCGCTTAACTGGGGACCGCACATTCCATACTTAAAGGTTTACTAGAAACGCACGCACACCTGCTGCCCGAAATTGAGAGCTTATCCCTCTGATTTCGGATTGTATACTCTCAGTTTCGTATGACCATTATCGATCGTACAAAAGCGCATGGGCTAGCCCGGCTCAAAAAATTGTTGATGGACACCAAAGAAGACGAAACAGATACTCGGGACACCGATAAGTATGTAGTGAACCTGTCAAGTGAGTAGCTTGATGCTCTCCAATTGGAAGCATTTTTGTTCGAGCCAGATTACAAATTGCCCCCTAGACAAATCAACCAGTTGTTTGCTGAAGGTCAGTATAAGAACCACTTTGATCAGGTGAAGGAAATTCAACCAGCTAGTACGGAGAAGCGTATATGGCTTAGAAACAAGCTGACGGATATTACATATAGAGTAAAAACTATGCCGATAAAAGAAAAGTGCGCGTTGAGGAATCGACATATGTACGCGAACTGCGTGCTAAAGGTGTACTCGTAATGCGGCTTGATAAGGGGTCCGGAGTGATAGTTAGGAATAAAGTGGTGTACATCAAGAAGACGAAGTTAAAAGACAAGATGGCGCAGGAGGTGAGTGTGTTCGAATCCCGCATTCTTCCAATCTAGAAATGCTCTTGCAATACCGTGTAACCGATGATGCAACTTACAACAGTTTAAAGCCGAGTGGCTCAATTACACCGCAACTGTATGGGCTACCAAAAACACATAAGAACATAGTGCCACTCAGACCGATCCTCTCAACGGTAAACGCGACACAACATAAACTAGCTCGCTGGTTAGTAAAAGCGCTGTGCTCATTAAGATAACGACTTCATCCCTACGGTCTCCGAGACTCGTTTGAACTGATAGAAGATCTCGTCAAGATGGGTCTATCCGATAAAGTGATGTGTTTCTTGGATGTAGAATCGTTGTTTACTAACGTCCCGCTGCACCATACTGTTGGCTACATCTGTGAATTAGCAGAATGTTCCGGATGTTCACTACCGATACCGGTTGAAGTATTAAAAGAATCGCCGCTACTGTGTACGGAAAACGTAGAATTTCACTTCTGAAACACAAGGTGCCGTCAGATTGATGGGGTAGCTATGGGCAACCTGCTGGGCCCTATACTAGTGGATTACTTTATGCTGATGATAGAACGAGACATATCTAAAGTAATAGCTCAAGTACCATACTATAGACGATATGTGAGCGACATCCCAGCGTTTCGTTCATCCGAACATCAGACCACACAGTTGGTGACGATTCTAAATGCTGCGCATACAAACTGGAGAGCCTCTGCGGTAGTTGAGCAGCAGTACAGTCTCCATTATTTGGATGTCCTCATCAGCTGCAGAAAAAAAGCAGGTTAAAAGGGCTGTCTAGCGAAAAGCCACGCGGCCCGGCCAGTACCTGCATTTGACCAGCTTTACACCAATGCGGTACAAACGGTCGCTGGTGAAGACCCCAGTTAGTTGTACCAGACGAATATGTTCGAGTGAATGCCTAGCCCACGAACTGGAACTGATTACTAGTACACTGATTGCAAATGGATACCCTCGTAGGTTCATCGAAAAGCATAGTCAAGTCAGTCGAACCAAAGGGACAGTGCCCACCGCGCCTAAGAAGAAGATATTCGTAGAGCTCTACTTTAAGAGTGACATTGCCACAATGATGGTAGTAGACGACTTATCGCGGTCACGCATAGCACCTTCGGGGCTGCCAAAGTAAACATCATCGACCGAACACAGAAGTGCTCGCTACCTCCACTGTAGGGAAGTCAGTCTACCGGGGTCAACTCCGGGTGTGTACCAATTCGCAGGTAACTGAGGAGCTAGTTACATAGGCAGAACCGATAGGACCTTGAGTACCCGGATGAAGGAGCACGTTCCGAAGTGGCTCCAACAAAAGTCAACTCAGGCTACGCATTCACTCTGGCGGTCAGCGTCTTCTATCAGTAGGCATTTATTGATCACAGGTCACCGGATCGAGGTCAGCACGTCGTTCAAAGTTCTGCTGCGGCATACCGATTCCCGTGTCCTCTGCTTCGCTGAGGTTGTTGTGATAAACCGGCTCAAACCGGAGCTTGGCGTTCAAAAGCAATTATCGGTCAGCCTCAGGTTGTCTTGGACACAAAGACGTGATGTTCATTTTTCCACTTGTTTGTTTGCATGTTTGTATCACTTGAGTTGTATTTCACTTCCAGTTATCGTTTTCGGCACTGAAGAAACGATACGAAATGTATGCATCTGCCGATCTCTATCTGCTGACTGATTTTCAAATGTAAAAATTGCAATATTGCCGATGAGGCAAGTAGCGATAGCAGATTAACAATCTTCTGTCAAGTATCGAAAGAATGTTTCGTGCGCTTGAGAAAATTGGAACTTCGTACCTCCGTGAAGGATGGCCGGTGGTTGAGGATAATCAAGAGAGTAGTATCGACCTTTCCTTGCGGATCAAAAAAGGGGATGAAGCGAAGAATATTATATCGCCTAGAGAGAATCAGCGTTCTGGTTTTCTTTTGTTTTCCGAGCTGAGGAATTGTGCTGCAAATGTTTCGTCACCAGCCGAGGTGACATCCTCAGTGCCTCACTGCTTAGCGTACATCTTGCTGAGTGCGTTGTCGGATCTTGATCGATAGGCAAGTGACGTCTGAAATTGGCCTCTTCGCTTTATATCATGTGGCATTCGGTGGTTCGTTGTTCGGCCGCCGCTGCTTTCTGCCTTATGTTAGAATTTCTGACCCGTACAATTTCTGTCTTTATCAACGGTTGGTACACCGGGTCTAGGTCTCTGCACAGGTTTATGGAGTGTTCTGTAGTAAACCACGCTTCAAGGAATTCCCTGATTTTTCTCATTTCTGCCCACTCGAGAATTTCGGTTTTGTCCGTATCCAACCTGTGCCCCTCATCAACATGTGCCGAGACCAGAGATGATGCGTAGTGGTTACGGCAATTTCGCTTGAGCTCTTGTACTTTCGTAACCAATTTCCTCCCTGGTTGGCCCATGTAGTTCTTCTCGCAGTGTTTGCATTGTGTGCTGTAAACAACATTACTGCGTTCGTGCACTTCCAAGTTACCTTTCGGTTTAGACAAGGTCCCCTTAAGTGTGGCGGTTGGTATGGAGGCAACCATCAGAGGATACGGTTTGAGAAATCTGGCTGTCATTTCTGATACGTTCTTGACATAAAGCAAAGCGATCCGTTTCTTCGTTATTGGTTCAGACGTGGTATTTTCAGTCCTGCAGTTCAAGTGCCTTCGGATGAAATTGCGCGGGTATGCATTGCGCATGATAGACGTAAACAGATGTTTCGCTTTCTCTCACTTTGCTTCCTCAATATTGCGGTGTGACTCAGTCCTGCGTAACACGGTCCGTATGTAGCATATTTTGTGACAATTTGAATGATTGCTGTTGAAAGTTAGGATTTGGTCAGTGTGACTGCCCTTCTTGTAAACGGAGGTTTGTATTTCTCCGTCTAATGTTCTGATAACAAGCACGTCCAAGAAAGGTAGTTAGTTATCCATTGCTGAGTCCATGGTGAAGCAAATGCCGTCCATTGCATTGTACAGCAAGTGCTGCGCGGTCCGTATCTGACTGTGTTTGTGTATCACGAAAGTGTCAATAACATATCGGGCTCACTATTTCGGGTTGATAATTGAGAGCAGGTTCTCTTCTACCTTTGCATGATGATCTCTGCGATGAGCCCAGATATAGGGGATCCCATCGGGGCGCCTTTCAGTTGTTCATAGAGTAATTCTTTTGAAGTTAAAGTAAGTTGTGAGGTACAAGTCGAGAAGCTTGCATACATTATCCGTTGTCATATTTCCAATTGTTGGTGCCCTGTCATCCCGGCGTTCTCTGATGTTTTCTTTCGCCATTTGTAAGTTGACAAAGTGAACAGTGCAGTAACGTCGAACGACACCATTAATTCCCAAAGACCGATTCGTAGTCCTTTGAGCTTCTCTAATAATTGTTGTGCATAGTTTATCGATACTGCGATCCATTAACCAGATATTTAAGGCGCCTCCATATTTCTTTAGCTAAGTTGTATGTGGGTGTACCAGAAAGAGAGACGATTGGCGTAATGTGGTGAACCATCCTTGTGTACCTTCGGAAGGCCATAGAATTGTGCGATGTTTGAGTCACGAGCCTTCATTCTGTCGTGTTCCTCCTTTGTGAGTTGATTCAGATCCCGAAGTCTTTTTAGTGTCTTATTTATCTTATATGTTAATTGTACTGTTGGATCGTTCTCCATGCGATGGTATGTTGTTGTGTCATTCAGAAGTTTCCTTGCTATTTCGACGTAATCCGTTTGATCCATTATGACCGTCATACGTCCTTTGTCCGCAGGCAGAATCACTATAGTTTCATCAGCCTTCAGGGGTTTTACTGCGTTCTTCTCTTGCTGTGATACGAAGCGAAGAGGTCCATTTCAAATGTTATTTGCCCATCGATCAAAAGCCGACGACGCACTCAACGAGCTGAACGCTAAGCAGTGAGGAACTGAGAATGTCACCTCGGCTGGTGACGAGACATTTGCAGCACAATTCCTCAGCTCGGTGAACAAACGAAAAGCAGAACAATCAAGCGGTTCTATACGTATCCTAATTTACCGCAAAGAATCAGCGTTATTTATGCACTCAACTATTCCTCCTGGGCACCCCGACTGTGGTGGTTGAGACGCTGAATGGTCAAACTGGGAAAATACGCCGACTTCTCCCAATTATCGTCATCTATGCACGTTAGTTGAGGGTGAGAAACACACCTCAGCTAATGTGTCGCAATACAAAAAGCTAAGATACAAAAATTACACTACAAAAAAGTCAAAAGCAAGTAATAAAAGGTTAAATATCATATTATACATTTTGTATGAGATCGGAATTGGAGGAGCTGGACAGAAACTCACAACACAAACGCCATTAGGGCCGGCTCTTCGCCATATCAGCAAGTGTGTCCAACGAAAAGTGCTGATCGTTATTAGGACCCCAGCCAGGATGCACCAACCGATACCAAGTTCGAAGTGAGGGCTGAACGAATCACTGAACAGCCACCAGTATCCCTTGCTGTTTCCAGATGACATTCGCTAAACTAAACGGTGTAAATGTTTTGCAAAGCTACATCTGTTAGGCGCATATCTACAAAATGAAATTGATGAAACCTCTAGGGAGTTGCTTACAGTACGCACGCATAAGGTGTGTATCAATATCGTCGGCTTAGATTCAGTGCCAAGACCGCACTAACCCCATATTTCAAGAAATTGTGGACACCATGTTAACCGATGTCGATGGCGTTGCCGCATAAGTTGACGACATCACAGTTGTCGGAATGAGCGTAGATGAGCTGTATAATAAGCTAGATCAAGTTCTTGGTCGTATACAAGAGTATAGTTTCAGAAATGGACAATTTCAGGGCCGCAATTACGTTTCACGGTTTCATCATTGTTAAAGACGGTAGACGCCCTGATCCAGTGAACATCGAGATCAATAAGAGAATGCCCCCTCCTAATGAGATTTTGACACTGAGATCATGCTTAGGTTTCATTAGCCATTATAGTTAATTGCTTCCGCAGATGTACCGCATGTGCGTGGTCCAATTAACGAGCTTCTGGGCAAAGATAAACATTGGTACTGGTCTGAAGAATACCAGAAATCATTTGAAGAGGTAAAAGATATCTCACGTTCTGACCTGCTAAAATATTACGGACCCACACAGCAAATTATGTTTGTCACAGATGTTTGGAAATACGACGTTTGGGCAGTTATCTCTCAATGGTTTACAGATGGCTCAGAGGAAGGTATTGCATACCCAGCGAGGTTGTCAACCCAGCAGAACGAAATTACGGTCAGATAGAAAAAGCTCTAGCGACAGGCTTTGCAGTGAAGAAATTCCAAACGTGATGTATGCAAGAAAGCTCACTCCTGTTGATTACCATAAATAGCTGCTCACAATCCTGGGATCAATGGCAGGCTTCACCGTGTACACAGTGAACAGGCTGCAAAATTAGGCTACCAGGTCGCTCGGTTACGAGTTTGAGGTGAAGCGCATTTCCACAAAAGACATAGGTCAAGTTGATGCGAATTCTCGATTATTGAAAAATCAGCAGCCTGTATCATTGCAGTGATATCCTTGGAATCAGAAGTGAACCAAGGCTGGCTGAGAGTCTTCCGATTACTTTCCAAATGGTATGTACCGCATCATTCAGAGATCGAATCATTCAACAAGAGATCAAATACCACGCTACATGATGGCCGAAAGATAACCTGACAGGTAAGCTACACAACTTGTTCCTAAGGAAAGATGAACTATCAGTCATTATCGGATGTTTGGTTTTTAACCGAACGAGACACCATTCCTACAGCACTTCGCCCGAGAATTCCACGACAATTCCATGGAGACCATCTTTGTATTAGTAGCATGGAAATGATTGCACGAAGTTCCATCAACCAAACATCGAGGCGGAACTCGAGCAGCTGATGAAGACATGTCCAAGATGCGCGCTTGTCAGTAAGTCACCTTGGAAAACAGAATTATCTTCATGACCCTCAGGGAAGAAAGCTTGGAACGCATACATGTTGATTACTTCAGTCCTGTGAAAAGACAGTAGCTCCTCATTGTTGTGGCTTCCTACAGCATGGAATACCACAGACTCTGGTCACCGACAATGGTTCGCAATTTACTCCCTATAAATTTACTGAATACTGCGCGCAGGCTAGTGGTACACATTTGCGCCCCGAATCCAATGGAGAAACGGAACTATTTGTTGATAGAAATTGGGTGTTGCCCACCAGAAAACACTGTTGAAATATTCAAACGGATACTACTAAAAATGAAGGGAGAAAACATTACACATGAGATATTGGATATTTTCTTGCTTATATACAGATCGGCCACAAAACCACAGGTGCCAAACAACGTGTCACCCGCAGAGGCTCTCATGAGAAGGAAAATTCGCACTGTTAACTTATTGCTGCGCCGGGAAGCACTATCGCACAGGAAAAATGAGGAAACAGAGAGGTATTATAAACGAAATAGTACCCAAGCACGTGATTTTTACTGAGGACAGGTCTTGCTCAGAGATTATTGGACGGGTAAACCACTATGGACAACAGGTTTCATTCAGAGCAGAATAAGAAAGGTGATCTACAAAGTTAAGATGGGTGAGTTAATTTAGACAAGACACGCAAATCAGTTGAAGTCTACTAGTGTCCGTGAGAGCACAGATAAACGGCTCTCTACCGCTTGATCTGCACTTGAGCCGTTTCGACATACACTTTAAAACCGCGCGTGTCTGACGAAGAGTGTCCAACAGTCTCGGGAGAAACGATTGGAAATCAAGAGGTTACATTGATCGGATCTGGAGGTCACAGGTTAATCCATAAGAACGTTCTTATGATCAAAACTTCCTTTGTATGGAAGGAATGTGTAGAGTCATAGAGGAAGACAGAGTGATGAAACGTCCATGAAGTAGCTTGGCCGGCGCCGGAAGAATTGCCAGGATTTTTGAAACCGTGCACAAAAACGGAACGTGGAGTGGTTCAGAAAGTAAGTGTATTATTTTACAACAAGGAACCATGTTTTGTGTCGGAATAATCCGTGCCTACAAACTGAAGATTGTGTTTTGCGCTGTGAAACACTTGCTCCTGTCACCTGTTTCACACAAACCCACACTGTTCGTATATCCGGGTTCGTATTTATCCAAATGTGTATCCAACTGTAAGACAGCTGGTTCTGGTGTGTTTTTCTCCTCGTTTCGCCCGGTCTTGTGTTTATTGTGCCAATACACCTTGTGCTGTGGCATTCGACTGCATGTGCCCTCAAAGCGGGATCAAGCAGGCATTCAGTCCGAGAGAGTCATAACACTTTCCTTCATGCGAAGCGCTTAAGCAAACGCGAGTTCCCTGCCACAGTGACATGGTTGAGACTGTCGTGATTTTCAGGGATAGAAGCTAAAACCGCTTGCTGCAACGTGGGCGCCCGTAGCTGACTTCGCAAAGAAACGTAAGTTGTGACATAGCGCAGTTGGACTTCCAATGCTAAGCACGTAGCTGCTACGTTGGAGGCAAGATTAATGCCAAATGCGAACACTGCTGAACTAACTCTCGAAAATGGTTTATGGTACCATAAGCCGGTTTGGGAAAAGCACTACATGTTCTTCATGTCCGTCAGTAGTAATACGGAGATAGGAGAATTTTCACTGGGTACTTGACTCGAAGAGACCGACAAGACTTCAATATCTTTAGGAATTTCATAGCAGTAGTTTCCTTTAAGAAGGTCTAGGATCTATCTGATCAAGCACAGCTGTGATGAATTCCGAGTACATGGCTAAGGATTACTTCACGATTCCCTAGGAACTAAAGAAAACAAACGGACAGGGTCCTAAAAGCGTCCAGATTTTCGAAACCTCCGTGAAGCACAGGAAGCGTCATCATTCTACAGATCATTTTCAGAACTGAATACGTGCGTGCCAGATCCCGGTTTTTAGAATAGAAAAAGAGCGTTAGCAGAAAGCCATTATATTCTGCTAGTGCTTCGACACCATAAAATCTCAAGCGGTTGAACGTGAATTAGGACACCGTTGGAATGTCCAAACCTAGGCTGAAAGTAGGACTAGAATGAAGATTGATGAGGTTACGAAATCAGCGCTAAAACCTCCGCAGCGAGGAGATCGCAGTCATGAAAGGAAAGAAAGCACGTGACCAAGCAGGAGAGTTCCGGTGTTCCTCACTCCCAATACTGTAATAAAGGAGTGGTTTCTTTCTTAGTTGGATTCTTCAGGTAACAAGAGTAGTAGATAAGAGCGGAATACCGCACAAATTGGTCTCCGGTTGACCCCCACTTGGTACAGCGGAATACCAGCCTTGTGTTCGGATTGCGCCACGCAGCTGCACACGGCGGGTATAGCAAAGCCAACAACTGCTGCTGTCCAGCCAGAAGGAAGCTGTACGGTATAGGGGCCGAAATTATGACTACTGGAAAGTTCAAAAAAACCTTAACTTGTCCGTATACCAAATGGCGGATTGTTATACTTTGTAGACACATATCACTCTTCGCACGACCACAACAATCTCGGAGCTTACAAACCTATATGCTAAACTTTTTAAATTAGCCTAATGGAGTGTCAAACACGTCTCTACATCTATTCTGCCCACAGATGGAATTCGCTGTCACACGTCCGTGCTTCGGTGAATGTCCGCACGTGAGTTACCCCCATTAGACCGTCGGTCATCAGGAAATTGCGGTGAAAATAAGCCACACTCAATTATCCTCCATCTAGACCAGACTCTATTGCTCCAAGCGGCTAGCAACTATGTTGCGCTCCAATATAGCTGCTAAGTCGACAAACTCCGGTTACGCATGTCAAAGAATGAATGTGTGTGGATGCGTGTGGATTTCGGGGGAAAAGCCAGAAGATTAATCGCCCGTCGGGCAATCAGAGTAAGGCAGTTAAGTATAGCGCTTAGCCGATAAACAAAAAAGAACGCGCACGCGCAGTGTGGAACCGATTTACTAAAAGCATCCTGTGTTACAGTGGCTAGAAAAGCTGGAAGGAAAACCAATGAAATAGGGAAAGTAAGGCAAGATCATTCTCAACCCATCATATAGGGGCCTGTGTTTACGAATCGATACTCAGGTGTGTACGTGACACCCCTCTCTTTCCTGGTCAAGACTGCAGACTCAGGGTTGATACTAGCCTGATATGCGTACAATTTTCCTAGTTCCTCATCAAAAACGTCAGCATATTTGTTGAGCACATCCTCCAAGCGCTGGTAAATGGCGGGAAGTCATTTAATCCGGTCGCGCCCGACAATCACTCGCCACAACATATGCCTGTAAGGTCCGCTTCTCCCCATGGTAATTTACATGAACAGTGCATTGTCCTAGGACTGGTATCGGCTGCCCAGTGTACGTACACAAAGTTGATTTACAGGGGGATAAGTTGGGTAATTTTTAACAGATGCAGCACTGACTATGGCAACTGAGGCCCTTGTATCAACTTCCATTTTAACCAACTGACCTATTTCAAATTGCACAGTGTAGGGAGGGGGAACGCTGCAGATACTCGATGTTGCGTTCCAGATCATGTTTACCTGGTCTTCTTCATCTGAAGACTGCAGGACCTTTACTGGCTTCTTGGGAAAAAGTGATATCGCGGATGTGTGAGCTTTAGCTCGGCAAACTCGGGCCAAGTGCCCTAATTTTCCAACTTAGCGGCAGTTACTCTGCTTATGACGACATTCCTCGGATGATAAATGCTGACTTCCACATCGGCAACAAATAAAAGCAATTCGGACCGTCTCAGGGTAACATCTTTTCGGTCAACTGCTTGGATCCTGTCTGTATGAGGTTGCGAGGAAAAAGATGCTAACTGTCTATGGACATTCCCCAGCTGTCGAACAATATTGCAGGCCTTCGCCCAGCTGATCGCCGTCTCATCTTGCGACAACAACCTTTCACGAGCCTGTTCGTTAAGCATACCGGATGTCAAGCACTGTAAAGCCGTCGCCTCTTCGAACTTCGTGGCTGGGATTTCACGATACCGACACTCTGTTAGGGCTTGCTGAATTCTCGCAATGAAATCAATGAGAATTTCTTCAGGTTTTTGACGCAAGATCGATAAAGAATACCGCGCAGTGTATGTGTTCAGTCGTGAACCACATAACCCGCTGAGAATTTCTAGCGCGCTGCTGACTGGCTCCTTCTCATCGACATGGAGGGCACCAAAATGTCTTTAGCCTCCATCCCCCAGAAATTGTCTCAATAATCTAATTTTGTGGTCCTCAGAGAGTACCATGTTTGGTGGCAAGACGGGTAGTAGCTCCAGATAATCCAAAAAAGTGCGCTCGCAGCGATTCCAGGTAGCCGGTGTTGGTTTCCCAGAAGGAATCTTCCAAAGTAGTGCAGGAAGGTGCAACATCGCAGTAGTTTAACCGAAGCAGTTGACGCATGAAAAGGAAGCAGCAATGCGCTGTAGAGGAAAAGAGGTCTCGCAGCATGAGGTGGAGGAAAGTATGCCAGACATCATGTGATGCGTAGCTGCATTCAATTTAGCTGTTCGACATCCAACACTTCGACACAGGAACAAAGTGGGAGTACATGCAAGTGAAATTAAGATATTTGGTAGTATGCCGTCCTAAGAATATCCAATGCTGCAAGCACCGCTCAATATGGAGTACTCATTGTGTGGATGAGTTGGGGGCGCAAAATCCTAATTTCCACCACAATTTAATAAGGAGCGAGTTGCCGCGGTGCGTTGCATAAGTGTCCCGTGTGGCTCGCACTCTACAACTTGTTTCCACCTTGTTCGGACGCTTCAGGCGACGGGAATAAGATTCACGGCGTGGTGATTATAGTCGACAGACCTCTGTATAATAACAGGACTAGGTAGCGCTCAGCACGGCGATTATAAATCCGCAGTTAGGTATTTAAAGTGCTTTATAACTACTTTGGATGGTGGTACACAATCATAAAAAGCAAGTTCAACGTATATATTCGGAACACGGCTACCTGTGGTCGTATAAAACCGCTCCTTATGGTGAATTTCACAATCCCGCTAGGTGAAATGCAGAGAGGACATGTGTGTCGATGGAAGGCGGCCGGTCAGATGCAACCAAGTGATGAAGATGGATTCGAATCGGACAACAAGCAACCTAAGCAGATAATGGGAATAAGGCGTAGTAAAAACACGAGGGCAATGGAGCAGCAGTTGCCGTTCCCAGCATATAGCACATTTTGCAAGGAATTAGTATATGCTGGATCAGGGCAAAAGAACGAAAATTAGCACAAGCAGTGAGTGCTGCAGAAACGGCCATAATCCGCGGGAATTGTCGGGAATTAATTGGGTTCAATAACTGAAGCTGGCTGATTCAAGCAACACGATCTGTGTCTGCGTTCCTTTGCTCAAACCTAAAGCTTTGCAAAAGTAGAAATGAGGGAAAGCTTAAATAAAAACCTGTTGATGGTAGCAATAGTCCATTATGGTTAGTGGCATCCATTTCCAGAGCGAAACTACCGCTGTGATCGTGAATAGCCACAGGACGCCTGCACCTACAGAGACCATGGGAGGTGTGAGAAACACCGCCAACAGCTCCGTCCGCCCACCATCTATCCACTGCAAACAAACCCGAAGGAATAAGATCGGGATGCATGTGGATAGGAGTCACGATTGGTTGGGAGCCGACCCACACTCTTTGAATTTGCACATCATTCTCATGAATGGAGGGAAGCATGCATAGCACACATATACAGGGTGGTGGCTGGGGGGGGGGCGTAGCCCGTTTCACAGTAGATGGAACTACGCTTTGAGCTTACCATCCTGTCTCCTCCAGCAATTATTGGGAAGCAGTCAGAGCCAGTAATCAAGGTGGTGGTTTCCAACAGGCAGGCGTCTTGTCAACATTCGCATCAAGCGTAACTAGACCTGAGATATCACTCAGCAAGTGTCATCCAAAGTGGGCCAACATGAACTTTACCAGTTGCAGCGACGATGCAAATCATGTGTCACACCCGCCGCATTATCGTCCGAAGTTAATAAACCAAAGCAGAAGCAGCGTCGGTAATTACTCTTGTAGAGTATACAATAACAACAATAGTGACAATTTATTCTCGATCGTCCACGGAAACACCTGAAGAAGCAAATGAGTATATGGTTGGAGGCATCCGGTTTCGGATTTGCCTGTCACTGTGGCCAGCCACAGGACGCCTGCGCCTACAGAGGGACCATGGATGGCTTGCGCTGCACCACCCACAGCTCCAACCACACACCCCATATCCAGAGTAATCTCGAAGGAATAAGATCGCGAGGCATGTGGATGGGAGCCACGTCTCATCAACGGAGCCGGCCCACATTCCTTCACAGGCAAACGCAAGCACGCTGTAGTTGGGAATCAATCGCACACAAGCGGTAGCTGGAGCGCACTCCGCTCCACACTGAGTGCATGGAACCCATCTTCGATCCTAGCACGACCACAAGGACCGTGCACCCCGTCCCCTCCAGCAATGAACAACTGTCTCCTGGAGCCAGTATGGATGAGGTAGTGAGTAACAGATAGGTAGGCACCTTGTCAACATGCACATCCAGCGCAGCCACACCGGGGATATAAAGCACCAGCCAATCACTAGAAATAACATTATCAAGTACAGTATATCTATTAAAGCATACGGCTATGCAGACATAACTCTTCCCTAAATTAGCATATGAAGTAAGTTGGTTATCAACGAATAAGCGACAAGTACAAAATGTCCACAATTTACTCGAAAAATGCTACAAACGCAATAAAGTTAACGCAATTAGTGTACATAACGTGTGCAAGTTATTAGAAGATTATTCAGTTAGGCAGGACAACACAAATAAAGTGGGATGAAATTTATCAAGCTTAAAAAGACCTAGTTTAAGTGTAAGTTGGTTGAATATATATATATATATATATATATATATATATATATATATAACAATAACTTTGGTGCTCATCTCCTTAAAGGATTCAGTTCATAGATTGTATGAACGGAAAATTAAAGCGAGAAAGAGCATGATGTATGTGTCAAATCAATGCAGAAACGTAATCAGAAGTGTTAAATGCAAAGTCAAACAATCCATTAGTTGATATTTACTGGGTCATGACCATTCAGACCTCTGAATCGACGCGCAACCGGAATGTTTCCACCTAAATAGTTTACACAGGGAGGAAACCGAAGGAAAGGAGCAACAAGGACAACAACACTAGAAACATTTCTCCTGGGAAAGCAGATTAATTTTAAAATGAGAGAAAAGAAACCATATGTGGCAATTGTATTTACAGACGAACAGATAGTTGAAAAACTTACCCGCCTTGAACATACTCCAAAAAGCTGTACACTTTCTCGATCTTGACAAGGTTCAAATGAAGCTGAAACAAAGACACACACATAATGATGAGATGTGACAGATTTATGCGAAAGACAAACGAAGTTGGCTCGCGAGACCACCGGTTGATCGACCCATAGAGATCAAAAGAAGGGTGCATGCTCAGTTGGAATGTAAATACAGAGCAGAGAGACTCAATGGTATACTGACCGCTTACGGAACAACATGTAAACGACGGTCCGGTAGTAGAACTCGCAGTATACAGAATACAGTAAAGAGGAGAGAATCTAGATTTCCGGGCCAAACTGAATTCCACGCGGCGTGTGGCAGGAATTCAGCCGGATGACTATCATGTAGTACGATTGAGGGAAAGGAGGCAAAATGCAGGAGGACTGCGAGCTGATTCGCGGATGACAGTGGGGCGGCGCATTCAGGATACAACTTCAGATATGTCTTGTATACCCTAGGAGGTGAATAAGTTAACATACTCCCATCGTCAAACCCGGAAATCAAACGTGCACACCCGCACATACGACACCTCATGGTGGTTAAAAAATGGAAATGTTTGTTCAAATTTCTCATCCAGTGAACATAGTAATGTAGCGGAGAACATGGCCGAACGTAGACGCCAGGACAAACTTAAGAATGCAAGAGGGTTAATCGAAAACGAGAAATAATTCCCGTAGGAGAGATAAGGAAACAAGCGGGAGGGAACAAGTTTGCTTTCAGTGGTTCGTCATCAGCCTATTACAAGAACAACTGAGCAGACTAAAACGGGTAGGCGCTCACAGTTTCCCCACACTAAGACCAGATGTGGATCAAGACGCTATCGCGGGGATTCGGTAGCCTATAACAGCGAGTAGCCATTGGGCAATCACCTCAGAATTCAGCCACCTCTGCGAGTTTCACTATGTCTCGCCGCCCAGAAGCAACGAAACGACAGAGTTCATCGTGCTAATTCATAAGACTGCAAACGTTAGTAAAGGTTATACGCAGGCTGCAGCAGGAACCGCCGGGCAGGCTTGAAGTGTGAGCAACCAGTTTATCTTGCTTCGTGGGATCTGGAAAACGACCCAAAGGCTTACGGCACGGAGATTTGTTTCTACATCACCAATACGTCTTTTCTGCTCAATGACGGCAGACTTCAATCCTCCTCGGTCCACCTGGTCCAGATCTGGACGAATATGGATGCATATACCTTTCAGCCTATTTAAGCTGGACAAAATCTGCCACGGACTGGCTTCGTCCACAAAGGTGATTCTCACTGGCCGACTTTGTTGATCACTTAACTTTCCAAGACGGACAATTTGACCAACTTTTAAGTAATTCTCGCTCACGTCGAGCAGCTAGCAATTAGGCTCTGTAAAAACGACGTCAAACACTAGACGGCCGTTTCGATCTGTTGCGTTTCGACACTAGTGCGTATCCATCGGGATTCGAACCTATGACCAACAACAAGCAGCTTATGCCACTGAGCATTGATAGATCATTAGTAGTAAGTAAAAATAGGATGTACTGACCCTGTTTTCTGTGCCAAATTCTCCAACTTCCTTCGGGCTTTATTGCCGAAAATGTGATCGGCCAGAACGCTTCAACGAGCAAATGACGATAGAACATGAGGGATACGTGTTGAATCTGTCTACTCCTTCCTTAATTCGCCCACTACTTGTAGCCCTATCACTAGGTTGCAATGTCTCGGTCCCACCGAATAGATGTGATAGAATAGGGGCCGAAGCTTAGATTTAACAAACAACAACTGTCCAGTCTAACACCGATCAGAGAGGATGCAAGCAGTTGGTCTGGAGATAGGATGGTAGATCATACCAATCAATTCTGCGTTTGTGAAACCGAAAAGTGTCGAATTCTAACGAGGGATCACTGGAAATCCTTAACGCAATTGCGACGAAATGAAAACATGGTAATACTGACTAGATCAGGAATTGCAATAATAGACACGCAAGCCCACTTCCAGAAACTGCAAACAGTACTTGCAGACTCTAGCCATTTCATTCGTGATGTGACAGGCCGCGAGCAAGTAGAGAAGCAAATAGTCCGTGAATTAAAGAAGCTAATGATGGAACGATTGATCGACGCAAAACCTTTGATACAGATACGCTCTCGAGAATCTCGACTTCCACATATGCATGGCATACCGAAAAGTGAGCATTTTGCTCGAAAATGGTGTTCTCCCATGTGTAGTTAGTTTGATGAGTGATTACTCTACAAATAGCATACACTTCCACAATCCCAGCAAAGTGTTATTTCACTCCATGTACTGTATTTTAATCTATATTGGATGTTTGTCCATATCAACCAGTTTCATTGGATGCAAATACGCTAAGGACATCATTCTAGAGTGCATAGACCCAGTAATTGACGAATCTTCGAAGCCTCAAAGAGGATTGGACGAACTCTCTTGACCTGATCAAACTCCAGCTCCTTCTCCCTTAACCTTTTCAAATGTTGTAATACCATGTCATCCATTCTCCACTCCGATAGACTGCGTCTCTTTTAAATAAACCCCCTTCATTAATCGTGAGTGACTAAAGAATCTCTTGCTCATACCAGTAAAGAACTTAGGTGGTTTCTTGTCTTTCAATGTATCCTAGTCTACACATATTTTCGAAATTTTTCAGTCAGAAGGCTATCATTCTAAGCTCTAAGACTCCTGTGTACATATTCCCACACATTCATTATACCATTCAACTGCTATTGTCCCCGCACATCTTCAAAAGGATTACACACTTCTTGTGCGCTAACTATAATTGATTTTCAGATCCTCAGGAGCGTAAAAAGGATCTCTATTTGATTTTCGGGTTCTTGGGGCACCCGCCGTGCGTCTTGGATTGCGACGCGCAATCTCACTAGTGGCGCCGGTTGACTTTGAAGTCAGCTTCTGCCAATACGGTCACTGGGACCGTCACCGAAGTGGAGGGTTTCGATGTGGCTCTCTCCCATCCCTGGAGGGCAGGGATGGGAGAAAGCCACACCGAAACCCTCCAGATCTCTATTTGAGTTTATCGTTAGTAAGCATGTTGACGCATGTTTCAACACCTCATCAAGGAATGTAATCGCCTCCTCTCATCCCATGCACACTGTTCTAGCCAGTACGGTGATTATTTCTTCCATGCGGTCGAAAGTTGAAGTTTTATGTTCCTCTCACCTCGTGCCGGAACTCAATCTTGTCCTATCTGTCTCGCCTGTTAGTCGACCCAAAAGCAATACTGTACCAGCTGAAGGACGGTATGCACTCTTTGATTTCCTCGTTAGTTTGTATTCCTTTCCGCCGATGCTATGTCATAGTGGTCTGCGCGCCTGGTTTGCAGACATAAGGTCACCGGTTCGAATCAACGTACGGGTGGGCGTCCTCGTAAAATACTCACCCTGCGTGCGACTGGTGGTCGCGTGGCAGCGAAGCGCCGTTACGGCGTACAGCTGACACATTACTATTCTTATTATTATTATTACTATGTCATAGTATACCCGGAGTCTTAGTGTAAATTGCTGAAAATGTTCCTACATGGGTGCATAAACTTAAGTTGTAACTCTTCCACGCCATCCAAAGTCGGGTAGATAAAATCTCGTTAACAAGAGATAAGCGGGAATATGTAAGACATAGTCCGATCGGAGCAACCTAGCCAGTTTTTTGATCTCACTGCCCTGATCGTCGTCTTACAGTAGCCACTTGCGCACCATATTGCACCACTTGTTCGCAATGGTACTAGCCGATATGAAGAGTACTCCTTCGGTAGCGATGCTCAAAGACTTGCACTCGCTTGGGCAATTCAGATCGCAGGAGTCAGATGCTTCGCTCGAATTAGAGAACTACCCTCGTTGTCGTTCCGGTTACATTACTTTTAAGGCCTAATGAACTGCTTTTGGCGACAAGTACTGTAGACGAACCATGGATCCCAGCTCCGGCGATCTGTAGAATAATTTCAGAAGCACGCTTGTCACTGCTGATGCCAGTGACGGGATAGATGAACAAATCAACCAACAGCGACTCACTACCATCAAATTGTCCCTTAACGGCTCTGAATTTTGAAGGCGCAAAGCTTATATCAAAGAATGGAATCACTCAGAAGAGTTTGATAGAGCTATCTATGGAGTGTGCAACAGAAAGGCGATGACTGCAAAATCCAAATCAAGCAGCCTTCCTCGAGAGAAACCTAAATACCTGGTTCGCGAAAGCCTAGAAAAGAACAAGACAAATTGGAATCTGCGGTGCGATTAGATGGAAAAAGATAAATAGGACAACCCTAGCGAACGCCGATCGTACTTGCAGAATCATGCTGCTTGTAAGTGTGTCCCTTAAACAATTAGAGGGCCAGTGGACATCCCAGAAAAACTAGTGTAGTGTAGGTCGTACTGGCGACGAAACACAGGCGAATCTTGTGAGCATATGGTGACTAAGCAAGTTGGATTACTGTTGAATAAGAGTGGTCTAAATGTGCCACAGATACCCCAAGGTTATGAAAATCCGACGTCAACTCAATAAGGTCACGGCGATATGCACTAATCTCTGAGCTATTGGCATCTATACTGTTTCGCAGACTAACCACATTAAGTGAATCATACTACCGTGAAAAACAAAGTGGTTGCGGTCCCGGCCGCGGAAGCGTGGATCAAATCTTCCAGAGCCGCCAACTCCTCGAACATCGTCAGATTTATCACAGACCCATTATTGCTGCATTCCTAGACAAACGCGTTGCATTTGACTCCGTTGATGCACCTGCTTTACGTTGTTGCCTGCTGAAGAAGAACAGAGTGTCAGAGAAGTATACCGCCATCTTACGCAGATTTGACCTTCGTACCCCCGGTAGATTGAGGGTCTACGGCAAGCTACACTCGCTTATCGATGTCAATAGCGGTGTGCGACAGGGCTGCTCTTAAACTTCGCAATCGAGGACGTCCTGTCAAGAGTTCTAGAAGGTTGCCAAAATTTTGGCCTAGAGCTTCTGCCAGGTGAGCGCGCGACCGACATAGAGTATTAGAAATCCGTGAGAATATTTGTAGCTCAGGATGCGGATGAGGGTATGCGGGTGTTCTCCGAGCTGGCTGATTTGGTTGACGATGAAACGTTTGCAGCCAAATCAGTCAGCTCGGAGAACACCCACATACCCTCGACTTAGAGTATGCTGATGACATCGCCTTACTTGGTGACGTCCGATCCACAGGGTATGAAACTCATACTGGATCGTTTGGAGGTTGAAGCATCTAAGTAAGACATGAGCTACGCCCCATCGAAGTGTAAAGTGTTGCTCCAGGAGTAACCGATACCTGCTCCCATACTCACCCTTATAGGTGCACAAGTTGAACAGGTAGGTAGTTTCGTCTAACTTGGGAACTGTGTTTCTGCTGACGGCACTATCAACAAAGAAGTTTCTCTTCGTATCGCTAAAGCTCAATCAGCATTTGTCAATCTGAGGCACTTGTGGCGTCGTCACGACGTCTCATTCTCACTAAAGGGCGGTATTTGCAGAGCCTCTGTTCGTTCGGAATCGTTGTATGGAGTGAGTACTTGCCAATTCGCGTGGAGGACATACGCCATCTTTCCACCTTCGGCAACCGTTGTTTGAGGAGGATCGCGCGTGTGTGATGGCAACACCGAGTTCACAGGGATGTCGTCCAACGTCGCATTTTGCTGCGCTAGTTGAGATGGCTCGGTCACGTCTTACGCATGGCGTCTGAGCGTTTACTGGGTGGCGCTCTATTCGCTCGTCAAAAATCTAGCTGGAGGCGACCGCGTGGTGGTCAGCCTTCAACTGGGCGACAGCACATAAAATCGCTGACGTCGCGTGTAGCCCCCGTTGGACCCGTACGTCTAACAGAATAGGGACCCAAGGATAAAAAGTGCCAATGAATTAACACGCTTGAAAACATGGCCGGCAACCGGAATCAATAGAAGAAATGTGAACAGAATTTTATTGAATCACATGTTTAATACTTCAAACATATAAAGCACAAAAAAGGAAAAAAACCGGAGTGTGAAAAAATACTAGAAATGTTTCGTTCTATTTTATGTCAAATTGTATATTCCTTTAATTTCCATTGCTTTTTTAGATTGTTCAACGTACATTAACAAGGACTGTTGAGGATATATGGTTGGCAGCATCCGGTTCCGGAGTTGCCTGTCACTGTGGTCTCCGTAGGACAGCCAGAGGGCGCCTGCGCCTACAGAGGGACAATGTGTGGCTTGCGCTGCACCACCCACACACCCCATATCCAGTGTAAACCAGAAGGAATAAGACCGGGAAGCACGTGGATGGAAGCCACGCTTCATAAACGGAGCCAGCCCACACTGCTTCACAGGCAAACACAAGCACGCTGTATGTGGAGAATCAAACGCATATATGGTTAGCGACTTCCGGTTCCGGATTTGCCTGGCACTGTTGCTGGGCACAGGACGCCTGCGCCTACAGAGGGACAATGTGTGGCTTGCGCTGCACCACCCACAGCTCCATCCACACACCCCGTATGCAGTGTAATCTCGAAAGAATAAGACCGGGAAGCAGGTGGATGGAAGCCACGCTTCATAAACGGAGCCGGCCCACACTCCTTCACAGGCAAACACAAACACACTGTATTTGGGGAATCAAGCGCACACAAGGCGGTGGCTGGACCGCACTCCGCTCCACACTGGCTGCATGGAACCACTCTTCGAGTCTAACACGGCCACAAGCACCGTGCACCCCGTCCCCTCCAGCAATGACCAACTGTCTCTTAGAGCCAGTATGGCCGAGGTAGTGGGTAATAGACAGGTAGGCACCTTGTCAACATGCACATCAAGCGCAGCCATATATATATATATATATATATATATATATATATATATATATATATATATATATATATATATATATATATATATGTCGGATATGTATGGTCGCCTGAGTAAGTTTGTAAGTTTAGTTGAATGTCTGTAAAGTGGTATGTGGGCGAGGGCATAGTTGAGTGGACAAACCTCGGATGACTGCGGTTTTTCTGGTGTGAAGCAAGGCTGTGCTTTAGTTCGTGCTCTGTTTAATATATACCAAGGTGCCATGATATGACGCTTTCAATGCTTTTGATCTGTGTCCGTCTTGATGGTGGATTGCCGAACATGCGTCGTTTCGGAGCGAAAATCCGAGTGCGTGAGATAATCATCCGGAGGTTGTTGAGTACCGACGACGGCGGAATTTTTGAACATGGCGCGAATGTTGCAGCCTATGACGTCGGCTCTTGCGTCGAAGGCGGACAGGTCCGTAACTCACCATCAACGCAGGTAAGACTGTGTCTTTTTCAGCCATCACTAGAAGTGGAATCCGCGGGCTCTCCGTAGATCAAAATTGCTGATGAAGTTTTGGAGAATACATAAACATCTTGAGTACGCTGTCAACAGACTTGCCAATGAGCAGTGAGCTGCACACCCGCGGATCGAAGGCACATGAGGTTTTAAGGAAGCTGGGACACCGATTGTGAAGGAATCATCAAATGACTTTTGGAAGCAAACTGATGGGATACAAATCAATGGTGCTCACGGTTCTCCTCAGCAAAATGTGGTCGCTTAACAAGAGGGACATCCACTTTCTGGAGCGCTTTCGTCAACAGTGCCTGCATAGGATTCTGCGCATCCGACGAAGTATGCATGCTTTTAATGCGACAATTGAGGTGGCTTGCACATATCTGCCGAATGGATTTCACTATAATACCGAAGCACCTGCTATATGATCAACACAACACAAGAAAGCGAACGTGAGCATATGGAAGCTGCGTTACCAGGGCACGATCAAGGTGAGTTTATCACAAGCTAATGTAGACTTGAGGAAATAGAAAGCAACATCAGTGGATCGCCAGAAATGGCATGAACAGATAAGGAATGCCGTTGCACATGTGCATGAGAAAGTACTGTTGCACCAAGACGAAAAACACCGGTTACGCAAGCGTCAGATGTCGACAGCGCCAGGCCCGTTGACATCATGCACTCAGTGCTGTGACATATGCGGTCGTATGTGCTTCAACTGGTTCGGTAAGCCATCAAAGTGGCGACGAGGAGAAAGTATCAGAGCTTGGTAAGTAAGTAGCTTCCGACTCCACTTATTAACTTTGGCCAATAATGCGGTAGATGTGGCAGCACATGCGCTATATAATTACTGCAGTTGCTCTGCGTGCCTGAGTGTTTATTTCCTCGCAACTTAGGTGTTTACTTATTGGTATCACCAATCTGGCTGCGCTCACTTTGAATGTTGGCAAGGTAACTGTCGAAAACTGCCACCTCGATTGCTGATTCCAGGAGAGTGCAGATTGTTACTGGAGAGGATGGGGGACACACTATTTGTGATGGTGCTAGGCTCCAAGAGAAGCTGCACACAGTTTGGGACGGGCTACGGTCCAGCCAGCGCCCTGTGTACGTATGGTAGGCATGTTTCACGCGGCTCCCACTTACATACCACCGTTCCTTCGGGTCGACACTGGACATGTGGCGTGTGGGTGGTGCAGCCCAAACCACTAACGGTCCCATAGTAGGCATAGGCGCCCTGTGGTTGCGCGCAGTCTTAGTAGCAAGCAAGCAAGTTCGGGAACGCATGCTACCATATATGTATATGTATTAACATTTATATATTTATATATATTTATGTATATAGAGAGATAGGCAAACACGGGAATCTCCAGGTCACTACAAGTCAAAGTACTGCAGAAATTCGAGAGCAAGCAGTGGCGTCTGAACATCTGCGGCGAGGAAAATCCGTTTAAAAGAACGTCGTAGGCTTATATAAGTGTGCGAGAGCGTTGACCGCATACGGGAATGGTCGTTCCGTTGGCTGCGCACAGTGAACTAATCGCCCTCTCATACGGGTATTTCTTATCGCGACAGCGTCTACCAATTAGCGAACTCCTGTTCCTCGGTCAATGACGAAAGGCGACTGTGGCAGCCAGCAACTCTCTCTCTCTCTCTCTCTCTCTCTCTGTATATATATATATATATATATATATATATATATATATATATATATATATATATATATATATATATATATATAAACAGGATGGAAGAGCCTATGCTGCGTTGAGGCTAGTGGTGACTAGGTGCTGAGAGATAGTCTACATACCGCTGCAACTGTTGTTCCATGGGCTCATGTCCTAGATGCCTCCTCGTGGCGACCGCTGGGTGGGAGATGGGTTACACCCTTCCGCATGAGTCAGTGAACTGACCAGGTGCTAGACCCGCTGCCTTTCGGGTGTACAATTAATCGAAGACTTCGGTTGAGGAACCGAGTCGTTCTCCAGCCGGGTGTGGGCGTCCTGACAGTATCCTAGTCCATCCTCTTCGGATGTTAAGAAGTGGTCGATGGCCCACTTCCCGTAAAACCTAGCCATGGGAGACAACAGGTCTACTGGTTATGAGCTCACAGCTCGATTGGCGTAGAGCACAAGCGCCACGCATTGTCTCTGGTGGTGTGAGGACACCTCCGGGTGTTCAATGGTTTGCTACTGCCCGCCTCAAGCCAGGCAGCCCCTGGTCAAATCGCTGTAAACCCACCAAAACCCACCTGCGTCTGGCCGTGGTCGCAGGTGTATCCTACTACGGTCGTAAAACATATACGAATCGTTCCAGTACCTAAAAGGCTGCGTGTGACGGCCGTCAGGCAGATCCTAATCTGTCTCTGCAATCACATTCCCGAGCTGGATCTGCCTTGTGGGCCAGGCTATTGAGCCAAAGGCTCCGGGTGGAGTCCCTCAAGCAAACCTCCGAAGCACAACGACCACCTCGCTTGCGACTGCCCACCAATACAACCGTATGCCTGCGCGAAAAGCACTCAGAATCGGATGCTGAAACGTGCGCACACTACTGGACCGGAACTCGAGTGAGCGCCCCGAGCGACGCACTTCACTGGTCGCGATGAAACTGGCGCGCTACAACATCGATATTGCGGCGCTCAGTGAAACTCGGCTCGCTGGGCAAGGTAAGTTGTATGAAGCAGGTGCTGGCTACACATTCCACTGGGTGGGCAACGCCGCCTCAGCACCACGTGATCGTGGGGTCGAATTTGCAATATCCGATCGCCTCCATGGCCAGCTGGTGGATGAACCAACAGGCATCAGCGCGCGACTGATGACTATTCGCCTACGACTCGGAAGAGGTAAGTTTGCCACTTTTATAAGCAGGTACGGTCCGACCATGTGTTATCCTGATGACACGCGTGATCAATTCTACACTCAGCTATCCTCCGTGATACGGTCTGTGCCGAGGAGCGACCGACTATTTCTGCTGGGTGATTTCAACGCGCGCGTTGGGTGTGATGCATCGGTGTGGACAGATGTTATCGGTCCGCATGGCATTCGTTCAGCGAATGCTCCCACTGTGTGGCACTCACGGCCTGACGAATACGAACACTCGGTTTGCACTGAGTGGGAGTAATATGGCAATTTGGACGCACCCACGGTGTGGTCACGCTCACCTGCTCGACTATGTCATCGTACGTTGGCGTGAAGTGCGCATGACACGTGTACTGTGTGGAGCTGAGTGTGGCACTGATCACAAATTAGTGCGGACCAAACTGTACTTATACTTTCGTAAATATATGTATCGCACTCCCGCTGTGAATCGGCGTAAAGTTAACATTCCCTCGGTACTGTGGAGTAAGGCGATGGCTGTACGCCTGTGTGGCGTGGACTGCATAACCACAGTAGGTGAGCTGTGGCACCACATTTGCGACCAGATGACAGTTACGGCCGTGGAAACCATGGGGCGCAAACTGTAAGCGGCCTGATTGGTTTGATGAGAACAATGCGACGATTGGAGCATTGGTATCCGAGAAGAATGCAGCATTTGCTGTACATGTGGCAAACCCCAGGGAATTGGAGAAGAAGAGTTTATTATCGCAAACTTCGACGACGACCGATCCGAAAACTCCGTTGCACTAAAAATGCATGATGGACGGAGAAGACGAGGAAGATGGAATGCTACGCCGAACGCCGCCAACACAAGGAATTAGTTAACTCCTTGAGGGCGGTGTATGAGTCGAGGTTGGAGCGGCTGAGGAGGTTAACCGATGGTTGTTCAGGCACAACCTGTACACAGAGTGCAGATATAATGCAGCTCTGGCGGAAACACTTTTACTGTCTCTTGCACCACCTGGTGTGACGCATGTGGATTGAGGAGGAGGTGCCTCCTGAGCTGAAGGATGCCCTTGTGCTACCACTGTATAAGGGCAAAGGAAGCAAGAAATGCTGCACGAATTATCGTGGCATCAACCTGCTGAGTTGTGTGGGCAAAGGGATTGCGCGAATCCTGCTCAACCGCCTCGTCAGTCAGGTTGTGGAACCTAACCGGGCGGAAGAGAAATGTGGATTCCGTTCGGATCGCAGCACTATTGATATGCTGTTTGCGGCTCGTCAGTTGCAGCAGATATGTAGAGAACGACACCAGCTGTGGTACTCGCTGTTTGTTGATTTTAACAAAGCATTTGATACGGTGAACCGCGAGGCACTGTGACTGGTGTTGGGTAAATATGGTTGTCCGAGTAAGTTTGTAAGTTTAATTGAATGTCTGCACAGTGGTATGCGGGCGAGAGTGCAGCTGAGTGGGGAGACCTCGGATGATTTTCTAGTTGTCTCTGGTGTGTAGCAAAGCTGTGTCTTAGCTCCTGCCCTGTTTAATATATATCTTCAAGCCATGATGTCTTGTGCTTTTGATGCAGCTTGTGCTTACGGTGTTCGTGTGGAGCATTGTATTGATGGTGGGTTGCTGAACATCCGTCGTTTCGGTGCGAGAACCCTAGTCTGTGAGACAACTATCCGTATGTTGCTGTTTGCTGACGACTGTGCGTTGTTTGCACACAGCGCGGATGAGTTGCAGGACAAGACTAGTGCTCTGGCTTCGACAGCGGCCAAATTCGGGCTCACCATCAATACACGCAAGACTGTTTGTCTTTTCCAGCCTCCACCCGGAATGCAGTATGTGGGTTTGCCCGACGAAGTGTTGAAACCACTTCGAGATTTTGCTACCTTGGTAACGTAATAACAACCGACCGGCAGATGACGTGCGAGCTGCGCAACCGCGTATCGGTGGCTGTTGCTTTTGGCAAGCAGTAATGCCGTGTATGGAACAACCACCACCTCACTGCAGGGACGAAGCTGCTGACATATAAAGTCTATGATGCTGCCCGTTCTTCTACACGGTAGCGAAAGTTTAACGTTTTCTCGGAAGGATGTCCGATATTTGGAGCGCTTCCATCAGCAGTACTTGCGCCGAATTTTGAGCATCGGCTGGAATGAACGAGTTACAGACACGGAGGTGCTTCAACGCAGTGGCATATATGCAGTGGACTGCATAATTCTGCTGTGGTACCTGAGGTGGCTCGGGCATATTAGCCGTATGCATTCGACTCGGATATCGAAACAGCTGCAATATGTCCAACTGAATGTATGGAAACGGCACGTGGGAAAACGGAAGTTATGATACCAGGACATGGTCAAAGTGAGCCTATCACGTTCTAATGTTGATTGCAGGCCATATGAATCGAAGGCGGTTGATCGGCGTGCGTGGCGCGATATATATATATATATATATATATATATATATATATATGTATGCAGGCTGAGATGACGTAAATACCATTAACAAGAAACAAACAAAGTTTTGTGGGGAAATTTAAACAAGGTCAAATTGAAAAGGCCGCAGCCCTCATATTACGGTCTAGCGTACGGATGGAGGGCATCTAAGGTTAGCGCAAATAGAATGTACCAGAAACGAGAGGAATGGCATGTGGAATGCGAGTGCATGTAAGAGAAGCAGTAGGTTAAAAAGCTGCACCATCAAGCTGATAAAACATTCAACCCAGGCAGTTCTATTGGCCGAATCAGAACATGAGTACCAAAGTGTGGTGGTGGTGAGTACAATTCTTACGACACGAAGATCGCAAAGTTGGTTGGAGGATGGAATGCGACAAAATGGGGGCGAATAACAGGCGTAGGCTTACCGTTCCAGAATTTGTGTAACCTTTTCGTCTCCTGGCCTTCTTCGGATGGACCAACTGAAATATGAGGTGTTGGGCAAAAATGCTCATAACTCGGTGAAGATGGAAATTTTGTGTAAAATACTGATAGGATGGTGGAGGAACTAATGGGTGTAAATAAGACTAGACTTCAGAAATCAAGCAGAAGGACAAGCAAGCAAATACTGTTTAGAACCAAGACTAGGGTACGTTGTCTCCGTTGACGTGCTCAGCGGAAGCAAAATGATTATGAGATTTGTTGATAGATTGGGGGCGCAATTTCACCGATTTGCCAAAGTATGTCTGTATCTTTAGTGCAGTTATATTAGAAATAGGAACTTTTGTCCGTATGCTGCGCTGTCAAAATAGTTATTAGCCTGGATAGGTTAAATAGAATGTAGAGCATAAGATTACTATTTAGCTCATGTTGTAGGACTTCCGTGCTGCTCTATCGCATCCCTGCACTCAAGGACCGACGGTTTCGCCATTGTTTGAACGCAGCAAGTAGAGATCATCTAAGTTGGGAGTGGAACACGGCACATACTGGTTGGCAACTATCGCCATGACAATTAGGCCATTGGGTTCCGTGAGCAGAGCTTGACACATGCAGTTATGATAACAGAGGGTTATCTTCGGCGCCGCCTGTTAGAAATCCCAGTCGTCTGAACACAGATCGAGGAGGATACTGACTGGATTCGTGTAATCTTCACCACTGCCAGCCAGCGATGCCATTGAAGAGCCAAAAAACGCTGTTTCGTTCACCGTGATAGTTAATAAAGTGGATGTATGGGGCAAGGGAAGTAAGATTATTGTTTCCAAACCTAACATCATCACGCAAATGAAGTGGTAAAATACGAATCTGCTGTTGAGGTAAGCGGAAAGTAAATCTGAGCGAGTCCACCGATTAACACGCGGAGTAGGCACCGTGAAGTCGCGGACCTCTGGGACTCACGTTCAGTGTTTTCGATCCGCTCTGGAACATTCGTACCAGTTCATCCAAGGTTGTGGTCGCCTCGCCGATCAATGACTCCCTAAAAAGGAAAGTAGAGACGAAGATGGAGGCGGAAAAATTGACCAACTTGTGTACATAATGCATGACAAGATCTTGCGAGTTATAGGAAAAGTCGAATCTGGAGGATATGAAGAAAGTTTTATGGTATCGAGCCATCTGAAAGATCGGTCAGGCCTCCAATATGTCGATGCGTCCTAGAAATGACAAGAGGAACCACTGCTCGTGCAGAGTTCTAAGAGTAAACGAATAAGTCAACGCCGACCGGCGACTAAATGACGTGCCTCAAAAGTGACTTGTGGGATTTCTGATTGAATAAAGCTTCGCTATGTTTTGCAGGAACGACGCGCCAGTCTAAGCTCTTAAGTGATATGATAATCTTGTATAAACGTCAAAATCACGTTAAGTGTACGGGAGTGTGGCAGACCGGAGAAAACGTGGTTGCTTATCCTGTATCAGTTTTGCGTTCGACTAATTTTGAGGAAGTGTTTGCTGCCGCGTACTGAGTCTATGGATTCATTCGAATCACGTGAGCAGTTAAGTAGCAGTTTAAAAAAAACTGAGAACACACGTGCGAGACTGAACTAGACCAACAGACCTTGAGAGCGAGAGACATGTGCTTAAAAGTATGGGGAACTGGGGTTCGGAGAAAGCGAAGTGAGCGCCGAAAATAGCTCCACCTACGCAACAGACATTACAAGACGCCAGTGTTGTCGAACCTAAGCCAAACCAACCTCAACAAACATTGCCATCGGAAGGGAAGGTTCAAGTGTCCAGGGTGAGCAACGATTAGACCGGCAATGCGTTTTCCGAACAAACCAAACCGAACAGCACAAGCGCACTGAAACTGAGTAGACCTTAGTGAAGAAGCAATGGCCGCCATGCACGTAATTTGTGAGATCAAAAGAAACAGTAGTGGTCCGACAAGTAGGATAAACTAAAATGCCCCATTCTCAAGCAACGTTTGCGACAAATATCAAACACACGTGTGTAACAGTGAGGTCGAGTCTTTTTATCAGCGAGGGACTAGTACACTTTGTTCAAACAGCTTTTTATCTTGGCAGATAAGGTAGTAGTGAGCTGAGTAATGAAAATGAGGCATGTGAACAACCTGCTGGGTGTAGTTCTCACCTTTAAAGAAAGCCCACGTCCAATCCATGTGTTTAGCACACGGAGGACGTAAAGTTGTAGTTCCTAATCGCAACTATGGATGAGCAAGAGCAACGCATTGACACAATTCAAAACTAATAGACGGATTTATAAAAAAGGGGAATGAGGGTGAAATAGTAGGATCCCAAAACGAATCGGGCAAACACTCAAGACCAAAATTCCTACGCTTTTAAAACACAGTGGGATAGACATCAGTTGTCTATTGTGAAAAAAGATGAGGTGGATAAGAAAGAGCTTCTCTGCAACTTTCACCATTCCGCTTCAAATCAGGTAAAACACCACACACTTCGAACGCGTAGCGTGGCCGAAGGATGGTTGCAAACAGATCACTAATAGGGGGTTGTACGTTATGCCCTACAACATCATGCTGCTTGCCTTGAACCTTCGAGCGCCTTGAGTCTGGTAAGAAGATTCTACTTGGCGAATGGACAAACGTACCTCGTATAGGAAGTGAGGTTGCTGATTCGAGCTTTAGGGTGATTACCACTGCCATCGCTCATTCCCACTGACGTCATCCAACAAGTTCAGTATCCCAAAGGAGCAAACGGAGTTTCATCCCTGCTGAGCGGTTACAACTAATTATTCACTAGTAAAATAATGTAGACTTGAATCCAATCATGCAGCGTTGAATTGGTACGGATGGTTGAAAGCATGCATGGAAAATCACAGCTTCATCCGAGCAATGACGATGCGCGTATACATATCGGTCCCAGACCCGATAGGCTCCCGGTTGGGAGCACAAATAAATGCGTAATGTGAAACGTGCATGAAACGGGATAAGCCTGAGAGCGTTTGCTGGGAAAAACGAGTGCAGAGAGACAGATCTAGTGCCTCGTTTCTAGGACAAAGATTGGGGGCACAGAGAAATGTGCTTCGTGTGTAACTGAATACAGTGTGAGCAACCGGATGCTTTAACTTAGCAATCTAAGATAGCTTACCTGCCGCTACGGTTCCAATCCAGACAAGATATCACAAGTGGCCTGTATATGAAGTGAAAAGATGAAGGAACGAGGACACTATGGCAAGCGCAACCAGTATAGACACGAACCGTGGGCGAGGATAAAAAAGAGAGATAGATAAAGAATGTCGCTACAAGCTAATGCGTGATACAATACAAGCAATCTACCGGACAAAGAAAGCGAAGCAATGGGATATCAAGCTAAAATCAACAATAGGAGAGGCACAAGAGCGCAACCGTCTGGGACGAGATCAAAGGTATTCTGATGGCGAGACAAAAGGGCGGCTCGACAGTGCTGTAGTATACAAATCGAGTGGAAGGTCTACCAGAAGATATCAGGTATACTGCGTAGCATGGCACAGACCGACATTCTCAATTTCAAATGAGTTAGAAACAAAATACGTTCGTGTTATCGGCATGATTACCAAAAGAGTCACACCAGCGATTTGCGCAAGCAACTCGCATGCGCTCAGAAGACAATATCGGCGAAACAATAAACCTGTGCTTATCACTGACCTGTGTCATAATCAACTTTACACCACAAGTAACTCGACATCCAACACATTTTAAACAGGTAACCCAACTAGACGATAGGAGATATGCCGTCAATGCCGATTGTGTTCTTCAGAGTCTCGAGCCAGTAACAGAGCGGGTCGCGCGGAGCCCAACACTAAAGCAGACAGAATAAAAGTAGTTGGACTAATGAGAAGTGTCTTCCACTCCCAGCTCGGTTATTTCTATCTGAAAAATCCAAACCTGGACGAAACCGTCGGTTGCGGAATTCAGGAATGTGAGAGAGCCACACCGAAACGCTCCAATAAGTGCCTTCATATACCGCCGTTGTATCAATCATCGCCTCCTCAAGCCTTATATATCCGACATCGGGTAAACCACGATCCTCGTAGTAGACAGTGCGTTTGGGCATGCGTAGCACGTATCCAAGTCAACGTAATTTGCTCGACCATACTGTTGAGTTAAGAAACTGAACTGATCATTATCCCTTAGTAGTCGCCTGCTTACTTCATGGTTGTAGACACAATGATACTAAACGGCACATGGAATACACCGTAGGCAACGATGGTCCAGATGTAGAAAGCACTCGAGAGCATTACATCGGAAAGGTTGTTTCACTTCTATATAGGAGAGTGGCCATCACTGATGTTCAGTGTGTGCGATTTCAAGAGGGCAAAAATTCATTTTAAAGACAGAGTTGGACATTAGTAACACGCGAACCGACCCTAGCAGTTGTGCGGCAGTCGCCTCTTATGAAGCTGAAAAAATAAGAAAAAGGATCCATCGACTCCGGTTTCTCGTGGTCAGTGGCCAGACGACAATCAAGTGACTAGTGAGCTTACAAAACCATATCGCTAGGTGGTGTGTTGTTTAAAGGGTGGGGTTAGGGGCGCCACCCTGCGATTCTTAGAGAAGGCTATATCGTCCACACAATTTAGTTCGACAAATACTTCTCTCCAAATGCCCATCTTCGGCCGGTGGCCGAGTAATTAGGATGTCTGGCTTGTAATCCAGTCTACCAGCTTGACCTTGCGCGAGCAAGTGACCTCACAGGACTCCTAGCTCGCACCCAACTGGCGTCGATCAGGTGCCCGCGAAGCGCTGGTTCGGTGTGCTGGCGTAATACTGTACATGACACTCCACATCGTCAGATCTCCCAGGGAAATACACTAAGGTAGGGTAAACGATAAAGATGGAGATATGAAAAAATTTGATAACATCGGTAAACGCAAGTTGTTAACGCCCAGAAATCCTAGGGCGTATAATGCTTGCATAGTTTCCACTTCTTCTTTTGGACCATTTGTTAAACAGGAAAAAAGCCATGAATTGAGATCAAAAAGCGATTGAAATTAATGGACATACGTATGGTCTGCCTAACAGATAACAAACGCTAACCCACTACAGTGGCGGTGTATTCATAAACAGAATAATGTGGTTCTCTCCGATGGGTCAAATGTGATAGAGCTTCGTCGAAATAGAGGCTGCATTGACCACACCAGTTTGAGTCAATTGTTGGGGCACCGCCATCTTTACTAGTGACCCATGGTAGACGTGTTCCTAGACACCAAAGGTGCATTTGATTTGGTGGGTTGATGTGTCTTTTGGGACAGTCTGCTCAGGAAAGGTGTACCCAGATAAACATGTAAATGTCGTAAGAGCGCTGTACGCGCATAGTTCAGACATAAGGAGGGTTTATGGGAAACTGTCGCAGCCCTTTAATATCGCTAGCGGTGTGAAACGAGGTTGCCCGGTGCCACCTTTCCTCTATAACTTCCCCATTGACAAAATCATGGAAAGAGTTCACTCGTCACGACTTGCAAGATGCAGAGCTGCTCGCACGTGACCGATGCCTTGACTCAGATCACGCCGAGGACACTGCCCTAATCTGTGACAGCTCGGAAAAGTGCTAAGTTACACTGGAGAAACCAGCTCTGGCTGTCACTCGCTTCGGGCCATGCTTTGCACCCTCGAAATGCAAAGTCCTTCTCCAAGATTGGCAGGGACCAACTCATGCGCCGACCCTTGGTAGTGACCGGATAGAAGCCGTTAAGAAATTCAATTGTCTCGATGGCTATAATAACGCCCGTGGGATCGAAGAAGAGATGATCAACTACATAGCACAAGCTCTAGCCACTTGCCAATCTCCGCCACCTGACGCGCCGGCGCGACATCACTCTCGTCATGAAAGGTAGTGTTTCCAAAGCAGCCGTCCGTTCAAGTCACCTGTACGAATGCGAAACCTTATCCAAAAAGTCGACAGACATAAAGAAGCTTTGAGCGAGTTTGGCGTCGCGTATTTGGTACAGGAAGAACGAGTGGATCGCTCAGCACCCTTATATCATGCACCAGGCTTCGAAGGCTGGATCACGTGTTGCGCATGTTTACACACCGGCTTCCGCATCGTTCGTTGGTTGCATGACTAGGGTGTGGATGGGAGAAGAGGTAGGCCAAACGATGACTTAGTCTAGAGGAATGAGGGCCATCAGTTCGAAGTTGGCGTCGGCTAGTGACCGAAGGAGGATGAACACGTCTAGTTGGATATACTTGTTGACATGGCAAAGTGCCGGCTTCAATGGCAGTTGTGTTGTGAGTCTCTTTATCCTTCTCCTTCCTTTTAGTTTCCAAGTGCAGCAACGAGGTTATTCATGTAAACAACGCGTGCTTCTATATGATAACTCCAGTTATTCAGGAATATGTACAACAAAGGTCGAGCTTCGAGTAACCTACGTGATATGTTGAACAGTTTTTCGTAAACCAATACACGGCTTACAAGTCGAAAGAAAGACATTTTTCTGACATGCGCTTTAAATCTATGCATCATCACAAGCAAATGTGATAAAATGATGTGAAGACAGTTTTCAAATCGGGGAAGGCCATCACATTAGGTTGTATGATGTCACTGTTCATGTTGTCCAAGCAGCTCGCGAAGCATTCTTTATCCACACACCGACACGAAGCCCAATGGGAGGTTGAAGTGCGGATGAAACCTTTGGAGGGAACACCTCGCACAGAAGCAGGCCCCCAGGAGTCGGTTGCACGGATAGCCGTATCAATTCTATTGTGCTTTTCTCAATAAACACTTCGTCTTATTTTCAAACTCTCCTTTTTACCACTTCTACCAATTGAAATCCTCAAAAAGCTGAATTGAAACTGTGCCGGAAAATTTGAAACAACATCTGCACCTTGAGATCATGTCGTACTAAATGATCAGTCCAAGTAGTTGGACTGTAATTCGTACAGTCGAGAAATATACATTCAATACTGCGGTGGATGCCAGGTTGATTGTCAAGAGAACCAGCGAGTTAGCAAAGCATGATGTCCTCCAGTAATTTAGATGCCGTAGAGATGAAGTCAGTGCCACGGTGAACGCAACGGTAATCCTTAAGTCCGTTGCAAAAAGAACGATAACAGCTGACAGCCGTAACTTAGAGGGAATATTCGCTTGAGACAGAATGTCGGCGGCCAAACCAAGCACCAACAACCATCCGCTGTCATTTAGCAACGACGAAGAAAGACGACCGGCGTTAGGTAACCAGTTCAATTGCAAAAATCCGTGTTGAATGTACATGATGATCGGGTAACCAACGGTTGCCTTGAAATGACAGAGGTTAACCGTAGTTTCATTTGAATCCAGGATGTCAGCCAAGCCAAACCTAGGGAAAACAAGCTTCAAACAGGCACGTGATGTGTGGAGTAAGTGGCTAACATAAAGGACAAGGATGGGTGCGATTGCTGACTATACTGATAAAGTCGCCACGACCAGCGCTTGGGAAGCGTTGCAACAGTAAACGTTCAGACAAGATCGCTGCATGGGTGCCTCTCCAAACAGGCCAGCAACCAATCAGATGCGAACTGTGATATGCGATGCTTTCAATAAGATGGTTGAGCATGCATAGTGTGACGTATACGGTAAGCAACGCCAACTTACCTATGTATGTCTCCATTAACTAAAACCCGGGTGGGAATGATGATTCTTTTCCAATTTGGATTAAGCGTGTTTTTGATTTCCTCTGTTCTATAGACCACTGTTCGGCTGAAATAAAGGAATGAAAAGCAGAATGCGGGAAAACGGTTGCGAAACAGCAGAACATATCTTCATAAATTCGATAAGACACCGCCCCCCCAAACTGTAAACGCTGCGATAGATCAGGATGAGCAGCGCTCGTGTATCGTGGAAACACAACCAAGGTGAGACTGACACATTGTCCGGCATCACGCAACATACTATTGAAGTGGTGTCAGAGTATTCATTGAAATGAAAATGCACAGGTTAGTTGAGCGGTTCTCATTACATGCTTGCTGACAGCTTCCTTTGGTGTGTAAATTGCTTGTTATCATCACACCTATTAGGACAAGGTTGTATGGTGGTCATACTTGGTGTATAAACAAAGAAGCGATCGAGAGTAATGCAGGCTAGCAGATGCAACTTCCTCTAAGGGGAACCTAATAATTCATAGGTGATCAGGGATCACAACCGAGACGGTTTAGTTGTATAGTAGATGGGAATTTCGCATTCGCAGTATCTTACCACGCTGTTAACAGATTAGTCCGAACTCATATTTCGATATTGCGCTACATTTCATCGCTAGTTTTACCCCAATATTAGTTGTGACGATGTGGTGTATGATTGTAAGCGTTGCACTTCGATTCTGAGGTTACAGTTGCTTGAACGAGCAACCCAAAATGATCGACGTGTACAAGTTGCAACCGAGGATAGTGTGATAAGATCCGATTTAGGAAAGAAATACAGTTTTGGGATGCGGGTGCAAGATGACGCAGCGTGACCGGTAATGCAGATCGGGTCGGTTAGAAAATGATTACTACGATCGGTGTTATAAGTGAGAATTACGAAACGGCCTCCTAAGCAGTGTTAGGAAGCATAAGACCCATACGTTACCGGAAACGAATATTATCGCCATATCCCTGGCCATATGTCGATGGAAAATAGCACTTGTAACCTAGTAACGATGGTTGGTGAGTGGGGCATACTTCAACAAGAACGAAGTGCTGTGTAGTCAGACACTTTCCATTCATGTTAAGCTATTAAGTCGAGTAGAGCGCATCTTGCTATTCGCTTGCATCCTCTCAAGTGGAGTGTGCAGTGTGTCGTAGAACACTGATGGAAGGGACATAAGTAGTACGCCGGCCCAATGTACCGACGCTTCGCTGCCATCTGACTACTATCAGTCGCCTATGGGCTGATTATACCGCGAGGTTGCCCGAACCAAGTAACAAGACTCGGTATCATAAGATATACATCTCAAACCGAAGCTAAGAAAGACGATAACGTTAGATTGTTTAACATCCAACATATGACCCGAGTGATTCCGAAAACAATTTGGGAAGTGCAACCCAACGTAGAGCTATGGATCCCTGACGCAGACAAACCCTCGCACTTCAATTACACCAACTTTTGTTGTGATGACGACAGTAAGGTAAGACGGATCATTGAACGCTGCGATGGTATTTCTAAGCTTGTATTCAATTTAGTTGAGCCAGGTGGAATTCGAAATAATACCGAAAAAACAACCTAAAAAGTTGGTTCTTTCGGGAGTCAGACAGAGCGTAGGAAAATGGTGAGCGACTATGTGAAGTGAAAAATATTAATGTGATTCGGAAACAAACAAGTGTACTTGCAACCCATTTGATGCACGGGGACCAGAGGGGATGTTAGGTACGAGACAAAAAGTAAGAAGGACAAGTCCAAATTCACTTTAAAGTAGCCCAGTATGAAAGTTGGACCGACTAATTTGAGCACCAACTCAGTAGGCCAGATGCGTGAGAGTTGTCAGTTAGTTCACCTAGTCTCGCATCTGTACTTGAAATCAGTCCTCGAAATCGAAGAATTACGATAGATTGACGCTGCAACAACGCTTAATACCACTATTACTGAAAGTCCTTGAAGGATATAAGCAGTATGCCGGCACGCCATACCGGCGCTTCGCAACTACGTAAGCACCACTAGTCGCGAGTAGGCTAAGGATACTGCGAGGGCCATCCGGTTCCGTACACAGGCTCGAACCCGTGACATTAGGGACACCTTGTCCTTCTGTCCACACATCAATACCAAGAGCGTGAAGAGTCAGTGTTACCTGTTGGCCGAACTGACCCAGAGTGTGGACGTTAAGCGAATAGTGCGAAAAGACACTCTAGGTTCGATGGACAGCTACATGTATTGATGGCAGCAGCTGCGATGTCAATGGCAGTCTCTTGCCAAATAGCCGCATAAGAAGTGTTGAGAACAAGGGAAGAAAGAGGGAGCATTCGAGGTTGGATTTTGAGTAACGTTGTGTGGTTGGATTGCCACACACAAACAAATTGAAGTAGACCTCGGTCAATTTGATCACAAGGACAGTATCGGCGGAGTCGAGAGATATGATACTTTCTGGCTGTTCACACTAGAGAAGGATTTTGTTTGACTCGACGGTATGACCCACAAAGCAATGGTAAGTGGATGTTTACTTGAGGGACTCTGCCCTGAGCTTTTTTCTCAATAGTCTGACCCAAAATGTAGTGGGGGACATAGAGATTCGCTTGAGAGACTCCAGCCGAAGCGTTTGAGCCAACCGCCTGAGCCACAAGACAGTAAGGAGCAAGTCCAGCTCGGGAGTGTGATTGCACAGACCCATTAGGATCTGCTTGAGATCTGTAACACACAACCTTCGAAGACTTATGATAATTCACATGAGTTTTACAACCGTAGTATTCTAAGCGCCTACGACAATGGCCAGCAGCAGGAAGGAGTTCGCAGGCTTGCACCAACTGACCAGGGGTTGCCTGGCTTGAGACGTGCGGTAGCAAACCAGTAAATACCGGAGGGTGCCCTCCCACCGTCAGAGAAAATACATGGCGCCTGTGCTCTACGCCAATTGAGCTGTGAGCATGTAACTTATAGACCTGTTGTCTCCGATGGCTCAGTATTAAAAGGAGGATCATCAACCTCTCCCCAACCTTTGGAGACGATTGGATTGTGAGACTCAGTTAGCCTGACACGGAAGCATTGAGCTGTCTGGTATGAGTGATCCTGAAGGCAATTAGAAAGTTGTTACGTGGACCCAACATCCCCACAAGTTCGCAAGCTGAAAGCATAGAGATCCGCATTCAAACCAAAGCATATGTTCCGATCAGCCTCCCAACTCGCGAGATATTCACTTTTCCATCAGCCGTTGTACCTAAGAAACATTTCTGTCTCCGGCCAACCTCCACAATTATGGAATCTGCAGCCTATTTCACATAAGGAACATTCATTTTTACAGTCTAGCCTCCGCATCTACCAACATTCATTTTTCGACAGGTTTCGTCGGCATAGTCGCGTAATGCCAATTTTACTTCCTTATGCCTTGCTTCCACGGTTTGCTTATGTAAACCATTCAATGTGAAATACTCACTTATTTCACAAGCGCGGTATATACGTAAAGCTGGACTGCGCTGTAATCGCCTTAAGCCTGTTCAGTAAAAAAAGCCTTTTGTGAAAGGCCTGTCTTTTGTCGTATTTCTCTCGGGTTCGGAGTCGCGAATGAAATTGCATTCGGTCAAGGAGCCCGCTCAATTTGCGCGTAGTAACCGTGTTGCGCCTAAGTCTCACGGGTAGTACGAACTTCAACTTTTATCGGTTACCTTGCCGTGCGTGGATGTAGTTCCGAGTCACTTTTGTTCGGCCAACTAGAAGTGTTATTGATACCAGATCGTCAAAACGTGGCGTAATCAGGAGGGAGACATAACAAAAGTGCCACCTAGTGTAGCTCAAGTGGTCAGGGAAGTACGCAAGGCATCGCAGCATGTTTAGGTCTAGTCCAGTCGCGATGGACATTTCGCGTATAACTGCTTATGGTTGCGTTACACGACAGTGAGAACAGAAAGCACCGATGAGCCGTCGTTGATGATTGTGGACATGATGCTCATAACCCGGTTTAGCGTGGTTAGTAAAATATGAAACTCGCATCAGGCTTAAGCAACAAACATAACCTGTCCTTTAGGCGACACAAAGCAGCAGCAACAGCAGCTGGGGCCGGATAGCTCTGATGCATTAATAAGCAATAAAGTCAAGGTCATGCTGAGGAACTGGTACCTGATGAACCGCAGACAACGGTCAGTTCAGTTCCAAGGCTCTTACGAAAGCAAAGGATTTCACGAGGAAAGACGCAACCTGTTTGAGGTAGATCTACTACCTAACTTACTGCAATCGTAAGTCAGTTAAGAAATAAGTTTATCGTAAACTTCACCAGCTATTACATGTAGTTTACAAATCGGGTATCCTCGCCGGGGATAAAGAAGCACAGATCAGTCAACTTCCGTTTTGCAAACGACTAGCTTGACGATCAAGTTAAGTCAAAATAAGTTTTATGTATCCAAATGGTTAAAATTTTAGCACTTTACAATGTCGACTACGGATGGGTAAAAATTATAGTACCAGCACTGAAATTTTGTAAGAATGAAAAAACGACACTGTGTACAGGTGTCACTTGAATAAAATGTCATTATAAAAGAGCAAAAATTAAACATTTCCGGACAGAATACTCTAAAGCTGCAATCTGTTGACAGGTCAGCGTTGCAAACTAGATTTTCAATCAAGAAGGCCCATCTTCAAGTGGGCAGCATCTTAAGGTTTTCCCAAAATGCAAGCGAAGGACAGTAGTGATAGCCTTGTAAATAGTTTGGTCAAGGTCAATGTTGAAATATTCCGAGAAAACTAATGTATCCGTATCGATACTGCAAAAACGATGTTCATAGAAAACAGCAACGGCCGATTTAAAGGCCAAGCCCATTCTTATCGTCATGTAAATAATGAGAATAACGCATTTGACGGAGAAAATACGCATGATAGGCGAGTATGATCATCAGGTGTTCTAGGCGTTCGTTTCTTATATCAGAAGACATCCTATCAGTTGGAAACCTCATTTGCCAACAAAAATACGGTCTTAAACCGGTCACATTGCACCCAGCCTCATATAGATATTCATTATATAAAAAACGTAATTTTTGTCAACCTAACTCGGTCCGCACAAAGTGCTCGTTTGTGTGAACATTTACATATGCCGCAGTGGTCCTGGAAATCACAGCATTGCGAGACTGAGACGAACAAAATACCGGATCACTCGGTCCAGCTCAACCACCGACCTTAGTTCTTAGAGGCAGTGTAGGGATTCATTCCGAGAGGTCTGGTAAAAACGTTTCCCTAGCAAAGGCGGTTCTCTTTTGATGGTTGGAACCACCGTCCTGCAAGTAGGTATGTGAAAGGATGGATATCTTCCCACTCACACAAACTGCATGATCGTTCCCGAGATAAGCTAATGAGCCATGTCGCATAACACAATGTAGATCGGACGGCCGATAAGTTAACCAAAGACGAGTTAATGACCGAGAAGTTTCGTAACCTCAGCTGCATCGGGGATGGAGACTGACGACCTTTCTGGAACTACTCGTCAGCGCTACCAACCCAAAAATGCAACCAGTCATGAGGAGCGCTGCTTCCGTCAGGCCAGTTAAGAGACTGATGATTACCAATCGAAGGTTTGTAGAAGCTATCGACTGCTGGGTCGAACAGCACCACTGTCGTTATGCCTAGTCAACTGTTCAAAAATGGCGAACCAATGCCCGCAGAATAGGCTGGATTCCTGTTACGGAACTCACATAGCTCCGTGAAATTTGAGCAGATTTCGCCCGGCTCACCTCAGACATACAATCACCATGTGACGACTCAGACTGCGTAAATAACAACCGATCCGTCAACAGGACATTCATGCCAAACCACTGAGCCAACTGAGCTCTACTCAGGACACATGCACCTAGTGTGTACGCTGCACTGAACCCACTGAACTCTACCCATGACACTACTGTCTCCATCGTGTCATGCCGCAGCGAACCACCTGAACTCCGCAGTTGCTGCAGGCATAACCGCACAAACGCACACAGACACTAACTGACATCCCTCAGGCAAAAACCACTTGGCGACAACGCATGTGCTTTGTCAACATTCGCCTGTCCCTATAGTTTATCCATTACAGTATGATTCCATTGCGCTATATAAACGAAGTATAAAAGGTATACTTCGCCCTGGCTGAGTCAGTGAAAGAGCTCTTGCTAACGCTAAGTTGTCCATTCTCATTGAGTTTGAGGCAATTGTGCAATGGTAAGTGTTTTCGACACCAGTTTAGTGGCTAGGTATGGTTAGCTTACAACGATACCTATATGATCGGTTACTCTGTGCGCGTGGAGTACTATCAGTGAAGGAGTTACGTCCGTTCTGACTAGGACGCGATATAACAGTTATGGTCTGGACGAGAGTGGGCAAATGAAACCTTGAAGCTCCATCGATTAATGGAACATCACCAACGGATTTATGGTGTGATGGTCGTCGTTTTACAAGACATCAAAGTTTCACGTGGCGGTCGACAGACACGTGTTAAGGCGCTGCCTCATAAAAAATGGAGTTCCGGGAAAACGTCATCCATCGATCGAAAAACCACGCTTTTACGGTCTGTATTCTCATTGAAAAATCGTTGGAGCATCTTTCTTTCCCCTTTATGTGACCGCTATGTTATGTGATATGCATGAAGTGCGCATGACACGCATACTGCGAAGAGCTGAGTGTGGCACTGATGAACACTTGGTGAGGACCAAACTGTACATAACATTTTGTAAATCTATGTATTTCACTCCTGCCGTGAACCGGCGTAAACTTAACCTTCACTCCCTCAGCACTGTGGAGAAAAGTATTGCACTGGAGAATGCGACGGCTGTACGCTTGTGTGGTGTGGCCTGCATAGCCGCAGGGCGCGACCTGTGGCACCACATTCGCGACCAGGTGACAGCTGCTGCCGAGGAGACCATCGGGCGAACAAACTGTAAGCGGCCTGATTGGTTTGATGACAACAATGTGACGATTGGCGCATTGGTGTCGGAGAAGAATGCAGCATTTGCTGCACATGTGGCAGACCCCAGTGACTTGGGGAAGAAGAGTCAGTTTCGCAAACTTCGACGGTGACTGACCCGAGAGCTCCGTCGCATAAAAATGCATGGTGGACGGAGAAGGCGAAGCAGATGGAATGCTACGCCGAACGCCGCCAACACAAGGAATTGTTTGACTCCTTGAAGGCGGTGTATGGAACGAGATTGGGGCCGCTGAGGACACTGATCGATGGTAGTTCAGGCGCTACCTGTACACAGACTGCAGACATGATGCAGATCGGGCGAAAACACTTTGTTTGTCTCTTGAACAAGCGTTCAGAGATCGACTGGCCTACATTGAACTGCCTGAAGCAGCACGATGTCAAGACGAGTCTGGCGGACACGCCGACACTGGTTGAGACGCAGAGAGCACTTGCACAGCTGCGAAACGGCAAATGTGCCGGAGCCGACGGGATCCCGCCGGAAGTATTGAAATAAGCCGGACCCGCGTTGTTGACTGCGCTGCACCACTTGGTGCAACGCGTATGGATTGAGGAGGAGGTGCCTCCTCAGCTGAAACATGCCCTTGTGCTACCACTGTACAAGGGCAAAGGCAGCAAGCAATGCTGCACGAATTATCGTGGCATCAACTTGTTGAGTTGTGTGGGCAAGGTGATTGCCCGAATCCTGCTCAACCGCCTCGTGAGTCAGGTTGTGGAACCTAACGTGGCGGAAGAGCAATGTGGATTCCGTCGGGTCGCAGCACTATTGATATGCTGTTTGCAGATCGTCAGTTTCAGGAGAAGTGCAGAGAACCATACCAGCCATTGTGCTCACTTTTTGTTGATTTCACCAAGGCATTTGGTACGGTGAAGTGCGAGGCAATGTGGCTGGTGTTGGGTAAGTTTGGTTGCCCGCGTAAGTTTGTAAATTTAATTGAATGTCTGCACAGTGATATGCGAGCGAGGGTGCAGCTGAGTGGAGAGAGCTCGGATGACTTTGCAGTTGTCACTGGTGTGAAGCAAGGCTGTGTCTTAGCTCCAGCTCTGTTTAATATTTATCTTCATGCCACGATGTCTTGTGCTTTAGATGCCGCTTGTGCTTACGGTGTTCGTGTGGAGCACCGTATTGATGGAGGGTTGCTGAACATCCGTCGCTTCCGTGCGAGAACGCTAGTCTGTGAGACAACTATCTGTATTTTGCTGTTTGCTGACGACTGTGCGTTGTTTTCACACAGCGCGGATGAGTTGCAGCATATGACTAGTACTCTGGCTTCAACTGCGGCCAAATTTGGGCTCACCATCACACAAGCAAACTGTCTGTCTCTTTCAGCCTTCACCGGAGGTGCAATCTTCAATATTGCCGCGAATCAGCATTGGTGCTGAAGTATTGGAAACCACCTCCCGCTTCTGCTATCTTGGGTGTGTGATGTCGACTGATAAGCAGATACACGTTGAGTTTCGCATCCGCGTCTCGAAGGCAGCGGCGGCATTCGGGAAGCTTGAGTACCGAGTGTGGAACAACTATCAGCTTACCCTTGGCACAAAGCTGATGGTATAGAAATGCATGGGGCTGTCCGTTCTTCTACACGGCAGTGAAACGTGGGCGATGTACCGTCGGGATGTGCGATATCTTGAGTGGTTTCATCAGCAGCGCTTGCGACGGATTTCGCGCATCAGTTGGGGCGATAGAGTTGCAGACACGCAAGTGTTGCGCCGTAGGGGAATGTATGCAGTGGACTGAATATTTTTGCTTAGACACCTGAGGTGGATCGGTTATGTGAGCCGTCTGGACTTAACGCGCATACCGAAGCAACTCTTATATGGTCAGCTGAGTACAGGGAAGCGTCATATGGGGAAACCGAAGTTACCTTATCAGGATATGATTAAAGTGAGCCTCTCACATTCCAATCTTGATTGTAGATCATGGGAATCGAAGGCGGTTGATCGGCGTGCATAGCGCGATCTAATCACGAAGGCAGCTGCCGAATTGCGGAAGAAGGACCTCATACATGCAGAGAAGAAGCGGCAAGTGCGAAAGCGGCAAGCACCGATGGGTTGTTCTCCATCGACATCAAGCGCATGGTGCTGTAGCACATGCGGTCGCGAGTGCCTGAGTCAGACAGGCTTAGTAAGCCATGAGCGAGGCCACTCGGGACCACTACCGAAGCGACGACGGATCATGCAGAGAAAGTAGGCAAAACCGTCGCAGCGTTTGTAGGTACGCTGCATTCGATTTACTAACCGCGTGCTTGCATGCTAAGTCTCTTTATTTCAGATGGTGGGTTTTCAATTTGGTCATAATGCTTTTCCTTATCATATAAATGCCTACCTATACTCTGTTCTATAAATTTGCACAAGCGCTTAAGCCAATTGTAATTAATTTCGACAACATTTTCGTGTTTGTGGCATTTCCGTAAAATATACTTTCTGACCCCATGAACTCATCTCGGATCCTTTGTTAACAACTTTTTGCATATGCTCATTAAGTTAAAATTTTTGTCACGTTTCCTTATGCATTACTCGATTTCCGTTCTTTGTTAGCTTTCTCTCAAGTGATTGGCTGTTGCTTGATATCCCCAGTGTGTGCATGTTGACAAGATGCCTACCTGTCTAGTACCCACTACCTCGTCCATACTGACTCTAGCAGACAGTTGGTCGTTGCTGGAGGGGACAGGGTGCACGGTTCTTGTGGCTGTGTTAGGGTCAAAGAATGATTCCATGCACTCAGTGTGGAGCGGACTACGGTCCAGCCACCGCCTTGTGTGCACTTGATTCCCCAAATACAGTGTGCTTGTGCTTGCCAGTGAAGGAGTGTGGGCCGGCTCCATTGATGAAACGTGGTTCGCATCCACCTGCCTCCCGGTCTTATTCCTTTGAGATTACACTGGATATGCGGTGTGTGGATGGAGCTGTGGGTGGTGCAGCGCAAGCCAACCATGGTCCCTCTGTAGGCGCAGGCGTCCTGTGGCTGGCCACAGTGACAGGCAAATCCGAAACCGGATGCCGCCAACCATATACCACTATCACTGATTTTTGAACTAAATTGGTGCACGTCCAAATAGTGCCACTGGTGCATTGGGCCAGAATGCATTCAACGAGCAAAGCTGATTCGACAACGCTAAGATTGGTCACTTCTATACAACATGGCTCACAATGGGAATACGTGTTTTTCATGGTTATGTCTAAAGAATACGGGGAGGATATGAACGAGATGGTGATGTGAGGATAGGCTAGTTGGTTTCGTATTTTTATCTGTTTATCGGCGTACAGACTCCGGCGTGGGATGAGTTCTTCTAAACAATAACATACCGGTCACATAAAGGGGAAAGAAGGATGGTCCAACGATTTGTCAATAAGAATACAGACCGTGAAAGCGTGGCTTATCAATCCTTTTGAGTTTGGTAATCGGCGTTTGCAGCATTATGTGTCAGAAAAGTTACCACAGTGATAACTGGCTTGTGGTGGACAATATGTGTGTGCTTTGGTCCCACGATTTGACAATCCGTTTTTTGAGCTAATGAGCTTCGCGCTTTGTGACATACGTGAATCTCAGTATCCGCGAGTATTAGATATCGCCTAAAAATGCAGATTCTCAGTTGCATGTTAATGGAACATTGCCTCATCAGTAAATATGTTGAAATGAACGCTCGAGACTGTGACGGGCAAATAGGCTATGCGGCAGCGAGTAGGCTTTAAGCGGACAGCTTTTCAAGACTCCTTTCTCACAACGTTACATTTCATATTTGCAAGGCCTAAATGTAAGGAATGACTATTTTACTAAGGTGGGTTGTTGGAAGTTAACTTTCAGTCTACAAGAGCGTTGCCAATAACCCTTTAGTCATTAGCTGGGATAACACTAAGCACCTATTGAACACTCATTGCTCAGGTCAGTTAGGCCTGTCCAAGCGCCATCACAATTCTACCGCAGTACCCCGGTAATGATGGACTGCTGTCTCTAGTTCGTAAGCTAGCATTTGTTCCAACCAGCCCGAAACATGGTATGTATCGATCGGTAAGCGTGCCCTTTGGTGTGCCGTAGTTGACTTCAACTCAACCATCCGTACCCATCCAGCGTTTTCACGATGGACGAGACTGGCAAGTACACCCGTAATCAGATGCATACGTTCATCACTCCAGTCGTTCACAGCCATGTGACCGGGTGAGAGACTTATTGAGATAGACAAACATCTATCGTTGGACAGTTGGCAATTTAGTGCGCTCTCCTTTCACTGGAAGGATTGACCCTTGGTCCTCGAGTAACAGAGTATTAAAGGACAAGACTTCTGGGACAAACTGTAGCCCTATACCTCAAGGTCTAGATTAAAGTGATGGTTTACATCAAGCCCCATTTACGCTTTGCGCTAGGCAGCCGGGCGCAACCGATAGATCATGTGTCCGTTCAGTACCAGGTTTCTAACTGAAAATACCCCATCAATAATCTTTGGAGGGGAGTCTTAGTCGATGGACGTTTATAAAAAATTGCCATTCAACTTCAATCGCCAAGCGATTTGAAGCATTTAAATATGGTATATAAGCCACAATTGAGAGCGAATTGCTGTTCCGAGACCGCTACTCACATGTTCTTGCATTCACACTTGAGCGTCCATGGTTTAATCAAGTGGACAGTATACATACCTAGTTAGCGACGTCCCTACCGATAACGATATTCAAAGAAGATACAGCTAAGCATCGCGGAAGCCAAGTCAGCGTTTCCTAACCTGGAACAATTGTAGAGTCTCCGAGATCTCCAGTCCCGGTAAAAGACAGGTTTGTAACGCTGTCGATCATGCAGTGTTGCCGTATGAAAGCAAATCAGTGTTGGCTCATGTGCGCTTCAGATACTGGCCCTTGACAGTGGTTATTTGCGCGAGAGCACCTGAGTGCAGTGATAGCACGGAGTTCGTGACGTTGAGGTCGTAAGTATTTTGGGAAAGATGTCGCATCTCTGTAATCTTGTGAACTTTTGCAGTGCTATGCACTATCCGCTCTAATAGAATCGGGCAGACCGAGTAGTCGCCAGGTTACCATTTGGCGATGAAATTGACTTTCTGCATGATCACGGTTGAACTTTTGCGTCCTGGTTAGTGATCTAAGAATGAACAGATGGAGTGGAACAGTCGTGCAGATTTCTATTTCGGTTCAAATGTTTAGTGAATCAGAAATGTTTCCGCTTTGTTTGTTAAAGGAGTGTGGGCTGGTTACATTGATGAAACGTGACTCCCATCCACATGCCACTCGGTCTTCTTCCCTAGGGTTTACACTGGATATGGGGTGTGTGGATGGGGATGTGGGTGGTGTAGCGCAAGCCCCCCATGATTCCTCTGTGGGCGCAGGCGTCTAGGGGTTGTCCTAAGGAGGCAGCAGTGAGAAGCAAGTCGGGGAATCGGATGCCACCAACCAGACATATCTGCATATACAGTTGTGTGCGTTCATGTACACATAAAATGTACGGAGAATAGTGATGAGAGAGTACAAGGGATATGGACCAATTAATAATACAACATTATCGCCAAGTAACCAGCAGCGATCCACAAGGCAATATGCAAAAAAGGTACTAACCTGCCGTCCTCGTTAATTCTATAAAATGCCAAAAAGGGATCCGAGGTACCGAATAAATCTTTCTTATCGAGTGTTTGGCCGGAAATATCAAGAGTTAACTCATCCTGAGAAAACGGATGAAATTAGATTACAAAACAGACTTTACATGTTGTTTGTTCCTCTGCCAAAACTATTGGAATTTACAAAAAATAAGTTGCTCGATGATGGCAATACTGATTTACTCACCTATGATTTCCCCACAGTAATCTGCCGGTCCGTTTCTAAAAGACGAGTTTTGGTGAATTAAATAGATACTTTAGTGGCTTTTTAATTTTGCCGGAAGATGCGATCTCACCCAAGGTCGCTTCACAGTTGCCCAAAAAGTCCTGGTTTGAAAACAGGTAAGTTGTAAATTGCCACCCACATGCTTGCTCAAAATATCAGATGAGCAATCGACGTCGTACCTATGTTTGAGGTAGTAAGTTGGGCACAAAAAACATACACAACAAAGTTAAGACGCTTCTGTTCTTCAAAGTGATAATCGAGAATAACTTTTTTAACAAAATCGGGGTTTAAAGTATTTTGAATAACTTCTGTACGACCAACTTCTTTCCAAGAAGTTATAGAACTCTTTTCGAAGACCACCACCACTGGAACCGATAGGGAGTCACACAACTTCGTTGTACTCACATGGATCTGATTTTGACAAGATGTCAGTGTCGCAGAGGTTCCTTCAAGGTTAACTATAATTATAATTGGAATATGATGTACCTGCACATAATTGAAAGCTCGATTGTCGTTGAGAGACTTTGGTCCATGTTGATATAAGCGCACGCGTTCAAGGCATTGCGAGCTTATGAGATATTACAAGGTCGGAGTGTAGTATGCGTCCGATCGAGGATTCCGAGGGCTTTTTGACCAATGCGTACGTGGGTCGTAATAGATATGAGGGGCTGAAGTGCAAAAAAGACATTTCGTAGGCATCTGAATAGTTTCATCACAAGCACCCAGTAAGAGACGAAACTGGATGAATGACGGCTAGCCGGATGACGTAATAACTGCCCATGGAGAACTGGGTGTGCGATAAATGGCTGATGCGTACCCACGCGGGAAATGGCGAGCCGGTAGCCAAGTTCAAGTTAGGCTGGAATGATAGGAAAATCTCGTTAGTGTTCCCTCCTGAGTGCGTCGTGGAACTGGGGATTCGTGGCAAACCTAAAACGGAAGATCCGATCTACATCCCGGTCAAGTAATTATTGCTCATGTATCCGGCACTAGCAATCGCTGCTGTGCCGTTGAGATGAAATAAAACAGGAATGCAGATAAAAAGAAGGAAAGTACGTTTAGAGAAGTATAAGAGGAAGCGTTGCAAAAAAACAGAGGGAGAGATATATTCGAAATTACTAGCCCAGAGCATCTAACTGGCTCTCAAAGCTTGTTACCAAAGACGCGCCAACCACAGCCTCCGGAAGTAAGTGCCAGCGTTCAATAACTGGACGCGAGAGACGGATATCTGGCTTACTCCGATTGGAAGGCAACTTGTGCAACTTGACGGAGTACCGCGAAGACTAGATAACACAGTGGGAAAAAACAGACAGGATAAGTCCGGATTGACCTTACTTGCAAGAATGCGGCATATGTACATACGGGGCTTGAATAAAAAGTTTTGAGCCTAACACCGAAATCAGATAGCCAGGCCAGCCAAATAACGTATTTGATAATCTAACACTTTTACTTATTCATTTTATGCAACTGCATATTTTTAGTGGTTTAGTTTAATTTCAGCAGATTCTTAAATTAAACAAGGTTTGCAATCTGGTGAAAATGGAGAAATTAGAGTGTTGTGCGGTGATCAAACTTATCCACCCCAAAGTAACATCATCATAGTCAACAACAGCCGTACATCAGCCACTTGAACTGATGAATAGCAGCCATACATCCATGATGACATACGGAATACAGAATAATAAGAGGAAGAAAAGGGGGATTTGCCAGAAAAACTTAATGCCCCAAGCAAAGACACAAGGTCAAGGCGCCTACATCGGGCAACAACAAACCGTCACAAACAGCTGGCTATCGTGCAAAGATAAGACAGAATCGGCGAGACATCTTCCTTGCGGCTTACATTGCCCCGCGTCATAATCGGCCATTACCCAAACACAGCACTAAACACACCTTAAACAGGCAGTCCAACTAGGAGAAAGCAGCAGACGCGCCACTGGTGTGGAATATGAGTTATGTTCCGTAACAGCTCAAGCCAAGCAAAAGACTAACAAAGTGGGCTTCAAAATGGAAGGCGAGACGAACCGACGGCACCTAGTTTGGTCGTCAGTGACTTCATTTCTCGTTGCCAAGTTAATTCTTGCCCACCTCGGGCCTTGCGCCAACCTACAGCTTGCAGGCAAAATAAGGCCCTCCGAGGTAAGCGGAGACCGGGCATACGTAGTACGTGCACAAGCCAACGCAACTAATGCAGTGCTATCTATTGTTCTAAGGAACTAGATTGGTTATCACTGCCTAGTACTCACTTTACGCACATCATCGTTGCGGACACGCTGGTGCCACCCGAGACCAGCAATGCTCCGGACAATGGTGATCGAAAAATTGAAGGCGCTTCAGATCATCAGAGCAGGACGGCCCTCACTGTGGCCTTTTAAACAGTGTTTCAGGGGAAGAAATCTCCCCTCTGTCGCCAAAGGTGTCACAGATTGAAAAGGCAGCTCAGACTTTTGCAATATGCGAGCCGACCTCAGTAGCTAGATACGCATTGTTTGTTGATACAGCTGCCAAGGTAAAACTGAAATACTCAACAACCTAGAGTTCCTCGCTATCTAGGGTCAAGAGATCATCAAGTGGCTGGTGGTCCTGCAGCAACACCATTCCACTGTAGCTCAGTGTCAACAGTACAAGACAGCGAAAACTCGGTACGCAGTGCGTCTTGATAGGCCTGCCTGACCGAGGGCTGAGACAATTTCTCCGTTGCCAATAGAGGGGAAGCTTGGTGTGCCTCCCGGTAAACTTCATGGAAAAAGGACAGCGTACCAATGTATGATCAGAGTCGATGTAAGTACTCCAAAATGAGCGACAATCCAGGATGGAAGGGCGCAATCTGTAAATTATGGCTATGTGGCCAATTTGGGTCCATCGCTGGCCAGCTACAGGAGGACGCCAAACGGCACTTCGGCGCCCACTGTCTAAAAGCAGTGCTACTAAGAAACAACTGGTGCTCCGCCCACAGTTGCAGCAGACGCTCACGGAGTTAAGGCCATGATTACCCCCATCTGAGCTTCTGAAGAGCTCAGACGCCCGACTTGTAAGTTCAAATCCCCTGCAATTACTATATTTGAACTAGTAGCACTGCATAGTAGCCCGTTCAGTTTGTGATAGAATGTGTCCTTGACAACATTAGAACTGCAGTCGGTGAGAGCATAACCGGAAAGCACAAACCAACAGGGTTTTGTACTACTTCGTGAATCTACCTTAGTTGATGTCGTCAAACGGAGGGCACACAAATGACTGTTCATCGGAATCCGATCGACCAACGATGGCTCAGCCTTGGAGTTGAGAATGATACCTACCCCAGCTTGACCCGTGGGTGCTGCATCAGAGTCTCCGGATGCGTGCAACTAATAGCGAGAGGACAAACCGGGTACAGTTAATTCAACAACCGCATGAGGGTCATAGATCCTTGTTTCGGACAGACAACACACGAAAATATCCAGTGTATTCAAGGTGTGTGCGAGCGCAGCCTGTTGACCTATTTGTCTTAGAGTGAGAACGTCGGACGCCACCAGGGAAACCGAGAAGCATGGACTCATAAGGTGCCGTTGCCGATAGACGTCCGGTAGGTGTTGCGGGAAGGTGGCTGCAGGTGGTTCTACCCCAGTGACACTTCGGTTGCTGCCAATTAAGCTGGGAATTATAGAAGGAAGGTTAGTAAAGGGGGTGGGGATGGGAGTAAGGGAAACAGGTAGAAAAGAAAGGAGGCGCCAGCAGTAGCATGTGTTCACTTACCCGCCCTGCTGTATGCAGCGGATAAGGCAAGCCTTGATAATATGCGCGACGGCCGATGTAGGACTATAGTTTGGGGAAATTGTCATGGTTGTATAAGTGCTGAGATACCGTCAGGGCGCACCGACCTAGACCGGTGCACGAGTAGGTCCTCAAACAGCCTTTGGCTCAAACCCCTGTCCCTGGAGGACCAGCAGACTGAGTATGTCTGATCTCTAACCATTGGCCAACCTGGTAGGAGTAACTATCAAGCGGACCGGAGGCATCACCCACTATAGCGCACTGAACCAAGGAGGTACGCAAACCGTCGCACCACAATAAGTTCCAATCTCGTTGCGATGAAAGGAATGTCAACATCTGAAATTCGCCAAGATATGCTCAATACATTGCATAACAATGCCCCTTCATGTGTCACAGTTAAACGTTGGATGCATGAGTTTAAGCGCAGCAGGGAGTATTCGAGATGAGTCCAGGTCAAGGAGACCATCAATCGCCACCATCAAAAAAGCATGGCTTAGTACATGATGCGATCATGCAAGATCGGCAATTAACAACTGGTCAGGTAACAGAGGTTGGGAACCTCCCAGGAGCGGGAAGATAATATTCTGACGAAGGAGTAAGGCTATTCAGAAGTTTCTGCCCGATGGGTGCCACGTCTTTTGACTGCTGTGCAGAAGCGCATTCGACATGTGATGTCAAGGAAAAATCCGGTACTGTTTGGGGCATATGCAGAGGATTTTATTGCACGATTCATCACTATGGATGATAGTTGGGTTCACAAATTTCAAGCAGAAAGAAAAGAACAATCAAAGCATTGGAAGCGTGCATCATCTACGTCAAAGAAGACCAAGGTCACACCGTCAGCTGGCAAGGGGATGGCATCCGGTTTAGGGTTCCCGAGGTGTGGTGATAGTTGATTTCCTTGAAAGAGGCCTTACCATCCCCGGAAAGTATAAATGTGAGCTTCTGAAACATTGCAGAGAAAAAATCGAGAAAAGGGGCCAGAAATGCTGAGGAGAGTAGTCATTTGTAACAACTGCAATGCTCCAGCCATTAAGCAGAAAACAACCCATGGTTGCGGGTTCCAGCTTCATACCCACCCACCCGATTCACCAGACCTGTTTCTCTCTGACATCCACCCATCTCGAAACCGGAAAAAAGCTTAGCTAGCAAATGTTTTCTCAATGACAGTAACGTCATGGAAGCAGCAGAAGCGTACTTAGTCGTAATATGAAGTGTGCTTTTTCACTGGGATAAAGGCATTTCAATAAGACTGGAGCATGTGTGTCGGTGTAAGGGTTAGTACGTTGAAAAATAAAAGCATCGAAGACTCTGTATCTTGCTTGGTTTCGTTGAATCTCAAAAGTTTTCATTCAACCCATGTACATGGTAAACCAGAAAAATAAAACGGGGAGGCACATAGATGGGAGACACGTTTCGTCAACAAAGCCGGCCCACGATCTTTCAATATACACAGCAGTAGCATTCCTGTCAATCTCATAGCATCAGAAGTACACCGGTACGTAGCACCGACGCTTCGCTGCCGCGCAACTATCACCGGTTGCACGTGGGCTAACGACACTGCGAGGGCCGCGCTGCACTTACGCAGACTCGAACCTGCGCCATCAGAGTATAAGACAAGTTCGTTACGTTACGATTACGGGACCAACAAATTGGGAATCAAGCGTATCAGACGTACACAAGGCGGTGACTGAGTCGTAGCCTGCACCACACTGAATACATGGAACCACCTTTTGAGCCTAGCACGGTCACGAAGACTGTGCACGAAGTCTCCCCAAACAGCGATCAAATGTCTCCTGGGGTCAGTAGAAACCAGGTAGCGAGTTCCGACAGGTAGGCACATTGTTAAGGTTCGCACCATGCGCAGCCACATAGTGGGTATAAAGCTACCAAGGCAATCTGACATGAAATATGCATAAGAAGAAGAGAACTAAGCAAGTCAAATAAAGTGGAATACTTTTTGTCCAGGTTAAGAAGGTCTAGTTTAAGTGCTTGGGAAAGTCGGTGTAACAAAACTGGGTGAAGAAGCATGGTGTATGTAACACCAACCTCAGCATGCAGTACTACACGTAAATCATCATCACCATCAACATTATTATCATCATCATCACCACCACCACCACCATCACCATCACCACCACCGTCATCATCATCACCACCACAACCACCACCATCAGCAGCAGCAGCAGTATCATCATTAATACACGTTACTTGAGGGTGTGAAACACACCTCAGCTAATGTGCTGCAGTATTGTAAATCAATCTTATCTGAAAATCCCCCGACGAAAATCTACACTATTAATGTGATGTTGCCATAGTACGCTAGCAATGCTCCGAAGGCAGCGGTGATCAGTCTCTGAACGTCCTCTGCACGAACAGGCCTAGTGTCGCAATCGTACAGCAGGACCATGCTCGCAGCGGCAGTGTAGACTCGGCCTTTCTAAGAGACAGGTCGCGTCGACGCCAGAGATGGCGGGGCTTCGTAAAAGCAATCAGAGCCTTAGATGCACACAGAGACCTACTCCGTTAAGCCGGTGGCGCTGAGGCAGTTCCCGAAGTAAAGGAACTTGTCTACCCCTTCTAGAGAATGAGATGAAAGAGTTAAAGTAGGAACAGCTTCTAGGCATTTCTGTAGGAAGATCTTACACTTCGATGAGGCACAGGCCATGCCCAACTGGGAGACAGGGACCTCTAACCTAAGCAGCACATTTTGGGCGATCTGAGAGGAATCGCAAATTACGGCGATTTCGTCTGCATACTACAAATCGCGAAATCGGTCTCTAGTAGCACCTTAGTGCCGCTGGGTTAGCAATTCCCCAGCCTGTCGTCCATAGAGATACTGAACAGAAAGGGCCGCCCCGTCTCACGCCACTGGTGATGGTAAAGGAAGCGAAAGTCCGCTGTATACGCGCACACAGCCCGAACTTAGAGAATAGATGGATTAAAAAACGTTGACATACTTCTCGGGTACTCCCCTTCTCGAAAGACAACTCTAGATAGCGTATGTCTAAGAAGACAACGATCGTTGGCCATCAGAACGTATGACGACGTTTGAGTATTTGGCGAAGCGTAAAGATGTGATCAATACAACTACGGATAGAGTGGAACCCAGCTTGATCTTCGCGTATGTACTACTCGCGTACCAGGCTGGACCTCTTTAAAAGCAGGACAACAAGCGCTTTGAACACAATGCAAAGTATACAGAATCAAAACAAGAAAATCAGAAGGTGCAGATCGTGAGATGGTGTCGCCATTTCGTGCACCCTTATCAACTACATAATAAGCAACGATGATAGGTAAATGAACAGGCACAGTGTCAGTGAGATTGTAAATAGTGCCGCGGGTGTCACTCCGAGCTGACCTAGGTGCCTTGCTGTCGTCTGATTTTAAGTCCATTGGATGGTAGCTGCCCGTAAAAGTTTCAACATGTTGTGGTTGATCAGAACGTCATTCGGGATGATGATAGTGAAATGTCCGCATAAAAATTTGCAGTCTGCGTTTGGCCGCACTTAGAATACTGCGCACAGTGTTGCTTCCCAGCCTAGGCTGGGACAAGATGGAAAGTGAACGAGTCCCCCGGTCGGGGATGAAAGTGGTATTTCAATTAAGAAAACTGTCGTACCCTGAGAGGCTACTCAAGCTGGATGTACCACAGACGATTTCGGAGTGACTTGGCCATCGCCTATCGCATACTAATAGGCCAGATCGGACATGATTAATCTGGACTGTTTCATACCAATCGGGTGTCAACTCTTAGTTGTCATCCAGAGAAATTGCACAAACCTCGGTCGGAGCAGAGTTAAATTGTTTTTCGGTTATCACTCAGTTACAGACTCTTGGAAAGCGTGATAGCAACGACAGTGAAGGAGTTCGAATATCGATTTGAAGTCCTTGGTCTATAGTTTGAAGCTTTCCCTTCACATTTTAGCTTTGCTCTCATCTGTTGGAGTGTACTCCTTCTTAACTTTCCATTTGCATTCCAAAATCGTAATATTCATTGTTTGTACCCTTGTCCCGATATACTACACTTCATGTGGCCGGCAAAACAGAGACTGCTGTGTCTTAATAGAACACAAGCATAGAGAATAAAACAACTTCGTTTACCTCGGAAGATGACAGAGTAAGGTCTGATAAAGGCTCTAATGTGATTATCCTAGATAAGCCAGAGTACTTAGCGAGCTAGAGAAAATTTTGCCAGACCCTGTCCGTTTACACAAAGGCAGTTGTGTTGCGAACTGAACATCCTAAGTCTCCATAGATTCTTCTCCGACGACGAATACAGGGCACTAAAACATGTAAACACCCATACTATACAAATGTACGGTCACCCTAAAGTGAATAAAATAGAAATGCCGATGAGAGCTATTGTTCCAATGGTGAATTCATCGTACCACGCCACTAGCGAATCGCTGAACAGCATGCTTGAGCCTATCAGAAAATCCACAGTAAACCAAACTCGAGCTCCGCCATGTTTAGTCAAAACCAACGATTGTTGTGTTCCTGGATATCCGCGCTGCCTTCAATTCTGTCGACAGCTCTACATTGTTGCACTGTTTGTTGATGAATGGCGTTCTCCGGAAGTTCGTTCCCATACTGCATGCTATGTACAGTCTGACCTCGGGTAGAGTTAGGGCTTATGACAAGCTTACGCCTTCCTTTATTGTCACCAGTGGAGTTCGACAAAAATGCCCTATCTCCGCATTCCTTTGCCCTTTTGCGATTGAGGACGTCCTAAAGAATGCTCTGGATAATTCGTTGAGCCCTGGCGTTGAGCTCTTCCTAGGTAGCCGACTTGATGTGTTGGACTATGTTGATGATAACGTCCTGCTGGGTGACGGTCCACAGGCCGTCCAACTTGCACTCAACTTATTGGCGATTGAAGCGTCAAAGTACGGGACAGCTTTTTCACCATCCAAGTGCAAAGCGCTTTTCTAAGACTTTCGGATGCCTGGATTTGTACTCACTTTTAATGGTGCGACACTGGAGGTTTCGGAGAGTTTTGTCTACGTGCGAAGTTGCATCACAACCGGTGGAGCAGTTGGATACGAGATTTCGATCCGTATCTCAAGAGCTCGCCTTGTTTTCTCTAAGCTGAGGCACTTGTGACGCCGCCATGACATCCATCTATCCACAAAAGGCGGGTTTATTGTGCGAGTGTTCGGGCTGCACTGTTGTACGGTTGTGAGACAAGGCATGTTCGTACAGTCGAGCTGCGCCGTCTCTCTGTTTTTGAGCAGCGTTGTTTGGGGTCCATTGTCCGCGTGTGGTGGCTGCACCACGTAACCAATGTGGAAATTAGTCAGCGTGTCTTGGATGGTGGCAGCCACTCGTTCGAGAAGCTCGTCCAGCTGCGGTGGCTTGGACACGTCCTGCATATGCCCGCTCATCATCTTCCTTGTCGGTCGTTGTTCGCGGTTGCTGGACAGGGCTGGACGAGGCGGCGCGGTGGACAGCCTACAATTTGGAGAAGCCACATAAAAAGCGGAGGAAACAGTTGGCCTCGGCCGGTTGTTCTCGACTCCCTGGATGGAATTTCAGAGATAGTGTCGCTGGTTGGAGGCACTGGAAGTTATGGCTCAAGACCGATGTTAATGACGGACGTGTATCTTTGCGTGTTGTGATGATTTCGCTACCTCTCCTCCAATAAAACAAAAAATTAAAAACCTAAAAAAGTGTGAGTGAAAAACTAGTAACAGTGTGGCATATTCTTTTTCTTCCTATTCGTAACCTGTTTTCTTCTTCCGCCATGATTCTGATAGCACGATATCTGTACCATCATCATTCATCACTATACACGTTAGCTAGAGGTTGCAAACACCTCAGCTACTGTGCCGCAATACATAAATGAAAAAGGAAAATAAATACAAAAGTTGCATGCCAACTGAGCTACCAGCAACGGATAGGCATCGTTCCGGTAAGCTACCAGCCGGCTACTAGGCAAAAAGAAAAATTATTATGTTTTACGCTAAGAAATGAGATCGTAGGTGGAGGGGAAGCTAAAAGGGATGGGGAGGGACAAAGAAACTCACAGCACGAACGCCACTGAGGTCGGCTCCTTGCCATGTCAGCAAGTGTATCCAACCAAACGTGTTCATCGGCTTTTGGACCCCAACCAGGGAGCCGTGACGCTCCAACCGAGGCCAGGGCCGAAGTGACGGCCTTTATTAATCTTGATCAAGTCATCGCTTGGCCACCTCTCCTCTTCTTCCATCCACACCCCCGGCGCGCAAACAACACACGTCGCGGAAGTCGGTGGGCTGGCATGCGCAACACGTGGCCGAGCCATCGGAGCCTGATACGTGAAATGACGGTGCTGAGCGGTTCATTTCCTTTTTCTGTGCCGTAAACAAGGCGTGGAACACGCCCGTTACTCACGCGGTATTCCCACCAGATGTGAGCTAAACTGCGAAGACACCGATGGTCGAAAGCAACTAGCCTCTTTATGTCCGCTGATCTTAGGGTCCAGGTTTCGCAACCGTACAGTAAGGTGTAACGTACCGCTGCATTGTACACTCTATCCTTCAGGGCGAGAGTAATGTCGCGCCGCCGCCATAGGTAGCGAAGGTTAGCAAAAGCACTTCGAGCTTTTGCTATACGGTTCGTGATCTCATTTTCAATTCCACAGGCGCTGATACAACTTCCCAGGTAGTTGAATTTTTGAAGGACTTCTAGCTGATCCCCATTAACGGTCGGTTTGGAGTCCCCGTAGCATGGTCCCCAACCTAAAAGACGGACAGCCATACATAAAGTAAAATTCACGGTGTTACTTTTGCAGTGGTTGTTCGCCCGGTCAATGTTTCCACTCAGGCCGAGGAATTGTAAATAATGCTCGGCGAGTAAGTCGGTTGGTTGGTATGCGCAGAACGTAACCGAGCCATCGTAAACGGTGTTCGAGAGTAATGCCCTGGAGGGTGAATTGTTCGTTCGGAGTACTCGATTTCGCACGTTCGAGTTGGCTATATGATGTTTTCACCATACACGAGCGATGGTTCGCAAGCAGCAATTGTCGAAAGCGGATAGTCGTTTCAGATCTTCCGCGTAAACAGGCCAGGTCCCGCAGCCTTACAGCAGGACCGCACGGACAGTGGCACTATACATTCTACTTTGAGCCTTAATATGATGTCGCCGCGGCGTCACAAATCTCAAGTTAGTGAATGTCAGGTAGGATTTAATGATTCGCTGAAATACTTTATCTCCACTACCGCTACCCGCCGTGATACAACTACAGAGATAAATAAAGCGATTCACTTGCTCCAAGCAATCACCTGCAATTGTGTGTTACTAACAGCACTTGCCAATCTTGGAGAAAGGATTTACACTTGGATGGGGCAAAATACAAAACATATTTAGATGCCTCGAATGCTAAGCGACTCAGAACGTTTTGGATGACCTGTCGGTCGTCCCCCAGCAAAGCGATGTCATCATCAGAACCCAGGTCTGACACTCTGTCCATAGGGAAGAGCTCAACGCCGCAGCTTTCGGCTCCTTCCAGAGCGCGCGGTGTGGGACATGATCAAGTTCAAAGTTGATATAAGAATGGTGTGAAAGGACAACCTTGGGGTACTCCTCTGGTAACAGCAAAAGATGAAGAAAGGTTTCCATAAGCTTGAAATTGGCCCGATGTGTGAGGATACAATTTGTCGGGTACACCGTTCCTTAGCAGATAGTTCTGAAGAGATATTCCATCTACAGAAAAAGGCGACATGGATGTGCAAAAACACCCCTATTTTCGGTCTTCGATGGATGTGACGATGTTCATGAATTTGACGCAGCGTGTAGATCTAGTCGATGCATCCTCGATCGTTGCGTAAACCAGCTTGTTTGTCGCGAGACACTCGAGTAGTTGAAAGCCTGCGGAGCGATATAAACACAAAAATTTTAGTGGCGACAGATATGAGTGATATTCCTCTGTAGTTTGTGCAATCGCTGCGGGATTATCATAAACTCGCCTCAAGGGTTGGGAATCTCATCGATCCACACATTCGTGAAAAAGAGGAGCAGTTCGCTAATAACTGTATTAGCTTCCTCTTTAAATAGGACTAGAGGAAGGCTGTCAGGAACTGGGGCTTTGTATCGGTTCAGAGTCTGGATTTCTCTCCGAATCCAAGCCTCGGTGGGAGGATGTGTGCACAAGGGTTATGCATCACATGATGGCAAAGGGGATGTCATTGATAGTTAGGTTTGAGAATCAAATCGAACAAAGTGCTCTGCCCAGCGATCCAGACGCTTGCGTAGATTGGTGATCCTCATACTCTCTAAAGCGTGGATTGCTTCACTGATGACGTGATTTGAATCTAATGGGTTAGATGAGATAGAATAATCGGCGGGTGTTTTCAGCAGCGGCAGCAGTTTCCAGTTTCGTGGTTCGATTGGACGACCAGGATGCACAACCATAGCAAAATCTTGGTTTTAATTGTAGAGAAAAGGTTCGCCAGAGTTTAATGCGCTCCACACTGATTGGAATAGACCGCCGACGGTCAAGTAATTCTGACCACCTTGTGGGTCAGACCGTTGTCAAATGCTAGAGGTAGGGCACCTCGAACAAAACCCTTCTCTCGGGATGGGCAGCCGGAGAATATCTTCTGCTCGCGTAGACAATATTCCTTCTTGTTTTCTTCTCTCCTCGCCCTGTCTTCTTCCGTGTCAGTTGCTGAAGGCAACCTGCTCCACTGGATACCGGTGAACAGCCGCATGTGTGCGATTCGATTTGGAACCTCGATTTGTAGTTACTAATCAGTATCTGAAGACAAAGTACCTTTCCACCGCCACGGTGTATGCCCTCATTGAATGCAGTTGAGGGTATCAAAAACGTTTTCAGTCAACAGCTCACATCTCTTCTGCGCATGGCGAGAAATACTGACATCGTGATTGTCGCTGGTGACATGAATGCCCAATTGGGTAGCCTCTCCGACTATGAACAGCACCTGGGAGGTCGTTTCGGAGTCGACACAGGCCGAACGAACAATGGTGATCGCTTCCTGCAGCTGTGCGCCGAACACAATCCTTATATTAGCAGCAATGCTTTCCAGCACAAACGTTCACAACTCGTCACCTGGCGCCCACCGAATCCCTTAACGACCTGGACCCAAACTGTCCATATTGCCGTCAGCTACAGACGGCGCGCATCAGTGCAAGACTGTCGGTCAATTTGGAGCACGTGCCTGGATTCCGACCATGCTCTAGTGCGCACGCTTGGCGCTCACTCTTCCTGCTTCAAAGAAGCGCCTATCTTCTAACCTTCTTACCCATAACTGGAACTCGCAATCAGCAGTTCCACAATATCATGACGAAGTGGCCCACCAATTGTCATTGGTGAATCAGGTTGGTGAGCCGAACGCTGCCTGGGACGTCTCGAATGTGCGAGGAGGAATGATTCTGATGCCTGCAGTGCACCCAAATTGAGATGTCGTAACTGTGAATGGACCTCTGAGGCATCGATCAGCTTGATCGAAGCACGAAACAGGTCCTGATGAGCACTCAGTTTCAGCGTACCTGAAACGATGTTTGACCAGGAGTCTTCGAATCGACCGGGAACACTGGTACATGGCAAAGGCCCGTGAGATGGAGGAAGCCAGTGCTGTTGGAAACAGTCGAGTGCTACTCCAACTTATCGGGAACACGGGTCAGAGAAAGCCTACAGTTAACGAGACGATAGTCGAGAAGATTGGACAGTTGATTCACCCTGAAGATCGTTCACTAGCCAGTTGGGTGGAACATTGTGAAGAAAGTTCGGCAGGTCTACTGCGACACTACCGCTTGCGGAATCAGCCTTGTATCCATCGCATTCAAACACCAAACGGGTATCACTCTCCGACAACTTAATGGTCCAGGTGAGGACCGGATTACTGAAGGTTAGGCTGGCGTCCGCCCTAGTCGTGGTTGTATCGACCACATATATACCCTTCGCCAAGTTTTAGAGCAGAGACATACAGACGATCTACTATGGTGGTTGTGTTTGACTTGAAAGCCGCCTTCGACCCTGTTGACCGCTCCCGGTTGTGGAACTGCTTATTCATGAATGGCGTGTTGGTTAAATTCCTTTTCATTATGCAGCCTCTCTATTGTGACTCCCAAAGCCGTGTTAGGATACACGGGAAACTGTCTGCCCGTAGTTCGTAGCCTAGAGGTAACGAGCTTGTCTCGTAATCATGCGGCGCGGGTTCGAATTCGTACAGGGGTGGACCTCCTCGCGGTATACTCAGCCCGTGTGCGACTGATGGTGGTCGCACGGCAGCGAAAGGCTGTTACGGCGTACAGCTGACACATTATTATTATTACTGTTATTATTATTATTATTATTATTATTGTCTGCTGAGTTTTCCACTACAAATGGGTTTCACCAGAGTTGTCTTATATCGCCTTTTTTCTTCAACTTCGTGATCAAAATGATCATGAACGACACAGTTCTCTTAGACTACCGGAGTGGAAGTTTTGCCAGGTGACCGAGTGACAAAGCTGGAGTATGCGGACGACATAGTTCTCCTTGGGCCTGATGCAGTGTCTATGCAAACAATACTGGATAGACTGACGCGTAGCACCGCAAGCTTCGGCATGTGCTTTGCACATTCAAAGTGTAAAGTACTACTGCAGGACTGGGCCCACAAACCCTCGGCTCTAGCTATCACCGAACAACCACTGGAAGTGGTGGATTGGTTCACTTATCTTGATAGCTGTGTCACCTCTGGTGGTCATTTCGCCGAGGAAGTTACTTCGCGTATCAGTAAGGCCCGTGTGCCTTCCCAAAGACGCAACCATCTATGGAGACGGTGGGATGTCAGACTGTCAGTGAAAGGCAAGGTGTACAATGTTGCGGTAAGGTCGGTCTTACTGTATGGATCAGACCTGGCCAGTTTGCAATGAAGACATTAAACACTTGGCCAGGTTTGACCACCGATGCTTGCGGAGTACTGCTCACGTCTGGTGGGAACACCGGGTGGGCAATGCTGAGACCCGCTAGTTGGCTTTGGGCAAGAAACTTTCTGGTGCATCACTCGAGTATTTGTTGAACCGAAATCGCTTACGATGGCTGGGTCATGTCCTCTGTATGCCCGTTTACCTGCTTCCTCGGCGTGCATTATACGCTGTGGCTGCACCAAGCTGGGCGAAGCCGAGAGGCGGTCAGTCCATGACGTGGCATAGAGGCATGCAGAAAATGACTTAGATACTTAGTCAGACTGGTGTATGTGGGCCTCGGGATGGTCCACGCCGATGGTCGAAGACCGTATCAGACATGGCGCAGTCACGCAGTTAGTGGCGTTCCTGTATCCGGTTTCTTGCATCTAGTTGGTAACTTCATCCCATTCTGATTAGTTTAACGCCCACTCTTTTGCCTCCATTTTCTTTACACTCTATTTGCTTGTAACTCCACTAGATTGACATTGTTATGTACCGTGATGTGAGTCGTGACAACTGGATCCACTGCACTTCGGTGATCGGATCATAGTTGAACTGAAGTGAACTGAATTGGAGTAATTCCGACGATGTCGACGAGATCCAACTTTTAGTTGTTGAAGGAATAAGACTACAGGTAGACAGACGCGCCAAAAACATGACTTGTTATAAATATAGTCGATGCTGGTCAACGTCCAGAGTAGGGAGAAAAGTGAGTTTGTCACGGAGCATTCGTTGATATTCTACTTGAGCAAAGGAGTCTTCCAATTTACGTATGTTCAGACGAGTTTGTTCGATATGGGACGAGCCACCGAAGCCCATGCATACCGTCGCACGTAGCAGCAGCACATGAGCAGATTGGAGCCGAGTTGAACAATATGATCTGCAGTCACGAAAACTGCCACCCCACCGGCGACTTAGGGCGATGTGGTCTTGCTGCGACCAATGTTGCGATGATGGAGCACGCCAGGTAGCGTAGTGGCGTCTCGGGTGGCAAAAGATCAGCTTGAATCGGGAAAGTTAGTTGACGGAGCATAGGCTGAGCAGCTTTTCTCCATTATCCGAGCGAATGTTATCGTATCCATGCGAACCTCCGAGATGGCGTTCGCTTGGCAGCAAACGACCAACACGCGCGTTGAAATCCCTCGCCAAAACAATGAGGTCCGTGCTGGGGGCCCCTAAAAACAGATCATGAAGGTTCTGATAGGTCTTTTACTGTATCCTGGCTACAGCCCGTGGGCGCATAAACGGGGATAACAAAAAGAGTGCGCTTGTTTTCTCGATGCCTGTTAACTTTGGGCGAGTTTTGGAGCCGCATAGCGCAGAGGTGGCTGTTGATGGGAATCCATTTAAAAATGGCGACTTCGGCTCTGGAACTCTCGGTAATACCAACACCAGCTTGCCCAACTTCAGTGGACTCGGCGTCGGCAGAAAGGCGAAGACAACGGGTGTATGGGTGAACGAGTGAAAAGACAATTGATATATCATGTTAGGATCCAGAAGTCGGGTTTCGGATAAGCAACGTACCTCTATTGCAAGAGATTCTGGGGTGTGCGAGACCGGCTTGTTGTCTAATATGCATTCGGGTAGCACAATGAACGCCTCCAACTTGTATTGTGTTTTGGACTGAAGAAGCGAAGGGGGAATATGGGATTATCGTATCCCGGTTTGGAGGCGTGTGGCTGATATAGTGACAATTTCATCAGAGAGCATAATGCTGTTCATCGATAAAAAGTTAGACAAAGGCGGAGGAGGATGATACAGAGGAACTGTAGATAAATAGGTGGTGTGTGATTGAGGAGTAATGGCAGCAGGAGCAGAAGAGTAATCCGGTAGCAGAGCGAATGAGTTTAATTCAATTTAGTTCCACAGTTCATTAGTAGACGAAATATAACCCGGTTGCTTAGGCAGAAGTTAGGGGTTTTTCTACAGTATCGCCACCCCAAGCCTTCGGCCAAAGGCCTAAGACAAGGCAGTATGGCGATATGAGGGACTTGCGCCACTTTGCAGTCGATGGGCGATTTCTCGCTTCATAGGCTTTTCGTTTGGTAGGTCACAAAACGGGAGCCCTATAATTTCTATAATCTTGGTACAAGACTGGTGAAATATAACGATCGCAGATATACATGTCCATCATTGACGTCGGTCCTGAGCCATAACTTCCAGTGTCTCCAACCAGCGACACTGTATCTCTGTAATCCAAACCAGGGAGTCGAGAACAACCGGCCGAGGCCAACTGTTTCCTCCGCTTTTTCATGTGGCTTCTCCAAATTGTAGGCTGTCCACCGCGCCGCCTCGTCCAGCCCTGTCCAGCAACCGCGAACAACGACCGACAAGGAAGATGATGAGCGGGCATATGCAGGACGTGTCCAAGCCACCGCAGCTGGACGAGCTTCTCGAACGAGTGGCTGCCTCCATTTAAGACACGCTGACTAATTTCCACATTGGTTACGTGGTGCAGCCACCACACACGGGAAAGGGAGCGCAAGCAACCGTGCCCGAAGACAGATTCAGTGAAGGTCAACCGCAAGAGCATGCGTGGAGCGTCCTTCAAGCGTCCTATCAGCGCCTTGAATAGACATTTTTGGTTGCAAAAAGGATACAGACAAAATGTGCAGCAAAACGGTTTTGAAATGCTTGCAAACTAGTGCCCAGTCAATCAGCTGTGCATGCTATGTTGCACAAGTGCCAATACTCAACTCGCGTTACTATGCGCCTACGTAACGATGGTGCAACAACGAAGTGTGTAATGCAAACAGCTATATTTGCCTTAAACATGCGCAACGCTAATGCAATATTAGTAACCAACGCAGAAAACATTCACCATAACGTATAAAATATAAGCATATATTTTCTGAGCCTATTTAGTAAAAATACCTGCCGTCCAATGAGAGTCTCCTCTTGGACTATTTAGTCTCCTATTGTGCCGACAGGAGAGCCTCGGTATTTTAATGTGGTACGTATTATTAATATAATGAAATAAATAACATTGGTTTTGTGAGTTTCGTAGCAGTTGAAACATCATCGCAACCACACTTAAGTGGCTTCTTTAACGGCGAAGATTTTGGAAAATCACAGGAAACTTCTGCAGAAAACGGTACCTATGGATTATCATTCTATCCGAACATATGGACAGAGCCCTCCCATTGGAGCGTGGTTTTAATCACTAGCGGAGAAGCGAAAAAATAGGAAGATAAATGTCGTGATACGTTCATAGATGTTCATTGGATTTGCAGAGAGCAGAAAGAAAGTCCTTTGTCTGCTTCTTCACTTCCCGATCATTGGGTGGATGCCGTGGGTCGCTACGAGACGGTATTCTACAAAGGTCAGTAACAGCTACATTGGAAGAAGCAGGGTCACAGCTTACTCATCAAGCGAAAATCCAAAAATCGCCTGAAACATTCCTCAGTCTGCGCGTCGAGCACATGTTTCGGCAAGTCGTTCCAGTCATTTACAATGCGGGTTGATAGAGCGTCGGCCGGTGGCCGAGTGGTCTGCATGTTTGCTTTGCAACCATAAGGTCACCGGTTCGAATCCGCGTAGGGGTGGGCGTCCTCGCGGTATACTCAGTCCGCGCGCGACTGGTTGTGGTCGCGCGGCAGCGAAGTGTCGTTACGGCGTACAACTGACAAATTATTTTATTTATTTATTAGAGCGAGAGTGGAGCGAACTCTGAGTCTTCTGGGTTTAAATAGTTTCCAGTTGTGCACCCGAGTGGAACTATTAGTGCTAACTTGAAAGAACGCTTGTAGCTCCATCCCTATTTCCCCATCAGAATATGCTTAGTAAAAATCAGATCACCTCTACATCGACGATATTCCAGGTGGAACAGGTGCATCCGCTGGAGTCGAACAGGGTAAGGCAAGTCCCTTAAGTCCAGTATGGATTTTGAAGCATGCCGCTGGACCTTCTCAATCATGTCACACTCGAACTTGGTAAGATGACAGGTGGCGGGTAGTCCATATTCAAGGATCGGACGCACATGGGAAGTAAACAGGATTCTGGAGATTTCCGGAGTCAGTCGCGAGAAGGCTCACCGTATGGCATGGGATATCCTGCTGGCAGCGGCAACCCTCAGCAGGTTTTCTTCTGTGGTCCGTTAATCATGTGAGAGAAGCGCACCGAAATCTTTCTCAAGAATGGTGGTCTGAGTAAGACCCCACTAATATGGTATATCCCGGACGGTTCAGGGCGCCTGTGGGGAGAACTGAGCATTTTTCATGATTTATGGGCAATTCCCAGTTGACTGACCAGTCGTGTAGCATGTCCAATGATGTCTGCAATCTGTCAGCATCTTCGAGACAGGATACCTCCATCCACAGTTCCACGTCATCGGCGTAAATCAGGCCATCCATCTGAAGCTCTGATGGGAGGTCATTGATGAATATCTTGAACAGTTCTGGACCAAGTACCGACCCGTGCGGAACACCGTTAGTCATGAGCACAGGTGCGGAGTAGGCTTCATTCAGCTTGACTCGCATGGTCCGGCCATAAAAAAATTAGCGATCCAAGAAAGAACATTCCGAGAGACTCCGGTACCTCGGAGTTTAAGAAGGAGCCTTTCATGGGCGACCTTGTCAAACGCCTTGATGAAGTCTACAAAAACCACATCTAATCGTTTCTCAGCGTCTAACGACCTCGCCCAGTTCTTCCTAGCAACAAGCAGGTTCGAGGTACATGAGCGTGCCCGCCGAAAGTCATGCTGAGCACAAGAGATGTTTAGGTTCTCGAAGTGAAACTGAAGGGCGCGCTTAAGAATCTTTTTCAGTGAGTTGCGCAGTACGGACGTTAGGCAGATAGGTCGATAGCTTGCAGGATGTTGACGATCCCCTCCATTGTATAAAGGTTTAACGGTCCCCAATTTCCAAGCAACTGGGAGTCGTTCAGTTTCCAGGAAATGACGAAATATCCGACAGACGGGAGCAGCAATGTAGTCCGCCACAGTCTTGAGGAACAGCGGGACCTGGCGAGAAGTTCGGATCTAATTCACGAAGGCCTTTGGCAACGTCAGCCACACTCATTTCTATGTGCTGCAACGAAGAGGGGTGGATTGGCGCAGTGTCACCGGGTAACGGCGTTTCTATCGAGTAAACAGATAAATATTGCAGGGCCAGTAGACAGGATTTCGTCGCATCGTCGTCAAGTAAACTGCCCTGCTCTGCGGAAAACAGGGCAGGAATGCCAATGTCAGCTTTGGTACTTCTTTTCAAGCAAGAGTAGAGTGCCTTCGGTGTCGTCCTGGATTGCACAGCCAAACTGAGTTCACACTGATGCCGTTTCTGACGGTTTTTTTCGAGATAGTCATTTATAAACAATTTGTACTCCGAATAGTCAAGCGTGCAGTAAGTGAGCTTGAATCGGTTCCATAATTTACGTCTTTTGGACATTAAGCACCTCAATTCTCGGTCTATCCATGGAGGGCCTCTGGTAAACGTTCTCCTTATGCAAATATATATATATATATATATATATATATATATATATATATATATATTATACACAATCTGTGGTACAGATATTGTGCCATCGGAATCATGGCTGAATAGGAAAACAATATGAATAATAAGAAAAGAGCAACAAGAAATGCTTTTTTTGTCAAGTTTACCACTCACAGTTTTTGAAATTTTTTTCAGTTTGTTCGTTTTTAGGGGGAGGAGGAAGGGACACCGCAACACACTGATGCACACGTCCGCCATTGACATCGATCTTGAGCCATAACTTCCAAGGTTTTCAACCAGCAAGTATCCTCGTCTCTCGGACCCCAACCAGGTAGTCGACAACAACCGGCCGAGGCCAATTGTTTCGTCAACTTTTTCATGCGGCTTCTCCATGTTGTAGGCTGTCCACCAGACCGTCTCTTCCAGCCCTGTCCAGCAAGTGCAAACAACGCACGACGGGGGTAACGCTGGACAGGCATGCGCAATACGTGTCCCAACCACCGCAGTTGATGCAGTGAGATGAGCTCCTCGAGCGAGTGGCTTCCACGTCCCAAGACACGATGTCTAACTTCCACATTGCTTACGTGGTGCTGCCACCACACACGGGCAATGGACCGCAGACAGCGGTGCTCGAAGACGGATAGCCTGCGCAAGTCATCTTTACGAATGGGCCAGGTCTCGCATCCGTACAACAGTACAGCACGAACAGTTGCACAATAGACCCGCCCTTTGATGGAGAGACGAATGTCGTGGCGACGCCATAAATGCCTCAGCCTAGAAAAAGCGAGGCGTGCTTTCGAGATGCGCATCGAAATCTCGTCTCCAACAGCCCCGCCAGCAGTGATGCAACTTCCCAAGTAGACAAAGCTCTTCACAACCTCCAGTGTCTCACCAGCAAGCGTGAGTGCAGGCAGAGGCACCTGCCAGTCTTGAAGGAGAGCCTTGCATTTGGATGGCGAAAAGCACATACCATACTTTGATGCTTCAATCGTCAAGCGGTTTAATGCAAGTTGGACGACCTGTGGATCGTCACCTAGCAAGACGATATCATCAGCATAATCCAAATCAACAACTCGACTACCTGGGAGGAGCTCAACGCCAGCGTTCAACGAATCGCTCAGAGCGTTCTTCAGGACATCCTCGATGGCAAAGTTGAATAGGAACGGAGAGATAGGGCATCCTTGTCGAACTCCACTGGAGACCACAAAGGTAGGCGAAAGCATGCCATAAGCCCTAACCCTGCCCGAGGTCAGACTGTACAGAGCGCGCAGTATGGAGACGAACTTCTCGGGGACACCGTTCCTCAGAAGGCACTGCCACAGTACTGTACGATCGACAGAATCGAAGGCAGCACGGATATCCAGGAACACAGCAATCGTTGGCCTCTGATACACATGGCGGAGCTCGAGGATCTGGCGAAGTGTGAAGATTTGATCGATGCAGCCGCGACCAGGGCGAAACCCAGCTTGTTCTTCTCGCTGCAACGATTCGCGTGTTGGGGATAGCCTGCGAAGTATGATGGACACCAGCAGCTTGCAAACGACGGGGACTAAACTTATTCCTCTGTAGTTGGAGCAGATTGTGCGCAGGCCCTTTTTGAAGATGGGTACGACTATCGATTCACCCCAAGATGATGGAACCTTCTCTTTCGACCAAATTTTCGAGAACAAAACGGTGAGTTCTCGGACCAGCGATGCGCCACCATCTTTAAATAGAGCTGGGTGAAGACCATCAGAGCCGGGAGCTATATAACGCTTCAGGTGCCGGAGCTCCTGCTCGATTTCCTGGGAAGAGGGAGGGTCTGTTGGGGTAGACCACTCGGCCCCAGCGCGAGCGCCAGAGGTAGCAGATGGAGCTGGGGGCCAACAAAACTGCGAGCCAAAATGTTCGGCCCATCGCTCCAACCGTCGTTGAAGATTGGTGATTAAGGTGCCATCCTCTTCGCATATTGTTTCACTTATACCAGATCGAACACCTTCGGTGACTCGAAGGAGATGGAAGAGTTTCCTGGTATTACCACAGAGACTAGCAAGCTCCATCTCCCTAGCACGTTCACACCACCAAGCTTCGCGGTCCATTTGCAGACTCCTGCGCAACTCTCGACCAAGGTATTGGCGTTCTTCAACGTGTCTCGAATCCGATGGGATCAAGCGGCGTTTGTCCATCAGCGACAAGGAGTCGGCGGAAATCCAATGTTTCGGTGGGTGACGGGTAACTCCACAAGTGTCGATACTGGCGGAAACTAACGCATCTTTGATATGCGCCCACTGCGAATCGAGATCACCGTCAATAGTTGAGCCAAGCAAAGTCGACAGTGAGGCTTGGTACCTGGTTAAAACCGCAGCGTTTTGTAGATTTGCGACGTCCGGTCGGTAGTGGGCGCGCTTAGGTGATCCTCCGAAACGCATGCAAATCTTAGCATGAACCAATGCGTGATCAGAGTCCAGAAAAGTTGACCAGTACGATCGGCAGTCCATTACGCTTCCGCGCCATCTGTAGCTGATTGCTATGTGGTCAAGCTGGGAGCACTCTTGCGTTTGTGAGGGCGGGCGCCAGGTAGCAGTCTGTCTCCTCGAGTGTCGAAAACTAGTGCTCGAAAGAAACAAGCGATGATCAGAGCAAAGAGCAAGTAGTCTGTCTCCATTGTCTGATCGACTGCCACCGAGACCAAAACTACCCCCAATGTGGTGCTCGCTTGGTAGAAGGCGGCCAACCCGTGCGTTAAAGTCCCCGGCAAGAATGACTATATCCGTCCGTTTGGAGGAACGCAGAAGTTCATGTAGTTGTTGGTAGAAGCTATCTTTAACTGCATCCGGGCTGCAGTCTGTAGGGGCGTAGGCGGAGACGACAAATAAGGCACGCTTAACATCTCGACGCCTGCTTACGTTACATGAACCTCTTAGTCTGACTGCACAAAGTCGGCTGTTGACTGGGATCCAGTCAAGCAGAGCTGATTCAGCCCTGGCACTTAATACAACCCCAACACCAGCTTGACCAGTGGCGGTAGATTCTGGGTCTCCGGAAAGCCGCAAGTAGTATTTGGCGTCAGAGTTTACCGGAGAGGCCATTCTGATGACGGCGCTAGAGTCTTGTAATCTGGTCTCTGAAAGACAACAGATGTCTACCGATAGCGTTTCAAGAGTACGGGCCAGACATGCTTGTCGTCCGATCTGCATCAAAGTTCGAACATTAAACGCTGCGAGGATGAATGGAGAACCAGGTCGGAGAAGAGCTGGAGCTTCGGTGGAGTGAGAGGCGGTTGCGATCGCAGGACATGGAGAACCGGGAGTTTGGCTGTTACTTCCATCAGCTGCGAGACGTGGGTCGTTTGTGACGGTGACCGTAGAAGACATAAGAGTACATGTAGATGAAGGACGGGAGGTGGGGTGGTCTGTGAGTGGACGTTGAGCGGTTGAGTTAAGACAGAAGAGCGGCATAGCAAGTAGTAGTAGTGAGCGGTGAAGTCCATGATTCGTCAGCGGGCGTGATATTACCCGGTTGCCCAGGCCGAAGTAGAGGGTTGTCTTAGGGGGCCCTACCCCGAGCCTTTGATCAAAGATCTAACCTACAAGGCAGCAGGGCGATGTGAGGGCGTCGCAACCCGTTGGGAGCCGGTGACCAAGTAGATGGTTCATACGCCTTTCGGTCCGTGAAGGACCAGGGGCCCAACTCACCCTTAAAGTACAATGCCTCTCAGGGAGGGGCAAGGGGCAGTGACTTTATTTAGTGGCGAGTCACATCCGCCACGTCGCAGTGTTGTTAAACGGACATATGTGGCTTTTTATAGGGAGAACGCTTGCCAGGCGAAAACCCACCACGTCCTGGAACACTGCCGCCGAACCATTCGCTGGAACGGGAAAAACCCGAACCACCCAGCTGGCACCACGAGGAGGTTGTTCGGCAAGCCAGCCAAAAATGAAATGTGTCAGCTTATACGCCGTAACGGCGCTTCGCTGCCGCGCGACCACCACCAGTCGCGCGCGGGCTGAGTATACCGCGAGGACGCCCACCCCTACGCGGATTCGAACCGGTGACCTTATGGTTGGAAAGCAAACGTGCCAACCACTCGGCCACCGGCCGAGTAGAAAAGGTTTCACTCCTCATCAGGGTCCGACGGTAGAAGTGTATTCCAGTCCACAGCGCTAGCGGTCGCTTGCAGGCGGATTGGATCGGCAAATTGGAAATTTATGCGGAAACTATCTTGGTTGTGATAAGTGAGGCGTCGAGTCCAGAGGAATGAAACGATAGAGTGATCACTATTACCAATAGGCGGAAGAGTGGTAATGTCTGAGGCATCTGATTGCGTCGGGAAAGCACAAGATTGAGAATATGCGGGGTTTGTCCAACAAATATACGGGTAGACACAGTAACATGTTGAAATAGGTTACGCTCGAGAACGGTTTCCAAAAAGTTCACAGCGAAAACGTCTGAAGAAGTAGCACAACGCAGCAAATCCCATTCGACACTTGGGGTATTGAAGTCTCCCAATAGTACACAGTTCTTTCCCCACCATGCATTTTAATGGAACTCAGCAGCCGAGTTCCGGAACCCAATGGAGCTCTGTAGACAACCCCGAGCATCAGGGATCTGCATGCATCCCAGCACCACAGGGCTTCGAAACCACCATCACAAGTAGCTTTAACTAGATGAGCCTTGAGGTCTGCATTCCAATACAGAATCACACCGTCGCCAGATCTCCCTCCTTTGCGGTCAGCCCGGCAGAGATGATACCTGGGGATCTGCATCACCGAGTCCAGGATATCCGCGGACAACCGGATCTCGGTGAAAGCCATTATGTCAGGATGATTTAATAAGGCAAAAGAAGTGAATTTTATCGAGTTTGTTTCGAATACTGCGTACATTAGCGGAAAGTACGCGCAATCCGTTTATTACCTCTAACGCCTGCGTATGACAAGAAGTGATTTCCACCGAATTTCGGTAGCTTTTCGGACTACGCGAAAATCCACAATATGTAAATCTGTCCCACCGTTGCCTCGGCGGGATCTCAGTTCGTCAACCGCTTGGTTCATTTTCACTCGATCCTCCGGGGAAAGATCTCGCAATATGTAAAATGATTCACCTTTAAAACGCGGAGCTCGTCGAAGAATGCGACGAACCACGTCATCATTTTGACATAAAATATTAAGTGGACGAACCTTTGAGGAGTCATGCTGCTGCTTGCCGAGGCGGAATCTGAAACAATGTTGATCCCTTGTTCTCCTTCATCGAACAGTAAAGAGATCATCCGTCGGAGGAACTCCTGGTCATCTACAATTCTTTCAGCTGGGGTAACCTTGGTGGACTCGGCTGCATTCATGATGATAAGGTAGGGGTCGCGAGATGGCGATTTGGCATCCGCACGGACCTTCGGCTTCAGAACAGGCCGGCCATCCTTAAGCAGTTCCTCCAGTTGACAGACTATCGAGAACCAAAATCAATTACGATTGAGATGATGACAACTCGAATTTTAGCCTAACTACTGTCTTGCATTTATGTTCAACATTTCGTACGTTTTTCTTCATCACCTCTGGGTACGTCTTGATCTTAGACTCTTCAATCTGGTCAACAACCGCCGGCGTCTATGTAAATGTGGTGGACGGTGCTCGACTAGGCTTACCCGTTGGGGTAGCTGCGCCAGAAGCACATGAGATAAGGCAAGGAGTTGGTAGCGAGACAGCAGCGATGTTCATCTCAGCTTGAGCAGGAGAGGCGAGCGGACTGAGCGCAGGCAGTCCGTCAAGACATCGTCTGTTGCTTATCGTAACGTGGCACAGATCGCAAAAGAAACCTAAGCCTGGATTGCAAGAGAAATTCGTACAAGTTATGATCGACCCCACAGCAAGCTATGTGCGTCCACCCATCGCAGATGGTGCACTGCAAGGTTTCAATACGCGAATTAACTCCTTTAAAACATGACAAGCATTTGGACGTCATAGCAGATGAAGTGCAAATAGTAAACAGATGAGTCTCCAAAACGATCTTGATTAGTCCTCTTTCGATCAAAATAGTTCAATGAAACAGAACGCTCAACTAATACTCTAAATCCTTATCGGCGCCGTTCCTTGTATAAAAAGCTTCCTTTTCTAACCGTAATTTGTCAGCGCGAGTGATCATTTGAGCGCCAAGAGTGGTATATTATTGTGTCGCATGCCGTCGCAAATAGCTTTTGGTACGACTTTCAGTCATTCAAAAACATGTCCTGTTTAGCCTAATGGCTATGGTAGTACGTACACACAAGTCTGGAATCGATTTCCGCATAAGGTTCAAGTTCAAGCGGGACTGGAACGATAGCATTATCCTGCGAGTGTTCCTACTTCTTCGGATCGTTGAACCAGGAGTTGGCGGACTTTGAAATACTGATGGACCTAAAACAAAGACCGCATCACACCTTGTCCAACAAATTAATGCCCACGTATTCTGCCCTAGCAGTCCCTGCTGGGTCGGTTACATGAAGTAAGCAAGAGGAAAAAGTAAACACAGAAGGAAAAAAGAAACAGTGGAAACAGCTAAGCAAGGGAAAGACTAAGATACTTGAGTCATTAAAAAAAGAACTAAAAAGTGGTGAGTCGGCTAGGAAAAAGGAAAGGTTTGCTGCTGCCACCCAAATGCATCGAGCTGGCGCAAAAGCCTTAACCGTAGGTTCCCTAACCACCTGATCTGGAAGCGAATTCCAGCGATCTATAACTCGGCGCGACAGACGAATTTCCGTCCTAATCCCATCACACCGTGGTTTATGCAGTTTTAGTGGGTGACCGCGGAGATTAGGTAACGTAGTGGGACTAAATAGCCCTGACAAGTCCGGGCCAATCTTACCCGTCAAAATACGATAAGTGAGAATCAGGTCCCCTCTTATCCTTCGGTAATGCATTGAGTATATCCCCAAACTGAACAAGCGTTCAGGATACGTCTGTCCCCGTAGAAGCTGCACTAACCGAGTGGCCACTCGTAACACCCTCTCCAAGTCGATTTTGTCTCGGTTAAGACATAGTGGACAAGTCTGAATACTATATTCCAGGTGGGGTCGGACCAATGCTGAGAATAGCTTCACAAACAAATTGGACGCCAGGACGTCAAAAGAGCGGCGGATAAACCATATCATACGAAACAATCGACAAGCAGCCTTCTTCCAATTGTCGCCAGAATGAATTGCTGATGCGTGTACGACTCCTAAATCAACCTGCTGAGTGACAAAAGGGAGTTCACCACCGGGTGGGAGGATTAGCAGCTCCGATTCGGAGAACAAAGCACTTCGCCCTATTTATAGGAATCAACCATAAGGTAGACCATTCCCAGAGCCTATCCAAGTCATGCTGAATTGCCTCAGGATCCCCCGGGATATCCACAATATTTTAGAGCTTAAGGTCATCAGCAAACATTTGTGATGACACTTCTAGCTCTCTCGGCAAGTCATTTACATAGATCGCGAACAACAGTGGTCCCAATACCGAGCCCTGCACACGCCAATAAGGACAACTTGCCTGAGCGAAAAGTTGCGCCCAACCGGTACGCACTGTTCCCTCCCCTCAAGGAAGGCAGACCCCCATTGAAGGGCGCGACCAGATATCCCGTAAGATCTTATTTATAATGAGAGCCGAAAAGGTTGAACGGTGTCAAAAGCTTTCGAAAAGTCCACGAATAGCACGTATACAGCGTGGCCACTGTCTACCACTTCGTCCCAGCTTTCACGAGCTACAAGTAGATTAGTCTAACATGAAAATCCCTTACGGAATTCAGGTTGCGCAACACTGAGAAGGATGAATCTATCCAGGTGGTTCTCCACTGAATCCCTTATCAGCTTTTCAAACAACTTGACTACTACGCTTGTCAAACTGACAGGCCGGTAGTTCGCGGTTAAAGCGCTGTCACCGCCCATAAAAATCGGACAAATGTTTGCGTCCTTCCATTCCGAAGGTAGGACGCAGCTGTCAAACGATATTGAAAACCCGCATGTGAGAGGACCACTCAGCTCAGTGGCCAATTCATGCAACAGCTTCGGATGAATTGAATCAGAACCGGAAGCTTTAGAGGGATTAATGCCTTGCAGTAGCTCGAAGATCTGAGTCTCCGTTATGCTAAACTCAGCTAAGCAAGCATCCTCTGGAACGCTTGAAACCAATTCAACCTGTGGTAAAGAGGTCTCCTGAGCAAAGACCCCAGTATACTGATCACTAAGTATACAAGCCTTGTCATAGTCCGTTTGCGCACGGGTCCCGTCTGCTCGCAATAACGCTGGTATAGACAGTTTTGCCCCGCTGCGTCTTTTAACGTAAGCAAAAGCTTCTTGGGATTAGCTGTGGCCGAGTTCGCTAAGCCGTGCTCGTACTGGAGACGAACATTCCCGAGATGTTGCTTACATTTATTTCTAATCTCTCGATAACTATCATAGGTACTGGCTGATGGAGCTACTTGGTAGGTTCGCCAGCATCTAGACCGATTCTTGAGTAGGTACTTGCCTGTGGTATCTGTCCATGGAGGCTGTGCCCTTAACCCTCTTTTACTCATGAGTGGAATATAGGGAGTGGAAACCTCCGTAAGGTATGCCTTAAATTCATCCCAGGCTAACTGGACAAAGTCAGCCATTGACATCTCACAGTTCAGAACTGTAACCTTAGCTCGCATTGCACTAAAGTCCGCCCGCCAAATATTCGGAAGTAATTCAACAGCGATCTGTTTGTGCCTTGAAAGAGGACATCGAAAGGATATGTATGCGTGATCGCTGGACCCTAGAGGTGCACCGTATGAAACGTCAGTCACGAAGTCGAGGGACTTAGCGAAAACCAGATTGAATGTAGACGGTATTTGGTTGTCCATTTACCTAGTGGGAAAAAACACGAACTTGGAGAGTCAGTTCAAGGAAGTCTGCACCGAATGTTCCTGATGCTGAATTGCAAGAAAGATCGGCTCAACAGAGTTCCGGGAGGTTTAAATCCTCTAGAACTAAACACATTCGTCGACTGAATGGTCGGCTCACATACAGTACAACGCCTGCGCCTTGGCGACCAACGGAGCGATCAGTTCTAAGCAGCGCGTAGCCAAGTAAACATATCTCACCGTCCGTGATATCCGGAGACAACCACGTTTCCGTGAAAGCAAATTTGTCGGGACGAGATTTGTCTACAAGTAGACCCAACTCGTGCACCTTGTTCCTTAGGCTACACACGATGCTAAGTGCTACCTCAAGGAAGTCGGCACGACCATCCCTGGGTCGTGCGCCAGCAGGATGGGTTCTGATAGAGCGGAAAATAACTTCCGGCTGACCACCTGAAAACCCACCAGACGGATGCCTTGCTCACCAACTGCCCCTCTAGTTTTGAGGTCTTTGATAGCCTCCTTCAACTTCAATCTATCTACCAGTGGTAGGTCTGGTCGAAGGCTGACACCACTACCATTAAGTTTGAATGCAAACCGCAGTACTGATTTGCGTTCCTCCGGGGTAGAAAGGACCACGCGAAGTAGTCGAGGTCGTGGATTTGGCGCAGCGCCAGGGACGTTCCCCAATCTGGTCAGCTTGGTGACAGTGACACCAGTGAAGCCAGTTGGAAGCAGCTTGGTGACACACAGTTTTAGCCACTTGATGTTATCCAAGATGCGTTCCCTTGGGAGAGTAGTCGCAGATTCAGTAACGTTACGGAATATAACGCTACTATCCGTGAATGTGTCGGCACGATGGGGAGTGTTAACCCCACGTGCCTTGGATTCAACACCCGGCCCCTATTACTAAGCTTCCTTCTATAATTCCCAGCTTAATTGACAGCAACCGAAGTGCTACTGGAGTAGAACCATCTGCAGTCACCACCCCGCAGCACCTATCGGACGCCTATCGGCAAAAGTTCCTTATAAGGCCACGCTGTCCCGTTTCTATGGCGACATTCAACGTCCGCACTCTAAAACAAACAGGTCAGCAGGCTGCACTCGTACGCACGTTGGATACACTGGGTGTTGATGTGTGTTGTGTGTCCGAAACTAGCATTAATGACCCTAACGGGGTTATTGAATTAACTGCACCCGGCTTATCCTCTCGTTATTGGTTGCACGCATCCGGAGACGCCGATGCGGCACTCACGGGTCAAGCTGGTGTAGGTATCATTCTCAGCTCCAAGGCTGAGTCATCGTTGGTTGATTGGATTCCGGTGAACAGCCGTTTATGTGCAGCCCGTTTGACGACATCAGCTAAGGTGAATTCGCGAAGTAAAACAAAACGCTGTTTGTTTGTGATTTCTGCTTATGCTCCCACGGACTGCAGTTCTAATGCAGTCAAGGACACTTTCTATCACGAACTGAACACGCTGCTACGCAGTGTTACTAGTTCAGATATTATAGTACTTGCAGGGGATATGAACGCACAAGTAGGGCGTCTGAGCTCTTCAGAAGCTCAGCTGGGTGGTAAGTATAGGCTTAACTCCGAACGGACTGACAACGGAGAGCGTCTGCTGCAACTGTGTGCGGAGCACCAGTTGTTTCTTACTAGCACTGCTTTTAGACACAGTGGGCGCCGAAGTGCCACTTGGCGTCCACCTGTAGCTGGTCAGCGATGGACCCAAATTGACCACATAGCCATAAGTTACAGGTGGCGCGGTTCCATTCTGGATTGCCGCTCGTACTGGAGTACCTGTGTCGACTCTGACCATGCCTTGGTACGCTGTTGTTTCTCCACGAACTTTACCGGAAGGCGCACAAAGCGTCTCCCCCGGTTGGCAACGGAGAAATTGTCCCAGCCCTCTGTCAGACAAGCCTATCAAGAAGCGCTGCATAGCGAACTCTCGCTGTCTTGTCCTAATGACACTGAACTTCAGTGGAATAGGACCTCGGCCACTATGCACGACGCAGGAGCATCTCTTTGTGGTTATATCAGTCGTCATCACACCAGTCACTGGATATTCGAGAGGTCCGTGAACCTGTTGGAAGCTAGAAGGCACCTCCAGGCTAGTTCTGAACACAATGTGACCAGACGGGCTATTAGGCGTGAACTAAAGCGGAGCCTACGTGCTGACAAGGAAGCCTGGTGGACCAATACGGTTCAAGAAATTGAGGAGGCAGGAGCAGTAGGCAATTACCGCAAGCTCTTCCAGCTAATACGCAACACTGGTCCCAGAAAACCAGGCATCAGTGAGACAATCAGGGACAGCGCGGGTGCGCTGATACACAATAAGGAGCGCCGTATGGCTCGTTGGGCGGAACACTTTCAAGATCAGTTCAGCTGGCCCCCTGCTCCCGGACCTCTTCCTAATCAGGTGATGCAGGATGAGCCATGGACGGTTAGTTTAGAGCCTCCGTCAGAGGCCGAGGTCCGAAACGCGATCACAGCCCTCAATCGTTTTCGTGCCGCTGGCCCGGATTCCCTACCACCTGCACTATTTAAGGATGGAGGTGAGGTCCTCTGCAAAGCACTGACCTCCCTATTCGAACGTATCTGGAACGAAGAGAGTGTGCCGGCTAATTGGAGCGAATCGATTATAGTGGCAATATACAAAAAGGGCAGTCGCACAGACTGTGCGAACCACAGGGGTATTAGTCTAACGCCAGTTGTGACAAAATTACTAGCCTCGATTATCGTTCGTCGCCTCACTGCGGAACGGGAATCTCGGATTCGGGAAGAGCAGGCCGGTTTTCGCCCAGGACGTGGCTGCATAGACCATATATTTACTTTGCGGCAGTTGCTAGAGCAGCGCCACGCATACCGCAGACCGACAATAGCTGTGTTCCTCGATTTCAAGAGTGCGTTCGATTCAGTCGATCGATCGATTCTGTTCGGAATACTTGCGCGGAAAGGTGTTCCCACGAAATATATGAACATCCTTCGTGCTCTATACTCGAACACTAGTGGCCGCGTCAGGGTCTATGGTGTCCTATCGGATAGCTTTTTGACTACAAGTGGCGTTCGACAGGGTTGCCCGATTTCCCCGTTTTTGTTCAATTTCGTCGTGGATACTATTATGGAGTGTTCCCTTGCGGAATCTCACGATGTAGGTGTTGAAGTGCTGCCTGATGAACGGTTAGTTGATCTAGATTATGCGGACGATATCGTCTTGCTTTTCGACAATGTTAAGGCGGCACAATCAACCCTGAATAGCCTATCCAGAGTGGTCCCATTATTTGGCATGCACTTCGCACCTTCAAAGTGCAAAGTGTTGCTGCAGGACCATCAGCCACTTGATGACCCCTTGACGCTTGCTAACGAGGAACTCGAGGTGGTTGATCAATTCACTTATCTTGGCAGCTGCATCAACAATGATGGGCGCATAGAAACTGACGTGAGCTCACGCATTGCAAAGGCCAGAGCTGCCTTCTTGAACCTGCGTCATTTTTGGCGACAGAAGGGAGTTTCCCTCCGTCTGAAAGGCCGTGTATACAAAGCCACAGTGAGGGCCGTTCTGCTCTATGGTAGTGAAACTTGGCCCCTTCGGTCTGAAGATCTGAGGCGCCTTCAAGTCTTTGATCATCGTTGTTTGCGAAGCATTGCTGGTGTCGGATGGCACCAGCGTGTCCGTAAGGATGATGTGCGTAAGCGAGTACTAGGTGGTGATGATCATGCTAGCTCCCTAGAACAACAGATAGCACTGAGTAAGTTGCGTTGGCTCGGGCACGTGCTACGCATGCCTGGTCACCGCTTATCCAGGAGGGCCTTGTTCAGTCTACCAGGTGTAGGATGGCGCAAGGCTCGAGGTGGACAGAAGTTGACTTGGCAGCGGGAAATGAAGTCACTGACGACCAAACCGGGTGCAGTTGGTCCGTCTCGCCTTCCGCGTTGGAGTCCACGTGACTCACCTTGTGCTTGGCTCGAGACTTTACAGGACATGGCTCGCAACCGACACCAGTGGCGCGTCTGCTGCCGTCTCCTAATCGGATTGTCTGTTTAAAGTGTGTTTGGTGCTGAGTTATCTGCGGGGTAATGGCTGATTATGACGCGTGGCAGTGAAAGCCGCAAGGAAGCTGTCTCACCGATGCCGCCTTATCTTTGCACGATAGCCAGCTGTTTGTAACGGAATGTTGTCTACACATGGTGTAGGCGCCTTGACCCAGAATGTTTGCTTAGGGCATTAAGGTTTTCAGGTAAGTCCCCCTTCTCTCCCTCTTCTTATTCTTTATTTCATAGGTCCTCATAGTTGTGTGGCAGCGAAGCATCAGTTCAAATGGCTGATGTACTGCTGTTGATGATGATGATAGATTCGACACCTATACCGTATGTTTTCACCACTGAATAAGGGATACAATTTCCTCAAAATGCTTGGATTGTTGTAAGTCTGTCATTTCTCGCTTGAAGGCTGTTCATTGTTCCTTCTGCAAAGGGTGGCTGCACATTCCATATCGTAACATCGGTCCAGATCTGTACGATCCACTGCAAAGGACCACTTCCTCAGTCATCCTCTTTATTTGTGACCCTTATCGGGCTGGGCTGAGTGTCTGGCGTGTTTCGAATGGCCTACCTCCAACCATTCCGTGTCCTTCATGCCTGCATTCTGTGCAAAAGAAAAAAACATGATCCGCTGCTCCCTATTTTGCGTTCATCTGCCTCTGGCCCGGATACTTCCCCTGGAAAGCAAAATATTGTTTTTTTCAATTACATCCCCAGAATCATCGTCCATTAACCGGCGGTTCAACGAACTCAAGGAAAGGACTTATGCAGTGGTAGCGGGCAGCAACTTAACTCCGGTACCCTTGATTCCAGAGACTCCGCTAACTAATCGGAAGACAAAGAAGACTGCAAAATCTAAATCTAATCCGAACTCCTCTTAGCCGCAGTTAAAACATCGACAGTGCATCAGTTGGAGAATATGATCAAGGCAAATCCTGACCCGCAAAAGCCGCATCAGAGTGAAAAAAGCCGATTTCCCGAGAGGGAACGTTGTCTGATCATCGTAAACGCCCCTGAGTCTAATAAGGAATCCTCGGCTGAAAGAATATTGTGTGACCAAGCGTTTCTGTTCGATGTTGGGGAAAAGGACATAAACTTCGTTTCCGCTTTTCGCCTTGTCAGGAAGCAGGATGACTCCTCGTACGTTCGCCCCTAAAGGTGGTCCGTCAAGATGATGAGGAATGCCGCCGTATCCTCCAGAGAACCTCACGTTAGAAAGGTGAGACACTCTGTTTTGAGAGACCTCCCAGAAGATGGAGTTAAAATGAAGCAGGCCGTTGATGAACTACGAAACCAACGGGCAGCTGGTAAAAGCGACTTTCACGTAGTGGATGTTCGAGTAGTATAAAGAATCCCGAGAACTCAGTGGAGACCAACCTTCGTTCTTCCGGTGCACTGAGAATCAGGATTGGATTGCATGTGAATACTGAATACTGTATTTTGGAGCAAGTAGAAAATAGTTCTGTACAACTCCATCGGGTGATAATCAAAAACATTTTAAAAGAATACATAAACACGTCCGGTGGTTATCCTGAGATGGTTCAGCAACTCCTTCTGTAGCACACAAAATGCTTGTTCACACAGTGAGTCACAAGTGATATCGTTGTCAAGTGGCAACCGTTCTCTGAAACGTATGTTAGCGGAGTGTAAATCCAACAAAGATTTGAATTTCTGCACAGATTCGGCCTCGACGACGTGTTCTGGCAGACTGTTTCAGGCGTGCACAACCCTCCGCTCGAAACACAGGGGGTGTGGGATTTTCTTCAGATCAGGTACCACGAGTTTGTACCTGTGCCCACGTGTGGTGCATGGTACTCGCAAGTGGATTAACGACCTCAGCATGGGGAAATGACCGATGTAAAATACGGTAGGTCATGATAAGATCCATTCGAACACGGCGATACGACAAGGTGTAGAGCCCAAGTTTCATGCACCGGTTTTCATACGATAAGCCCCTCAAAAAAAAAATAAAATAAAATGTGTCAGCTTATACGCCGTAACGGCGCTTCGCTGCCGCGCGACCACCACCAGTCGCGCGCGGGCTGAGTATACCGCGAGGACGCCCACCCCTACGCGGATTCGAACAGGTGACCTTATGGTTGGAAAGCAAACGTGCCAACCACTCGGCCACCGGCCGAAGGTCTTTCACGGAAGGTGTGGGATGCAGTGGTTGGCCGTCTAGGGTGTACGTTCGGCCGTGAACAGCCTTCCCGAGATACATGAATAGGGACTTTTCTGGGTTGACCGGTAGTTGGACTTCAGCAGACCATACTGCGAGGCGGTCGAGGTCTTGTTGGAAAATGTCACAGTCATCGAGAGTATTAATTTCTCGCCAAATTTTGAGGTCATCCGCAAACAGTACACACAGCGACCGTAGAAGCTGGGGCAGCTCGTTGATGTGGATGAGAAACAGAGTGGGTCCCAGTACCGTGCCTTGAGATACACCACTGGTCGAGGGATACCAATCGGTTAGATGGCCGTCCACCTGTACCCTCTACTTTCTTCCAACGAGAAATTCATGCATCCATCGGTGTAACGATCCTCCGACACCACACGACCTTAATCTGTCTAGAAGCACTTCATGATTAACTTTGTCGAATGCTTTGCTGAAGTCGATGTAGATTACGTCGAAGGGACTTTCCCCGATTCAGTGCTTGCAACCATTCCTGTCTCAGCACAAGTAAGTTGGTAACACAAGAATATCCCATCCTGAATCCGTGTTGTGCCGGTGTCAGAAGTTCTTTCGATTGCAACAGATGTATTAGACGCTTTTTTACTATCTTCTCGATCACTTTGGCCAAAACGGGTGTAAGACAAATTGGCCTGTAGTTATCCACCTTACTGGGGTCGCCACCTTTCGGGATCGGCCTCTCCACCGAGCGCTTCCAGTCGTTTGGCAATGAGCCCTCAGACAATGATTTGTTGAATAGATCCGTAACAGGAGGCGATATAATGGTAGCTAGTGATTTGATAATTAGCGGATGAAGCCCGTCAGGTCCTGCAGGCTTGGTACCGTCAAGGTTCGCAAGTAGCAGGCGCACCTCGTCGACATCACAAACCAAACTGTTGAGTTCTACAGGAACGTTACTCGCTGAGATGGGTATGGACGCCGCGTCGTTTGCAAACACAAAAGCGAAGTGAGTGGCCAGTGCGGACGCGCGATCGGAACTAGAAGTTAGCAGGTGTCCGTCTGCGTCTTCCACACATGACACGTCACCTTTTGGCTTCAAAAGGCGTTTCACGTAAGCAAAGATCTTCTTTGGGGCCATCCTCGCGTCAGTTGCAAGCTTTTCTTCGAACTTCCGGCGGTTTACCAATTTCACTTTGTTGCAAATATTTCGCTGTCTTTTATATGCTTCGTAATCAGTGGCGGAGCCAGAGAGGCGAAATGCGTCCCACATTCTTCGCTGTAACCGAGCCAGCCTACCATATTCCTTGTCGAACCAGTGTGGTTTGATTAGTCCGACTTTCTGAAATTTCAACGGCACAAACAGAACAAAGCGAAGCAAATCCTTTCTTTATTGCTGTCCAACCGTCCTCCACAGATGTAGCATGCGGTAGAGACCAATCCACTTGGCTCGCTGCTCGATTTAATCCATCGAAATTAGTTTTCCAGTAGTTGTAAGCTAGTTCCACCGGAGATACACTCGGCAAGTTCAGTTTCATAGTGGCTATCAGTACGGAATGGTCGCATGTGCGTAGTTTGAGAAACAAACTGGATGAGATATTACTCATGACTTTAGAGCAAGAAACCGAGGTGGTGGATATTACAGAGACTTGGCTATTCTCGGACATTTCAGAATCGGAGGTATTCATTCCAGGTTATCAACTATCCCGTGCGAATCGTCTAGGAGGTAGCTCCGGGGGCGGTGTTGCTCTTTACTGGAAGTCAGACCTTAAAGTTCACACGGTGGAAGCCATGTGTGATCTCGATGTATGATCGGAAATTCTTTGGTGTAGGGTTCACCATGGGTTCAGACCGCTCATAGTCGGCGTTATTTACAGATCCCCCTAGGGGGTCAGGATCCCACCTGCTAGGCTCGATGAGGATACACGGGGTAGACAAAGATTGCTTGATTATGGGTGACTTCAGTACTCCGGCCGTAGACTGGGATGCGCTTCATTGTAATTTCTCCAGATTCTTTTGATACGCGTTTATTAGAAACAGTCCTCGTATATAATCTAACGCAACACCTTTTATTACCTACCAGTTATGTTCCAGGCCAGGTGCCACCTTGTGCTCACACCTGGCTCATCAGATGTCTCCGCTGTAGCCATTCTTCAGTCGCTTGACAAAAGTGATCACTATGTAGTCTTCTTTTTGTGGACACGACAGGTAGCTATCAATGTTCAGGGAGTGCGAAGCCGAAATTTCTGGTTAGCTGACCCCCTCCGCTTAAAATTGGCTGCTAGCCTCATGGACTAGAACATCTCTCATCAGTTGAATCTCAATGCTGCTTGGGACATTTTGTCCTCCAAGCTGATGTTTATCATTGATCGGGTTGTTCCAAGAGTCACACAACAATCTTTGTCCAAAGGGCCCCCATGGATAGGTCGGGAAATCAAATCGCTCGTGCTGAGAAGGCGAAAACATTGGGGGCGGTTCACGTTCACTCAGACTGCTCCAGATTACACTCATTACAAAGAGGTTAGAAACTTCTGCACCCTGAGAAAGCGCGAGAAATGAGAATTATATAGGCAGCATCCGGCCTAACAATCTGCGATAATCCGAAAAAGCTTTTCGCATACCTAAAAAGAAGCACCAAAGCTGGCAACGATATACTTGCATTGTATTCAAGCAAAGGGGTCACCGTGCTTCATGATGACATGGTGAAAGCTTGTCAACTCGCTTCGAAATATTCCTCTGTGTACGACGGAGACGCCATTAGTTGTTGAGGATTCTCCCAGTCACCTTCCTCCATTACAGCATGTCGAAATTCCCACTGAAAGAGTACTGGAACTGCTTCCCAACTTGAGCTGGAATTCTTCACCGTGTCCCGTTGGCTTACATCTCTTGTTCCTCAGAGAGGTGACGGAGTTCATTGCTGCACCAATTTGTCAAATATTTCGAAGCCCACTTGAAAGGGAAAGCAACTGTTGTGAAACCGATGTACAAAGGTGGGAATCGCCAAGATCCAGTGAACTACCGACCGATTAGCCTGTCGTCAATGCTCTGTAAAACCATGGAAAAGATTTTGAAACAGGCCTTGTATGTTCACTTTGAGAAATTGGACGTCATCTGCTCGGCACGGATTTCGAAGGGCGCGCCCTTGCATTACCAATTTGCTTGTTGCCCGAAAAAAGTGGGTGAAGTCAGTGGATGCTGGTCTTCGCCTCGATGTAGTTTTCGTGGATTTTAGCGAAGCGTTTGATAGGGTTCCACACAAGCGGCTCCTTATCAAACTTCGGCAGATTGACATCGCTGGTAATTTGTTCGCCTGGATCGCTGATTTCCTAGATAACCGTAGTATGTGGGTGAAGGTGAACGAAGTTGACTCTGGTCCTGTCCTTATGACCAGTGGGGTTCCACAAGGCTCCGTTCTTGGTCCCGAACTACTCAAAATCTTTATCAACGATCTCCCGGAGGTAATCCAAATCGACTGCTTGATCTATGCGGATGATCTTAAACTGTGGTCGGAAGTATCCATGTTAGAAGATGCTGACAACTTGCAACTGACGCTCGATCTGCTGCACGATTGGTCTGTCAAGTGGCAAATGCCTATCAATCGTGATACGTGTTGTGTTCTCCCGATCGGTGGTCAAGAACCTTTCGGTGCTTATCACCTTGGTGGTTTCCTACTGAAGAATGTGGTTGGTGAGGAGGATTTGGGTGTATTTGTTTCTCCAGACCTAAGAACAACCCAGGGCACGTTGCGGAAGGTAGCATCGGCCAACAGGATGCTCTGTGCCATACGAAAGTCGTTCTACAAATTAACCGCAGAACTTCAGGCTCCTGTCTTCCTCGCACGTTCGTCCAATACTGGAATACGGCCTAGCTGCCATACACCCACTCACGAAATTAAAAGGTGAGTTGATTGAGAACGTTTAGAGGCGCGGATCCAAGTTTGTGTCTATGCTACGTGTTTTACCTTATCCCCTTCGTCTCCAATGTATGAACTTATTTACGCTGGACTACCGCCGTCGCCGGGGTGATCTGATTTATACTAGACGCATTTTAAGGGGCGAGTTGGGGAACGAGGTGCAGCAATTCTTCCAGCTCAACACAGATTGTTCAACACGGGGCCACAGCTTGAACCTTTTTAAACCTCGGAGGAACCATATCCGGTCCGATGTCGTGTTATCCACACGGGTTATAAATGAGTAGAACAATCTCCCTGAATATGTGGTAAGTGCACAGACAGAGGAATGTTTTAAAGAACGATTGGACAAGTACATGCTTAGCACGCCTGGATTACGCTATTTTTTTACAGCTGTAACAGCCCATCGGGGAACACAGTTTAGCAAAGACATGTGTCATCCAGCCAATGAACGGGAGATGATGGAGCTGACACGGGTTTTGCCCTCTGTTCTCTACAACTCTATGAACTCTATGAGCTGAGTCTAGTGCAGCTTGCGGACAGCCTAACTCTTCAGAGCCAGTGACCTTTATCTGGCGGTATGCGGTGTGACGTCTGCTGCCGCTGGTATCACGAAATCTGTATCGGCCTACAAGCAGACCAGTACAAAATGCTATTATCTAGCGTCCACTTCCTTTTCGGCTGTGCTGGATGCTGTGCTCAGAGATCGATGCGCCCGGCTATCACCGGTGCTAAACTTTCAACGCTGGCTTCAAGGCTGGCAGATGTTGAGAAGGCGACATCCAAACGCACCTCTATTGCGTTGCTCGATGCGAAAATGGATTTGATTTTGGAATCCCTGAATATTGCGATTGAAGTCACTGCAATAGACGGCAACATTGCTGACGATACGTCCGCTGGAGTCTGTCACTCGGTCAAGAAGTCGCACATCCCATCGCACAATCCAGGTAGCATTGCTGATTCCCCTCTTGAGCCGGTCAAAGTGAAGAAAATTAGGGTGCGGAAATACCAGAAGCCCTCTAATAAGCCCATAGAATTAGTTATCATGGCATCGAGAAAGATGCCATCTTTGACGGTCGCAAAGTCATCTGACAGTAGTGCACAGGAGAGCATTCTGAAGATGCTGACCGTCTCGGCTGCCACTGAACCAACCCGTTCTGACGAAGTGTTGGTAACTGCTCAATGCGATACAAGCTCAACGGCCCCTGCTCTCGTGAGACGAAAGAAGTAGCGGACTAGATCTGCCCGTAAAACTTCAAAGGGGCTAGAAGACCCAGGAACTAGTAAGACGCCAGCAATAGGGCGGAAAACCTACGCTACCGTTGCTTCCACGGTCTTTGCCGAGACAGGGGCAGTCCCACCGCCAGTGGTGAAAACAGCTTGTATAAGTGTCGAATCCAAGGCACGTGGGGTTAACACTCCCCATCGTGCCGACACATTCACGGATAGTAGCGTTATATTCCGTAACGTTACTGAATCTGCGACTACTCTCCCAAGGGAACGCATCTTGGATAACATCAAGTGGTTAAAACTGTGTGTCACCAAGCTGCTTCCAACTGGCTTCACTGGTGTCACTGTCACCAAGCTGACCAGATTGGGGAACGTCCCTGGCGCTGCGCCAAATCCACGACCTCGACTACTTCGCGTGGTCCTTTCTACCCCGGAGGAACGCAAATCAGTACTGCGGTTTGCATTCAAACTTAATGGTAGTGGTGTCAGCCTTCGACCAGACCTACCACTGGTAGATAGATTGAAGTTGAAGGAGGCTATCAAAGACCTCAAAACTAGAGGGGCAGTTGGTGAGCAAGGCATCCGTCTGGTGGGTTTTCAGGTGGTCAGCCGGAAGTTATTTTCCGCTCTATCAGAACCCATCCTGCTGGCGCACGACCCAGGGATGGTCGTGCCGACTTCCTTGAGGTAGCACTTAGCATCGTGTGTAGCCTAAGGAACAAGGTGCACGAGTTGGGTCTACTTGTAGACAAATCTCGTCCCGACAAACTTGCTTTCACGGAAACGTGGTTGTCTCCGGATATCACGGACGGTGAGATATGTTTACTTGGCTACGCGCTGCTTAGAACTGATCGCTCCGTTGGTCGCCAAGGCGCAGGCGTTGTACTGTATGTGAGCCGAGCATTCAGTCGACGAATGTGTTTAGTTCTAGAGGATTTAAACCTCCCGGAACTCTGTTGAGCCGATCTTTCTTGCAATTCGGCATCAGGAACATTCGGTGCAGACTTCCTTGAACTGACTCTCCAAGTTCGTGTTTTTTCCCACTAGGTAAATGGACAACCAAATACCGTCTACATTCAATCTGGTTTTCGCTAAGTCCCTCGACTTCGTGACTGACGTTTCATACGGTGCACCTCTAGGGTCCAGCGATCACGCATACATATCCTTTCAATGTCCTCTTTCAAGGCACAAACAGATCGCTGTTGAATTACTTCCGAATATTTGGCGGGCGGACTTTAGTGCAATGCGAGCTAAGGTTACAGTTCTGAACTGTGAGATGTCGATGGCTGACTTTGTCCAGTTAGCCTGGGATGAATTTAAGGCATACCTTACGGAGGTTTCCACTCCCTATATTCCACTCATGAGTAAAAGAGGGTTAAGGGCACAGCCTCCATGGATAGATACCACAGGCAAGTACCTACTCAAGAATCGGTCTAGATGCTGGCGAACCTACCAAGTAGCTCCATCAGCCAGTACCTATGATAGTTATCGAGAGATTAGAAATAAATGTAAGCAACATCTCGGGACTGTTCGTCTCCAGTACGAGCAGGGTTTAGCGAACTCGGCCACAGCTAATCCCAAGAAGCTTTTGCTTACGTTAAAAGACGCAGCGGGGCAAAACTGTCTATACCAGCGTTATTGCGAGCAGACGGGACCCGTGCGCAAACGGACTATGACAAGGCTTGTATACTTAGTGATCAGTATACTGGGGTCTTTGCTCGGGAGACCTCTTTACCACAGGTTGAAGTGCTTTCAAGCATTCCAGAGGATTCTTGCTTAGCTGAGTTTAGCATAACTGAGACTCAGATCTTCGAGCTACTGCAAGGCATTAATCCCTCTGAAGCTTCCGGTTCTGATTCAATTCATCCGAAGCTGTTGCATGAATTGGCCACTAAGCTGAGTGGCCCTCTCACATGCGGGTTTTCAATATCGTTTGACAGCTGCGTCCTACCTTCGGAATGGAAGGACGCAAACATTTGTCCGATTTTTATGGGCGGTGACAGCGCTTTAACCGCGAACTACCGGCCTGTCAGTTTGACAAGCGTAGTAGTCAAGTTGTTTGAAAAGCTGATAAGGGATTCAGTGGAGAACCACCTGGATAGATTCATCCTTCTCAGTGTTGCGCAACCTGAATTCCGTAAGGGATTTTCATGTTAGACTAATCTACTTGTAGCTCGTGAAAGCTGGGACGAAGTGGTAGACAGTGGCCACGCTGTATACGTGCTATTCGTGGACTTTTCGAAAGCTTTTGACACCGTTCAACCTCTTCGGCTCTCATTATAAATAAGATCTTACGGGATATCTGATCGCGCCCTTCAATGGGGGTCTGCCTTCCTTGAGGGGAGGGAACAGTGCGTACCGGTTGGGCGCAACTTTTCGCTCAGGCAAGTTGTCCTTATTGGCGTGTGCAGGGCTCGGTATTGGGACCACTGTTGTTCGCGATCTATGTAAATGACTTGCCGAGAGAGCTAGGAGTGTCATCACAAATGTTTGCTGATGACCTTAAGCTCTAAAATATTGTGGATATCCCGGGGGATCCTGAGGCAATTCAGCATGACTTGGATAGGCTCTGGGAATGGTCTACCTTATGGTTGATTCCTATAAATAGGGCGAAGTGCTTTGTTCTCCGAATCGGAGCTGCTAATCCTCCCACCCGGTGGTGAACTCCCTTTTGTCACTCAGCAGGTTGATTTAGGAGTCGTACACGCATCAGCAATTCATTCTGGCGACAATTGGAAGAAGGCTGCTTGTCGATTGTTTCGTATGATATGGTTTATCCGCCGCTCTTTTGACGTCCTGGCGTCCAATTTGTTTGTGAAGCTATTCTCAGCATTGGTCCGACCCCACCTGGAATATAGTATTCAGACTTGTCCACTATGTCTTAACCGAGACAAAATCGACTTGGAGAGGGTGTTACGAGTGGCCACTCGGTTAGTGCAGCTTCTACGGGGACAGACGTATCCTGAACGCTTGTTCAGTTTGGGGATATACTCAATGCATTACCGAAGGATAAGAGGGGACCTGATTCTCACTTATCGTATTTTGACGGGTAAGATTGGCCCGGACTTGTCAGGGCTATTTAGTCCCACTACGTTACCTAATCTCCGCGGTCACCCACTAAAACTGCATAAACCACGGTGTGATGGGATTAGGACGGAAACTCGTCTGTCGCGCCGAGTTATAGATCGCTGGAATTCGCTTCCAGATCAGGTGGTTAGGGAACCTACGGTTAAGGCTTTTGCGCCAGCTCGATGCATTTGGGTGGCAGCAGCAAACCTTTCCTTTTTCCTGGCCGACTCACCACTTTTTAGTTCTATTTTTAATGACTCAAATATCTCGGTATTATGCTTGTTTAGCTCTTTTTACTTTCTCTTTTGCCATCTGTGTTTACTTTTTCCTCTTGCTTACTTCATGTAACCGACCCAGCAGGGACTGCTAGGGCAGAATACGTGGGCATTAATTTGTTGGACAAGGTGTGATGCGGTCTTTGTTTTAGGTCCATCAGTATTTCAAAGTCCGCCAACTCTTGGTTCAACGATCCGAAGAAGTAGGAACACTCGCAGGGTAATCCTATCGTTCCAGTCCCGTTTGAACTTGGACTTTACTGAATACTGGTTTATAGAGCAAGTAGGAATGGATTCTGTACAACTTATTCGAAATATGGTGAAAAACGTTATAAAAGTTGCCAACCGTAAATATCGTTGTCGTTCTCATGTAACATTTAAAATATCTGACTTAAAATATTTCAGGATCTACAAATGTAATAATGTAATAATAATAATAGCAATAACAGTAATAGTAATAGTAGTAAATAATAGTAATAATAATAATATAAATGTGATGTCATCGTAAGTGTGCAAAGGTTCTCTGAATCGAATAGTGGTAAAATATAAATCTAACAACGTTTTGAGCTGCTGTAGAGATGCTGCTTCAATCACATGTTCAGGTAAACTGTTTCAAATGTTTACCACTCTCCGTTTGAAGCATAGTGGGTGGGGAACACATTTCACATCCGGCACGACAAGTTTGTATCTGTGTCCGCGTGTGCGTCATGGCCCTCGTAAGTGCAGCATTGGCCTTAGCATGGGGAAGTCACCGAGATGTAGGATACGGTAGGTCATAATGAGGTCGACTCGCATCCAACGGTAGGACAAGGTGTAGAGTCCTAGTTTCTCGCACCGGTCTTCATACCCAAAGCCACGTAAACTCAGGATCAGCCTAGTAGCAACGTGTTGGACCCGTTCGATCTTTTGTGCCTCGCCTCTGGTAATCGGAAAGTAGGCTGGCGAACCGTACTCTAGCATTGGTCTAATGATGGAAGAGAAGAGGCTAGTGGCAACCTCTTCAGACCATGTGCTGAAGCTACGTTTGAGCGCCCAAAGCATGCGCAGTCCGTTACGATATATCCTGTTTGTGTTGTCCACGGACTTCAAATCGTAGCGTGAGAGTACACCTAGGTCCTTCACGGAGGGTGTGGGATATAGCGGTTGTCCGTCAAGGGTGTAGGTTCGGCAGTCAGCACCCTTCCCCAGGCTCATAAATAAAGACTTGGCTGGGTTGATCGGGAGAAGAACTTCTGCAGACCATGTGGATAGGCGTTTGAGGTCTTGCTGAAATAGGTCACAGTCATCAGGAGCGTCCATTTCTCTCCAAATCTTCATGTCGTCTACAAACAAGGCACACGGGGACCGGAGAAGCTGAAGTAGATCGTTGATGTGGATTAGGAACAGAGTGGGCCCCAGCACAGTGCCTTGAGGCACGCCACTTGTGGAGGGGTACCAGTCAGTTAAACGGTCGTCCACCTGTACCCTCCACTTTCGTCCAACAAGAAAGTCGCGGATCCACCGCTGCAGTGAGCCACACATTCTGAGTTTGCGAAGGAGAACCTCATGGCTGACCTTGTCGAACGCTTTACTGAAATCGATGAATATCACGTCGACGGACTTCCCCTTGCTTATTGCCTTCAACCACTCATGCCTCGTCACAAGCAGGTTCGTAATGCATGAACGACCTTGCATAAAACCGTGCTGCGCGGGCGTCAGGACCTCGTCTGACTGTAGCAACTGCAGCACTCCCTTCTACACGATTTTCTCAACAACCTTTGCCAAAATAGGTGTCAGACAAATTGGCCTGTAGTTGTCTACTTTGCTAGGGCCGCCGCCTTTCGGAATAGGCTTCACCACCGAACATTTCCAGTCAACCGGCAACGAACCTTCGGACAGCGACCTGTTGAAAAGGTCAGTCACGACAGATGATGGTCGAAAGTGACTTGAGAACCAGTGGGTGAAGCCCATCAGGTCCGGCAAGTTTGGTGCCGTCAAGGTTGGCGAGTAGTTGACCTACGCAACGGAGCTGGCTATACGTAGTACCTCAAAAACTCATCAGATTCAGGTGGACTGGAACGATAGGAAAATCCTTTGAGTGTTCCTTCTTGAGCAAATCGTTGAGCCAGGAAATGATAAGGTGCTAGATCTTGATAGATCTAAAACTAAACACCGGAAACACACCCTGATCAACCAATTACTACTCACGTTCCCTGCACTAGCAGTCCCCGCTGTGCAGGTTACGTGAAGTAAGAAAGAAGTAGAAAGTAAGTGGAAGATAAAGGGGAATGAAAGTCATTAAAATGAAGGATAACACCAAACAGTGAAGAGAATGACAGAATAAGAACTAAAAGTTTGAAGCTGGATATGGTCAGAAGAAGGAAAAGGTTTCGTGTTGCCATCCAAGAGCGTCTAACTGACGCTCGAAACCCTTAACCGTAGGTTCACTGACTACACTTTCTGGAAGCGAGTTCCAGCGCTCGATAACTCTACGCGATAACCGAGTTTCCGTCCTGATCCGTTCAGAACGCGGCTTGTGTAGCTTCATGGGATGACCGCAAAGACAAGGCAACCCAGCCGGGCTAAATAGCCAGCTAAAGTCTGGTCCCTGTTAAAATGCGGTAAGGATTAGGTCTCATCAAATGAGGACCCCAGAGCTCCAACCGCATTGGTGTTTAGCGAGACAGCCATGTTAATGTGGATAACAGAGCAGAATTATAATACGTATACAACAGTAAAACGACCGCAAAGAAGGCAAAAACAGGGTACAAAGCGGGATTAAAACAAGGAACAACCGGAAAAATTACCAGTAAGCGTCAAAGACGCTTTGGTCAGTATCATTTTATTCAATCCAAGATATCCTGGATCAGAGGAAATTCGACAATAGTCAAATCTCGTTTATGCAAACACTGTATTCCAGGTAATTTCAGCTAAAAAGTTCGACCAGTGTGGCACGCCGAAAAATCGGGCTACCGCGTAGTACTCACAGGATGGCAAGCTAAAACTTGGCTATTATTGTATCATTGTGTGGTAGAGAGCAAAAGGAGAGTCGTTTATCAGCTTCGTCGCTTCCCAGACATTACGAACATTGCTGTGGTCATAGTGAAAATAGGGTTCCACAATGAACCTTAAAGCTAGGTTGTGAAGCAATATCCGGCACAGTTAACAAATGGGAATCCAACAATTTCTTGAAAGTTTCCTCGGACTGCGCTATGTCGCTTATTAGGCTTGAAAGGTGCACATTGAAGAGTGACATGAGAATTTAGTATACTTGGTAAAAAGGTTGTGCATTTTATTTCGACTATTGTTGTTCAAGTAGAGTACAATGCGCAGTAGTGAGCGGTGGCGCGTCATTGAAAGGTGCCGTCATGGTAGACGATCTTGCTAGGTTTAATCGTTTGGTCCGATTATATTCAGGAAAATTTGTGGCCATGGAGGAGGTAGTGAAGAAATTTCAACTGGCTACTTCGACGTCCTTTTCTAAGCGTACGGTGGTTATTCGAAAATCGGTACAAACACATGACGGAGGAAGATTTGTCTGCTGAATATCCGTACCATTGTCTGCAGTACCATTGTGTGCATGGTAAGCGCATCAAAGTTGGTGGCACATGGTATGTTTCTCAATTTTAATGCTCTATTAGGTCCCAACAGTTATAGAATGTTGGACTTCAAAGCCAGATTTTCTTTCGTGTTGAGAGGCGATTATTATGAGTGTGGTGAAAATTAATCGGTGGCAAAATTATAATTTTTAGTTAGGCACTACGTGGCTGTAGCCCCATTGGAACATTGAAACATTCTACTTAATTTGTATAAAGCTTCAGCTTTGCCCGGACCCATAGGGCGAGAGGTGTTCGGGTCGGGTCTGAAGAAAGGCCAAGCAACCTTACAGCGTGTTGGACGCGAGTTAGCCGTAACAAAATCAGGCTTATGCGGCATTTAAACGGAATGCATGTCGGCTCATAGCGTGACACCCCACCACGCCCGCCGAAACTGCCCTTGAATAGGCGGAGTAGCAAGCGGTTTTGAGCCTCAGGTCCGGGTTTAAAAGCTCCCTGAGATTCGTCGTTACATGCAGAGAAAGTATGGACGAGTGTAGCTGGTGGACAACATAAGCCGGTGACCAGTCGTCACCGGAAGCGGCAGACAGAGGAGGTATGCGCTGTGCCGGAATTGTTGGAGAACGAAACATGTCGGGTAGTTAGAGCGGAACATAGTGAGATATTTGTTTTTCGTGTCGTCTTGCATGTGAACGATAGCTGCGCGCTGCTGTGTTGTTGGAGGATGCCACAGACCAATTGCATTATGGCGGCTATATACTGTGGCGCTGTAGGTTAATAAACGTTACCGGAATTACGCAATCCTTTTTACACATTTTTACCAAATGAGACTGCGCACACTACTGACAGGTGGTGGAAGCTATGACGAAGCTTTTGCCTTGCACAGCGGCAGTACAAAAAATTGTTATGTGCAAGTGCATGGTGCAGGCTGGCGCGCTGACTTTCGCGTAGCCCGGGGAGACCGCATTATTTTGCCGTTTTCACCTTATGAGGAATATGTACCGAAGGTGTGCACCACTTGCCTGCCTAGGCCCAGGGGTGAGGGATCTTCTTCGCCAGCGGTTGCTGTTTTTGATATACATACGTCATGGGGGCATTTCAACAGCATTCTGAGGGCGGATTGCAGCCCATTGAAGAATTGTACCGGTACCTGCAACGTGCAAGGCTTCCATGGGCATCCGCATGGGCGGTTCATAGTCAGCCTGCGGTACGTTTATTCACTTGCGCGACGACGGACATGGTCAAGGATGAGAAGAAACAGCTAACAAAGAGGAGAAGTAATCGCCTCTCAGAGCGTTATGCCCCGTGATTAATGTGCGTGTCAGTTCGTGGATGGAAGGTCGGCAAATGACGATCGGGAGACACAGTGCGACGCCATAAGTTCGGCCTGTGGAGTGGTCCATAGCCATCCCCGTATGGGCTCGATTTCTTCCGTACGCTCGTAAAAAGTAGTTTTGGCACTGGCGAAGTGCTGGGATAACGTCATTTGATGATGTGGCGTGCACTGGGTGTTGGAATGCACCCATGGTTCCAAGCGGCGGCGGAGGCAGGTGACTGAAGGGTTATGCGAGTGTGAATTTCATCCGTAAGTGCGAATGTCGTGTACGCATATATGCCATGTGTCGACCAGTAAGGGCAAGCCAATGGCCAGAATTTAACAGGGTGTTGATGGAATGCTGCACGCACTCGGCCGGTTGCCTTGTCCCCGGAGGCTCCGGTGCTCGCGAAGTGACGTGCGGAGACGTTGGCGATATACTTGAGTTACTCGCGGTGGACAGGGTCAATGGACGGCGCAAGGCGGATGGAGTGATGGCGGAATTGAAAACGCAGATTGGCAGCCTTGGATCGACGCGATATGACGCGGTGTTGAGGAGTCACAAGAGGCTTTCTGAGGTGCTGTCCGGGGATAGTGATATGTCGCTCTACTGCTAAGGGCGGCACCGTAGTGCGCCTATTCCGCTGGACGTAACTGACTGAAACCTGCGGTTGATGGGGAACGCATGAAAAAGAGCGGCGAGATGTGGGCTGCCTAATGATGAGGAAGGTATGCAGGGCACAAGCTCCGTGCAACATTACTTTGCTGTACCTGCCGTGCACAGGGATGTTTTCGCGGGGAGAACACAGCAGCGAGGTTATGAAACCTGTGGCGCTTTGCTCCGACAAACGGAAGTCCCCCATTTGAACGCTAGTGACGGAGGTTCCGGCTCAATACCACTTGGTACGCCCAACGCAATTTAGACGTCTAGGCACCACCAGGGCTGGTGGTTCTGAAGTGGGAAATAGGTTGCGGAGGACACGGGAGCCGTCCGTTATAAACGTGGGCGCCGTGTGTCTAACGGAGGAGGATGTGGTAGCTCTGTATATGGAAGTTCTGTGGGTGGTGTGCGACATTCGAACGTTGTTTCCATGAAACTCTTGCGAGGTATAACGGGGAGGAGTAATGTACCTGCGAGTACTGCAATCTATGTATGGAAGCCTAACGTTGGTGGTTCAATTCCGTGGTACTGGGAGACAATCGGTAAGGTGTATGTTAACGGATTTTGCAATTCAGACACCTTTTGAAGTGGTTCTTTGGGGCGGTAATGCGCATTTAGTCTGTTAATATTCCCTTCACTGAACTTCCGGATGGCATTGCATACAGTGATTTGTTACCATGCGCTGAGCTTTCCCGGAAGGTTAAGTGCATGCAGCGTTTACTCATCTGTTGCTTTCGTCACTCATGCGCCTGCATCAAGGTCACCATATTTACCTCTAGAACACCTTTGCATAATAGGCGGGATGATATCACTTAACGTGCTTTAACGGTCGGTACGTTTCTCTGTTAACCTTGTTTCCTGCTTCCTTACTCACGCAGGTGCTCCGTTTTGCAACCTCACCGTAGTTAAGTGGAAAATGTGTGATTATCAAGCTGTGACCTTAGCCCATTTTTGCGTACCTTTTTACATATGATGGGATGAGGCCGTAGAACATGCCGTTAACGCAGTGCCAGCATTGCCGCTCTTGCAAAACAAGCAACGTGAACAGCCTTTGTTCCCTATGCCCTATAAGCAACATTTACCATGCGTTAGTTGGACTTACGGAAATGTACACTAGTAGCATTAACCTAAATGTGTAGGCCAGCTTAGATTACTGCCTGCAACTTGCGGGAAATAACAATGGATACCACAGTGCATTTATCCAGAATTATCTGGAGAGAAAGACGTATGTTAAGCCGGGATTTCCGTCACCGCCTCCTGTTTCAGTGTCAGGCGAAGTATGACAACGGTCTACACGTAGTAAGGTAGTAGGGCATGATTAAGGCAATTATAACCGCAGTCGAGGAGTTACCCATTTTGAGAACAGTGTGTATATGATCCCGTTATGCAGTTTGCATTGAATGGCGGAGAGAAAACCAATACGTGGCCCTAGGTGCCACTTTGTGGTTTTCTCCATGAAGCAACCTGGCTTTGCTAACTATGATTGCAAGGAGGTGGACGGTGCTGCGTACCGTCTTTGCTGCCGAAAAGGGGTCACGGGGTGCTATTAAACCGTGTGTATAGGTTGGAAGAAAGGGGTCATCACATGGAGAAACGTGCTGCCTATTAGTAAGGTGTGGGGTGCCGGGATGACCTTGTCGCATCCAATGCGTTCGGGAAATAAGAAGTTACTAGTGGTCCACTGTCGAATTTTGTGTGGAAGCCTTAGGAGTGTTCTTGTGCTGTCCTTGCCCTCGGCGGTCTTGCTACGGCCAGCATTAATTGCTGCGCATACACGACTTATCTGGTATACCGCTGACTCCAATGACCGAATGGCTGAGCGGTACCCAAGAATTATCCTCGGGAGGGTAACACAATATGCTACCGAAACTCTCAGTGCTTTGGCAGTGGTAGGAAGGGGAAGTTCGTAACCGGCGGGTTACTTCGTGTTCACCGCATGCCGGATCCTTTATTTGCAGGGCCAGGTTGTCTCCATGACGTACGAGGTACACGGTAGTCACGTGTTGATGGCGCTTCCGTTATTAGGTGTCAAGACGGTCATGTGAATCATACGTGCTTTTCAGCACCATGACTCGTGCGCCACTTGCCCGCCAGTGCATCGCTGTTTGCTGCGTGTCGCATTGATACACCTCATAAGTGAGGGCGGACATTAACTCCATTTTGGAAGGCCAGTAAGTACGTGATTAGGTGAATAAGAATGCTTTTCAGCATCACGTCTCCTGCGCCTCCTGGCCGCCGGGCCACCGCTGTTTGTAATGCGCTGCCTTGACACACCACGTAGCTGAATCAGCACATGAGTCCCCTATCGAAAGCAAGTAAGTACTTGGTTAAGACTTCTTTTCAGCACCATGTCTCCTACGCCGCCAAGCGCCCAGTCCACATCATGCATGAACGTGGAGATGAATCCCCATTTGAACCCTATTAAGTAGGTGTTTATTTCCTTAACTCTTGTTTTCAGCACCGTAGGTCCTGCACCTCCTCGCCGCAAGTCAATTGCCGTTTGCAGTGTGTTGTCTTGATACACCCCCTTGATGAATGGTGACATGGTTCCCTTTGGAAATCGACTAAGTAGGAGGTTCTGTGACTTACACTTCCCACGCATCAGCGTGCCTACAGCGCCTCTTGCGCACCACCTTGCCCGCAGGTCCCGCAACATACTCCGTCTGTCGAATCGCAGTAACTTCCATGCTTACCACTTTCACTTCCTGGACCAGGTGCACCAATGAATGCATATTAAAAATCAGTTCCGCCCCATGGTATAAATCTTGGCAATTAGGCAAAATGCATTCATCGCAGCCTCCACAACGTCTATATACATTGTGGAACACCGGATAGCATTATAGGTAAACTTCAAACTGCAAATCTAGGAAATTCTGGTGGTAAGGAGACGTTAGAACGCACTGCACAACAGCAGGCCCGGCGTATGTCAGGAGATTACGAAACACAGTTGCTTTCCAGCACCGTAAGTTCTCGACACTACGGCAGCGCTTTCGAAAGCCCCTTGACCAACAACTCTCTATTCCTTCCAGAAGCCCCTTAAGAGAGTCTATACCTTCACCATCAAAAAAACACTGCCGGTTAGAAGCTCATTGTCCCATGGGGATAACATGCCACGCATCACACCCAAACACATGGCGTGCATGTAATCCGTGGCGACTGTTGCTATCGTGTCAACCGTTAGGCACTCAAAAGGAGATCCTTCTGCCAGTCGTTTAGAACGAAATGACGGGTTTCTAAACAGAAAGCCCCAAGAACGTCCTACGGTTTATCCGTCCTGGTGAGGCACGGCCGCCTATACAATATGGGTAACAGGGTAAGCTCACTTAAGGAAGAACGCACTCTAAGAGGACTGTCTATTAAGAGGGGTGAATGAGCCAAGTGTTCCTCACCTATATGTATCACATTGAGGAAATATAATATCTAGGTTATCTTCGTTCTGGCCGAATGACGAGGAAGTACGGTTCGCCGCATCGACGAAAGCCTTTGCCGGAGCAGGTATTGCTAACAGACGACTTAACTGCCGCTGTGACGTTCAGGTGAAAGTCCTTTTGCAAGCCAAAATGTAAAATCAATAGCGATACGTCTTCCTGAAACTCAACACTATGTATACCAAGGTTTGCATATGAAATCCGACGGTAACACTGTATCAAATCAACTCAGGAATAAAGTGCATACGTGACTAAACAGCAACAAGGCGCGCACAAGGGCAGAGGACCGTGCTTCACAACGGTCGGTGATAAGCAGGCGACTTGAAGGTTGCCGTAGCGGACAGGAAGTTACTATATCTTGGTGAAGGTAAGCGAAGATTACATTGTGATTTAAGAGTTGTTAATGTAGGGAAATGGCTAGGGGTTGCAACCCTGACGGTTTTACATGAGTATGATGTTTATTTGAATGCACCAAAAACTGCGTTGGCGAGTTCAGTCGCTGTCACGGCTCTCCACGATACCGCTGCTTTCCGTGCTCTCTTCCTTCAGCTTGTGTACGACACTCCTGTGTTTCGACAGCGAATTAAAGCGTTACCAAATGCGCACGGCGTTATGTATTTTCAAACCAAATGTCCTGACGTCTGAGGCGCATCGGAAGAGAAGCCTTAAAGCGTGGCAGGTGGCCTGCGTTACAGACCCGTACACTATAAATGCGTTTACTGCCAGCAAATTGGGTACACACGCAGGCGGTACGTTGCCATGGAATATTTAGGAAAAGCTTATGAACTGTGAGTACAAAAGTCACGACTGCAAGGCCAATCGGCTCATACGGCATAACGGATGGTGTTACCTAGTATCCTTCAGCGTTGTGCACAGTCATAACTTGCACGTGGGCAAGCCGTTTCTCTATGTGAGCACTAGGCGGCACGCGCGGCACGCTGTAGTTGAGGTCTATAGAATGGTGCAGTCGTATAAGGACACACGCGAGCTCAGGAATTATGCTTTCACGCACTACGGTTGAAGGTTGAACCGCCTCGCACGCCGCTCACGAAGGTAGCCGCGTTTGGCATGTAAGTTCCACTCTTTTTCATCCAACCTCAGCCACCAAAAGCTGTCAGTGTAACTGGGTAGCGTCACTTCGAATAGGTCTTCGGTAACCAGCGTTGTTTCTCAGGAAGCGTCCGTGGTCTTTTGCTTTGTTTACTCTACATAAATCACATTATTCGTGTTTTCCGTCACGACACATCCTACCAGTTTGCGGAGGATATGAAGGTGGTGATTTCATGCGATTCTACCGGCATGAAAAACAGCCTCTTCCGCATTCGAACTGATCTCAGCGCACTCACAACCTAGTGTGATTTAAGGAACCATGAATTCCCCCCATCAAAGTGCAACGTTCTCTCCTACAGGTGTCCTGTACCAACTACCACCCATACACTTTACGGTACATCTCTAGAAATCTGCTCTGCTGTTGTTGACCTCGATGTGCACTAATAAAGCTCGCCAAATTTTGCTGAAAGAGTGAACTATAGTTCTGCAAAGGCAAGGGCAATTGTTAGATACATCTTCAAACCTATGCGCTTAAGGGAACCTCGACTCATCTTTACAAATAATGTGCTCCATCAATTCTGGTCTACTGTTTGTTAATCGTTGCCAACCCACGCAACTTCTGTAGCTGGGTGATCGAGAAGGCACAGCGCTCGTTTACTAAGCGTCTACTAGGCCTTCCTTCACACAGTTACCAAGACTGGTGTAAGTGGCTCGGGCTAGAGCCACTTTGGCTTGGCAGAATTAAAGCAAAACTCCTCTTCCTCTATAAACTCGTCAAAGGCTCTAACTCTGGTATTAGATGCATTTTTCCAAACGTTGGGCGATACATGATACGCTTTACGTAAAAGGCCACACGCATTTTCGCTACCTAAAGCGCACTGTTTAATACATTTTAACTTCCTCCTCTACAGGCACGCTGGCGGATGGAATAGGTTGTCAGGAGCCGTCAGGATATTTGAGTGTCATAATATTCCCTACCACTAGAAAGAGATTGCCCACAGTCCCCAAATTGGCGAAAATATTGGGCATTTGCATATCTGCAGCCGAGTTCTGGGAAAGCGGACCTAACTAAATGTATCCGCACAACAAAACTAACCTGCATCAACCTGTCACTAAACGCTACCTTTCTCCCTCACTTTAGTACTTTCCTTCAATCCACACGTCTATAAACTTCCACTACCTACTGCAACTGTTCGGATAATTCGGGTTTGTACGTCATTTCACCGTCACCAGGCTTATCTGAGCTGGCACGTCGGCTCTTTGATTACAGCCAAGGTATTGAAGCGTAACACCACAAGTATCGCATTTCCACCGATAATTTGCTTCTTCCTCAGTTAAGTTTGTTGATCCGCTGCACCAGTTTTCTTAAGCCATTTCAATCTACTCAGCTGCTTATCCTCCGGTGCCATTTATTCAACTTCTAATTGGCCTAGATTGCTTGTTATTTGCTTATCGCTTTTGGTTCGGCTTGCCTGGCAGCACTCTTCTGCCTCGTGACCGCTCTATGATCATAGAGGATTAGATGTCTGACCTATGGCAGACCCACCACGTTTCTTTGTCTCACTTAGACAACTGAGACTAAAAGGAATGGTTTACAGCAGGCTCATGCTTGGCATTTTCTTATGACCTTAATCAGGCTTGCTGTCCGTCCTCACTCCTCCAAGCCATATCAGCCAGTAAATTTGCTTACCTGGCTGCGTAATCCTTTCTTGATCCAACCTCACCTTGACACCTGAATCTTTGCTTGCCAGCTTTGTCTAGCCCAGAGTAGCCTGTCTCACATAAAATTATCTGGCTGTTGTCAGACTACTTAGATAAAATCGCTTCCTTTTCGACGGATAGCAGGCACCTTCCATCTACTTTACCTCCTCAAATATCTCTCCCTGCTAAAGTTAGGTTGCAACAACCAAACCACTTTTTGCTTTCTCAAATGTCAACCCAACATACGTTGGCCCGAATAGTCTGTTCTTTCTGTCTAATAGCATCTCATCTATGCTCTCTCGCTTATTTTCTGATATTTGCTAGGCGGCTGAGGTATACTGAGTCATGATTGGCACTTCGAATAAGCCTTCATTTCCGTTTCATTTGCTTGTTGCTCTCCCACATTATTTTCTGTAAAGCCAAAACAACCAGATGACAAGCTTCATTCTTTGTACCACTTATCTCAAGCTTACCTCACTTGGCTTGCTTGTTGTCTGCCAAGTGCTTTCTTCTCGGTTTGCCCGACCTGTCGTTGAGGATCCCTATACTCGCTTCAAATATTGAGGCTTAAAGCTTGGCATACATCTGATGCACCCCTGGTATTTATCTAACCTTAACTAGGATAAGACACCTTAATGTAATCTCTCCAAGCCCCATCATCCAGAGCCTATGCTAACCTGACTCTAACTATGTGCTTCAGCTTGTCTCACCCTGACCATATGAATCTACACCTGCCGCTGGATTAGCTCAGTAAAACATGATTCATCACACCTGTCGTCTTTTTGACCTAAGTACGTGGCTTTTCCTATACTTTTACTCAGATTTGTGTCCTGAATCACTGCTTGCCTCTTCCACTTGTCCCTCACTGCTACTGGTCCGGATAGTCTCTTCTTTCTGCCTAATCCAATCCCGTCTGAGTTGTCTCGTCCATCGACGAATGAGGTTGTAGTGGAAAGGACAAACGGAAAGGGCTTAACTATATATAAGAAATCAGTCTATAAATAAGAATGCTGTAGCTGACCTTAGGTAAGGCACGATCTTCGCTAGGCTGTCAGTTAGTCGCACAATCAGGTCGGAAGACGGAACTTAGTCGGTACAATAAATCGACGTGTTAGATCCGATGATCGATGGATGAGACCAGCAGATAGACGACGGCAAACAGCACAACACGCGGAGCCGAAATCAGAAGGCGAATCGAAACC
>OX104065.1:116215410-116243845 GCA_944474145.2 Dicrocoelium dendriticum
AGCATACGGCTCGAAGTCTCCTGGTCGTTGTGTATAGGCTCCATCAGTGGCACGTTTGGTGCCGATGTAATAGGACACAAGTGGGTTGTATTAGCATACGGCTCGAAGTCTCCTGGTCGTTTTATATAGGCTCCATCAGTGGCTCATTTGGTGTCAACGTAATAGGGCCCCGTTGGGTTGTATTAGCATACGGCTCGAAGTCTCCTGGTCGTTGTGTATAGGCTTCGTCAGTGGCACATTTGGTGCCTATGTAATAGGACACAAGTGGGTTGTAATAGCATACGGCTCGAAGTCTCGTGGTCGTTTGGACGAGAATTGGTAATTCAACATCAATTTAGGGTTTGGGTTTGCAGCTATTGCATTGCGTAATTATAATTAATATGTGGCTCTCCGCTTCGTGTTTACGATATTTTTACCATAAAATTTTCGTTGCTGAAGTTCAAGCGGCGTTGGAAGCTATACTGGGTGACCAAAAGGTCGTCCATAAGGTGTACATGTGCACTACTTAGGGCCAAAAGTTTGGTCATTTAGGGAGTTACAACACTCACACGATGGCACACGCTTTCGCTTCTCGCGCTGAAGGGATGCATATTCCGTCAACGTTAAGCGCTAATCGAGTACAGACTAGTAAGTACGTACTAACACAGTGACGAATTATTCGTCACACATGGCACGCTAATAGTCACTTGTGCTGACCGAAAGTTTGGTTAAAAAGAAGGATTTAACGCACTAAACGGCGCCGATAATTATTTAGAACATTAGTTAGCAATATCCATGGACATAAAGACATTTACCTTTATCTCCTTTTGCTTCTACGCGAGTGCTCAAAAGCACGCTTCAGTGGGAGGGCTTGCTGTACATATGTTTGGGTAAAATGTTAATTCATAGCTACAATAATGCTGCATAAGATTCCTATGATTTTACAAAATCTTCGCTGAGAAAGAAGCCACTTATTTATGTCTGCTATGATGAATGAACTCCTATCAAACTCACAAAAACCCAAGTGTTACTTATTTAATTATATTAATAATGCGCTTCACATGAAAATTCCGAGGCTAAAAATATCGGCACAATAGCAGAATAATTAAATAGTCCAGGACGAAACTAAAATTGGACGGCTTGAATTTTTAATAAATAGGCTCCGAAACGGTATGCTTGCCTTTTATACCTTGTAGTGAATAATTTCTACTTTAGTTACCAATATTGCATTACTGTTACGCATATTTACGGCAAATATAGCTGCATGCATTACACACTTCGATATTTCTCCATCGATACGTGGACACATAGTAGCACCAGTTGGATATTAGCAATTCTGCAACACAGCGGACCCAGCTGCTTGAGTGGACACCTGTTTGCATTCATTCCAAAACCGTTTTGCTGCACATCTCCTCTTTGTTCTGTTTTGCGTTTAACATCTACCCTGGTAGCACATGTCCAGGTTCTGTCCAGTTTAGCATCCTAAACGTTCCTATGAGAGCATTAGGCTAAACTGGACAGGAAGTATTACCGTGAGGCGGCTAAAAAGGGTTCCTGTCCAGTTTACGTTGGACCAATGAAGATGATGCTAGCGTTGACCAATAGAAATTCACCACTATGCGTGACAATCCGGTTGGTCCAGATCACGTCATTGCCTCCCATGGGTATCCGAATACGGACACCACACTAGAACGCACTATGCGCCTAACGAATATATGGACGGCTCGGACCTAGCGTTCACTCGGTAACTGTTGCGGTAGTTGCTGGACTTGGGAACCCACCTAGGCGGCGACTCAAAGCTGTTGGTCAGAAAAGGAAACGGCTCTTACCGCCAACCTGACATCCCAAGGCGAAAGAAAATTAAAACCGTGGTATATGAATGCTATATATACATGAAGGGGTGCAGTACAAAGAACGTTGGTAGCAGAAAGCGGCATAGTCAATATTATTAATCCGCTTCCGCGATTGTCAACTTAGGAGGCTAAAGATATGCCTAAGGAAGCAGGGGACTCACCTCATTCGCACTGCATACTTTAGTTTGCTCAACCGGCTGTCTTTTGTGCCGTGCAAAATGCAACCACGTTTTGATGTGCCGTGTAATGTCAGCATCCGAGGCTGCATCATCCATGCCTTGCCGAATGATGCTTTGGTAGTTTTTATGGATTACTGCATTTCAACCTACCTTGTACAAGGCCGTTCATATTTTTTCGCCTGAATGCAAACGAACCTCTAGCGCCGGAATAATTTATCTCCGCCGGAACTGATCTTGTCATTAGCCGCTCCATGGTACCACGGACGATCAGTTGCACGTTATCACTGTGCGCAGCATCTAAATGGTTTACCTAAAGTAGTTGAATAATATGACGAACTTACGACTTTGAATTTGAAATCGGGGTCCCTTAGTCGTTCCTCATATCTCTTTAGCTCACTGAGAGAGATGAATGGCAGAGATAGTCCCGGCGCAACACTTTGGGATTGTCGTTGTAGCATTTGCAACATCGCTTCGGACATGCGGCGATGGCCGACCAATTCTGATCGAATGAGACACAACACGTCTAAAAATAAGGCTGACTGCAATGCAATACATCTGTGGCGTCTTACATTTTATGGCGTGTAGTTCCTGCAGCACATCTAGATTGCATGGTGCGACGTCAGCGATAACCGGGTGCGCGATTACTGTTTAATAGGGGCAGTAAGAAATCGATCCTTACGGTTGCTTGTTGCTGGCCCTGGACATGATGGACTAATGCCACTGAACAGAGAGGAGGACGCACGTGCGTATGTTGCTGCAGAAGGCCTTTTGGGTTTGCTGAGACGCTCGGCATCCTCATCATCGGAGCTGGAACAGACGGGCCGGCGTCTAAGGGGAAATAAATAACACCATACGCACATTGCACGCTTAACTGGAAGGCCCATGGTAATTGTATCGTCTGTCGATGGCAGCATCCCGCGCTCAGATTGCCGTTCCATTTCTCGGGCATGCTGGAAGCTAACTAACGAGGTGCGTTAATATAAGAGAAATACTTACTCGTGCTAACGATTATGGACACGGCAGTGCTGACCACATCGACATCCGGCGCAGTGTGTTTTGTCACCGCTGCATAGTAGTGCGTACCCCGCACTGAAGGGATTTGAGAGTACGAACCTTCTTCTCTAAGCCAAGTGTTACTGACAATAGTTATTAAATCCTCGGAGTCAAGGAGTTTGAAAACGCTGTATCCTTGAAAAGCTATGATTGCTGAAAAAGAAAGACGTTAGTAGTTAAAGTGTATAGCTGTGTGGCATAAATAAATAAATAAATAAATTGTGTATTCTCGACTAAGCGAGGCACGCCTGCGCAGGCATGATCATGTTAAGAGCACAAAATGTGATCAGTTAATGTACAATGGAACAATGGGATTGTTGCATATGTTTATATATGAATGTATGTAAATTTGCATGAAGGCGCGTTTAGCTTTGTTTATGGGATTGGTAAATGTCTCCTGTCATTTTGCTTGAATGTGTTTGAAGGTGTCGCCAGTACTTGCTATCTGTGGACTTGAAGAGATTGTTCGGATAAGCAATGGGTGACTTTAGTTAGTGGCGAGTCACAACCGCCACGTCACAGTGCTGTTAAACGGACATATGTGGCTTTTTATAGGGAGAACGCTTGCCAGGCGAAAACCCACCACGTCCTGGGTAAATTACAAGGAAATCGTTCAAGGGTAAAGCAATGCACTTAAATAGAATATGAGAGACAGAGAAACTTCATATCTCAGTTGACAATTGCGATGCAACAACGCGTATGCGGGAGTTTCATGGGGTGCGCCTCAGCGTCCGGTAATCCTTTGGAAAAAGTGGCGTCCACGGTTGCACAAGCCTCAACAGTGAACGAACAAATGATGCCGGTACCTGAGATTTCGCAATCAATTTTCTAAGTTATGGACCACTTCATCTGGGTCCCTGTCATCTTCACAGCAGTTGGCAACGTTAGTAGGTGGCTGAACTGTGTAAGCAATGATATTTAATATATGTTAAATAGTCGCTTACCCTTCTGCCGTTTAGCTGCTGACAACGGAAGCACTTCTTCGTAGCTGAATCCTGATGCCATTGTTTTTGCTGCACGGTAAATGATGCTGTGAGACGGAAACTGTGCAGTTAATTGATAACTTTGTCGACGTGACATGCTGAAAATGAACACATATGTATTACACAATCTATAGCAGGAAAACCTGATAGGTGCGCCTGTGGAAACGCAAGTTAATGGGAGCTACACAATAGCGCAAAACCAAGCGGTATCAGCGACCAAGGTTACGAAACCGAAACTGGCCAAATAAAACCACCTGCCGATGCATTTAAACCACTGAGGTTATGGTCAAATGATATCAAATATAATGCATTCCAACTATTAATTCATTAACAAATGTCAAACTAAATGCATTTAGCTGCTAGTAATGCATTAATACTTGAACTGGACATCTGTCCAGTTTATGTCCAGTTTGCTACGTTTACTGTTACGTTTGTGCTGCCAGGGTAGACATGACACCAAGAAGACGCATAAAGGATAACCCACGGGTTAATGACGGACGCTCGTGACAACAAGCTTGTCCCGAAAGGAAACTTTTACGGTATAAGCTTCGGAAATCCAATGTTTTTAACGGACTTTCAAGACTGCGAATTAGTTAAATGCAGCGTCCATGAAAACAGGCAGCCTTATTTTGACTTTTAACATTACAATGCGCTCACTGTGTAATATTAGACATAAGGGTGTGGAAATTTCTTTGTCTAATTAATTTACCAAATTTACAGCATTTCGCTAACCGTATGAGAGCGTCGGATTAATCGAAAACAGCTGATCATATTTTGGGGGCGGTACTGTTTGCTGTACTGGCTGATGGGGATGAATGATATGAAGTACGTTGTTAAGGCCTGATAACGGTGTAAGAAAGGTTTATTGATTGAGCGGAACTGAAAATGGTGGTGCATTATTTTACGATGTATATGATGGTTTTTGTTTTAGTGCGCAGGTGTTGTTTCGGTTTCGCTGCAATGGCTGTGGATGATACTGTTGCTTTCCGCGCTTCTTTTCGCCAATATTATAAGGCATTTGGTGAATTCGAGGAAGCTTTGAAGCGGTTTCAACTTCAGACGGCGACCAGTTTTTACAAATATGACGTTTTGACCACTGCGTCGTATAAGAAGAGGTCCGGTCAAGAGCTACCCGATGGGATGCGGTACAAATGGGTACAATATTGTTGTGTCCATTCCACCCGGAAAGGAGACGGTGGCAGTCGGTAAGTGCGAAAGTTTTTTTATGCGTAATTCATGTTTCATAGGTATGTCAGCCTCGGTTGTAAAGCGAGCATTTCCATCAGTGCTAAGGGCATTTACTATGAGATAGGCTCGCATTGTCTGGTGCATAATCATACTTTTCACTTGGGGAATCCAAGTTTGTACGTGGGTAACCGGCGTCTGACTCCCGAGGCGGAGTGGCAAGTGTTTGATTTAATGCAATCCTTCCGTAGTACCGGAGAATTGCGAGACTATGTCCTGGAAAGACATAACAAACGACTGAATCGACAGGACCTATTTTCCATCCGCCATCGCTTAGGTGGGGTATCTAAGGGGAATGATATAAACGCGGTAGCGGAATTGTTGAGTAAGAACGGCGCTGTGCGGGTCGAAAGAGATGGGTCACAAGTGCGATTCGTATTTTTCGTTCCTGCTTCAATGACTTCCATAGCGGCTAAATACGGCGACGTACTTCTTGCGGATGCGACGCATCAGGTGAACTGCGGTGGTTATATTCTTTGGCACTGTATGGTGATTGACGGTTTCGGCGTAGGTCGAAGCGTGTTTTACGCTTTAATGCCCAACGAGACAGCTTGCAGTTACCTGGAGGTTGCTCGGGGCATGTCAGAAATGTTGCCCACCACCTTGTCAGCGAAGACTATAGTCATGGATAGGTGCCTGGGTCAAATGAAGGCATTTAAGTCGGTATATGCACGGAGCACTGTAGTATTATGCCGGTTTCATTTCCTGCGGGACGTTTCACGCAGATGCCAGTGTTTGTCAAAAGTGAAGAAGGCGGACAGAGTCCTGCTCAAGCAGTGGATGCGCCGATTAGTGTACACGAGGAAGGAATTGCAATTTAAGATGCTGCTCAGAGCGATAAGGGTTAGAAGCAAAGAGGCATTCACTTACCTCAGTCGTACGTGGTTGCCCTTCGCAGGAAGCTGGGCGTACCACCGGTTGCGCGATGTGCGTACGTTGGGTGCGTTCACCACCAACAGAGTGGAAAACGAGAATAAGCACCTCAAGTGCGGATTAAGCGAAAGGACATCGCTGTTGCAACTTTTTGTGGCCGTTGTACGTAGAGCACGCGATGCGGAGTCACGTTGGACCACGTCACTGGGCAAATTGCAGATGTCGAAATCGCGCACCATTCCTGCAACAGGGCAGGTGCGGGAGTTGGTTTCCTGCCTTTCTACTTATGCTGCTGCCATATTTATGCGGCCCATTTCTTCAGAGACGGTCACCTCAATACGGCCGAACGGCACTGGGTATGACGTATTAGGTAAGGGAGACCGAAAGCACACCGTTTTTATGGGTAATGAGATGGCCTGTGATTGCAGTTTCCTTAGGCAATGGGATATGCCATGCGCACACATTGTGCGCGTAGCTGGGATGTTAACCGCAGACGTTACCCCACTTATGCACAGAAGCCGTTGGTCCATGGTGGACCATCAGTTTCCCATCCCTGATGGGGAAACCTTCCGAGCGGAAGGTGAACCGATGCCCTCCGCATCTGCCTCCACGCGCGTGGTGTTGACGCGTGAGGAAAAGTTGTCTCGTGCTAACCGGCTGTTCGGTGATTTAACCGTTGCCATGACCAGCCTGGGTACAATGGCATTCCTTGAGGCAGAGTATTTCTACCAAAGCAGCCTAAATACCTTGCTTCGGAGGCAGAGACTGGTGTCCATTGGAAATTGTCTCCCAGACAACGTCCACCATACATAGACGGACGCTACCGCATTAGCACATAATCTTTTACTCTACGCAAAATTGCTTGCAAATGTCCTAACCATTGAGTCTGCCATTAACACTCGCTAAACAACGCCGATTAAAGCATACACATTTCGTATTGACGCTCAGTATGTGCCCTTACATAACCACTCATTAAAACCGAAACTAAGGCCACGCCAAAAACAAAAGATAGCATTAATTAAGCATTCCTTTTTCATACCTTGTTCACACTACGAAGTAACTGTTGTTTACCTTTCCATCTTTTGCAGATTGATGTACGCTAGTTCCTCGGTCAGAAACTTAATTTCGCGCGTCATACCGATTCAACCTTCCCCTAACCGTATTGCTAAGCATTCGAATCGGCGGCGAACGGTTGATAGCTTTTTAGCACACTAAAACACAGTTTTAAGGTTACACCAGATTAGAATGTCAGAGGCTAGAGGTCAATTGTTTCAATCCCGTCCGACCAAACAACAAACGTCACTATCATTAAAGTACCCTGCTAGGACTGCGACTACCGGGCAGCGACCTTTCCCAAGGGAAGGCTATTGCGGTTAACGGTCCGCCTCGATTCAAATACCGATATCCGGCACATGTGAACAACAATTGCCCTTGTAGACAAGTAAGCTATTGTTGACTTTGAGCCTAATGCTAAAATATCACGGTAGGATAATAACCAAAATATTCCATTTGTCACCAGCTGTTGCATAACATTTGTGATGTATTGGTTTTTGTCAATCGTCATGATAGGACCAGTTGCTGACGATAAGAAAGGATTTTTCGTTAGGTGTGCTGTGTGGGGCCACACAGATCAAGCTTTTTAGCTGAATTAACGTGGAAATCAGGTTTGAACAAACACTTGAAACGCAATTTGGCTATTGTCAAATTTCTTCTGATCCAAGTTAGCTTGGATCGAATAAATAGGTACTGGCCGAAGCGTCTCTTGCACTCACCAGTAACTTTCCGGCTGCCCCGTTTTAACCCCGGTTTTCAGCCTTTTTTGCTTTTTATTGCGGCCGGTTTACTGTTGTATACGTGTTATAAGTCTGCTCTGTGTTCCAGATGAACATGGCTGTCTCGCTAACAACCGCGGCGGATGGACCCCATGGTCCTCGTTGGATGAGTCAAAGGCAGCTTGCGGAAAGCCTAATTGCTCAGAGCTAGCAACAGATTTATCTGGCGGTATGCAGTGTGACGTTTGCTGACGCTGGTATCACGAAAGCTGTACGGGCTTACAAGCAAACCGGTACAAATTACTACCATCCACTGTTCACTTCCTTTTCAGCTGTGCTGAATACTGCCCTCAGAGATCGATGAGCCCAGGATATCACCGGTGCTAAACTTCCAGAGCTGGCTTCAAGTGCGGAAGGTGTTAAGAAGGCAACAACCAACCTCGTGTCTATTACCTCGTTCGATGCGGAAATGGACTTGAGGTTGAAACCCCTAAATATTATGATTGAAGATTGCCATAGACGGCAGTGTTGCTGGGGATCCATCAGCTAGAGTCTGTCACTCAGTCAAGCAGTCGCACATCATACCGAACACTTCAAGCGACATTGCTGCCTCTCCGCATGAGCCGGTCAAATTAAAAATTAAGGCGCGGAACTAACAGAAGCCTTCGGCTAAACCCAGAGAATTAGTTGCCACGGCATCGAAAAATGCCGTCTTTAACAGTCGTAAATTTATCTTACCGTTTTGCAAAGGGGAACGTTCCGAAGGTGTTTATCTTCTCGGCTGCCACTGAACCCACCCGTTCTGACAGCGCTGGTAACGGCTCAACGCGTTACAAGGTCAACGGCACCTGCTTCTGTGAGCCAAAGGAAGAAACTGACTAGATCTGCCCGTAAAACTTTAAAGGGGCAGGAATATCCAGGAACTAGCAAGACGTCAGCGATAGAGCGGTAAAACTACGGTACCGTTGGTTTGACCCCATTTGCGAAGACAGGGATAGTCCCACCATCAGTGGTGGAAGCAGCTGGTATAGGTGTCAAACGCAAGGCAACTGAGGTAATTACTCTACGTCGGGCAGACACTTCCACTGATAGTAGCGGTGTATTCCGTAGCGGTATTTTATCTGCAGCTGCTCGCCCGAGGGAATGTTTCTTAGGTGACATCAATTGGCTGAAACTGTGTCCGCAAGCTGCTTCCACTAGCTTTCCAGGGGTCATGGTCACGAAGCTGACCGGATTGGGGAACGCCCCTGGCGGTGCGCCAAATCCACTACCCCGACTAATTTGCGTGGTCCTTTCTACCCCGGACGAACGCAACTCAGTAATTCGAATTTAAGGCTAATAGTGTCGGTTTACAGCCAGGCCTTCCATTGGAAGGTAGCTTGAAGTTTAAGAAGGTATTCTACGACATCAAAACTAGACGGGCGGCTTGTGAGCAAGGTCTCCTACTGGTGTGTTTTCAGTTGGTCAGCCGGAAAGAATTTTAAAATCTATCAGAACCAATCCTGATAGCGCACGACCCAGGGATGGTCGTGTCGACTTCCTTGAGCTAATACTTAGCACTATGCGTAGCCTAAGGAACAAGGTGCACGTGCTGGGTCTACTTGTAGACAAAACTTGTCCCGACTTACTTGCTTTCACGGAAACTTGGTTGCCTCCGGATATCAAGGACGGTGAGATATGTTTACCTGGCTACGCGCTGCTTAGAACTGATCGCTCCGTTGGTCGCTAAGGCAGAGGCGTCGTACTCTACGTGCGCTGTAACTTAGATATGTTGAGGATCTGCACATACCAGTATTCGTGGCACATTGTTGAAGCGCAACATGCTGTTTTGTGTACTCCCTCTACACCGTTTACAGTTGTGGTGATATGCAAGCGTGCTGAAAGTTCTTCCAATGGGATGCATGACTTTATTCGCATTCAGTCCGCGGATAACTGTTCAGTAATAGGCCATCTCCCGGTAGCCTATTGGGCCGATCTTTATTGCAATTCGGCATCAGGAGCATTCCGTGCAGAGTTTTGAGCTGACTCTTCGAGTGCCTTTGCCTTAGTTCGTGGACTTCCCCACTAGGTCTATGGACAGCCAAATACCATCTACATTCGATCTGGTTTTTGCTAAGTCCCTGGATTTCATGACTGACGGTTCATACCGTGCACCACTACGGTCTAGCTATCAAGCATTCATATTCTTTCGGTGTGCTCTTTTAAGGCACCAACAAACCGCTGTTGAATTACTTCCAATATTAGGCGAGCGGTTACAGTGCTCCGCCCGCGAATAACCGACTTGTCATGTTGACAAGCGTAGTAGTCAAGTGGTTTGAAAGGCTTATAAAGGATTCAGTGGGGAACCACCTGAATAGATTCCACCTTCTCAGTGTTGCGCAACTTGGATTCCGTAGGGGCTTTTCTTGTCAGACTAAGCTGCTTGTAGCTGGTGAAATCTGGGCCGAAGCGACAGACAGTGACCACTCTGTAGACGTGCTATTCGTGAACTTCTCGAACGTGTTTGACACTGGTCCGTATCTTAAACTCTCACTATGGTTGAGATCGTACGGTGGACCTGTTCGCAATCCTCCAATGGGTGTGTGCCTTCCCTGAGGGGAGGGATCACTTAGTAAGGGTGGCAAGGTCTCCTTTTTGTCGTCACGCAGGGCTCGGTATTGGAGGCGCTATCTTCTCGATCTATGTAAATGCTTTGCCGTGCTAGTTAGGAGGGTAGCCACTAATGTTTGTTGACCACCTTAAGCTCTGGAATCCTGTGGTATTCCCGGGGGTCCTGAGGCAATTAAGCGTGTCTTGCCTAGGCTCTGGGAATGGTATACCTTATGGTTGATACTCATACGCAGGAATAGGAGCTGCTAATCATCCTCACGACATGTTGTCGGCGGTGGAGAACGCCCTGTTGTCACTCAGCAGGTTGATTTAGGCGTCGTACCCAGAACAACATTTCATGCTGACGAAACTTGGAGGTGAGCTGCTTGTCGCGGATTTCGTAGGATGGTGTTTATCCGAGGCTCTTTCGTAATCCTAACGGCCAATTTCATTGTGAGGCTATTCTCCTCGTACATCCGACCCCAAATGGTAACTTGTATCCAAGCTTGTCCACCATGTCTTAACGGAGACAAAATGGACTTGGAGACTGTGTTGCGGGTGGGCACTCGGTTAGTGTAGGTTTTACAGGGCCAGACGTATCCTGAACGCTTGCTCAGGTTTGGGATGTACTCAATGAACTACCGATGGATAAGCGGGGACCTGATTCTAACTTATCGTCGTTCGAAAGTTATGATCGGTCCAGACTTCATCGCTATGTAGTCCCGCTAGGTTATCTAATCTTCGCGGTCACCAACTGAATCTGCGTAAACTGCGGTCTGATAAGATTAGGACGGAAACTCGTGTTTCGCGTCGAGGTATAGATCGCTGGATTTCGCTTCTAGATCACGTGGTTAGGGCATCTACAGTTAAGGATTTTGCGCGCCAGCTCGATGTGCTTGGGTGGCAACACCAAACAGTTCGTTTTGTCTAAGTGACTCAACTTTATTTATAAGCTTTTAATGACTCAAATAACTTAACTAAATAAATAAAACTTTTGTTCTCGAGAGTGCAACGCACGCCTTTTGGGCATGCCCAATATCTTTCCATATTGTACATGTTAGCAGGATTAGCAGGACTGAGAGGGGAGTAGTACAGAAATAGTCAGTAGTGTGGGTCCACATGGCCCAAGGATTTTATGAAGTCTATGTTTACAGAATGCGAGATGTTGAGATATGAATTAAAGCTTTAAGGTTGAGTAGGTTGATGAGGAACTGGTCCGATGAGGTTGTGTACACAGTGTGGGTCAGGTGAGTGAAGCTTGAGGAAAAAGCTACAAAAATAATTTAAGGATGCTGGAACGTCACTGCTCAACGATGTAGGCGTAACCGCACTAAAGCAGATCTATGCATAGAATTAGTGAGATATGGTGTCGGCCAACTTGCCAATGCGTGGCGGCGGCAGTGATTTTATTGGGTGGCGAGTCACATCCTCCACGTCGCGATGTAGTTAAAAATGTTTGCGGCTTGTTGTAGGGAGAACACTTGCCAGGCGAAAGCCCACCACGTTCTGTAACAATGCCGATCGGTGATCTGAAATTGACAAGATTGCATCTGACCTCTTATCCACGCGGATTTTGGCCGTCATATTTCGCAAAAGTATTTCCTATGTTCGTGTAGTTGTCTTCGGAGTCGACCGCAAGTGGTTGGAGCTGTTGACATCTGAAGAATCAGGTGACTTGTATTGGTTTGATGGGTTTTCTAGGTTCCTTTTGTGTCAGGATTGCAGGTGCGGATGCTTTCATTGGTCTGTGTTGGTTCCGTGGCCAGGTGAGCCTCGCAGGTATGTGCTCAAAGAGTTTGGTGCTGAACATGTTATCCTGTAGCTCTTTCCACTTTCTATTTTTGCCTTATGAGTTTAATTTTTTCACTTTTTCTTGCCTAACGTAACCGGCCCAGTTGGGACTGCTAGGGCAGGATTGTAGCAGTCTGGAGATTCCCCGGTTTGCCTGTGTAAAATTCTAACCAAAATTCTTTAATTGTACACCTAGGCAACCGGTATGGTCTGTTGAACTGCTTGCTGAGTTCGAATGCTTTACTTGCTCATCGCCATTTTTGCTTGGCGCTCGCTTCGGTTGCAACGCGCGACTGCTCTGTGTGCTGTGTTTGCTCCGTTTCCCTAGCTAGAGCGTACACGGTGTCGTTCTTTTATAGTTAGCTAACAGGGAATCTTTTGCTGAACCAATAAAAGTTTCCCTGCAACTCGATCTGGCTTCTGGAATCGCTCTCTGGGCTCCCGGAATAGGCAACCCTCTAAAGGATACGTGGGTATTAATTGGCCGGACAGGGTGTGACGCAGTCGTTGTTTTAGGCTCATCAGTATTTCAAACCCTGTTGACTCTTGGTTTAACTACCTGCTGAAGAAGGAACACCAACGGGATAAGCCCACGGTTACAGTCCTGCTTGCATGTGCACTTGCACTTGAACCTAACTCAACTGACGTTTAGCCAAGCAGAATGTTATACCTGATGCAACCTTACAATATACCGTGCATATACTACTGACGAAGGCTCTATCCTACGAGCACGTGCTTCAGTGTCGAATGCTGTTGCAACCCACCTGGGTGCCAGTACACTGGCAACAAACGTGCCACTGCTGGAGCCGCTGTCCTAAGGCCAAGATCCTTGGAGCCTGGTGAAGGGTGCAATCGCCCTAGGTCATACCACCTTGGCACCGAATGTATCACTAATGCTGCTAACTGTCAGGAACGCTCTAATCCCGAATGAGCGCAGAAACAGCAGTAAAAGCTGCGCTTTGTTTTGATTAAAAAACAATTTGAGTAAAGGCTTGGCGTTGTTCACCAAATAAGTGCATTGGACGCGCAAGTCTCACGCAGTGTTTCTTTACAAAATGTCGTATTCATCGGCTTAACTATAATAGTAGCGTGAAGGTACAGCCTACTATCAGGCAATTGAAGATCTTTTATATGAACAAGTATTTTCCTTCTCAGCGCTTTCTTTACTGAGCTTGTATCCATGTCGACGCTACAATAAATTGAAAATGGGTATAAACTGTACAGGATAGCTCACTCTAGCACTGCACAATACCGTTAGTTGTGTAGGACACAACGTCGCTCTTACGACAACTTATGGAGGAAAGTTAAGTAAACTTGTCATCAGTACCAAGTGCTGTTGCTATATTCTGGGATACGGTTGTTTGCTTTACTCGGAACTGCGGGAATCTCATCCTGACTGCCTGCGCGGGAAATAGTTATACAGAACTCTGGCTTACCTTCGTAATCGGGGCATGTTGATCGGTGAGAGGCAACTGTGAAATCCCGTAAAGCTGAAAGGCCAATAGCTGGATATCGAAAGAAAACTTTTCTTTCTTACCGGTAGTACAGCTAGGCACCGCTATCATGGGCACAGATACCGTTTGTGAAGCGTTGACACAAATTGTACAACGGGCTCCTGATTGCACACGCAGACACTTCGATGGAAAAGTACCCGGTTGTTTACACTGCGGACTTCGTCAAACATTACAGACTTGCTGCACGTGAAACAAAAATCTGCGGACGCCCCAGTGTTCGGCCAATGCAGTTGTTGCTTTGCACGTTTAAAGTCGGATTACTCACCAATTGCTTTGTTGGTCTTTCACAGAAGCCCTTGGTACAGTACAGAAAATCCGGATGGATTAATCTCTTCAGCACTATGCAGCTAAGCGACAATATGTGCGCTTGTAGAAGTGGTTGGTTTCGTACCGTAAAATGTTGACTCCCGCAACTACCTAAACTCTTCCGATAGATTGCTGTCCGCCAGCCAGCGGATGCAAATAGGTATTTAGCCTGTACACTGATGCATATCTCAGAAAAGTCTTATTTGTCGGGTACGCGTGCTGTTGGTATGCCGGCATTAAATGCGAACACGGCAGCCACATGGTTTCACAAAATGGACGGATACATGTTCTTAAGCAGCAAGCCATAGTGAAGCGGTTTCACGGGTGAGGTATCTCATGGGATGGCGGCGTAAGTAATGTTTATTTAATACCACTCCATCTCCAATGTCCGAGTAAACTGCGTTAACATAAGTTTTGCTTAATGGCGGATCACTAGGTTTCATGTGTACGTAGTTCGAAGGCAAACTACGCGGTGAACGTATTCGCTGCCGTCTTGTAGCTGACGCCTGTCACAGAAAAGCGCCACATGCGCCTGGGACACTTACAGGAGAACTACCGATTGATCCCTTTCTTTGCAAACGCCTGCAACAAGGTCATCCGATGCAGGGGTAACTTCCACCATCCGCAAGTTGGCATTCTCAGCTCAGTTGTGGAAGAATGCCAACTTGCGGATGGTGGAAGTTACCCCTGCATCGGATGACCTTGTTGCAGGCGTTTGCAAAGAAAGGGATCAATCGGTAGTTCTCCTGTAAGTGTCCCAGGCGCATGTGGCGCTTTTCTGTGACAAGCGTCAGCTACAAGACGGCAGCGAATACGTTCACCGCGTAGTTTGCCTTCGAACTACGTACACATGAAACCTAGTGATCCGCCATTAAGCACAGTTTACTCGGACATTGGAGATGGAGTGGTATTAAATAAACATTACTTACGCCGCCATCCTATTTCGAAAGTGCACCAATCCAGCTTAGGCGCGTTTTGCCCACTAGAGATTTACGTAGAATCAGCATGACGTAAGGCAGCGCATAAAACGAGGGTCTGTCCGTTTCCGGAGCTTTAAATCATGTTGCAATGTCAAACAAGGATATTACATATAGTAAAAGCTTGTACTCAGTCTCCGTGTCCAAAGTTGCCACGCAATAAACTAGCAAACGCGACCGGTTAATGTTTGTCTACAGAATGTAACAAAGATTTAGCACTTGCATGCTTCCTGTTGGCCTGTCGGATGTGAAAGTAGCACAACAAAAGTTTGCATTGAGAATCTACGCGCGCTGCACGTATCGGAGTAGCCATCTTGTCCATCCTAATTGTGTTGTCGGTAACACCATGACCCATAATATCCCGAACCACTTAGTGCGATGTAAACAATAAAGAACAATCCTCCCGACGCAGAAACTTATAAAATATTGGCCGGCCGTAACCTATCTCGTCACTTAATAAAAGCGGGTATCATTTAAAGCTGCACGCGACAGGTACTGCCGATAGCCGTTAGTACCATGAGTAGCGTCCACAAAAACGACTTGCGAGAACCGACGGAACAGTTCTATTGGGTGATGCCGAACGAATAATTCGTGTGTGCATAAGCATTTTGCTGAAATACTTCGAGCAATTCCATCTTCCTCTAGAGACTTGCTAACCAGATGCAAGTTTGCTGCAGGTAGTAAAATACAGCAACATAGGCTCACAATTAACTCCAAGTTGCACTTTAAATAAATAAAAAACTAAAAATAAATGGTTGACTAAGTAAGGCACGCCTGCACAGGCATGATCATGTTAAGAGTGCCATACATGATCAGTTAGTGTACAACGGAACGATGAGATTTTTGCGTATGTTGATATTGGAATGTGTGTGCATGTGCAGGTAGGTGTGTTTAGCGGTGTCCATGGAGATTGTAAATGCTTTCCTTCCCTTTTGTTAATGCTTGTAGATTCGCTAGGGCTGAATGGATACATGATATCTTGGACTTGAAGCGACTGACCGTATAATCAATGGGTGGCTTTAGTTGCTGGCGAGTCAGAGACGCCACGGCACAGTGTCGTTAAATGCACATTTGTGGCATTTTATATACAGGACGCTTGCCAGGCGAAAACCTACTACGTCCTGGAACATTGCAGTGAATCTATTTGCCGTAACGGCGTGAACCCGAAAAACGAGGCTGGCCCTACCAAACGGTTGTTTGCTGGTAATATGCTTTCCTAGTGATACCCCGTCGGACTACTTGCTGTTGCTTGTTTGTGTGTTGTAACAGGAAAGGTTCACGCACTGACTGAACCTGTCGTCCGTCAGGCGGCGATTGATGGGGTTTCGCTCAAAAAAAGCGGTTAACTGGGTGATTGTGAGACAAAGGGAAGGTCGGGATGTTCATCTTGCTACCAGTTATGAGGAGCTTCATGCAATCTTTGCAGTTAATACCACGTGGGCTGAAAGCATTAGGATAATGGAAGCAAAATCGTACTAAACAGCGCTCATTCCTGTACCTTTTGACTTGTGACGTGCACAGCGGACACATCGATAAACGACCGTGTGGTACTTCACTTGCGTCACGTTACACTTTCTGTTGCTGTAGCATACGAAATTGACGTAAGGAAGAAGTCTAAAGTTTAAAAATAAACTATTAAACTCATAAAATCTCAAAGGAACGCCCAAGCACGCTGCTACGTAAACCATACTCCATCAGACCGGGGTGCTAACCAAGCAGCTGGTGAGGGTTGTATGTTACGCTAGGCTAAAATAAGGCTATGTTGCTGGTAAAGGTGCAAATGGACCAATGGCAAATGTACATGGTAAATACCTTTACGTGATGATATAATTAGATAGCAACTTTAACTCCTTTATTGCAGCTCAAGTTGAGTTCAGTGGGGTTAAATTACTGTGGCGCCGCGCTAAAACCAGGCATCATAGCGGATGATATGGCCTGGTTTAAGCTTGGTATTTTCTTGTTCCAGTAAAGGTTTGCGAACTTGGAGGGGGATGTGAAGGAATTTTTGCTGGTGACTGCGACGTCATTTTACAAGCAGAAAGTAGTGACTATTCGTGCCCACTAACTTGACTTGGAAGTATATTCCTTACCGGCATGAGAAAAAATTAACTCGGTTCCAACGTTTATAGGATCCCTGTCATCATGGCGAGCGTTGCTTTGACCTGAAGCCTAACGCTGCCACTGTCATATCGCTGCGTCACGTGTAAAAGACAGCGTTGGAAACCTGATTGTTGATGCAGTTTCCCGCAACCAGTACAGGACGTCAACCGAGACCTGGAATAAGTATGGTCGGTCCTGTTCCCCAGGTCCTTGCGTATGTTCAGTTCAGCCTCCAACCAGAGCCAAGAAGCTAATGCCATTATATGCCAATGCATTAATATTTTTGCTCCTCTTTCAATTCTTTTTCTAGTGTAAACGTAAGACTTTACTATCATTTTGATGGGTTGGGAACTCTTCTCGAGTAATGACATACCAAACGGGACGCCAATAACTGAAGGGCGTATTTGCTCCGTGGCTGCTGTCCTGTCTTGACCGTATGTGGTATCTGAAGCCTCGGATGATTACTCGTCTTTTGACCACTAACCACCATGTTATTGACGCTTGCGTGCCGTTAAGAATATGAAAAAGGCGATTTACTTGCTTTTTTGTGACGCTCCTTTCATTAGAACTTGTTTGCTTGCCATCGGTTTTCTGGTCTTCATGCCTTTGCATTTTCGCAAAGTATCGGCCGTCACATGTTTGGAGGTTACGTCTGTCATGCTTCGCCCGTTACTATTTGGTGTGTCCATTACAATACATATGTGTCACACTTGGTCATTCCGACTGGTCCTCTCGTCGATTGCAGAACTGGTCACCGTAAACCGGTTCACAGCTATTACTTATCACTTAAATTTATTTGATTTTCTGACTCCCTTCTGTCGAGTTGGTTTCCAGTGCCGTCCAAACTCTTCGTGTCGTTTCGACGACTCGTTGGTTATGTATGCCAAATAGGAGGGTCTCAAAGCTTTTGCAGACTCCTCCCGGGGGCAAATAATGCGGTTGTTTCTATGTGAATTGTACTGCCTCGCAACTGATGCGAGGGTAGTAGCGAGAGCACACCGCGCAGTTGTGTTGACCGCTGTGCCTAGGACTGAGCGCTACATGCCGGTAATTAGTAGTCAGGTGTTTCTGGACATCCCGAGGTTTTCGCTGGACAAGAAATTTTATTGATTTGTGAAGTGCCGGGACTACTCAGGACCACAACAGGAGGCAGTGGAAGAAACACGCAAGTTGCCAGATCCAGCTTCTTTTTGCTCACAGTCTACTGTCAGTGCACGATTTATTATAGACTCTTTTGACCACGAACGCTCAAAGATCGTGTTTGATTTGTCTGTTAATCAGGGAGACAAGCGGGCTTTTGCCTTTGTCAAAGGAGCTTGAAAGGTTAAAATGTTGACATACCATAAGGCAGATGTAGGTCCGTCGCGTGTATTATCCTCATATCCCTCCATTTCCACTGCAGCTTTGTTATCCAGGGCTGCTTAGTTTACGAAGTTGGGGTTTAAACCGTGTGTCGCTAATCCGAAACGGCCAGCGACTACGGAGCGTTCCGTAAGTATTTTGCTTTGCTGAGACTCGTATACTGATTGCAATGTTATTATTATGAGTATCACTGAGTCACCTACTGTTCCTGGAACAGAGCATATGGTTGATGAGCTTCAGTTACTGATAATATGCGACACCAAACTTCACTGCCAAGGTTTCCCGTCGGCATTGCAAAAGTTAACCAGACTCAGTAACCTGTCGGATGAGAAGGCTGTATCTAGCCATCGCAGTCTGCGCGTTGCTGTGCCTGTTACAGAGGTGCGCCGAGCTCTGCTGTTTAAGTTTAATATCAACTACTGGTGTCAGGTTGCACGCAAATCATCCATTGACGGAGAAGCATAAATTGCTGCGGCAGCCCGGTATGGAAACCTGTTGTGGTTAGAGTAACGGTCTCTTGGTGGGTTTTGGGCGGCTAGCCGGCGGTGCACTTTCTCCCAGTCAGAACCCCTTTCCGGTGGCGCAAGTTTATAAATACTTACAGGTTATTAACAATAATGCGCGAGCCTGCAACACAAGTTGTGCGCGGTGGGCACGGTTGTTGACGACTGCCGTCCAGGTTTGCTCACATACACTGATATATATCTATATATAACAACTAAAATTTTGTCTAAGGACATACCATTAATTATACAAATTAGTGTTTCCAAGATGTTTATGTCTTTTACCCTTTGCTTATGGTATACTTTTAGCTATGCATTTTTAATTCGAACTATATGGTTGGTGGCATGCGGTTTCGGATTTGCCTGTCACTGTGCCAGCCACAGGACGACTGCGCCTACAGAGGGATCATGAATGGCTTGCTCCGCAACACCCATAGCTCCATCCACACACCCCATATCCAGTGTAAACCCGAAGGAATAAGACCGGGAGGCATGTGGATGGGAACCACGTTTCATCAACAGAGCCGGCCCACATTCCTTCACGGGCAAAAACAAGCACGCTGTATTTGGAGAAGCGAGTGCACACAAGGTGATAACTGGACCGTAGTCCGCTCCACACTGAGTGCAAGGAACCACTCTTTGGGCCTAGCACTGCCACGAGTGCAGTGCACCACGGCCCCCAGGAACGACCAACCGTCTCCTGGAGCCAGTACGGACGTCGTAGTGTGTAAACCAGGTAGACCCCTTGTCAGCTTGCACCACAAGCGCAGCCACACCGAGGATTACAAACAACAGCTAATCACTTAAAATGACGTTATCAAATCAAGTATAGCTGTTAAAGCGTACAGCTATGCCGATATAACTCTTCGCTAAATAAGCATTTGGAGTAAAGTAGGTAGCATCGAATCCACGATAGGTACAAACCGTCGAGAAGTTACTCAAAAATGCCACAAATTTAATTAGGTTAAGGCAGATAATCACAATTATCGTAAGTAACGTGACCAGTTCATAGAAGCTTATTCAGGTAGACAGGACAAACCACATAAAGTGGACTTAACTTTATCCAGCTTAAAAAGGTCTAATTTAAGTGTAAGTCGGTTTAGCCTAAATGCAGTGAAAAAGCATCATGAATGCAACGTCAGCTTCAGCATGGGAAGCATCCGAATTAAATAGTTGGCTGCATCAGGTTTCGGATTTGCCTGTTAATGTGACCAGCCACAAGATGCCTGCGCCTACAGAGGGACCATGGATGGCTTGCGCTGCAACACCCACATCTCCAACAACACACTTCATATCCAGTGTAAACCCGAAGGAATAAGACCGGGGGGCATGCGGAGGGGAGCCACGTTTCATCAACGGAGCTGGCTCACACTCCTTTACAGGCAAACACAAGCACGCCGCATTTGGGGAAGCAACCGCACACAAGGCGGTGGCTGGACCGTAGTCCGCTCCACACTGAGTGCATGGAACCACTCTTCGAGCCTAGCACGACCATAAGGAACGTGCACCCCGTCCCCTTCAGCAACGACCAACTGCCTCCTAGTGCCAGTATGGACGAGGTAGTAAATAATAGACCGGTAGACACCTTGTCAACCTACACATCAAGCGCAGACACACCTGGGGTGTCAAACAACAGCCAAGTAATCGAAGTAACGACATCAAAGAAAAGAAATGGAATGAAGGAAACGTATACGACGACATAAGTACTCGCTAAATGAGCATACGGAGTAACCTGGTTATAAGCGAACCCGTGATAAGTACAAAATGTCCGAAAGTAATTGAAAAATTACCATGTAATAGAGTTACGAAAAGTTACCACAATTAGCATGAGCGACGTGTGCGAGTTAGGAGAAGATTATCAGCTACGCAGAACAAACCAATTGAAGTGGAATGAACTTTATCCACCTTAAAAGACCTAGTTTTGGTGTGTTGGTTTAGCTCAACTGCGATGAAGTAACATCACGAGTGCAACATCAGCCTCAGTATAAGGCACCCTCGAATTATATACCCCATACATGCTACCTGGGGTATCTGGTATTTAATTTTTACCCGCAGTTTCACATCATTAAATATGCCCTTAAGTTTGTGTATTAAATAGCAGGCTGTTTCTATTCGTCACTTTCTTTGCAACACGTTTGTGAAATATGCCTACTGAATGGCCGGCACATTATTAGTTTGAGGTGTATTCGGCATCACTAATTTGCAGTTACTTAATCACAGTGCACAAATGTTAACTTCCCTTGGTATTACATTAAACTTGTTCTATGGATTGCCAAAGGTACAAAAAGACGGAGTCTCATTGCATCCAATGGTCTCGTTACCAGTAACGCCATCGTATAAATTGGCCAAATTGTCAGCTCTAAACAACGCATCATCAACGCTGAACAATTCATCAACAAACTGAAGTATGTTACAATAGAGGAAGATGGAATCATGCTGTCGTTTGATATCACCGCACTCTTCGCGTCGATCAGTCACGAAATTTCAAAAAAGACCATGATGGAATTACTTCGAAATCAACCGAACACAACAGGAAACCTCGAGCCGGAGAGCATAGAGAACTCTTGGAACTCTGAATGACTGCTTACTTTTACTTTGATGGGCAAGTATACCAACAATTAAAAGGAACGCACGTGGGATCGCTCATCTCAGGACTTACTGCAGAAGCTGTGATGCATAAACTGGAGAGCAGCACAATACCGTTAATCAAGCCAAAATTGTGGATCCGGTATGTGGGCGACACGTTCGTCATCATCAAACGAGATTACATACAGAATATCCATGAGTTAATCAACAACACATACCAGGATATCAAGTTTACAATTGCATTCGAAAAAGACAACCATTTACCATTCTTCGATGTACTGGTCCAAAGAAACACTGACGGAACATTTCAGGCATGTGTATACCGAAAGAAAACCCACGCAGACTAAATATTAAACTGATACAGCAACCATCCAGTGAACCACAAGAAAGCTGCATTCAAAGCCTTTTCAGTAGGGCCAAAACACACTGCAGCACGACAGAATTAAGGAAGAAGGAAGAGAAACATCTACACCGGGTATTGCAAAACAACGGGTGTCCAAGAAACTTCATCAGAAGAAGCCTAAGGAAGAGGATGCAGCAACAACAGCAGGAAAATATAGATAAACGGGTAGCGCTTCCTTACATCAAAAATGTTTCTGAACTAACGTCAAGATTGCTACGACCACATAGAATCTTGGTAGCCCACAAACCAACTGGTACTTTGCGAAGATTGCTTTCAAGGCCGAAGGACAAAGTTAAACAAGATGGTCAGAATGATGTCATCTACAAAATTAACTGTAAAGAGGGTGACAAACACTACATCGGGCACACTGGAAGAAAATTATCAACACGGATCAACGAACACAGAATGGCCATACGGAGACACGACCCGCATTCACTGGTTTCCATGCAAGAAGACCAAGAAGGCCACCACTTCGACCTAGAAAACGTTAAGATCCTAGCCCGTGGAAATTCGAAGCAAGCTAGAGAATGCTTGGAAGCATGGTATTCTACCGATAATTCAATAAACCGACACGTTGAAATTGAAGCTATATAAACTGCACTGCGGACGAAAGATCATCGAATTAGTAGGCAAAATCTAACGGAACGGAACGCCAGTCTGCTGCATCAAACGATGTCAACGGAAGAGTCACGCGCGCGTACACTACGAGGTGAGAATCAGACATCGATTTCGATGGTCATGTGCTTGTCGAACAATCCAAACTCAGACTAGCGGCTAGGAGATCGATCACTCACACTCCCTGACGCTTCGTACGCGCCACTCTGCTGAGTACACGCGCACTGACTATGTCGCTTCGAGTGGTGACGAAAAGTTTGCAGTCAACCTGCCGAGCTCAGCGAAAACTTAGACCATCAGTTAACCTTATCACTCGTGCAGATGCTTAATTATGCCTACCATTATCTATTTTCGCTTCCTTCTCATACGCACCGTACAAGTTCCACCATCTAATTGCTTATTTTGTAATAATATAGTTTCTCGACCTACATCACTGGCTAACGTTTAACTTGCAACCACCTCGTTTCACTTTTCTGCATAATTTCAGTATATTTCAGTAAATGTTCATGCATGGGATACTTGAAACGGGCTTTCGTTTATTATAGGGCTGCGATATTACACCTTTTCGCAATCTCTTGGTACGTCAGTACTTCGCTGCAATTACTCCCTTTAAAATTTATGGGGACTCTCTCACCCTCACTCACTATACACGTTAGCTAGACGTGGGCAACATCTCAGCTACTGTGCCGCAATACCTAAAACAGAAAGGGGAATAAATTGCAACAGGTGCAAGCCAGCTGAGCTACCGGTAACGGGTGGGCACCGTTTCGGTAAGCTACCAGCCGGTTACTAAACAGCAGAAAGAAATAATTCACTATGCAAATTATAAAATGCTAAATAATGAGATGGTGGTTGGAGGGGAGGCTAAGAGGGTTGGGGTGGGACAAAGCGACGCAGGGCACCGACGCCATTAATGTCGGCTCCTAACCATATAAACAACTGTATCCAGCCAAACGTGTTACTCGTCTTTCAGACCTCAACCAGGGAGCTGAGACGCTCCAACGGAGGCCCGCTTCGAAGTGTGGGCCTCGATGCCTCTTGACCAACGCAGCACTTGGCCACCCCTCCTCTTCATCTATCCACACCCCCAGGGCGCATAGAACACCCGTCGCGGGAGTCGGTAGGCTGGCATGCATAGCACGGGGACGAGCCATCGGAGTCTGGTGAGTGAAATAAAGGTGCCGGGCGGTTCATTCCCTTTTCCTTCACCTTAACCAAGGCGTCGAACACGCTCGTTGCTCATGCGGTGTTCCCACCAGTTGTGGTTCAATTTGCGAAGCCACCGGCGGTCGAATGTAACTAGCATTGTTAGGTCCGCTGATCTAAGGGACCAGGTTTCACAACCGTACAGTAGGGTTGAACGACCGCTGCATTGTACACACTGTCTTTCAGCGCAAGAGTGAGGTCACCCCGGCGCCGAAAGTACCGAAGGTTAGCAAAAGCGCCTCGAGCTTTTGTTATCCGGTTCGTGATTTCATCTTCAAGCCCATGGGCGCTGATACAACTTCCCAGGTAGTTGAATCTTTGTACGATTTCTAGCTGATCCTCACCAAGGGTCAGCATAAGAGATGATCCTTGCCAATCTTGGAGGAACGCTTTGAATTTCGATGGTGCAAAGCAAAGCCCGAAGAGGATGACAGCCAATACTAATCTGTCCAGTGCAGCTTGGTACGCCCGGGAGCTGTCACAGATTGGGAAAATATCGTCAGCATACTCTAAGTCAAGTAATCGTTCTCCTGGGCGCATGTCAACACCTTCTAATTCGTGTCCTGTGATCGCGCTTTCCATGATTTCGTCAATAGCGGTTAAGTAAATAAATAAATTGGTCTATTTCTAGACTGGCTAGAGGCTGCGCCCTTAAACTGAAGTAGAAACGTGACAGCGTGCATCTTTTTCTTACACCGCTGAAGATATTAAGGGGCGACGGCAGCCTGTCTTAAGCCCTCACGCTGCCTGAGCTACGCGCGTATTATGATCAGGTAATATTTACATATATGTCAGGTACGCCTTTCCTGAGTAGTCAGCCCCAAAGTGCACGTCTATCCACCGAATCGAATGCACCTTTGGTATCCAGAAACACGATAAAGGTAGGCTGCCAGTATGTGTGACGGTGCTCCAATGACTGACTTAGGGCGAAGAGGTGGTCAATGCAGCCTCGACTTCGGCGAGACCCGGTTTGCATTTCACGAACACGTCTTTCACGGGTGCCAATCAGTCTGTGAAGGATGACAGAGGCAAGAAATTTGGAGGCGATGGAACCCAGACCGATTCCTATATGGTTCCATTTTATTCTCTTTTTCCTTTTAGGTATTGCGGCACACTAGCTGAGGTGTTTCCCACTTCTAGCTTGCATGCATAGCGTGTGTGTCTACGGTTGAATTATTCTGATCGTGAGCCTCCCCTGAAAATTTGGACTATGTCGGAGCGGCTCCAGTCGCTTGGGAGATTTTCATGCTCTCACAATTACATGCTTCCACAGTTTCAATAGTAACTTGTATAAATCATACGCAAGAGCAAGTCCCCCGAATTTGAGGTGGGCTGTCGGTTGTTGTGTCGGAGCACCTCGACTTCTTTCATATACTACCGGCAGTGAGAACTCCAACGACCGGGTAACAAACAATGCTCCACGCAACACGCCAAACCGGCCACCAAGCGTTTGTCTGTCCAAGCCAATCACAATATTCATATTAAAGCATATCACAGGCTATTCGGAAAGGCTGGCATTTGATCAGTCAAGGCTGGTCAGTTCAACAAGCGGGGGATCGATAGGTTGACTCACGAAGGGAAGAAATACACAAAGTAAGAGAAAAGCTAATAAGCGTAAGCTTCAGTGTCCATGCAATTTAAGCATAAATGTGAGGCAAAAGTGAACGTATACAAGTAACCGGAAAATAGGGCAGGTTGATTTGGGGTGAGTGGGGCAAAACCAACAAAGCAACAGGGGGCGGCGGTATTTTTACCTCAGAAATAACAGAGGTGGATGACCTGCTCCTGCGACTTTATTTAACTTCAAAAGTGCGATCTTGCGTTTGAATTCTGAGCGTGTGCGTGGATCCAAATGGACAGCCCAAGGAGCGGGGCGATCGGTGGCCGGTGAGAAATCAAACAATTCCGACCGATTAACTTGCCTTTCAATTATTCGGCCCAAAGCTTCAAGCTTTTTGGTAAGCTGTGTATAGGCTGTCCACTCGCTTCACGTATAGTTTCATTAACAACAAGTCTTCTTCTGCTCGTTTCCCCTATCAGCCGGAATAATCTACCATGGTTACAAAGGGCAGCGGCCATTTCCATATCTGATGCAACATGAGACCACCAAGGTTCGCAGTCTCGCTTCAGGCTAGCACGGAGTTTTTCCCGGTGCACTATGCGAGTCTCATTGTGTTCTCTTCTAGCCGGAATATGCCTGCGAGCAACGATAAGTTACAGAGCTTGCGAAGAGACCCAATGTCCATGTTGGCGATTAGACTTACCACATCAGGAGTTGCCTGCTGCTTATAAGGACTGATGTATATGAGACCAGTGAGCTTCAACTGCATCCGGTGAACACTTACACTACCCGCACGACAGCGTACTTTGATGGATATTCAAAACAGCTGGTTTTGCAAGTTGGCTGGTGTCAGTGCGCTCACAGTGCCGTCGTGGGATTCCGCCAAAATGCATCCGCAGGTGAGAACATACAAGTGCATGTGCTCCAAATCGAGCGACTGTTCCGGACGCAGCCTCTCCAGCGGTGACTTATCGCCATGTGATCCCTTTTTGCGTCCATAGCTGGTTCGAGGCTGGTAGGCGCCAAGTCACCCTCCGGCTGGTGCTTGTCGGAAATTAGTGCTCGAAAGCAATAAGCGAGCGTCTTCACACAAATGAAGTAACCGCACACCGTTACCATTACGGCAGAATACACCAGGTTGGTCGACCTGATGAAATTCATCAGTGGACAATTTTCCAACTTGAGCGTTCAGGTTCCCAACCAGCACAACAGTGTCAGAGCCACTTCTGTGGCGAATGAGCTGGTGCAATTGGCGATAGAAGCCGTCTTTTACCGAAGCATCGCTAGAGTTTGTGGGTGCATATGCAGCGATGACGAACAGACACCCGTTAGTTCAGCGCGATTTCGAAACTTTGAACGATCCAGCCAATCGGACTGCACACAACCAGCTACTGATTGGAATCCAGTCAATCAGAGCAGCTTCAGCCCGGGGACTCAGGGCAATGTCAACACCGGCTTGGCCGGTGCTAAGAAGCTGCAGCTTCACCGGATAGGCGTAATGAGAATGTGCTGCTAGTGTTACCTGAAGGGGATGACAGAGCCAGCACAGAGCTCGGGTCTTGCAAGTGGGTCTCAGCTAAGCTGCAGATCTCCACGGAGAGGGTCTCCATGTACAGGAAAGTCTTGCCTGTTGACGGATTTGTGGCAATGTGCCTACATTGAGGAATGCCAACCTGAAATAAGATCGAGGGATCCAAATGAAAGCCGATGAACTGTACTCGGCCGCTTGGTTGGACAAGGGCTTTTCGGCAGGACAGGAATGAAGCTCCGAGTTCACACGTGAGTAGAAACTTGAAGGTCAAAGCTTAGCAAAGCAATAGGGTGAGGGGGCCAAGGACTGGGGTTTGAAAACAGAGGAATAAAGGTGAAGCTGGAACGGGGCGGTAAGAGAAAAAGCTTGAGAGGGGGAATAAGAAGATGGGAAGGCTTGAGCATTAACATCCAAACCCCTATCCACCCTGCTCGATGCAGCAGATGGGGCCCGGTTGATTATCCTGTGCGTGGCCAGAGCATCAAGAAACTGTTTGAAGAGGAATTCGTTGTATTGGGTGGGTAGGATACTGTGAAGTTCCCTAGGTCTACACAGGAGAACGCTAATGGTTCACAACCAAAGCCGTTGTTTCAGAAACCTGACCGCAAGGCGGAGGGTTTGGATTTGGGCTACAAGGAGTCAGTTTTCAGGAATACAGAGCCCCTCTTTTTAAACCTAACGTGGAAGCCCAGGTGGCTGTGTTTTTGTCTGGCCTCCAACCATTGACCAATGTGGCATGAATGGCACTGCAGGTGCAGAGAAGCATCACCCAGCATAGCTAAATGGATCAATGAGGCACACAAACCATTGCACCGCGATGAGGTCCAACCTCATTCCGATGGCAATTTACGGAGACACGTCAGGATGGTTAAGATAAACTACTTTAGCACAGAGGTTAAATTATCCTACTACTTTATACACCTATTCAGTGCATTCCGTCTTATCATCGAAACCTTACTAATGAGTTCCTACGTCTCCCGATTGACCCCTTGATTCCAGCTGCACCATTTCACTATGGCCCGCAACAAAATTCCCGCCGTTGGTTAGATTTCGCCTCCCAGACTCCATGCGGAATGTTTGATTGCAAAACGACAAAAACTGCACCTCAAAGGGTAGCTCCGCATTGCAAATTTGAACTAGCGACCCAGTAGTTTACAACTTGTTCTAATGGTTTATTCATATATGGCCCAACATTACTACATAAGTTTTCCTCTGAAAATGAAGCAGCATTTAATTTCACGTGCACGATAAAGTAGAATAATCGTGGGTCAATAAAGCAAAATGTAATTTTCTCAATTGAATTTAATTACATCCTTTATTAAAACGCTTTTTTGAATGAAAGCATTACAAATCATTTTGCCTTCTATTACACACCAGTTTCCTGGAATAATAAAGATGCGGTACTACAGAACTCAAAGCAGCACCAATACAAATATGCCCGCCATTTCGCAAAC
>OX104065.1:116243945-116287337 GCA_944474145.2 Dicrocoelium dendriticum
CACGAAGCGGAGAGCCACATATTAATTATAATTACGCAATGCAATAGCTGCAAACCCAAACCCTAAATTGATGTTGAATTACCAATTCTCGTCCAAACGACCACGAGACTTCGAGCCGTATGCTATTACAACCCACTTGTGTCCTATTACATAGGCACCAAATGTGCCACTGACGAAGCCTATACACAACGACCAGGAGACTTCGAGCCGTATGCTAATACAACCCAACGGGGCCCTATTACGTTGACACCAAATGAGCCACTGATGGAGCCTATATAAAACGACCAGGAGACTTCGAGCCGTATGCTAATACAACCCACTTGTGTCCTATTACATCGGCACCAAACGTGCCACTGATGGAGCCTATACACAACGACCAGGAGACTTCGAGCCGTATGCTATTACAACCCACTTGTGTCCTATTACATAGGCACCAAATGTGCCACTGATGGAGCCTATACACAACGACCAGGAGACTTCGAGCCGTATGCTATTACAACCCACCTGGGTCCTATTACACTGGCAGCAAACATGCCGCTAGTCCAGTTCATTGGTTAAAATGCTGTAATCCCAAATGAGCGCAGAAACCGATGTAAAAACTGTGCATTGTATTTAACAAAAAGCTGGGAGAGAAGGTTCAGCGATGTTCACTATATTCGTGCATTGGACGCGCATGTCCCATGCAGGGTATCATTACACAATGTCGTATTCATCGACTAAAATATAAGAGTAGTGCGAACATATAGCCTACTGTCGGGTAATTGAATGAGAGTTTGTATCTGAACAAGCTATTTTCTTCCTTGCGTTTTATTTACTGGGCTAGCATCCATGTCGAAGCTACAATGAAGAGAAAATGGGAGTTTAAAACGCACCGGTTAGCTTACTTTGGCACTCTATTCTGCACGACTGATGGGGTGTTGCTCAAAAAGGCGATTAAGCGAGTGCTTGTGAGACAGATCGAGCGTTGTGACGTTTAGTTTGCGTCACGTTCTAATGAGGTTAACCCGAGCTTGTCAGTAAGTATTACGTGGGCTAAAAGCTTTATACTAATAGAAGCGAAATCCTACTAAACAATTCTCATTCCTGTATTTTTGACTTCCGTCGGGCGCAGCGGACACATCGATAAATGACCCTGTCGTACTTTACCCGTGACAGGTTAAACTTTCTGCCTCTGTAGCATACGAAATTGACGTAATGAAGAAGCATAAAGTCTGAAAACAAACTATTAAAATCGTTAAAACTGTCAAAATACGCCGAAGGAAGATTCTCTGGAAATCAGACTCCATGGCGTACGGATTCGAAAATACTGTTCGTCCCGCGTATGTGGTTTCCGACACATTCAAACAATTGCAAAAACACATATACACAGATTTAAATAAAACTGCATATGCAGATAGATGGCCAGGAATAATGCCATAAAATGACCCTAAACTATTTATTGCGCAATAGGCTTTGCAGGGTAGCGGTGCGTATCTGGCTTTTGACACATTTAAACAAACGCGGTATCACATTTGCACAGAATTGAATGAAACTGCAAAGTCATAAAGATACCCGGGAATCATGCCATTAAATGACACGAAGCTATTTATTGCGCACTAGGTTTTGCGTGGTAACGGTGCTGCGACTATGTCGCAGCGGAAAGGTCGGTCTAAGGAGATAATAAATATCAGTCCCTGAGTACATCCGACGAGGGTGAGGAGGGGGTGGAACAAATGTGATCTGGCGTGTAAAGATAAAAGGAACTTACGAATAGATGAGGAATAATACGTTTGTATGATGTTAAACTTTAGGACATGTATGTGTTGCACTGAGTGACTAAAGGTCGAAGGATGTGCTTACGAAATAAGAACGGCTGGTTGCCATGACAGCAACGCTACCTGGGTAACCAAATAGTACTAGTTGCAAAAAGTAAACAAGTTACGAAAGGAAATTTGATGAAAATATGCTAGGGAACCAGTGCTTTGATTTGAAGATGATAACACTTTTTATAAAGTTGTTGAAGAATGCAATATATGGCGGGTTTGAAGTTGCCGACTTGAGCAATGGTATGGGATATGAAACCGAGGCTTATGTTTGATGCCGTTGATACGTGATAAAAAAGAATAAACAATTCGTGAAATGTCGGAATGCGGAGAACAGTGCAACATATTATTAAATTATTAAGTTTCACATTGCAACTGCTTGAGGAACAAATATGTCAAGTCCATATTACGGCACTTTTTTGCAGAATGCGTTGTATAAGCGCCAGTTTTCAAACGGAGGAACGTAACTTTAGTCAGATTTCAAATATTGATTCCAATGGTAGGTTGTAAACGCTGTCGGAAACTTATGCGGTTAACTTCCTCATAGAAATGGGTAGTTTTTCTATGCGCAATATATTAAAAAGTATAGTTTCGTGATGTAACATAAAGGAAACCAAAAAGCTAGCATTATATGGCCTATATTCATTGCATTGAGCAACAGTCCTACGCTCAGGGTTCTACGTACCTGTTTGTTGTTCGCACGGAAGATGACACATTGTGGTTGATGAAGTAACTGAATGTAACCATTGCGTATATGAAATCTGTTTTTACTGAGGTCGTGTTTTGTTTGTGTAAGAACGGGAAGCATGCTTTAAGAGGGGTAAGTGCTATGAAGCGTGTGTGATGGGAAACGATTTAATTGCTTTAACAGTGAATTATCGAAGCATGGCATGATTGCTGGGTGTGATACTGAGAAAGTTAATACAAGCAACATGCCGAAACAAGCAAATATATATAAGCCTTGCTTTGCAGAGTTGGTAAACAACTGTAGGTCTGTGGAGTGTAGACATTTTTGCGGTTGTATTGTGTGAATGTGGAAATTGGTGGTATTATACGGGGAAGCACAGGGATGAAAAGACGGTGTTGCCCTATCGTTCTGACGGTTTAACACCCAACGGTGTGTGGGTTGGGAGTTATAAAGTAAAATAATTTTATTGTGTCAAATGGCAAATTTTAAGTATGCGAATAGGTAATGAAAAATAATTACTATGTAATGAAGAAAATCAGGGTGTGTTTACCATTTAAACGCGCCAGCACCTGTTATAGTCTAGGTTCGCTATTCATCAGCAGGCATATTTTAGCGCGGGAGCGAGGTGCTTTGGGAAGTTAACAATTTATCTGTGGTCCCTTATTTTGGTAATGATTATTGGTTTCCTCATCTGCACGCCTCCTCGTTTGTCTTTCATGTCGCTGCATGCATAATCAGGCCATTTACGTATTCACATTGCTTAGTTCGTGTATGGACAGGTATAAGGCTTCAGGCTGCAAAATATTGTGGATATCCCCAGGGGAGCTGAGGCATTTTAGCATGTCTTGGATAGGTTCTGCGAATGGTCTACTTTATAGTTGGTGCCCATAAAAAGGACCAAGTGCCCTGTCCTCTGAATCGGAGCTGCTCGTCCTCCCAATCGGTGTGTTGTGAGCAATGTTGAAATCCCAGTCGTCACTAGGCGGCTTGATTTAGGAGTCTTGCATTTATCCGCACTTCATTCTGGCAACAATTGGAAGAAGTCTGCTTGTCCTGAGAGTTCGTACGATGTTGGTTATCCGCCACGCTTTCGGAATCGGAACGGCCAATTTCATTGCAAAGCTATTCTCGGCATTCAGCTTACCCATTTTGGAATATTGTGTCCAGGCTTGTCCTCCATGTGTTATGCGAGAGCAAATAGTATTGTAGTTGAGGTTACAAGTGGGAACTCGGTTAGTGCAGGTTCAAGGTGGACGGGCCTGTCCTGTACGCTTGACAGTTTAGATACATAACTAAAGAAAGATATATTATATTTACAAGGGGGAACTTTTTACACTAGTCAAAATTTCAAAATCAAAACCATGGTAACCTAACTGATTTTTGCAATGGTTTCTTTGCACACAACACAGGTTGAAAGCCCCAAGTAGCAAAGCCTCATTAATTGCCAAGATTATCGGACCGTTGTTGCGTAATAACCCCTTAAACGCAGCCTGCATGTTAACATGATGTCGGGTTGCCACGAGGTGCTTGGTGAGCGATGATGCGGGACTCCGGTTCGTTCTCGGAGCCAAACCGGTTTGTTGCGTCCTCAGTTGTTCAAACTACTTTGGCACATGTTCGGCTACTGTCTGAGCTAACTAACAGTCATTCCTGCCTTTAACTAAATAAATAAATGGTATATTCTCGGTAAAACGAGGCACACCTGGAAAGGCGTGACCAAAATATGCTTACAGCACAGCTTCTTTGGAATGTTAAAAAATATCGTTTTAATGAAAGGAATAAAGGAAAAGCTGTAGTCCATAAGAGTGAGCATATTGTCAGATGATAATCAGGCCAAGGAACATGATGGCGCTGTGGCGCGCAAACGTCATGCATAACTGTTGCGTCAAGGTAAAAGTTGGGGGTAATTTCGCCATGTAGTGAGCCATGAGCACAGAAGCCCAAAAAGGTTTTGATGCAGTCAATGACCATCACGAAGTCGGGAGGAGCTGTGTTCCATAAAAACACACTTCATGGTAAAATCAGTTGCACAGGTTGGATGTAGAAGACGGAGGAATGCGTCAGTGTGAAATGTTTAGCTGTGACTTTATTTTGTGGCGCGTTATATCCGCCAAGTTGCAGTGTTGTCAAGCTGACGTTTGTGGCTTTCCTAGGGAGGACTCTTGCCAGGCGAAAACCCACCACCTCCTGGAAGACGGCCGTTGTTTCCGTTGAACAGTAGTGCTAGTCGGCTATGCATTGTGTAGGCCAATTTTGTACTCTATTATTCGTAAACCTCAAGCAACCGCAGGTTGACTGGTAAACGACGTGAGAGGCCGAACTGACTGATGAGTTGCTCTGACGGTCATGGAGAACAAGGCCTCGCGTTGTTTGTATGAGTCGCCACTGGGCGGTCGCGTAGTGCGCGTAAAGGCTGACCAGAGGTTATATCCGGTATCATTTGGTACATGGTCTCCTTTGAACGGCAGGAACAAATAAATGTTCTTTTTCACTCCGGTTACCACCGGTATTTTCTCCTTGGGATATCCGCTGCGTATCAGAATGCACTTCTTGGAGTACCCATTTGACACTAAGGTTTTGAACGAAAATTCTTCTTCAGCTTGCAACATCTTGGGGCTGCATATTCATCTGGCTCGGTAGAAGAGCGTTTTCGCTAAGTTGCAGTTGTGTGCGACCGGGGCAAAGCTGGAAAGTGAAGGTACTGCCTGCTCCAAATTGCCTTGCGGGGAACTGTGCGCTGTAAGGTACCATCGGTCCGTCTTTTATGGTTTTATCCAAAACGGGCTGGCAATCATGTGGCTCTAACCCAGGGGACAGCGATAGATTTGGATGAATTGATATCAGAACTGTCGACAGCCGCGCAAACTGTTCGATGCTGGTAAAGCCTAGGATGTCGTCCATATACCGCTTGTACAACGCAGCTTTACCCATGCTGGCAGTAACTTGTCTTTCTAGCAAGCCGGGAAAGATGTCTGCTTATACGGGTCTCAGAGGGTTACCCTGGCTACGTCGTCAATCTGTTTATAAGCAGTCCCCTCGAACTCAAAACGTATATTTTCCTTTCATAATAGGCTCATATCACTCAAGTACTCCAGCGGCAGGCCAACAGGCAGGTTTTGATGCGCTTTGCAATCAAACAACTTTTCAACGGTCTCACATAGAGGAACCTTGGTGAATAGTGTGTCGACGCATATTGAGTACATGTGCTGCGCACCCAGTGACAAGCAAGCTGAAGAAAAACTTTCGTTCAAAACCTTAGTGTCAAATGGGTACCCCAAGAAGTGCATTCTGATAAGCAGCAGATATCCCAAAGCGAAAATACCGGTGGTAACCAGAGTGAAATAGAACATTTATTTGTTCTTGCCGTTCAAAGGATGTCATGTACCAAATGATATGGGACATAAACTCCGGTCAGCCCTTACGCGCATCTACGCGACCGCCCAGTTGCGACTCATACCTACAACGCGAAGCCTTGTACCTCATGACCGTCAGCGCAACTCATCAGTCATTTCGGTTTCTCATGTCGTTTACCAGTTCTCCTGCGGTTGCGATGAAGCTTACATAGGCAGGACTGACTATCAGTTAACACAGAGGGTAGCTGAACATGTGCCAAGGTGGTTGGAGCAACTGTTGACGCAACAAACCCGAGTGGATCAGAGAATGAACCGGAGTCCCGCATCATCCATCACCAAGCACCTCGTGACAACCCAACATCATGTTAGCGCGGAGACTGTCTTCAAGGGGTTATTACGTAACAATAAGCCGATAATCTTGGCAATTAGTGAGACTGCTACTTAGGGCTTTAAACCGGTGTTGTGTGCGCAGGAACTATTAAGAAAATCAAAATATTTTATTGTCGAATTCGGGGAATTGGGAATATATTGTATGCATTACTGACGGACAACTGGGAGCCTCATTCTTACTTATCTTATGTAGACGGGTAAGATGGATTAATATCTGTGAAAATCGGTCATTATTGTTCATGAATACTGCAACTGCTAAATGCATGGGTTGTAAGAGACTCTGACAACCCTCACCATTGCATTCCCTAACGGCATGCATGGAAGGGATACGCAATGCGCAATAACCCGGTGCGATAAGGGTGTATCCGTCCCTACCCAGTAAGAAACTATGTTTTGCTTAAGCCATGGGTGCCTCGGAGACAATCCTTTTTGACCGCGTAGCTGCAGGAAGGGTTGACGGAGCTTTACTGTTTACGCCTCGGCGTGTGAGCAGTATGTCAACATAAAATTGCTGATAGGTTACACCTCGTGACCTTGAAACGGTGCGTCTTCGCTGCGTATTGTCCCGTTGTTCTTTGAACCGTATATCGCCGTGTTCAGGTTTGGTTAGTGTTACATGAAAGTAACACATATTAACTGTTACATCCTTTTGCTATTTTTGGACCTTTGTCAAAGCCGTTTTCCCAAAGTCGTCTTTTGCGACGCGTGTTCATCGCTTTATCCCACCATTTTACTCAATTTTTAATGATTATTCATATCACGGTGAAAAAACCTATGTCATCCACGTCTGCCAAAACGGAAACACTGGAACAAGCCGCCCATGAAGTCGGTTAGGCCGGCCCATCTCAAATACGAGGTTGAAAAGTAGTGCTCGTAGGTAAGCTAGCAGAAGCTCTGCATAAAGCCCGTGTTCTCGGAAGTCAGGTAAACTCGCTGAACGAAGAGTTTACATCCATTGCTACGCTACTAAACAAAGTCATGCCGTTGGTCAATCTGGACAACGTCCAAACTTTGGCTAGCCAACCTGATTTGCCAGCTGCGGGTGAAATATTGTGCTTCTTGTTTCATTGCTGTCTTTCTGTTTGGATGCCTCTTGTCCGTTGCCCGTTTTCTCCTGAGATTTCCACAGGCACATCCGCCAGAACAATAAGGTTTATCCACTGGGACTGGTCGACGCACCCTCAATAGCCAGCTGGTTTACATGCTTGAGCTTTTCTCCGGGAGACAAAGAACCCGCACATCGTTCCAAATGGAGCTCTTTCCGCCATTCTGGAGAAGCTACCACCACGGAGTCTAAACAAATGGGTTTAGCTCGCCTCGTACCCACAGTAGAACAATTTACTCACCTGGAATAATGTATTGACATGGATCCACTGTTCCACAACCGAAGACAGACAATTCTGACGTGAGTACCTTCACTGCCATAAACATTCCGATTCTCCAGTCACCTGGAGCTTTTCTGATGTCATTTCACAGACAGCATTGCGCGCGTATAAGCGGCTTTTCCGAGGCTCTTTCATGGAGTTCTCACTTGGCCATGGAGACCATTACACTTACATTTGAAGGAATTACTAGTCCACTTTGCGGAGAATAGCATTTTTTCCTGTTATGGCAGTGTTCCAGGACGTGGTGGGTTTTCGCCTGGCAAGCGTTCTCCCTATAAAAAGCCCCAAGTGTCTGCTTAACAACACTGTGACGTGGCGGTCGTGACTCGCCACAAAATAAAGTCACTGCTTCGTGGATATCCGAATAATCCTCTCCAACGCACGGACATCCATCTTCTACTCGAGCATTGCCGACGATATGAGAGTGAAAATTAGAGCAGCACAGTTACAAACAGGAACCTCACAGTTACGCCCCCACACACACAGCTACATAATTACATACCACCTAATTAAACATTCTGGTACGGCAAACATAACGTATGCTTGCACATTCTTGACCGCGCATTGTTGTCATAATGATCATGCCTGTAAAGGCGTGCCTCGCTTTGTCGAGAATAAAAACTTTATTTATTTATTTATTTATTCAGACACAAGAAACAACTGCACTCAATGTCCCTATGACAAGTCCAGCATGGATAGCTGGACACGGGTTGCGAGCCGGACAATATAATAGAAAAAGCCGGCCTCTATTAACAATGCGTTTACTCACCTGCATCAATATCATTCGACTCTGCGACTCTTACATCATTGACCGGCTTCAACGACTACTGCCAGATCGTTACTAAGCCATTCGGCCAAAGAAGGAAGAATTTCGGCTTTCAACCGACTGCGATTAATAGAGTGCAAAAGCAGTCCATATGATGCATAGCCGACTAGCACTACGGTTCACGGAAGCTACGACAGTGTTCCAGGACGTGGTGGGTTTACGCCTAGCAAGCGTTCTCCCTATAAAAATCCACAAATGTCCGCTTAACAACACTGCAACGTGGCGGATATGACGCCACAAAATAAAGGCACAGCTATACATTTCACACTGACGCAGTCCTCAGCCCCCTACATCCAACCGGTGCAACTGATTTTACTATGAAGAATGCTTTAGTGGATTACAGATCATCCCGGCTTCGTAATGGTCATTGATTGCACTAAACCTTGCTTGGGCTCCTGTGCTCATGGAACACCACATGGCAAATTTACCCCCCACTTTTATCTTGACGCAACAGTTTTTGCGTGCCACAGAGCTATCATGGTCCTTGATCTGACTATTACCTGACAATATGCTTGCTCATATGGACTACATCTTTTCGTTTATTCCTTTCAATGAAACTAAATGTTGTAATATTCCAAAGAATTTATGCTTGTATGCATATTTGCTCATGCCTTTATAGGTGTGTCACGTTTTACAGAGAATATACCATTTATTTATTTATTTACTTATTTATTTAATAGCATTACGCACGAGGTCGGCGAACGCATTCGTCGTGCCAATAACGCGGTAGTATTCAACCTACCTGACAAGGTGCCGCTTAAAAAGGTGTTAAGTATCCTTCTCAATGATTGTAGACAACCACCCGATTGCCGTTCAACCACTCGCCTACGTAAGATCCCCGGCCGATCTTGCCAATACTCATGAAATTTTGCAGCTCCGAGCTGGCTAAACGATTTCTTGACTCCCGATATGCGCTGAATTAGCACGCAAACCGCGGGCGAATTCTAAAATTAACGGACAGAAACAGCTGCATGGATCAACTTTACATATTAGTGCAGTTAATCAGAAGAAAGAAACCCGTGCGACATCATTCACAGAACCTCAACTCACAAATGGGCAAGAAAATCCAACCCACACGGCCTCAACCTCGACCCTGCGTGGCTTTGACCTGGATTCGTGGCAGCGGCTAACGTACCCCGATGCAAAAAGCCCTCACCAGACAAAAATCAGCCAAAAAATATTGTTGCCAAGTCCATAACCTCAGCTGAAAACTCGCCCGTTTCCGTAGACACGACCGAATACAGTACGCAGGCTGTGTATATGTCTGACTTGTGCGACCTAGACTCCGAACTAGAGAGTGTGGGCTTTCTGTCAGTATATACTCCATTAGCCAGCGTTGCCGATGACCCCACGCAACTCTCTATCGACATAACGCCAGTGGCCAGCAGCTCAAAGCAACGGTGTTCCATAGCTCTCCCCCATCGTCTCCCATCAAATCCATATCAGTACAGCAAAAGGACTATACCCAGACGTTCCGCTATGGCTAAAGTATACTCATTGCCAGTAACAGAAATACCACGCCAGCAGATGGCTGGGCAGCATAAAATAGGACATCCAATTACCAATTTTGGATTGAAGTCCATTGCTAACCAAGCACATTCACATCGTCGGAACTACCTACTCAACACTTCAAACCCAATAAAGCACTTTCAACTTCGCAACAAACCCCGTTACGCTACTCACCGCGTTAAACCAACACCTCTGCAACTACAACTGGTGATTATTACGCCTTCTGCTCTGGTTTATCAAGCGTTGCTCCGACCAGATCTAGCCATTTATTCAGAAAATCATATCTACTCGAACCAACACATCAGACTGCTCAAACTCCAACTTATCAACATCAGTTCAAAACACACGGATATACGGCGCCTAGTCAAAGACGACAATGTGCTGCTATTGACAGCTCGACATCCAACATGAATACCACAGCTTTAACTTCGACTAACCGCTCTCACACAACAGGACGTCTGCAGAATGTCTGATCGTCGAGCAGTGTCACACTTACTGCTTCCTGTTTTTATGGAATACTACAGGGCATGGTCCACCAATCCCAGTTCTCCAAGAGCTCGCGCCTGCTCTGTATCATCTACAGAGACTCATTTGTACACTGCAGCTAACCTAAAACGGTTGGTTCCAGCCCCACGCGTGCCCTCTTGGACCTCAAACCGACAAATGACCCGTCGGCGGCCGCTGCCACCAGTGTAACAATCAGCCGCCCCCGGCACACATATCCGCTGCACTTAATTCACCTATCCGAAGCAATTCCAAACTACCCGGTTACGACACCACAGCAGAAGCTGGCGACCAGACGACAGGTCTCTGCGGATAATACACGTACACGTACTTCCTACTCATTGTACGATCAATCAAAAATAAAATGCACATTCTAAGCCCCCTCCTGTCACGCCCGCATCTGGTGCTGGTCTGGGAAACATGGCATTCGGCAGATGCTTCCGACACATTACTAGAAATGCCAGGGTACACCATTTGCTATAGTGGACGCGCCAATCACCGAGGTGGCGGATGTCTCATACACGTCAAGAAGGAGTTACATGTAATATCTTTCCAAACCGTATTCCTTGGCACTTCTGAAGACTCAGTATGGATTCAGGCCACTGGCGGTCCACTAGATCTCTGGATATGCTGTTTATACAACCCGCCGCACTCCTCTTGTGCTAGCGTTGACAAAATGGTCAAGCTCTTCCAGGAAGTCTCATTTCTTCCTGCACGCCATAAAATGATTTCTGGAGATTTTAATATGCCTCATATCTCGTAGCTTAATCAGTCAGCCCCACTAAAATATAGAGCCCTGGTAGACACTACTTTCACACACGACTGGACTCAGCATGTGAATACGCCGACGAGACAACCTAACATACTAGACCTAATATACACCGACGGCATTCCCCACGCATGCGCCAGCGTGTTAGAAACATACCGGGCAGCAACCACAATGTGGTGAAGCTATCTTTTGCACTGCCTAGATTCCCTTACCAGGAAGATAACAAGTATGAGGTGTCACGCCTTCTCCAGCGTATCGACTGGGAAACATTTTCTTCTCTTCTCCGAGCCCCACTGGGACGGTTTCTTCCTCTCAGAGAATATAGATACTGCGATCAGGGAGCTTTATAACAACCTAACTAACTGCTTAGACATCCTTTCCCCCAAAAAGAGGAAGCTGAGAAGGTGGCACACTCTTGCTGATGCTTCCACACGCAAACTAGCTACTTGGCTTAAGAAAATGCCCTCCCGCTACAGCAAGACTAAAGACCTTCATCTAATCATCCACATGAACGAATTACTAATCGCCTGGAGAAGTTCACAAACAATGCACGAACGTTAGCTGAGCACGCATCGCTTTGCACTGAAAACAAGGCAAAGCCTCTTATTCGACTAATGAAGCAGCGGAGTGGCAACAGAGATATACCGATCACTAACCTTCTGCTTCCTGATAAAACTATAGTCATTGATGCGGTCGAGCTCTGTGACTGCATTAACATGCACTTCTGTAACTCCTTCGCCAACAATGACTCGGCAGTGCCAGCTACGATTCACAAGTTCATTGAGGATCAAATACATACCATTGACTTTGACCTAAACAACAGCAAGCGAACAATTTGCTCGTTGAAAATGTCACACTACCCAGGTCCTGATGGTGTACCTTCTTCTGTATTAACACTTGGAGGACCGGACATTCTAGTCCTTCTCTTCGGTATCTTCAACATCTCTAAGGAGAGTAGACAATACCCGTCTAACTGGAAACACGCAACCATCATACCACGACACAAACGAGGCTGCGACAAAATATTGACAATTACCGTCCTATTAGCCACACACCCATTGCGTCTAGACTCATGGAAAAAATAATAGAGGACGGGATGCTTCGTTTTCTGTTCCAACGCAACCTTATTAATAGGTCCCAACACGGGTTTCTGCCAACTAAGTCAGTCAAACTTGCCAGCTTGAATTCTTAAACGACGTAACACACGCCATAGACCTGGGTCGGGCGCTAATCATCGTCTTCCTCGATATGAAAAAGCATTTGACCAGGTTCTACAAAATGGTTTGTTGACAAAATTAGCTGCTTTCGGTGTTTCTGGCCGCGCCTTTCTTGGTTTCCTTCGTACCTTTCTAACCGAACGCAGTCAGTGCTACGGGCGATGTCTCGTCTTAAAAGGCATCTGTAACCAGCGCAGCGTTCCAAGGCAGTGTCCTAGGTCTTTTGCTGTTTTTCCTGCACATCAATGATGTATTTCAGGTCTTCCAACCTGGCACTCCCTACCTCTTTGCTGATGATATAAAAGTGGTATTCTCATTTGATCCTAGCTGCGTACGCAATGGCCTCTCCAGCATTCAAAGCGATCTCGGCGCTCGTGAATCATGGTGTGACCTGTGGAAACTAGAGTTCTCACTAACGAAATGTGACGTCCTTTCCTACCGGTGCTCTATACAGCCTAATATATTAACTCTTAATGGAATACCACCAGATAACAGCATCACCGTGCGCGATCTCGGTGTGCACTACGGTGTGCACTCGGTGTGCACTGACTTTTGCGGTATAAGCGAGCTATAGCTCTGCAAAAGCCAGGTCTACCGTTGGCTATATACTAAAGTCAATGAGCCTGTTAGAGTTGCGACTCATGCTCTACAAGCTTTGCCCGACCTACAATAGAGTACTGCTCCATAGTGGTTACTAATTCACGCAAAAGTGATAGGATGGTCATCGAGAAAGTCCAGCGTTCGTTCACTAATCGCCTCCTAGGATCAACTACGCTCAGTTATCAAAGCCGCTGCAAGCAGCTTGGGATGGAATCACGCTGGCTGCGGAGACTGAAAACCAACCTAGTTTTTTTATATAAGCCAATCAAAACATCGGAATCAAGTATTGAAAGCTAGTTACAACCGCTGGGCGACACACGCTATCCTCTTCGCAAAAAGCCACACTCATTCTCACTACCCATAACCCGTTGCTTCATACGCTTTAACTTCTCCCTCTATAGATATGCGCATGTGTGGAAGAAGTTACCAGAAGCAACAGAGCATCTGATAGTATCCTGCAATCCTCCGCAGCTCTAAATAGACTACTGAATGGCCCCATGCTAACAGACATCTTAGGCACCTGCATCCCTGAGGACGAGCTGTGGGAGAACGGCCCCGATCACATATAAAATTCCATACAAAGCCTTAACTGTGCGGAATAATCTCAATGCGCCAAGAGCCTTGTTGCCCTATACACCCAGCACCAATAAGGCTCCTTTCAAAATGACCCTGTCCTCTCCTTATCACGCTCTTCGCTTTTAATTCCTCTTCTATCGGACGGTCGTTTGTCAGTGCCCTGCTCTGACCTAGTCTCATTTGACTGGCCTGCTTCTCTTTGACTTACTCCAGACTACGGTTACGACTCTGTAGACTTCTGGCTATGCCCCCTCTTCACGAGAGCCTGCTGGTCTTGCTCACCCTTTTCTAACATAGCCACCTCCATCTCTAACCTGTCCATTTCTGCTGACCCTCTCTGAATATTGTGACGGTACCGGTCATTGTTCGGAAGACTGAACACTCTGTTCCCCTCACTAGTTGCTTTCCCCACTTTATCAGTAACCCAGAGCTGCGTGCTAACCTAGTTTCCTCTGACCAGTCTTCTACTTTCTGACTGCCTACAGAGTACTGAGCTGTAAACGGTATAGGCTCGGCACAACCGAAACCCTATTTCCCTTACCCAGAGTGCTTATACCTAACTAACTAATTTAAACTCTCCTATATCTAACATGTCCATTTCTGCTGACACTCTCTATTTGTCTTCCCAACTTAACTGTGCTACTAAATCTTAATGCGCCGACTAATACAGCCTCGTGTATTTCGGCTCCTGTTTTCTGACCTCTCTTACTATTGTGACGTTACCGGCCAATATTAAGAAGACCAAATACCCTGTCCACATTACCTTAGAGAGTCTCGTTGGCTTCGCTACTCCTAATCAGTAAACCTTTCTCCATTCTGACCCTGTTCTTTCCTTACTTCGCTGTCTTCATTCCTCCTTCCATCGGATTGCATTTCTTTAACTAGACAGTCAACTCTGTACCTTGCATTAATCTAATCTCATCTGACCAGTCTCTTGCTTTCTGACTGCATCCATACTACCGAGACCTAAATGATCTAGGCACTACATATCCAATGCACCGATTCCCTTACCCCGAGAAGCTACTAGGAGACATTCCTTGTTTCTCCATCCTGTAATCTTTTAGAATGTCTGTATCACTTACCTTCGCTGGCTTGTTGATGTATTCTGTGACACTGTAGGAACCCACTAGTGACCAAACTGCTTAATGGAATGGTTACATCTGGCCACCTAAAGTTTTCGTAGCGCCATTATCTGTCGATCCTCAACCTCAGCACCTCTATTTAGTAGCAACTAGTGGTCGTAGGCTCCACGCATCTTTGCGCATATTCGGAGCTTGCTAAGAGCCACCCTCTTTTATCTCCAACCTTCATTCTTTGTGACTGTCTGCGTCACATTCATTTGCTGTCTGTTGACTTATTCTGGGACACTTTAGGTATCCACTAGCCACTAGAAGGCTTCACCCCAATGCCATTGCTAGTCGTCGATACTCTCTATCTCGCCTAGTATCATTATCAGTTCTTCGTATTACCTACGTCACCACTTTTCAGCTGCAGCGAGTCATTGTAGGTAGCATACATCTTTGCGCTAGGAGCCACTCCTTATCTCTCCAACTCTTACTCTCTTGAATTGTTTCATCACATACCTTCGCTGGTTTGTTGACTTCTTCTGTCACTGTAAGTATCCAATAAAAACTAGAAGGCTTAATCGAATTCAGTTGCTGTCCACTGGTTCTCTCTCTTAGCACAATTATCCTTCGTTCTTCTTATCTTCATCACGTTTTCTGCAGTGATTCGTTGTAGGCTCCATACATCTTTGCGCATATCCGGAGCTACTAGGAGACACTCCTTGTTTCTCCATCCTGTAATCTTTTAGAATGTCTGTATCACTTACCTTCGCTGGCTTGTTGATGTATTCTGTGACACTGTAGGAATCCACTAGTGACCAAACTGCTTAATGGAATGGTTACATCTGGCCACCTAAAGTTTTCATTGCGCCATTATCTGTCGATCCTCTTAACCTCAGCACCTCTACTTAGTAGCAACTAGTGGTCGTAGGCTCCACGCATCTCTGCGCATATCCGGAGCTTGCTAAGAGCCACTCTCTTTTATCTCCAACCTTCATTCTTTGGGACTGTCTGCGTCACATACATCCGCTCTTTGTTGATTTATTCTGGGACATTGTGGGTATACACTAGTAACTAGAAGGCTTCATGCAAATGCCATTGCTGATCACCGATACTCTCACTTATAGCGACACTATCTGTTCTTCGTCTTACCTCTGGCACCTCTGTTTAGCAGCAGCCATTCTTCGTAGGCTCCAACCATCTCTGCGCATATCCTGAGCCTGCTAAGAGCCACACTTTTATCCCTCCAAGCTTTAATCTCTGGGACTGCGTGCGTCACATACACTTGCTGTCTGTTGACTTAATCAGGTATCCACTAGCAACTATAAGGCTCCACCCAAATGCCATTGCTAGCCTTCGGTACTCTCTCTCCTAGTATCATTATCAGTTCTTCGTATTACCTACGTCACCACTTTTCAGCTGCAGCGAGTCATTGTAGGTAGCATACATCCTTGCGCTAGGAGCCACTCCTTATCTCTCCAACACTTACTCTCTTGAATTGTTTGCATCACATACCTTCGCTGGTTTGTTGACTTATTCTGTCACTGTAGGTATCCACTGGTAATTAGTAGGCCTAATCCGAATGCGCTTGCTGGCCACTGATACTCTCTCTCCTAGCTCCACTATCTATCGCTCTTCTTATCTTCCTCACCATTTTGCAGAGATTCGTCGTAGGCTCCATGTCCCTTCTGCGCAGATCTTGAGCTTGCTAGGATACAGTCCTTGTCTCTCCATCATACATTCCCCTGGAATGTCTATCACTTACCTTCGCTGGTTTGTTGATGCATTCTGTGACCCTGTAGGCATACACTAGGGATCAAGCGTCTTATTGGAATGGCTACATCTGGCCACTGGTAATCTTTCCTAGCGCCACCATCTGTCGATCATCTTAAATTCGGCACCTCTGTTTAGTAAGCAGCTAGTGGTCGTAGGCCCCATGCATCTGCGATTATCCTGAGCTTGTTAGGAGCCACTCCGTATCTCAATAACCTTTATTCCTTTAGACTATCTGCATCCAACCTTTCCGCTGCCTTACCGCCAATTGAACTTTAGATCTCTCTCGCGGCAACCTATTTATCTCATTAGCACCCTAGCATAATTTGATTATCTGCGCGTCGCTGTGTCTTAGCCTCTACGCTCTGAACTATCTAACAGCCGTATTGTATGCTTGCGCATCATCCGTTCGCTGTCCTTTCTTCATGAAACCTTTCTTAGCTCTCTTCTGTGGAGCAAACATAACTCAAGTAGTCAGCGCACAGCGCTCCTTTCTAGACGTTCATTTATCTATTACTCGCTACGTCTATGACCCCTACTTATACTGAAGTCCAGCTCTCTCACCGGCTTTTCCCGGCACAGGCTTCCTTGCTAGAGGCACAGCTGTCACCTACTCATCTGCGACACCTAATTGATTGTAGTTCAGCTCTCTCACTGGCTTCTCCCGGCTCAGGCTTCCTTAGTTATATTCCATTAGCACCCCAGCATGATTTGATTAGCTGCGCGTCGATGCGTCTTAGTCTATTATGCTCTGAACTATTTAACAACCTCATTGTATGCTTGCGCTTCTCTCGTCCGCTGTCCTTCTATCACGAAACCTCTCTTAGCTTTCTTCTGTCGTGCAAGCATATCCATGTATTCAGCGCAAGCCGCTGTTCTGCCTCACATTTCTAGATCTTCATTTATCCCTTACTCGCTGTATTGTCTTAGGCATTTTTACCTGCAATCCTCCAAGTCTCGGGCTAGCATTCCCTGGCTCTATCCAGCTTGGTACTATTATCTTAGCACCCTAGCTGCTGCGGTTAGGCCTCAGGTTCTGATATCCTCAGCAACCTTAATGTACGCTTGCATTCTGGCTATTCGCTGCCCTTCCGTCAATTAACCCTTCTTAGCTTTTAGTTCATCACTCCTCTCATCTGGTCAGTACACAGACGCCCGTTAGCTTCTCATTTATAGGTGTTCATTTCTCACTTACTCGCTGCTATGTTTGCGACACTTACCCATGTATGAGTCCAACAGACTCACTGGCTTTTCCTGGGTCAGCATACCATAATACTATTTTCTTAGCACCCTAGAATAACTCGTTTCTCTGCGCGACGCTACGTATACATTTGTTCCGCACGTTCGCTTTCCTTTAACTGATCTTTATTACTTCACTTCTATCGATCAATCCTTTCTCACCTAGTGTTCTGTGTCCGCTTTTGCAGCAAAGGTTTCGACACTTACTTATGTAGGAGGTAAGCTCTCTCACAGGCTTTTCCCATCTCAGTCGGCCATAGCACTATACTCTTAATACCCTCGTGTCGTCTTTCTGGCTTGATCCCTAGAAGCTTTTTACTCAGCGCTTGAATTCTATCTATCCGCTGACTTACCACCATTTGACCTTTGAATCTCTTTCATCGCAAGCCATTTATACCTTCACTTACTTATTCTGCGCTCCCTATCGAAGTAGGTTGGCTACCTGCTGGTCTTTAAATTCTGCTTTCTGTCTTCCCACGCAATAGTTGCATCATAGCAAACCGATACTGCGTTTTTTGCTCAATGGCGCAACGCTCTGTATCCCATGTAGATGGTAGCAACCAACCTATACGGCCATTGCTTTCGTAGAACATTCAAAAGACACTTTCAACACAATCATTGTTGCACATTGTGCATCATTTATTTCCACTAAATGTTATACCATAGGACTTAAACAATGTTTGCTCCAACGCCTGTTCTTTGTGGCTTTGTTTGCCTCTTACCGTCCATTTTCTCTGAGTTCCGGAACTCCTTGAGGATCTCGAGCTGGACCGAGAAAGAGCTTTTGCCCGGGACAGAACATAAACCACAAGGACCTACAAAGAACGTAGCTGTACAACAAATGGATACAAATGCACTCACTACCACGACCATATCCCCACGATATTTGGGCTTTAAAAGGTAAGGGGGAAGAGAATTAGCCTGGTTAAGCTTAGAAAGATATCGCTGGTGATTCAGCTGTAAACCAGGCTTTTAAGCCTCAGCGGTCTAAGCAAGGTAAGGCAACACAAAGGTGTCCGGCAATACGAAACGAAGGCAGCAGGCAGACAGCAACTAGAGCAGGTGAGGTGAGAGGGAGATAAGTGGCTCAAACAACTGAAGGTATCACCGCAGGGATATCGCTATATGGTAAAAGGTGGGGAGGAAACACTATCAAAGCAGAGGGAGAGGAATGGATAAGTGGAAGTGTCAAGCATGAGTAGTATACCTCAGTCGCACACCAGCTGTCCGACGATAGACGAGACAACTCAGACGCGACTGGATTAGGCAGAAAAAAGACTATTGGGACAAACAGAAGTGGGGGTAGCATTAAAGAGGCAAGCAAATATTCAGTACACAAAACGTCGAGACAAAGTTTAAGAGAAGCTACATACCGAGGTCAGGGAGACGAAAACTGTGATATATCATGTGTTACTGAGCTAATCCAAGGCAGCATCCGTAGATTCATAACGTTAGGGTGAGGCAGCAGCAAGGACAGCGTAATCAGTCAAGTATACACAGGCTCGGGATGATAGGTCTTGGAAAGGTCGTGTGAAAGAGGATTAGCCTCGTTAAGGTTAGAAAATTAATACGGATGCATCAGCTGTAAACCAGACTTTAACCCTCAGTGGTCTAAGCGAAGTAAGAAACCACAAAGACAAGTCAGACATTTCGAGACGAAAGCATCAGGCAGACAACAACCGGGCCAGCTGAGGTGAGAGTGAGATGAGGGGCTCAATCAACTAATGGTATCAATGTAGTGAAATGGCATCAGGGAAGTGTAGAAAAGCAACAAGCAAAGCAGTGGGAAATGAAAGGCCCAGCGCAAGTGCTAAACGCTTTAGTATACCTTTTCGCTGCGCCAGACTCTTCCTCGTGAGCAGACTAGATGTGTGAAATTGTGCAGTGGACTCAACCTGTACTCAGATTTTCTAGCACACATATGCAGTGCGTCGCTCTATTTAGCCCCCTGCACCGGTCCCTTCCGAATTCCCTAACGAACTCCTAATCGCATTACCTTAAACTAAACCGAACGACGATGTCCATCGATCGTCTCCAGATGCCATTCTTCGTAGGTCCGCTCCCAACGTTGCCTGGTGTAGCGGCATGGTACCTTTACACGCAGCTGTTTCTTGTTCACCGGGCAACCCATACATCCCTACAATTGACCCTCAGCCAAAACAGACCCAATTACAGACAACCCACCGAAGCGGTAGATAGGTCAAACGCGTGGTACATTTTCTACATTTTGCAAACAGTTGCCATTCTCTTTGACATCCGTATCTTCCAAAATTCCTAGTGACCGTATATTTTATTTACAAACGTTTTGCTAAACGACAACAAATTGAAACCATTTTTTAATATGTACACATTTCGCGCTGGATGTTTGCCTCGTTTTCCAAACGGCATCATGCTGCCTGTCCCGTCCACGTCCCACCCTCTCCGAGTTTTGCAGTCCAGGACTCATGTCCTTTGAGTAACCGCGGAATCTCCTGGCCCACCTGCCCAAAGCAACTGCCCTCACCATTCTGGCTCTATGCGAACGTTATTCCCCACTACCGGTACGTCAATGACTAGCCTGGCCCGCGAGTTTTCCGAAATGGTTTTCCAATGGACTACATACGGGATTCGTCGTGGTACGAGGTTCGTCATCGATGTGAACCAAAGTGTGGTGGGGTGAGTGACACCTCCTAAGTGCACTACGGGTCTACAGCGGAGGAAATGTCCTGTCGGCCATTTTTCTGGACTAGCCAGTTCTTTTGCAGTCCGACCAGCCCTCCCGGTAGCATACCGACGATGCACCCCGATGCACCGAAATAATAAATAACAAGTAACAAAGAAGCATGGACCCAACCAACTCCACGCGCGCACCCTCTCTGTTCGCCTGCACCAATTACAATTACTACCCTAACTTTCCGTTCTCAATTTGTCTTCCTCACTGACATCGCTATCGAAGGCTTCCCCCATTCAGACTTCCTGGGGGAGACCTATGTAGGGAACACGGAACCGTTACGCCTTCAGTATTGTGACATTGCATTTTATACTTGTTTGTTTCTTCCGATCGTCCATTTGTATTACTGATGGCGCCTCCGGTTCACTTTCGAATACCCTTTCATTACAGCTCTGCATAATACGCGTTGGATCCGGCAATGTTCCGAATTCAGTATAATTGGTCTGAACATGTCTGGACAGATGAGCGATTGGTACTCAAGCGAAACATTTAGTCCGAAAGTCTGTCCGCAAGAAAGCGGGCTTGGCAGCGGATTATAGGGATTCCGTTTTAAGGAATTAGGAGCCACCCTGACTCCAACCCCCAACCTGGAGAGCCAGGAGACTGAGTGTCTGGCATGTAATCATTGACCAATATGGTATGAGTGACTCTGAGGGTGTAAAATGCACCACCCAGCATAGCTCAATGGATCGCTGAGACATGCGAACCATGGAGCCACGTTAAGGTCCAGTCTCATTTCAATCGCGGCACACTGCATAGGCTCGAACGGAGACGTAGGAATAGACATGGAGCTGACGGCATGTTGCTGGCATACTCCGGAGGAGAAATGGGTCGTAGCGAGAGTTTATGTTATGGCCGTATCTGGTATACGATCATATGAAGGAAGGGATAAAGCAACGCGAAAGTTGGGTAGTGTAACTCACACCACCTCTGCTGGTGCACAATGTAGGTCGGTTTAAATGCTGTAGGAGGCCGGACGAAATGTCTCCATTCCTGTCAACATGGAATTCGGCACGGATTCTACAATAAAGCCTGTGTAAGTTGACCACTGAATTGTCAACATACAGAGGTCTGGATCCAAAGTTTAACACGGTGCACCTCCAAGCAATGGAAAATAATATCCGGTTATAGGCGTATCGGGTATACAATCAGATAAGGGAAGGGCGAAACACACGCGACAATTGAGTGTTTCACCAGACACCAGCACTGCTGATGCACAGGGTATGTCAATTTTACTGCTGTGGATACCTGAGCGAAATGTTTACGTTTCAGCCAAGATCGAATTCGACGAAGATGCATGCAGTAAAGCCTGTGTAACTTGACCACTCGAGGGACTGGACAAAAGATTAACATGATGAACGTTCAAGCAGTGGAAAATATTGCGGTCAAATTATAGTGGTTGTCAGGAAATAGAGGTGGTCAGCCTCTGAAGTTGTACTGTATTCTGGGCAGCCTTCTGGATGATATATTACCGATTGAATACCGGGTAGCCTATGAAGTAGCTAAGTGCTTGGAATGGTGACGTTCGTAATGGTTGCACTTCAGTGCTGGTGGTAAATGGACGTGGCGAATGAGAGAAAAAGTGGCAATCTCACCTGTGCAGCCTGTTACTGGGATAACCCATGTTCACGTAGCGAGTAATCGCTGTAGGCCGAGATTTAAACGAAACCGCGGAAATGTATTGAAATCTCTGTCATATCTGGCTATACCTGGGAAAACCGAGAGTCTCGGCCGTCCAATGAACTGACCAGAATCCCGCTAGGTCGATGGCAGTTTCGGAAGCCGTTGTTTGAACTTGGCCGTACGAAGCACCCGGTGACAAGTTTCAAGAGAGCGTGTGGATCCCAGAGTGAGAATATATGTGAAACGTGTCGAAGACTGTTTACTTGAAACAGCTGGGCACAAGCGTGAGCAAAGTGTTTCAGAGACAGTGCCCCTGAAGAAGGGAGATATGACAAACTGTCGATGCATCACACGTGACGGTTTTGTTTGTAGTTGGCAGAGGCGCAGGTCGTGACTATTGTCAGCAGACTGCCGGTGCGTTGAAGTCCATCGGCTTAATTTTGAGTGGGCGCCAAAGCAGTATGATCGTCAGTAGACAGATAGTAGAAGGTACATTTAGCGTCGGAGTGCGTAGTCGACAATATTCAGGACGCAATGGACATGGCATTTGCTCACTGTGAATTGTGCGACAGTGTCCATGTGACAAGTTGGACATGGTGTTTGTCGTCTATTCTAGCGATAACCGTTGGCTGGTGGTCATTGTGAACAGTGAAAATCCGATTTCGGAGTGTCTATCGGAAGTAATGGATTGCGACGTAGACGGCGCCAGGGTATCTACGATTACGGGATTGGACTTTTCGCATCATCGTTACATTTGTTACTGCAATTTCACCAGGACTTTCGCTGAAACCTCGCCGTCCGAATACGTATCATGCGGTTAAGCAAGCGGATAGGCGATCACTCTAGTTGCGCTATGTTGCTTGGATGTCTTCGGCCTTTCTTTATTAGCAGTCATTACCTGCAATGGTCTACTTTGCTATGCAATTACTAATGATATGTCTTTAATGACTGATCATTAGTTATTGGGTGGTTAGCTAGAGACTTTGATGCAGGTAACTGTTAATTTTGTTTCGTTACAGAACGGTATTCCACTTCCTCTAATTTCCCATACTCGGCTTCCAAGTTTGATTTACCCCCTTTACAGGTAATTACCCACAGGTTTTGAATCACTGGTCTACGCGGTCCGTGCGGCCGCCGATAAAATTCTTCGCGGATTAAAGCCGTGTTCCAATGCTAATCGAATTGGGATAACATGGAGCAACTAACTTAAGCGATTCCATCCAGTGTGTATAGAAATTTAAGCGGAGGTAAAAGTGTGGCAATTCAAACCAGACTCGAGTTAGTTCTGCACAGTGTGTGGTCAACCCACTCTTACGGTTCATCGTCGTTCTGGCACAGAATTATGCCAAACTGACCTCAATTGTGGCGCGTGTGACAGCTGGTATAGCTGCCGCATCGGAACTACCTACATCAGAACTCGAATCCCATTGCATAAATTGAAGTATTGCTTTGGGACAAAGTAGGCAGAACAAGCGTAGAGTCAGCTATCACAACCGCGAGAACTCGCAAACCGACGTGCAGAGAGGATCTGCTAGTGTCGGATAGTGTGGTTTCTCTCAGGGTTGTATCTGTGGCACATACTGCACTATTGCATCCAGGCTTCTCCATTATTACATGAAGTCAGGCAACATGCACCTCCGTCATCGCTGTATGCAGACCCAGGTAGATATAAACGGTCACATATGCAATTGCCTCAAATAGTGTTAGAAATGGCATGGATACCAGTGCCCCTTGGTGAACGTCGCCTACCGCACCACCAGAAAAAGAAAGCACATCATTCTACAAATTGTTGAATATTAGGAGAAAGCAGCACGTGCCTGATTCAAGGGTAAACTCCATCAAGCAATGGGAATCCAGACTTACGACAGAAACGAATACTTGTAGCTCAGGTTGTTTCGATAGCGGTTGAACTGTTCGCTGATCTTGGCAATTTTGTTGCAAACGTTTCATCACCAATCGACGTGACATCGTCGCTGCGTAGCGCGTGGCATCGTGGCGAAGCATAGCGAAGGAAAGCCTTAGTGAGAGTACCCTAAGCATAGTGTGCGTGCGCTTTTATGTCATGGTAGTTTTCGTTTGATTTTCTTTTGTTTTTCGTTTGATTTTCGATCGTTGGATTTTCGTTTCGCTTCTCGTGAAAACTGTTGCTCTCGAAAGCCCATTGAAACGAATGGTATTCTCGAAGGCAGGTATAATAATGTTACGAGAATGTTGGGTACATCTCGACATGGAAGGTGGAGTCACGAAACTCGATGGCTATCGACAACTCAAATCCGACCGCCCAGGAACGCATCATCACCTCGGAGTTGGTGTGTTCACCTACATTAGCGGATATTGGGGTACATCGGTCTCATAGCTGTCCACTTACTCAACCGCTTCAATAAGTAACAATCTATTAGAAGGTAACCCAACGTTCCTTAGTTGTTTTATATCCGTTGTAGTTAGGATCGTCTACGTAGCGCCTAGCGCATCACTTTGCATTTCACCTAACCTCATAATAATGACAGTTAGAAGCGGATGGACGAAGCAATGCCCACTCGAACTTTGTTGATACATATTCTGTTATCCGGTAGGAACCAGGACGAATGAAACGGTGCGTCTCTACAATCCAAACCAAGTGGATTTACATATATATTCTCGTGGAAATCTCTAGATTTCCATGCCTGTCTCGGTCTCTAACGCTATACCTACACCAAAGCGCTTCTCATTTTATCAAGATTCGCCTTATATCAATTTGCTCCATCTAAACGGACTTGTTATGCATTCCTTTATACCCTGGTGCCTGCATATTGCTCAAATCGAATACTATTAATCGGGCTGAAGTTCAATTACAACCGCATCACGCAAATATGCCACTCCCGTTCGCTTACTTCACCAAATCTAAGAGGCATTGTTGGCGAGTGGATATGTAGATGTTGCAAAGTGAAAAATGATATATTTTTGATTAAAGCTTGCAGATCTACTTGAAGAAAGCCTAGACGGTTCTCCATATTGTATTTCTATGCGTCCCAATTGAAAAATAATCTCGGCAGCGAATTCGTCAGAAGTGCGAAACTTGTACTTTCGGAGAAATTACCAAATACACACCATCCCATTTTGCGCACAATATTATTGTAGTTTATCCGTATATACACAGTTCGTATTCTTGATTGCATATGCGTCAACTTTATGCAGAAGGCAACACGGGGCTTAATGCAAAACGGCAACTGAGATGGAATGCATTGTATTTGTTGCACTACTTAAAAACATCCGCCCGATGCACGATCGACACCCGGATCCGTTTGTTCAGTGATCTCCTCTTTCACAACATCCACCAGTGTATTCGTACCGTCCGCTGCTTGATGTGCAAAGTCCACATCTTCCGACCCACCTGGATTCGTTGCCTGAGCGTTGGTTTCGCGAGCTAAAGCTACCAGATCGGTTGCTTGTTCCGCCATGCCGCTGATCAGATATGGTCTGCAAAATCACAACGGAAAAGAGATTGAGTGTGAAACATTAATTAGACAAATTCCGAGTAAACATGCTAAGCCTGAATACGAAGGCCAGGTGGAAGTCAATCTGAGACAATTGTTGCAAAACCAGGTGGACTTGCTTAGTACCTAATGACCGTGTGTATAAGTTTGGAGCAGCACAAAGCGTTGGATGTCAAGTAATCACACACAATATTACTAACGGGTCGATGTGATGTAGAATTACACTGTGCAGATGCTGATTCAGCCATTGCAGTGAGAGAATCACGTATGCATTAGGCAGCAAAATGCTATACACTTGACAGATATGAACGCACATATGTGTCTTCCATCTACATGCTATCTTTCTACTTCAAATATATGAATATTCTGTCTAAGAGTAATTATGATCATTAAAATCATTACACACCTCCAGCAGTTGATCGAAGAACGGTGTAGGATTCAATGAATTGTACCTTCTTTTATACGGCCGTTTCATTTATCACGCATGAACAACCACATACTGCACGAGTAAATGAGCATACAAGATAAGTAAACCAACTGTTCTACTGCGCTAATCACATTCGAGGTCATGGGTTATCTTGTGTATACAATAAATTTGTATTCTACTCTCGAAATAAACAATGCGTTTATCTGGTTTTCGGACGCATCATCATTCTGCCACATGATCACCTTATGTGACCAGATTATATTTGGCCAAAGGAAAACCAAGCACCATAAATGATTCTCGTGTGACGTTTTGGGTTATTTCATATTGCACGAGATACTCTGCCAGTTTCATATGTTCATACTTCCCAAAATACCGTAAGGTTTTGCCAATGGCTAGATGAATCTTCAAAAGATGAACCAAATTTATCCGCAGTTAAGGGAAGTTTTATTCGTGTAGAAAATTTATCATCGCACTCCGCAGCAGACAGCCGCATTTACACCTAACAGTTTGATTCCGGTAGAGAATGCGTTGCATGGAGTATTTCGTCCGTCTTTGATGCCATTATGTGAAACTCAGATAAAAATTGCTGCAAGAAAACCTAAAAATGGAATCAGAATTCAAAAGCTCACAAATCACAATGCATGATCATTCAAAGCGGTAGAAATATTTTATAGTCGATACTTTTGGAATAGCAACATATTATGAGCGTCAGGCCTGATTAAACATAGGCGTTATTTGATTGTATTATGCAACCACAGGAACGAGATGGATTTACATGACGAAGGAAGCGGCTAGTTTGCCTCAAGCGAAGGGAGCGGACGATGTTACGCCTAGGCATTTTCGCCGATACGCTAACTGGTTCATATTTGGCAGAGTTGGGGTAAACTTGTTTGACTGATTCAAAGGAAGGATTTCATGATTGAGGAAGAGATGCGGAGGATTCTCGTGAACTACTTACGATAAACACTCATCGTGGTTTGTTCCAGTATAATCGCTTACCTTTTGGTGTAAAATCGGCCCCATCCATTTTTCAGCAGTTAATGGACACTATGTTGGCAGGTATCACTGGAGCAGCGGCTTATCTGGATGATATAATTGTTATGGGTCACACTCAGTCCGACCTACTAAACACGCTAGATAATGTGCTTACCCGAATACAGGAATATGGCTTCTGCCTACGCGAGGACAAGTGTGATTTCTTTTTAACCTCAATCAAATTCCTCGGTTTTATCCTTGACAAAAATGGTAGACGCCCGGATCCGGAAAATATCAACGCGATCCGCAACATGCCTCCACCGTCGGATATGTCCTCTCTCCGTTCGTTCTTAGGACTCGTCAGCCATTATAGTTCATTTTTGCCAGACATGCATCGCCTACGTGCACCACTAAATCAATTACTGACCAAAAGTTCTACGTGGAAGTGGTCCTCAGAATGTGAAGTTAGTTTCAATGCGATTAAGTCATTGCTAACCTCAGATCTCTTACTGACACATTACGATCCTTCTCGGGACATCGTTGTAGCCTCAGATGCATCTGATAAAGGAATTGGTGCGGTCATATCCCATGTTTATGCAGACGGTTCTCAAAAGGCTATTGCACATGCTGCTAGATCTCTCACAACCACTGAAAAGAACTATAGCCAAATTGAAAAAGAGGCCTTAGCTATCATATACGCTGTAAAGAAATTTCACAAGATGCTGTACGGCCGTCGTTTCCCGTTGTTAACTGATCACAAACCACTACTGACCATTTTCGGCTCCAAAAAAGGAATTCCAGTTTACACAGCTAACCGCTTGCAGCGCTGGGCACTGACACTGTTAGCCTATGACTTCGACATACGTTATCAGTCAACTACGAGTATTGGTCAGGCAGACGCTTTATCGCGACTTATAGGACCTCACAAACAGAATCAGGAAGATACGGTGATTGCATCTGTAGAAGCGGAACCGGACATTGCGTTCCTCATAGATGACGTTTCGAACAATCTTCCGGTTACCTCAAATGCAGTTCGTCACGCCACCCTCCAAGATCCCTTACTTAAACAAGTTGCCCATTTTCAGCGATCGAAGTGGCCAACCACATGTAAATCAGCTGAACTTCAACAGTTCTACCAGCGAAGACACTCTTTGTCCATCGTGAACGATTGTATTCTTTTTGCAGACAGGGTCGTTATTCCTAAGATCTTGCAAACGAAGGTGCTACGCCAATTTCATATTGGTCACCCTGGAATAAACCGAATGAAAGCACTAGCACGCCGCTATGTCTACTGGCCTTTCATGGATAAACAATTAGAAGAGTTAGCAAAGAGCTGCAATAAGTGTGCAGTTGCAGCAAAAGCCCCACCGAAAGAAGAAATCCACCCTTGGCCAACACCTGACAAACCGTGGACTCGTGTGCATGTAGATTTTGCCGGACCCGTTAATGGTAACAACTTTCTAGTAGTTGTCGACTCATACAGCAAATGGCCCGAGGTGTTTCTGATGCAAAACACAACAGCTGAAGCCACTGTTTCGAAATTAAGACAATTATTCAGCCGGTTTGGCTACCCTGAAACCCTGGTGAGTGATAATGGTAAACAATTCACTTCAGCATGTTTCTCTAACTTTTGTAAAAATTGTGCAATCAATCACATCAGAACACCGCCGTTTCACCCGCAATCCAACGCCCAAGCAGAACGCTTCGTGGACACTTTCAAGCGCGCCCTCTTGAAATCAGCAGGGGAGGGAACGACACAGGAAATCCTTGAACGATTTTTGTTCATATATCGGGTCACACCGAACGTCCAAACGCCGAACGGATTTTCTCCGGCCGAGGCCTTAATGAATCGTAAGCTACGAACTCCATTTGATGCTCTTCGGCCCACAATAGAAGTTTCGGCTAAGGAACAGAAATCTACTATGGGACAACAGTCATCTAAACATCGAGGGACAAGACAACGTGCGTTCACCCATGGTCAACTAGTCCTTGCACGCGACTATCGCAATGGTCATCCAAATTGGACAAAAGTTATGTTCACTGGTAGGCGGGGCAAAGTTATTTACGAGGTGCGAGTTGGATCACAATTATGGATTCGTCATGTGAACCAGCTGCGACCAACTAGGTGCATACCCGATGAAGAGAGTCACAGCCTGCCTCTTGACATGCTAATTGACACATTTAACATCCCACGGTACATAGAAAACTCAGACGCACCGAAGTCTCCACCAGAGACAACCCAACAAAGGCGCCGGGCAGACCGCGCTCGCAAAACTACGACACGTTTGCAGGTAAACCCTTGGAAGCGTTCTTACGATTGACATCTTCAAGGAGGGAGATGTTAGGGTTAGAACCAAAACCTAACCCGAATAAGACCCAGGGGTTTTGGATAGTCGAAACCAGACTGTGCCACAGAATTGTGTTCGAACTTGTACGTGCAATCAGAACACGGAACCAAGCATGTTTCAATTTGTGTGCACCAAATAGCTACATGTGAATTACACAGAGTTGGCATGTTTTTCGCCCAAAACCAGAACAGTGTGTTTGTTTTATGCAACAGAACATTGTTATTGTCCTTTTGGCCCACACAACATGAAACACTTGTGAAAAACACACCTCCTATAAAATTGCACATGTTTCGACTATCACGGACACTCGCGGGTTTGTGCTATTGGCATTTTTGGCCCTTGGGGTTTTGTGTACTCAATACACATACTACTTGCCAGTGTCGCGTGTTCTCCCAATACCTTGGCCTCTCATTCAGGAGTCGGTGTCAACCATCGCGATTAAGTCTATCTGGTGCGACCATATCAGTGACCATCAATTGGACCTGCAAAGTCGATGTGTACAGTTGACTATGGTTCCGGTGGTATTCGCCAGGATTGCAATTCCGTCTTTTTTGGTTGTTTTGATACACTAGCACATCGGGGACAATTCTTGGTTAAACTCTCGATCTGGGAATCCATATAGGGCCAATACACATAGCTTCGTACCAGCGATTTCATGCGATTCATTCCCGGGTGGCCAGTATGAAATTGTCGGAGGACTCTCTCTTGAAGGATGTGAGGAATGACGACGCGACCTGAGAACAGCAGGCAGTTTCTGACGACCGATAGTGCTTCCTTCCGTTGGTGGAATTGTTGAAGCTCCGGCGTTTTAACTCTCTTAGGCCATCCATTGAGGTGGAAATCAAACACTTTTTGAAGTGCAGAATCATGCTGGGTCGCTTCCCGCACCATTTCGAATGTTACTGGTAAGGCACCGAAAATATCAGACACAACTTGCTGTGCTTGGGGTTCTAAGGAGATTTGAGCAACTACCAAATCCTCTGGTTCTTGATGTTGTGTACCAGTTAAATGAGATAACGCATCTGCTTGACCAATGTTGTGTGTAGATTGATATTTGACGACGAAATCGTAACCAAGTAGAACAGTTGCCCAGCGTTGGAGACGACTGGCCGTGCAGACCGGAATGCCTTTCTTTGATCCAAAGATTGCGACCAAGGGTTTGTGGTCATTAAACAGCGTGAATTTTCGTCCGTAGAGAATTTGGTGAAATCGCTTGACTGCAAACACTATGGCTAAAGCTTCTTTCTCGATTTGTCCATAGTTACGTTCCGCTGGGGTGAGTGATCTGGCCGCATGCGCCACAGCTTTCTCCGAACCACTGGGGAAAATGTGGGATATGACTGCTCCAATTCCGTAGTCTGACGCATCAGCAGCAACTATGATCTCCAACTCCGGATTGAAATGCGTTAGCAATAGGTCAGAACACAATATAGACTTGACATTATCAAATGCGGCTTGACATTCAGGAAACCACACGAATTTGCGATCTTTACCAGAAGTTCATTGAGTGGTCTTCGTAGCCGATGCATTTCGGGCACAAAAGAGCTGTAATGACTGATCAACCCCAAGAAGGATCTGAGCTTCGCCACATTGTCAGGTGGAGGCATCTGTCTTATGGCGCTTATGTTGGAAGGGTCCGGACGACGGCCATCCTTGTCGACGATGAAGCCAAGGTACTTGACACACTTCATGCCGGTATTGCACTTTTCTGCTTTCAAGTGGAAACCGTAGTCGTTAACGCGGTGGAGAACTGCTTCCAGTCTTTCCATCAGCTCTCGGAAGGTAGAAGCTTTGATTATGATGTCGTCCTAGTAAGCTGCGACTCCTGATAACCCAGCTAACATCGTATCCATAATTTGTTGGAAAATCGCGGGAGCTGATTTGACACCAAAAGGCAAACGGTTGAACCGGTATAAACCTCGATGCGTATTGATTGCCAGCAATTCCTTTGAAGCATCGTCGACTTCAATTTGAAGATAAGCATCTGATAAATCTAGCTTTGCAAAGTAAGCGCCACCACTGAGCTTAGCAAATAAATCTTCTGGGACTGGCAAAGGATACTGGTGCATTTTCAAAGCAGCATTCAATACCGTAGAGTAGTCAGCACAGATACGAACGGCTCCATTGGTCTTCTTGACGACAACAATAGGTGCTGCCCACGCTGAATAGTTCACAGGTTGGATGACGCCTGCCCGCTCCAAACGATCAAGTTTCGCATCAAAAATCGGCAGCGCAGCGTACGGTACCGGTCTTTTGGGTCGGAATACGGGTTTGACACCATCTTTGAGAGTAAGGCTTGCTTTGGTCTTTGTGCATCTTCCCAAGTCGTTGCAAAACACAGCCGGGAATTTCCTTCGTAGCTGCTCGATCAGGTTGATGTTTGGTCCGTCACCTTCCGAAGAGGGCCTCGTATATCCGAGCCGGAGGGTATTGCAGACTTGACTCAGGGGGATGTCGAACAGGTGGAGCTTCTGGATCCAGTCGAGTCCAAGAAGATTCAAATGTGACAGGTCCGTAATGTACACGAAACCGTTTGCCCGAGCAGCGCCAAAAACCATTTCACGCTGCAGCTCACCAATGAGATTAAGTTGACCTCCCGAAGCGTTAAGTGCAACATGTGTCGTTCGGCTGATTGACGGAGCACCAATATACTGCCAAGTTTTGCTGGAGATAATTGTGATGTCCGAGGCTGCATCAAGCTGAAGACGCACTTGATGCCCGTTCAGGTGAACTCTGATGTACTTTCTGCGAGCCACATATTCATCAGAGTAGGCCGCTTGAACTGTACTATAGTTGCTGAATCTTTTGGGAACAGTTGAATGCCGTCTCGTATGTCTTGCACGCTTGAACTGCGGTCTGCATCGGCAGTGCGTTTCCTTATGGCCTCGTTTATGACACTTGTGGCAAACGTGTTGCAGGAATGGACACACTCGAACAGAATGCCACTCACCACATTTCCAACAGGCAGTCGGCGGCTTGGTATTCTGTCTGGGCTTTTCATGGCCTGTTTTAACTGAAAGCGGTTTCTTTGAGGTTGTTTTTAATACAATAAGATTTGGAATGGATTGTTGTTTCTCCAGCATAAGCGTGTCATGCTTGAGGTTTAGCAATCGTTGGCCTTCAGTAGTAATGGTCTGTAGAGTCATTTGCTGGTCTTGTTCAAGTTTACTCAGCAGCCTGGTGCGAATCTCTGCATCCCATGGGGAATGTAGGCCACAGATAAAAATCAGGCATTTGAATTGATCTGCCGTAATGGATTTGATGTCGAATTTTTCGCACTCGCAATTGACGATGCCAGCATAAGTGACGTAGTCACCAGCGTCTGCCTTGGTGATCTTCAGGCATTGATATCGCGTGTTGAAGATGGATGACTGCTCTCCAAATATTTGGCCCAAGCATTTGACAGTCTCCTCAATAGTGCAGTCTCGAGCGTTCTTAGGCAAAATAAAGTTGACATACCTGGAGTGCTCTGCTGTTCCAAGTTTCCTTAACAGCAATCGGACTTTCCGATCGTCATCATGGTCTCCAAGTTCAACGCGGAACACATCTTCATAACGCTTGAACTAAGATACAAAAGTTAGGCCAGCATTGGGGTCGTACGAAAATTCGGTAATGCTGTTAGTGATGGCGTCTACCGATGCGGACGGCTTGACGTTTGTAGACAGTAAACCGGTCTGGATTGAGCGTTGGCGCGTAAGAGATTCGATCAGCCTGAGTTGGGATGCCTCAAATTGTGCTTGTTGCTGCAGTAGAATGGCCTTGATCTCGTCAGCCGATATGGACAAATTGATTAGGGTTCAAAACGGCGCCAGTTAAAGTGTTCGTTCCTCGCCTGAATGGATGCTTGATTCCCAATCAAAACCGAAATCGCTGCCCCCCCACAGGACAGAGAGAAGACGAATCGGACGAGCAGAGCAACAGAAATGTATTAGCAAATCACACCGTTCATTATAAAGGTAAATTGGAAAGTTCGTGAACAGTATATTTAAAGCGACCGTGGAAAGCTCTGGAAAGTTTGACTCACAGCCAATAAAAGAAATTCAACCTAGCGTTCATTAGCCGCTTCTCCTGGTTGGCTTTCTGTTCGCCCCAATCAGGGCGGATGGGTTTGGATAGCCGGCCATGGCGATGGGGTCCTGGATTGTTCGACTCGTGTATTCCTTCCTAACAACTAAGTACAAGTAGAAGACAAAGTTCGGTAGATGCATGCATTTCGTATCGTCTCATCAGTGCCGATAACGATAACCGGTAATTTTATATAACAGTTTGTGGTACAGACATCCATACAAACAAACGCGAGAAAAAGGTGTCTTTCGTCTACAAGCAGGGTAGCCTGAGGCTGATCGATAATTGTTTTTAGACACAAAGCGCTGACTTAATCCGACTAATGGCAATCGCCTCGGCAAACCGGAGGAGCCGGGAATTAGTATGGCGAAGTAGGATTCTGAACGCCTTGTTGACCACAATTCGGTGACCTGTTGTCAATAGGTGCCTGCCGATCGAAGATACTGGCGGCCTGAGTACACAAGTAGCCTGATTTGGGCTTGCTTGCTGACTAAACCCGCATTGAACCCCTTTTGGTACGTGCTCCTTTATTCGGGAACTCAATGTTCTATTGGTTCTGCCTATGTAACTATCCCCGCAGTTACATACGATTTGATATACGCAGTGAGTGTTTGCGTCAATATGCTGAGTTTCCTTTAGTGGAGGCAACGGTAGCTTATGAGTTCGGTCAAGGATTACAACTTCGGCAGCACAGAACGTGCTCTGTGTGGCGGAAATCAGACGTCTTCTGGTCCTCAAAGAAGCAATGTCACCCTTAAAGGGCAGCTCTAAGAATATCTTTTTCTTAGGCACAGTAGGTAGAGCAACTTTCTTTTCACGGATTTCGCTGTGCTTTCGGATAAAGTTTCGAGGGTAGCCATTAGTAATTAACGTGTTGGTAATTAGTTCTATTTCATCGGCTAAACAATCGGTCGAACATATTCGCCTGGCGCGACTAAACAGGGTCTTTCCAAGCGTTCGCTTGTGCCGAATTGGCGTAAAGCTGCTAAAATGCAGATACTGTCCCGACCACGTTGCTTTTCGATAGACAGACCTTTTTACTGTTATATAAAATTACCGGTTATCGTTATCGGCACTGATGAGACGATGCGAAATGCATGCATCTGCCGAACTTCGTCTTCTACTTGTGCTTTTCATGTTACTAAAGGGAACTAACTGTTTTAAAATAGATTACTAATTAGTCAAGGTATGCACAGGTATTCGGGTATATCACATACGACTTTGTCAATTATCCTTTGGAAAATCCCCAGGGTAGAGTTAATTCGAGATGCGGGTGTAGTGTATTCAAATAAACGCACATTTGTGCTAATTGTAGTGAAAGTGGGAGAATCGCCGTTCAATTTCAGCGGCAAATAAGCCTGACTTAAATCAAGTTTATTGAACTTGACCCCACCAGATAAAGTGGCATATAAATCTTCAATTTTTGCTAAGGGGTAACGGTCCATGGTAATGCAGCCATTCACTGTTAGTTTGTAATCACCGAAAATCCGCACACTGCCGTCTGACTTATGCACAGGGACTATCGGTGCTGTCCATTCAGATTGCTGAACTGGTACGATTGCACTTTTGTGCTGTAGCCGTTTCAATTCTTCCTCAACACTTGGCCTGTAGAGAATAAGGTAATGTTCTAGCCTTGAAGAATTTTGGCATACTAGCTTCCACCATATGGATTTTGGCTTTGAAATTGTTGAGCTTCCCCAACTGGTGTTCGTTAAATACCTCTGGTATCCTTTTAGGACGGAGTCTACGCTTTCCACCCCAGTAGATTGGTCCATATACGAGGAACAACATGAAACTTTGCGACCTTGTCTGATGTTGAACAAGCACCTAACATTTTCCAAATAGGTATATGACCTCCCCCGTATAAGTTTGAAAACTGTTTCACTCTGTTCCAAATTAGGTAATGGTGAAATTGCATTCTGCTCTATTAATGTCACTGCTGAGCCGGTGTCTACTTCAACTAAAACTGACTGACCATTAACAACAAGCGTGATCACATACGTAGGTAGTTTGTTCATATTTGAAAAGTTCGCAAATACATGGTACATAAAGTTTAACTGTGAATCACAGCACGCACCATCGTTTTCGTTCAGCGATTTAATGGGAATTTGTGATGATGGGGAACGGTACACACGAGCCAGATGGCCAACTTTACCGCAATTCCTGCACTTCCTACACAAGTGAGGGCACTGGTTGGGGGGAAGTGTGTTGATCACTGCATCGGTAGCACACGAACTTCCACGAAAAATTCTCAGAGGAAAAACCTCGACTTGGTTTGTTGACTGTTTCTGCAGGCTGGGCGCGGTTAAAAGTAGAATACTGATTTTGCAGACGTCCCACCTGTCAAACAAGGTTGCAAGCTGTTTCCCAAGGAAGAGTTTCTTCTTCCTGGGATAATACTTTTCCCTTGATCAATCACCTATAATTCCAGCTATCAGGCATTGAATTTTCATGACTTCTTCAAAACGCATCGAAAGGATTGTGTTGTGATAACACTTTGGTGTAGCTTGGTGAATGCATGCGATAAAATCGTGCGCGAATTCTCCGCGCAGCTGCTGTAACTTCAAAACTCATAGCGAGCGGAAAACATGCTCTGCTGAATTTCCCATAGTTCCTCAAATAACTGAATCACTTGTGAGATCCCAGATTTAACCATTAGGTTAATTGCATCGAAATGCTTTTTGTGCGTCTTAACCAACTGCCAGGCAGAACAAGATAATCCAGTGGGTATCTGACAGTATTCTGGAAGGATTCAACACAGGAAAAACAGTCATCTGATGTTGGAACGAAGTTTTCCATTGAATCCGTGTTTGTAAGGAAGGTTTTTCTGACGCCTTCGGCCAGAGAAATGAGAGACCCGCAAGTACGTTCGTATTGCTTGTCACGATTTTGTTACGTATCCATCGTATATTCCTAATCCGTGTATGGATCCGTAGTCCATTTAGACGTAGGAAAAACACCAATGCCGGATGGTAGGTGTGAAGCTACTCTGCTCCTAACCGGAGCCAAGTGAAAACATATAGGATCAAAAGGAACCAATGAGAAACAAAGACTAATCAGCGAATGCCCTGTGGTCATTTGATTTGGCGCGCGAAGTTAGTGCGTGTGGCTTAAAGCATCGGTCGTGGATGTCCGTAAAGTACGACCCAGCTACCATCTTGTGTTTGTCTGGTACGCATAAATTCCCTACACAGGTAGACAGAAATGCTGCTTCCGGGCATGTTCGGGAAGTGCAAGTCGACTAGGTTAATGAACAATGAACAATGAACAACGAATTTTTACGGGTTAAGAAGCGTTGCTTTACAAGTCCCGTTGGATAGTTGCAGGGGATATCAACATAACAATCATGATGATAAGGATAGTAAAATAGATAATACTTTAAAAATGAGAATAAGAACTTATCGTTTGCTTCGCCGCAGTCCTGCGATCCACTTAGATTCACAGCATCCACAGTTAACAACAAATAATTCCAGGGTAAACTCCAGGTGTAGGATGGAGACATAGTGTTAGGTAACAAAGTGTAAGTGGCTGAGTGCATCGTCCAACCGTCTTTTAAAGGCTGTTGGTGACAGTGCACAGACGACCCATTCCGGGAGAGCATTCCACGGGTGACAGACACGGATGGAAGAAATTTTTGCGGCACTCCAGACGACAGTATTGTTCTGCGAGTTTTAATGAGTGGCCCCTCAGGTTTGTATTGCTGCTGAGTTGCAGTAAAGGGCGTCACACATGTGGTGGGTCTCGCAGAATCAAGTGTGCCATATTCAGGTCGCCTCGTAGTCTGCGATAGCTTCCACTGAACAATCCTAGTCGTCGCAGCCTTTCCTGGTAGGAAAGATTACGCATTCCAATTACCTTCGTAGATGCCCGGCGTTGTGGCTGCTCCAGTGCATTAAGGTCGTGTTTCAGCCATGGATGCCAGGCTTGAATTGCATATTCGACATATGGCGAACATACGCACTGAGGATTTGTCGAAATATGGAGCTGTTTATTTGTCCAAACGCCCGCCTCAACAGCCCAACATGTTGGTTCCCGGTCTTCGAGGCGTTTTCGGATTGCCTGGAACAACGCAAGTCATCTTGAACCAGGACACCCAAGTCACGTTCGAGAGTTGATTGTTGCAGTACATCCGTTCCGAGTCGGTATGAGTAGCTGCTCTGATGTCGGATGGAAAGCAACTTGCATTTACTGACGTTAAAATGCAATACGTTTTGGGTCGACCATTGATACACCGTATCTAAATCACTCTGAAGCAAATGTCGGTCGGTGTTCGCCTGGATCCTGCGCCAGATCTTGATATCGTCGGCAAACATTAGGAAGTTTGAAGCGATTCCCTGTGTAAGGTCATTAATAAACACCAAACAAACGTGGACCTAGAACCGAGCCTTGCGGCACACCACACTCGACTTGTATGGGGTCCGATAAAGAGCTCCGAACTCTGACCACTAATTGCCGTTGAAATAGAAAGTTGTCAATCCAGCTTAAAAGAGGGTCTCCGATCCCGTAATGCTGCAGCTTGGATAGTAGTATCCGATGGTCTAGACGATCGAAAGCTTTGGAAAATCCAGGTAGATCACATCAACACCTTCTCCAGCATCGGCTGCCTCGGTTCAACTACTGCATGCAATTAGTAAATTAGTTGTACATGATCGCTGTCGACGGAAACCGTGCTGTTCAGGGGTGATGAGGTTGCAGTTTTCCAGATAACACACCAGTGCATCGGCAACTATGGATTCCATGACCTTGGAGAGTATAGGAAGAAGGGTTACTGGGCGGTAGTTGGAGGGATCAGTTCTGCTTCCACCTTTGTGAATCGGGCTTATTATTCCAAGATTCCACATGGCGGGAACTTGGTTCTGGTCTAAGCAGTGCTAAAAAAACGGAGCTAAATGTCCTGCCAGTTGGTTTGCTGCTGCTCCCAATGCCTCTGGACGAATGGTGTCGACACCCGGCGAGCTGTCTTTGCGTAGGGAAGTCAGCTTTTGCAATAGAGCCTCTGCGGTAAAATTGATGTGGGTTAGTCCTGGTGAGCAGAATACAAAGCTTGGTAGATCGCTTGGTGGCATGACTCTTTGAAACGTGGGGGCGTATTGCATTTGCAGCGCGTTTGCAGCTTCCATAGATGTTCTTGTTGGGCCATCAGCCGTCTTGAGTGGAGGAAATCCTTGCCTCACCTTCCGTAGGCTATTAACGTGCTTGTACAGCAGTTTGTGGTTAGCACTGAAGGTTTTTGCGATGTTATGATGATAGGTGGCTTTGTCTTCTCTTAACAATTGTGCGCAATGGTTACTTTGGGCTATGTAGTTGTCCCAGGTTTCTGGTGCTGGAGCTTCTCTTTACACTCGCCATGCTGCGTTGCGTACTGTCATCCATGTTCGGGTTCTGCTCCTAACGAAAGAAACTGATTTGCACTTATTGCAAACTCTTATTTCTGAGGCCACTGCAAGCAGCTGATTGCATTTGTTGACGAACTCGAGCCAGGCGACGTCCGGGGGTTCTTCGGCTAGGAACGACCGAGTTGTAGTGCTGACGAGCTGTGCTCATCGATCGTAGCTTGTGATGGTTCGCACAGTCTCATTATTCTCATTCCAATATTCCGCGTGGCAGACGAAGTTGAAACTGTGGCTGTGTGATCACTGCGACCCAACGGGCAGTCTAAAAGCAACACATCAATCACATGCTCCTCGTTGGTAAGCACAAGATCCAGCACAGATGGCCTGTTGCCTGTTCTGAACCGAGTGGGCAAAGTGCCCTGATTGTCAACAGGATCAGTGGTTACGAGATCTGGTAGATCGGCTTTGATTTGTTCTCCGATCTTAGCAGGGTTGCTAAACAATGTACGTTGAACGCACCCATGATAAGTATGTGAGTGTACTTTCGCTGTAAACTGAATGTTAAAGCAGTCGCTAGGTGGCAGTCGGTTTCGGGTGTAGAGTTAGGGGAGGCGGTACACCAAGACAATAAGGCAAGCATCTCTGCTTTTTAACTGCAAGCGGCGCCAAAGGGAGTCGGGGAACTGTGAGTCTGAATTCGCCACGGCTTCGCACTCTAAGTCGCTTCGGTACTACAGGTTACCCCTCCTCTATTTGTAAGCCTATCGTTCCGGATCAGCGGCATGCCCGATAACGAGAGTTTGGCGTCTGTTATTCCCGTGTACAAACACGTCTCAGTGATACCTATGACATCCTCTGACCCGGAAGCTTGGCGATCTTTCAGTTTGGCTAGCTTATTAAAAAATCCCTAAGCATTCGTGCTCAAGCAAGCCAATTTCTCGGTCTCTAAGAGCCCACAGAGGAGTGGTGTCAACGCGGGGAGAATGCCGACCGATGGTAGGTCGGCAATTACTCCATTTCATGATAGGATAATTAAAGCTTGGCCAAGGTGCATCCCAATCTTCGTTTAGACTTACTTCAGAGTCAATTAAAGCAGCAGTCAATTACGCTTTCGTACATTTGTCGGTACGCTTGCTGCTTCAGATGCTTTAATATTTGAATTTTGCAAAGCTTCTGAGACCTTTAACAGAAGTTCAGAAGGAAGACTTTTCCGATTTATCCGCCATCGATCCAAAGCATCCGTTGCTTTTAACTCTGGCTGAATTACAATTTTAGGATCGGATAATTTGGTGAGATAGGAATCCTGGTGAGCGATAGCGCCGCAATATTATCCAAGAAAACTGTTTCACGGATGAACCACCACTATTCTAAATCTTGTCTTCCGACCTCTTGAACATCGTTATAAGGATGTTCTGGCACGCTACGTATGAAGATTGTGTTTAGGTGGTCTTGCTTGCTGTGTCCCTCTTCGGGGTTTCTTTTTGATTGTCGAGCGCTCCAAGGGACATCAGGATAGATGCCTATCCTAAAGGATCCGTGGTTTAGCGCGCTTGCGGAGAGCAAAAAACGCTTTTTACATCAGTGAAGGATTCAAGTTTTACTCGAATAAGTCTGGGTTCTTCATAGTGTGGCGAGTTCGGATGATGAGTAATTCGTAATAGATTTATGGACTTGGCTTTGACACTCATCAGCAACACAATGAATTCCATTGATCTTGGTCGTCCGATCACTTATCCCACAATGTGATGGTGGTATGTTCAAGGACATTTGAGCATACAACAGTCCGGGCACTATTGCTGGATCACTTTTTCGTTGGTTTACAAGGTAGGATAGTCGTTTGTCCTGAGCTGCTGACAAGTGTTGATTGTTTACTGTTTGTCCCTCTATTCGCGTTAACGGTGTTTACAACAAATGTCGCGACGGCGGCCACCTGGCTGACTTTTGCAGCAATCTTGGCATATGTAACTGATGTTCCGAAGGGGCTTTGTCACGACGAAAGACATTTGAGATACAGGTACCGAGGGTTGGTGTTCACCTGCTTCATCCTTTTTAATGCCAAATGGCAGGTCTTGTGGAAGTTGCTTAACCAGACGTTTCGAGTGTTGCCTGATTTTCGTTGCCATGAGTACTGCTCGACTCTCGTAGCTACGGTCCGTTTCTGTCCGGCGTTCTACCAAATTTGAAGAAGACATCTGAATTATGGACGTGGCTGATTGCGGTTCAGGGGAAGCAGATTGTGCACCAGTCCGTTGCTTAGAAGCCGCTACGCTTCCGTGATGCAGACTCGCTTCCATTGAATTAATCTTATCGTTCATCCTCTGCACGGCTTGTATGGTTAACCGGTCGCCCTTCTGAACTAGGTTAAGCAAGCACTTAACGTGTGGGATGGTGGAGCGCGCAGTACAGAACCAAAGCTAATCATAGGAGCTATTTCGCTGTCATGCCTGTTGTTGGCACACATTTGCACATTTCATATGATATCATTCCAAACAGTGCGAGCAAGCCAGACTTACTTTAACTAATCGATGACATTCTCCTAACCTGCAAATGCCTTTCGCTAGGAATGTTTTGCGTTCGCATTTCTGCAATTCAACGTGGTGTCGTTACCTGACGCATTGGGTTGGTTGGCGTTTTGTACTTTTCCAGCTTGGAGAACGGCGCACATCCGTCAGGCGAGCGTGGTGCTTGCTACGTCAAATGAGCGGTCGGCGTGGTCGCGCGGTTCGTGTGATGGGTTATGCAGGCGCACTGGCTGACAAGTTCACAAGGAATGGCGAGTGACTGGAACCTGCTAACTTAATCTCCATCGCAATGAGGCTGGACCTTACCGTGGTGCGATGGTTTGCGTGCCTCAGAGATCCATTGAGCTATGCTGGGTGGTTCATTTTTTGCACCTTCAGAGTCACTCATGCCAGATTGGTCAATGGTTAGAGGCCAGACCAACTCAGCCTCCTGGACCTCCAGGTTTGGGGTTGGAATGGGGTTGACTCCTCATTTCATAAAACGGGCTCTGCAGTCCAGTGCCAAGACCCGCTGCCTTGCGGTCAGGTTTTTGAATCAAAAGCTTTGGTTGAGGACCCTAATCGTTCTCCTGTCTAGGCCTGGGCAACCTGACAGTATTCTGCCCACGCAATACAATCAACCTTTCCTAAAATACCTTTTTGATGCTCTGGCCGTCGCAGAGGATAATAAACGGCGCCCTATCTGCTGCATCGAGCAGGGTGGATAGGGGTAAGGATGCTACTGCTCAGGCCTTCCAGTCTTCTTATACCCCTTCTTGCGCTTTTTCATCCTTATCGTCCCGCTCCAAATTTACTTATATCCCCCCCCATTTTCAATCCCCCAATTCTTGGCCCTCCCCCAGCTTACTTCAATAGTCGCTTGTTTTCTAATTTCAAATCACACACAATCGCAGGGCCTCGTTCCAATCCAGTTGACAAGTCCATGTTCAACCAAGCGGACAACGTCAGTTCATCCGTTTCCCTTTGGAGTCCTCGTGTCTCGCTAAAATTGGCATGCCTCAACGTGCGCACCTTGCTGCAGATTGGCCAACAGGCAACACTTGCCCGCACACTAGAGACCCTGTCGATCGATATTTGCTGTTTATCAGAAACCCGCCTGCAAGATTCGAGCTCCGTGTTTACCCTGAGATCCCCTACAGGCAACACTGGCGGCACATTCTCATTGCGCTTGTCTAACGATGATGCAGCTTCAAATGCCGGTCAAGCTGGCGTCGGCATTGTTTTGAGTCCCCGGGCTGAAGCTGCCCTGATTGACTGGATCCCAGTAAACAGTAGGATGTGCGCCGTTAGATTAGCTGGTTCGTTACGTGCTACGAAGTCGCGGGGGACAAATGGTGCCTGCTTGTCATTGCAGCTTACGCCCCTACAAACTGTAGCACTGACTCGGTAAAAGATAATTTCTATCAGCAACTGCACGAGCTCCTTCGTTACAGAAGAAACACGGATACTGTGGTGTTGGCTGGTGATCTAAACGCCCAAGTCGGGAAATTGTCCTCTGATGAGCTTCATCTGGGCGGCCAACATGGTGTGGGCTCCCGTAATGATAATGGTGACGATTGCTACAGCTGTGTGAAGATGCTCGCCTCTTTATCGCGAGCACTAACTTTCGATACAGTACCCGCAGAAGTGTGACTTGGCGGCCAGCAGCCTCGGGCCAGCAGCCTCGGGCCAGCCATGGATGCAAATCGATCATACCTAGATCAGTTACCGCTGGAGAGGCTGTGTCCAAAACTGCCGCTCGATTTGAAGCACGAGCGTGGACTCTGACCACGCACTTGTCTGCGCCGAACTCCGAGTGCGTTTCGGCGGACGTACGCAACGTCAATATGAACAGGTTGACACCAGGCAGCTGGCGAAGCCAGATGTGCTGATTGTGTACCGAAGTGCGCTGACATCTGGGCTGAGCAAGCGCCCACTAAACACCGTTGAGGATCACTGGTCGCATATTCGTCAAGCGTTGCTGTTAGCAGGCATGTCTTCATGTGGCAAAGCAAATTGCCAAACCGGACATTGGGTCTCTACACAGTCTCTGGAACTTATGGATGCTCGCCGACGTATTCCGGCTGGAAGCGAAAACAATGAGGCTCGCAAAAATCTCAGGGCAAAACTACGTGCTAGCCTGAAGAAGGATCGCGAAACCTGGTGGTCTCATCATGCATCGGAAATGGAAACAGCCGCTGCCGTTCGTAATCATCGTAAGCTTTTCCATCTGATACGGGAA
>OX104065.1:116287747-116316644 GCA_944474145.2 Dicrocoelium dendriticum
GCCGCAACGAACACTGTGCAACGACTGCGGACCTTGGCTGTAGTTATAGGTCTCTACTGACCTTCGACTTTTAGAATTGGAAGGTCAGCTGCCAAGGTTAGTGGTTCCCCATATGTTTTGCCGAGGGGTCAGGTGGATTTTAATCACGTGCAGAAGCAAAACATTCCGGAACGTTCGAAATCGATGCGATAATCGTTAATAATCGATTAATCGCTAAAATAGTGAATTTCCAAGGCAATTCATACTTTCTCCCGGACACCTCCCCTTCTGAGATATTGTCCGAGGTATAAGACGAAAGCCTAGGATTAACTTGCAGTCTTCGGGACGGTGTTCTGTGCTTGTCGGTCCACCTCCTTGGCAGAAGCGCTCGAGAACTTTGTTCCCATGTTCTTGTTCTGGATTCTTTGCTCGACTGTGTGCATTCGTCCACTGTTACCTTCGGCAGGTTGAAGCTTTCCACCAGTAAATCGAACGGGAGGTCAGTAGGCCTTGCTTCTTCTGGTTGGCAAGATGTGGGCCGTAACTGGTTTGCATGCCGTAGCCAGGTCTGTGCGTCCACCATCACGTCATACATGACGTTTCCGCGCTTTCGTTTGACCATCCCTGGCGTCCATTTCGCATGGCCTTCCCGGTAATCACGTACTAGCACCTTCTGTCCAAGCGTAAAAGAGCGCTTCTTTGCTCCATGCCGCCGGTTAAAAGCCTGTTCCATCCTGCTGTTTCTTTCAAAAATGCAGGACTCCGAGCCCGGTCGGATGGCGTCGAAAGGCATGCGGAGCTCCTGGCTCATCATAGCCTGTGCTGGAGAGACTCCGTCTGGAGCTTGTGGATTTGGTGTTGATCGGTAGAGGAAAAGGAACCGATCAACCACCTCTTCTATACGTCCCTCTGCTTTTGATTTATGGGGAGCTCGCTTGAATGTATCGACAAACCTTTCTGCTTGGACATTCGACTGTGGGTGAAACGGCGGCGAGCGGACGTGCTGTACGGGGCATTGCTTGCAAAACTCCGTAAATTGTGAGACATTGTCGGTGACAGTTGTCTCAGGACAGCCGAATCTGCTAAAGTTTGGCGCAGTTTCGATTTGGTGGCTTTGGTGGTTGTGTTCTCCATAAGAAATACTTCAGTCCACTTGCTGTATGAATAGACTTTAATGAGGAAACTTCGGCCTTTGATCGGTCCCGCAAAGTCGACATGGTTGCGGCACCATGGTTTAGTAACTCTTGGCCATGAATAGAGTACTGATTTTTGTGGCGCTTTCAGGACATTGACACACCTTTGGCAGCGTTTAGCTATTTCTTCTAGCTGTTTGTCCATGAGGGGCCAGTATACATAACTGCGGGCAAGCGCCTTCATCCGGTTGATTCCGGGATGCCCGGCGTGAAACTGCCGAATAAAACGCTGCTGAAGTGCCTTGGGGATGACCAATCTTTCCGAAAATAGTATGCGGTCGTTTACAATAGAGAGCGCGTGTCTCCTCTGGAAGTACTGTTGCAACTCGGCAGATGGACATGAACGTGGCCAACTTGTTTTGTGAAATCGTGTAACCTTCTTGAGTATTGGGTCCCGAAGCGTTTCGTTTCGTACTGCTTCTGCGGTAACTGGTAGACCGTGCAATGCATCAGTTACCAGAAAGTTGACATCATGTTCTATCTCGACCGAGGCAATGATTGTGTTCCCATGTTCTTGCTGGTGGGCATCAATTAGGCGTGACAATGCATCTGCTTGGCCAATGGAAACTGTCGACTGGTATTGGATCTCAAAATCATACCCCATTAAGGTAAGAGCCCAACCGTTGTAGCCGGTTGGCTGTGAAGGCCGTAATGCCTTTTTTTAAAACCAAAGATAGCCAGCAAGGGCTTGTGATCTGTCAGAAGTTTGAAGCGGCGGCCGTATAGCATTTTGTGGAATTTCTTGACAGAGTACAATATGGCCAATGCTTCTTTCTCTATCTGGCTGTAATTCTTCTCGGCCTTCGTAAGTGTTCTGTCGGCATGAGCGATCGCCTTCTGAGATCCATTGGCGTAGGTGTGTGATATTACTGCACCAATCCCATGGTTTGTAGCATCTGTGGTCAAGACAATCTCTTTGGAGGAGTCAAAATGAATCAAAAACAAGTTTGAGGACAGCAGTGACTTGACGCGTTCTAAGGCTTTCTGGCATTCTGATGTCCAGTTCCATCTTTGGCTTTTCGATAGTAGCTTGTTTAGCGGGGCACGCAGGCGGTGCATCTCAGGTAAGGATACGTGATGGTGGCTGATTAGCCCACAAAAGGAACGCAAGGACTGTAGATCTGTTGGTGGAGGCATGTTTCTAATGGCTTCTATGTTTTCCGGGTCTGGTCGACGTCCATCCTTTTCGAGGATAAAACCGAGGTATTTGATAATCGGCGTGAAAAATGTGCATTTATCCTCACGGATCCGGAAACCGTACGACTGTATGCAACCAAGCACTTCATCCAGTCGGTTAAACAATTCTTCCGGTGTTCAGCCCATCACTATGATATTATCCAGATATGCAGCGGTTCCAGAAACGCCCGCTAGCATGGTGTCCATCAACTGTTGGAAGATGGCTGGCGCCGTTTTCACACCAAATGGCAAGCGATTGTATTAGAATAGCCCACGATGAGTGTTGATCGTCAACAACTCCCTCGAGATATCAGCAACATCCACTTGCAGATAAGCATCAGATAGATCAAGCTTAGTAAACTACTTACCACCATTCAACTTTGCAAAGATATCCTCCGGTACTGGTAATAGGTACTGGTGGTCGCGCAGCGCGGCGTTGAGGCCAGTTGAAAAGTCAGCGCAAACACGTACCTTGCCATTTGCTTTCTTCACTGCGACAATAGGTGCGGCCCATGATGAGCAGTTGACGGCTGTGATGACTCCGGCACGTTCCAGTCGATCGAGCTCTTGCTCAACGGTTGGCATGGCTGCATATGGTACCGGTCTTTTGGCCTTGGACACTGGTTTAGCACCTGGTCGAAACTTCAGTGTCGCTTTGAATTTTGTACAATGGCCCAAGCCTTCCTGAAAGACAGAGGCCAAGTTGCGCTTCAGGGTACGTGTCATGTCTGCGACGGACTTTGCAGATGGGTCTAGGCTTGCTCGAACACGGTTGCAGATCTGATTCAACGGAACATCGAGGAGATTCAACTTTTCAATCCAGTCGAGGCTAAGGAGATTCAAATTCGGCCGGTCTGAAATGTAGCATGTTCCCGACTTTTCCACACCTTGGAAAGCAATCTTGCAATTGAGTTCGCCCACACAGTTTCACACACCGCCGGATGCATTATGTGCAACTTTCTGAGACTCGGCCATCTTCGGCCTCTTTGTGTGATTCCATGTGCTCCTGGAAATAATCGTGATATCCGAGGCCGTGTCAAATTGCAGCTTCGTCGGGATCCCATTGCTCACCACAGTGATGAATCGTCGTCTTGGTTTACATTGGCTTTGGAATGCGGCAGCTATGGACAGAGACTCAGCGCCGTCCATTCTAGAATTACCCTTTGGATAAGACTTCAATTTCTTCGACCGGACTTGACGGCAGCATTCCTCTTTATGCCCACGCTTATGACACGTTTGACAAATATGATGTTTGAAGGGACAAAAGCGAGCGAAATGCCATTCGCCGCATGACCAGCATGCTGTGGGCGGTTTGTTCGTAGGCCTCTTGAAGGGTTTGTCTGCTTTGGCGGTCCTGGTCTTTTTCACAAGTTGCACGGTATCTAGTGATGCGAGACCATTGCGTTCGACCATGGCAGTGTCGTGTTTTAGAGTGAGCAGCCGTTTGCATTCGCTTACGAGGGCCTTCAGTGTCAGATCAGGATCCTGCTCCAGCTTAGCTAAAAGCCGCGTGCGGATCTCAGCATCACTGGGCGATTGTAGAGCGCTGACGAAAATGAGACACTTAAACTGATCGTCCGTTGAAGAGCGTAATTTGAAACGTTCACACTCACGGTTAATCATGTCTGCTAAGGCCCCAAAGTCGTCACATTCCTGTTTGACAATGTTCAGGCAGTGATAGCGAATACTACACACGGATCCCGATACACCAAAAATTTCCTTCAGCTGCGACACTACCTCATCAAACGTCAGATCCTTCGGCTGTTTGGGCAAAATGTGGTCAAGGAACCTTGAATGTTCACTTATTCCGAGCTCGCCGAGTAGCAATCGCACCTTCCAGGAGTCGTCCTGACGGATGAAATCCGTCTGGAACAAGTCTTCCTAACGCTTGAACCCCGCTTCGAAGGTGCATCCAGAATCCGCATCATAATGGAACTCAGTGATGGCGTTCGCGAGAACATCAATAGAACTCGCCTGCGTGTCTCGCACCGCTGCTCCTGTTGTCTGCAAACTCAAACATTGTGTCAGATTTTCAATCATTTTCATTTGTGCCTCAATTTGAGCTTGCTGTTGAAAAAGCAGATTTGAAATTGTTCAACAGAAAAATTCATCCCATTTCCAATTTTCTCCGTCGCCATTTGTTATAATCTTCTCACTAGAAGCAACTCCAAAAATAACAATTCACTGCTCCACATAAGTTCCAGCCCAACCGAAGGAACAAAACAAAACGCCAATGACCTTGCCAAAATAACATATTGATCGCCGTCAACGAACACTGTGCAACGACTGCGGACCTTGGCTGTAGTTATAGGTCTCTACTGACCTTCGACTTCTAGAATTGGAAGGTCAGCTGCCAAGGTTAGTGGTTCCCCATATGTTTTGCCGAGGGGTCAGGTGGATTTTAATCACGTGCAGAAGCAGAACATTGCGGAACGTTCGAAATCGGTGCGATAATCGTTAATAATCGATTAATCGCTGAAACAACAGTGAAACAACAGGCTCAGTTGTGCTTTACGTTGTACTGGCCCCAGTGAAGGGAATGCTGTAACATGTGCTTTGTCCTACTGGTGGTGCTACACTGTCCCTGTTGGCTGACACCGCCGACCGTATCTGGGAATCTTATGCCTAGGCTTCGAAGGTCCAATCGACATCTAATGATGAGTTAGCGGAACTAGGCTACAGATGGTCGAGTTTAACAAACGATTCATGTCACTTCAGTTTCCGCATCTACTGACTTATCTCGTCCAAGGAACCGAAATAGTTCACTACCTCCTTCAAAGTCCCATTCCCAGATCATCCTGTTGCAAGTCCCACAAGCGACTTGATCAGTAAGACAGATCGTGCCGTTCTCCTGTTGTTTTTAAACCCCAGTCGAAATCGCCTTTTCTTACTTAACGACCAGAAAACAGGACTATGCCATCTCTATGAGACAGGCGAAGAACATAGATTGTCCCACGCGATCCCACTGAAGTTACTGAGAAGGTGACTAGCTCATTGCACACAGCCAACGGAGACATCATTCACTTGTACGGTCCACGCCAAATCTTGACGTACGACAAAATTTTATTGGGTATTCCGTCTCGCCGAAGTTTAGACACTCATCCTCAGACCTGTTTCACTGCCGCACTATACTTGCATGTGAATAAAAAGCAGCACCGTTTCGTCAGCCTTTTAACCAGTCTGGGATCCAAAAATAGTGTCCGGACTGTTGGATGATCAACTGTTAATGAATCTACCGCCATCATATTGCGGAATAAGTTACCGGAAAACCAAGACCAATGGAACTCATTGTGCATGCTGATGAGTGTCAAATCCAAGCCCATAAATCTATTAAGAATTGTTCGTCATCCGAACTCGCCACACTATGGAGCACCCAGACTTATTCAAGTAAAGTTAGAATTCTACACCGACGTAGAAAACGTCTTACTCACCGCAAGCGCGCTAAAACTCGGATCCTGTGGTATTCACATCTATCCTGATGTCCCATGGAGCACGCGACAATCAAAAAGAAACAGCAAACGGGGACACAGCAAGCAAAACCGTGTAAACACAATCTGCCTACACGATGAGCTAGCACATCCTTTTAAGATGTTCAAGAGACCGGAAAGCAAGTTTATAACAGTGGCGGTTCAATCTTGAAACACTTTCGTTAGATAGTAATGTGGCGCTAGCGCTCACCAGGATACCTCTCTCACCAAATTCTAGAGGATACAGCCCTAAAATCCTAAAACGTCTGTTTCAGTCAGAGCAACAAGCAAAGGATATTTTTGAGCGGTAGCAGAGAAATCGGAAAAGTCCTGCTTCTGAACTCCGATAAAAGGTAGAAGCTTTGTACAGTTTAAATCTCAAAGCACCTGAAGCAGCAAGCGTACCGACGAATGTACAGAAGCATAATTTGATTGCTGGTTTAATTGACTCTGATGTAGATTGATATGCATCTTGGCTGAATTAAGTTTCAGACGCATTATCTTTATCCCATCAATAACTCATTGGTCGGCATTCTAACACACGTGACCGCTTCACCCCTATGTGGGCTTCTAGAGACGGAGAAACTGTCCTGCTTGTATACGAATGCCCTGGGTCTTTTCAATAAACTCGCCGGACTGAAAGATTGCTAAGCTTCCGGTACATAGGATGTCATTCGTATCACTGAGATTTAGTTGCATATGTGAATGACGGACGCTGAAGTTTCGATATGAGGAATGTCACTGATCCGGAAAAATAGGCTCACAAAAGGAGGAGTGGTAATCCTGTATTATCGAAACGGCTTGAAATGCGAGGCCGTAGCGGATTCAGACTCGTAGTTCCCCGACTCCCTTTGGTGCCGCTTGCAGTTAAAAGGCAGGGACACTTGCCTTATTTTCTTGGTGTACCGCCCCCTAACTCTACACACGAAACCGACTGCCACCTAGCGGCTGCTTTAAGATGCAGTTTACAGCCTAAGTACAACCACATACCTATCATGGGTGATTTAAACGCACAATCTGCAGAAACTCCCGCCATGATCGGAGAACAAACCGAAGCCGATCTACAAGATCTCGTCGCCACTGTTCCTCTTACAATCATAGCACTTTGCTCACTCGGTTCAGAACAGGTAACAGGCAATTTGTGCAGAATCTTGTGCTTACCAACGAGGAGTATTTGATTGACGTATTGGTTTTAGACTGTCCATTGGGTGGCAGTGATCACGCAGTCATCAGTTTCAACTCCGTCTGCAGTGTGGAATGTCGGAATGAGTAGGATGCGACTGTGTGAACCATCACAATTCACGATGGATTAGCCCAGCTCGCCAGCGCCACAACTTGGTTTTTGCTTGCCGAAGAACCCCCGTAAGACTCCAGATTCGAGCTCGTCAACAAATCCCGTTAGTTCATTGTAGGGGCTTCAGAAATAAGATTTGCAATGAGTACACATTAGTTTCTTTCGTTAGAAGCAGAACCCGGAAATGGATGACAACACGCAACACAGCATGGCAATTGTAAATAGAAAACCTTTCACCAGAAAATTGGGACAACTACGTAGCCCAAGATAGCCGCCACTCAATTGCTAAGCGAAGACAAAACTACGCATATCAGCAAAACATCGTAAAAACCTTCAAACAATTGCACAAGCATGTCAATAGCCTAAGAAAGGTGAGGAAAGAATTTCCTTCACGCAGGATGGCCGATAGATAAAAAAGAGCGGCTGTGGAAGCAGATTTGATGCTTCCCATTTTAGTTGTCGTATTGCATATATGCACAAGGTACTTTCAATGTGTTTAGCAGAAATTAAAATTAAATTACTAATGGTGGGTTTCAAATTCAGTCCCACAAATTTGGACGAATAGGTCAACCCTACTTGTAGGGTTTAGCTGCAACAACCACATAATAATTCTTCATCTTTCCAACACGGTCGCCAATCCATCAACCAGGATGAAATAACTTTTCTCAAATCGCTTGAGTTAGTTCAAACAGCTGTGACTCGACCTCACTGAGAATTCCACTAGAGAGCATTCAGAGTATTGCCCCAAATTATTGAAACGGGCGTCCACTCGTGTCAGGTAGTAGACTGAATGTTTCTACGAGGAAATAACAGATATGTTTACGTGACCGTCAGTGCTCGCATTAGTTGATCGATTTACACTTACAGCGATTTCCGAGGAACAAAACAACTGTTTCAAAACAAAATAAATTGAAGATATCTTTCAGTGCCGTTTTGTGGACGCGTTTAACGCACATTAGTTGTTTTGCAAAAGTCGAATATAGATTTCTGATGTGTGTGCTTAATTTACGTCCTTAATTTTATATGTACACAATGAGGTGGCTTACTTTCCATAATCAGGAACACAACTCATATGGGTATAAATTTGGCAGTGTGGGACGCACTCATTAGAAACACAAACCAACAATGCATCCCAACGTTGTGACCAAAACTCTTCTCTTGGTTTTTGTGCTGTCTGTGACTCTCATGGGTGAGTGGCAGTGTTTCTGCTTAGCGGCAGGTTCCATATTTTTTAAACATTTTGAACAATCCGCTTTTGTTTTAACTACTCTGATTGAGCACTGAGCAGTATATTCTACCCTCAACACTGAAACTTGTGACCGATTTCCAGGTTCATTGCATACGTCATTATAAAACAAGCATAGCGATTTGATTGCATGAAGCACCGATGAGTTCCTGGTGTGTATGCTTACACACAACACAATGTGAGTAGCAATTTACGCAAGGATTACTGATTCACTGTTGATTCATTTGTAATACTCGTTCTGTAGTTAGAATGCCACATGTAATCTCAGCACATATATAGTTATGTGAAACAACAAGCAGCACACACATTCACTACCATTCACATTTCTATCAACAACTGTGAGAACAAATTATAGCATTACTATTATTGCTTGTTTGGAACCCACATTTGTCTTCCGTTTGAAGTCGTATTTAATCCATTTGTCTTAGTGAGTGCTTCTCTGATGATGGATAAAGGGATATTAATGAAACTCCGTCGTCTCCACATTGCAGAACTAGCTTTAGCCGACCAGAGTAAGTTTGAAATTACTCAAAATATGGTCTGTAAATTATTGAGTTATTTTGTTCGTGGTACATTCGCAGTGAGGATTATAACATCACAACCTATTCCCCTAGTCTGTTGTTTGTGTCAACCATGCCCAGCCACGGTTATTACAATTGTCTGACATTGAAGCAAAGATTACGCAATTGCACATTTGGAAGCAACCATGCGGTAAATTTCATTAGATGCGCTGTATTAACCTAAGAGGTATTCTTGTTTTCTTGTATACAATCGGCGTATGCTACACTGTTAGTGCTGTAAGTAGTTTGGTGAACAATGTCAATCTAAACTGCAAGCTGCCAATCAGTGCAGCCCAATATGCACTTTTGCGTTCCAGATCATATTTTTGGTTGGAATCCAAGCAAGGCTGATCACAACGTGAGAGACATGTAGAATTGAGATGAAAAAAATGCTAACAATAACGCAATCACCATTATTAGCGGTTGCTAAGGTGTTTCCAATTGATTAGGCACATCTATGCTAAGCCAGACATGCATCACTGAACCAGGAAAAAGATGTGCGGCAATTTCGTCCGATGGGGACGTATTACTATCGGGCACCAGCCGTATCTCATCAGACTCGAGCCCCCGACATTAATTTTAGGATACAGCGACTCACATTCCACAGCGATTTGTGGCGGCACGAAAAGGAATTCGCAGCTCTGGGTGTTAGGCCTCTTCTCTGCACTTCACAACATGCATTACGTAGGAGGATAGACCGCGCTATATCGCACTTAGATATCAGTCACGACGGTCCGCCGCCGTCACTCATGGCTCAGTGGCGTACGTAACTGGCTCTCAAGAGAAAGGTCAAAGGTTCGAATCCAACAGTATCCGACTGGTGCACTCTACTGGCAATTCTTATTGGTACGAAACGGCCGTCTGTTGATTTTCTGGATGTATGGTGGATGTGTGACTGCGCCTAGTTGCAACGGATCCTTTCAAAATGTAATCACTGTCTACATGCTTCAATGCACAGGGTTCAGGGAACAGCAGGGGTCAGAGCTGCGCACGTATACTTGCAAAACGTTGAGGTCATCGCTGCGAAACGCTGCATCTAAGGTTAACACTTATCGTTTGATTAAGCCAAACCCGTGCCAGATGGCATACGAGTGCTTTCGCCCCCGTTCGTGTTCCGTCAGGATGGCTTGGTAAACAGATTACATAGAAAAGCACGCGGCTGTTCGAAATGAGGAATGCTCGTTATTGGAGTGTGGATAATCGTTCGCGACAGCATGGTTCTATGTGTTCGCCAGGGACGAACGTATAGACCTTTCAAGGAAATTAACACATTACAATAAATTGCCGCCAAGCTGATTTCATCTTCATGTAATGAACGTTCATAGATTACATTCAGCACCGAAATGTCCTCTCCAAACCTAGAGCAGAACGGGTTTTCCAACGCACAGCAAGAACTTCAGCAAGATTCTCATCGTCTGAACGAGGTTAATGCAGCGCATCTAATGAAATTTACCGCATGGTTGCTTCCAAATGTGCAATTGCGTAATCCTTTGCTTCAATATCAGACAATTGTAATAGCCGTGGCTGGGCATGGTTGACACAAACAACAGACTAGGGGAATTGGTTGTGATGTTATAATCCTCACTGCGAATGTACCACGAACAAAATAACTCAATAATTTACAGACCATATATTGAGTAATTTCAAACTTACTCTGGTCGGCTAAAGCTAGTTCTGCAATGTGGAGACGACGGAGTTTCATTAATATCCCTTTATCCATCATCAGAGAAGCACTCACTGAGACAAATGGATTAAATACGACTTCAAACGGAAGACAAATGCGGGTTCCAAACAAGCAATAATAGTAATGCTATAATTTGTTCTCACAGTTGTTGATAGAAATGTGAATGAGAGGTCGTGAATGTGTGTGCTGCTTGTTGTTTCACATAACTATATATGTGCTGAGATTACATGTGGTATTCTAACTACAGAACGAGTATTACAAATGAATCAACAGTGAATCAGTAATCCTTGCGTAAATTGCTATTCACATTGTGTTGTGTGTAAGCATACACACCAGGAACTCATCGGTGCTTCATGCCATCAAATCGCTATGCTTGTTTTATAATGACGTATGCAATGAACCGAGAAATCGGTCACAAGTTTCAGTGTTGAGGGTAGAATATACTGCTCAGTGCTCAACCAGAGTAGTTAAAACAAAAGCGGATTGTTCAAAATCTTTAAAAAATATGGAACCTGCCGCTAAGCAGAAACACTGCCACTCACCCATGAGAGTCACAGACAGCACAAAAACCAAGAGAAGAGTTTTGGTCACAACGTTGGGATGCATTGTTGGTTTGTGTTTCTAATGAGTGCGTCCCACACTGTCAAATTTATACCCATATGAGTTGTGTTCCTGATTATGGAAAGTAAGCCACCTCATTGTGTACATATAAAATTAAGGACGTAAATTAAGCACACACATAAGAAATCTATATTCGACTTTTGCAAAACAACTAATGTGCGTTACACGCGTCTACAAAACGGCACTGAAAGATATCTTCAATTTATTTTGTTTTGAAACAGTTGTTTTGTTCCTTGGAAATCGCTGTAAGTGTAAATCGATCAACTCATGCGAGCACTGGCGGTCAGCTAAACATATCTGTGATTCCCTTGTAGCTAACATTCAGTTTACTACCTGACACGAGTGGACGCCCGTTTCAAATATTTGGGGCAATACTCTGAATGCTCTCTAGTGGAATCAGAAATATTTGAAATAACGCAAGCTATTTTAGAAAATATACCTCATTCTGCTTGATGGATTGGTGACCGTGTTGGAAAGATGAGGATTTATCATGTGGTCATTGCAACTAAACCCGACAATTACGGTTGGGCTATTCGTTCTAAATGGTGGGACTGAACTTGAAACCCACCATTTGTAATTTAATTTTAATTTCGGCTAAACACATTGAAAGTACCTTGTGCACCTATGCAATACGACAGCTAAATGGGAAACATTATATCGGGTGACGCAGTTTGTTTCAATGTTATAATTTTGGCTGCAAATGCTGTGCTGTGACACACTTTCGACCGTGTAATCAAAGGCCGAGATTATTTAGGTTTAAATAACTTCTCGGGAATTCATGATAATCTATCGAATCATGCAATAATTATCGATACTCAGACTGCGCATTTTATGTGCTGATTGGATTTACGGAGCTCAGCATCTGGGTTTTGTCGCGTTGCTGTTGGACGCATGCAAACACGGCCAATGCGCGTTTACGTCGACGATATTTGGGTGGCTCTTCAGAGTTTAATATAGATACGTCACGCCAATGAACAACAAGGAATTTATACGGGTTAAGAAGCGTCGGTTTACAAGTCCTGTTGGATACTTGGTGGGGATATCGACATAACAATAATAATGATGATACAGCAGTTAGTAATTTAAATATGAAAATAAGGACTTAACGTTTGCTCCGCCATAGTCCTGCAATCCGCTTAGATTCACAGCATCCGCAGTTAACTTGAAATAATTCCATGGTAAACTCTAGGTGAAGGATAGATACGTATTGCTAAGTGACAAAGTGGAAGTGAATGAGAGCGTCATCCAACCGCTTTTTAAAGACTCATAGTGTCAGTGCAGAGACGACCGATTTTGGGAGAGCATTCCACCGGTGACATACAAGAAAACAAAAAGCTTTTTGGGGCAATCCAGACAGCAATACTCTACAGCCAGTTTCAATGATTGGCCTTTCAGATTTGTATTGTTGCTGAGTCGTAGTAAATGGCGGCACACATGCTGTGGTTCTCGCAGAATCAAGTACGTCATAATCATGTCGCCTCTTAATCTGTGATAGCTTCCATTGCATGCTCCTAATCGTTGCAGACTACCTGGTAGTTAAGATTGCGCATTCCCATTACGTTCTTAGATGCCCGACGTTGTGGCTGCTGCAGTGCATTAACGTGTTTCAGCGATGGATGCCAGGTTTGAATTGCATATTCGACTTGGGGGCGAAGCTGCGCACTGAAATTTTGTCAAAATATTGAGCTTTTTATTTGTCCAAACGCCCGTTGCAACAGCCCGATGTGTTGGTTCCCAGTCTTCGAGGTCTTTTCGGATCGCCTGCAGCAACACACATTAAGTTGAACCAAGACACCCAAGTCACTTTCTAGAGTCGATCGTTGAAGTATATTCGTTCTGAGGCGGTATGAGTAGCTGCTCTGATGTCGGATGGAAAGCACCTTGCATTTAGCTTTGAAATGCGGTAAGTTTTGGGTTGTTCACTGAAACACCGTATCTAAGTCACCTTGAAGCACATGTTGGTCGGCGTTCATCTGAATCCTGCGCAAGATGTTGATATTGTCGGCAAATATTACGAAGTTTAAAGCGGTCGTCAGTGTGACGTCATTATTAAACACCAAAAGCTAACGTGGGTCTAGAACCGAGCCTTGTGGCACACCACACTGGGATTGCATGGGGTCCGATAAAGAGCTCCTAATTATGAGCACTAATTGTCGTTGAAGTCGAAGATTGGCCATCCGGACTAAATGAGGGTCACCGATCCCGTAATGCTGGCAATTGGAGAGTAATGTTCGATTGTCTAGAACGTCGAAAACGTTGGAAAAATCCAGGTAGACCATATCAACGCCTTCTCCAGTGTCAGCTGCCTCGGTCCAACTAACGCGTGCGATTAGTAAATTCGTTGTACATTACCGCTGTCTTCGCAAACCGTGCTGCCCAGGCGTGATGATTTCACATTTTTACAGATACCACACCAGTGCATCAGCAACTATGGATTCCGGCAGCTGTAACTTGGTGTTCCGAATTTATGATTTATTCTTAGATGAAATTTTTTTATTCATTTACAAATAACGTGTTTCACAAAAGTAAAATGATTTCTATTTCCCCACCCCATGCATGTTTATCCTACAGCGGATGCACCGTTTGTATCCTCTCCAAATGGACAAAACAGTCACAGTTCACCTGTTCTAAACATAGTGGCTACATCAAGATATTGAAGCTTCTTCCTAGGAAGTATCATCTACGACTGACAGTGTTTGTTGAACTAGCTGCTTGAAATAGCTATCGGGCCGATGCGCACGTTTACAAATTTGTTATTCCTGAAGCGATTTTTTATTGCACAATTTCAGCCAATATTTATTCTTAATGTGATGGCACAAATTCAGACTTTTTCTAACCTTCTGAGTTGAAAGCTAATTGTAAAGCTCACTATGCACACTTAAGGTCTGATGTTCATTACCAGCGTTCCCTGAATTATAGCACAGAATGGTGCTCCCCTCTGTCACGGTGATTCACGTCTTACTTTTCCCCTAGTTCATCCATCAAACACCTATACGAATCGGATTAATTTGCCGTGTTTATTGGATATAATTTTACGTATTTAGTTCCTACGGAAATTGTGTTGGGCGATGCAAGTTGTGTGTTCGCGCCACATTGTTTCTTCGAACAGTTTTTGCTACTGCGACACTTCCAGCGATCAAGGATTCGCCGCGCTATCTGGTGGTCTTAGAAGGACATCCATCGGATCTTTTCTAACGAAATTACGACTCAATCTGTGTTTTCAATTACATTCGCCCATTGCCTGCAATTGTCTGTGAAATACATCCACTACGATCCAATTCCAACGGCTTCGTCCGACTTGAACAAGTGTGGATCAAAATGTTAGCCAAACCCCGTGTAGTATGCCTTCGTAGCGACGCACTCACCAATTGTATACGAAGTCCAGCGTGTGATTGGAACAAAGTACGCTGGCATCCCTCTCCCTTTACCTTACGTGACCAGACAAACGATAACACCAGAGCAACATGGCTTCCGTCAAAATCCGGTATGCACTACGAACCTGCTAATTGTACGCAATGGCTGGACTGAAGCAGTTGGTGTTGGAGCAGGAGTCCATGTAATTTACCTGCAATTCTCAAATATGTTTGATCGCTTAGACCACCAAATACTCATCCATAAAATTCAGCTCTACGGCATTAGTGTCCCGCTGATGCGTTGGATAGGTAATTTCATGCACGAACGTCGGTTGGAAGTGAGAATCCCTGTCCGAGGCAATTGTGGCGAAGTGCGGGATACCCCAGGGTCCTGTGCTCGGGCCCCGGCTATTTTAATTTTCATAAAAGATCTGGTAAGGGAAAATATTTTTTATTCTTCGCAGATGATATCAAGTTATGGCAAGCGATCAGAGAACCGAACGACCACAAAAAGCGCCAGCGTTAGGAGGTTCCAGTCACTCGTCATTCCTCATAGTTTTCAGCCAATGCGCCTGCATAACCCATCACATGGACCGCGCAACCACGCCGACCGCTCATTCGACCTTGCAACCACCACGCTCGCCTGACCGATGTGCACCGATGTACACCGCTGTAAAAGTACAGAACGCTAACCAACCCACTGGGTCAGATAATCATACCAATTGGAATGGCCGAAATGCCAATCAGAAAAGGCTCCAAGCGAAAGGCATTTGCAGGTTAGGAAAATGTCATCGGTTAGTTAAAATCGGTCTGGCTTGTTCACACTGTGTGATGGTATCATCCGAACTGGGTAAATGTGTCCCAACAACACGTATGATAGCGAAATAGCTCCCAAGATGCATTTTGGTTAAGTACTGCGTGCTCTACCATCCCACTCGTTAAGTGCTTGTTTATCCTAGTTCGGAATTGCGACCGGTTAACCGCAGAAGCCGAGCACAGGATAAACGATACTATTAGTTTACTGGAAGCAAGTATGCACTACGGAAGTGTAGCGACTGCTAAGCAAAGGAATGCTGCACGATCCGCTTCCTCTGAACCGCCATCAGCCACGTCCCCATCTCCGTCCTCTTCTCCAAATTTGAGAGAATACCGGGCGAAAACTGACCCTGTATACGAGAGTCGAAAATACGTACGGCAACGATAATCGGGCACCACTCGAAACGTCTGGCTTAGCAAATCTCAATAGACCTGACATCTAGCATTGACAAGGATGAAGCAGCCGAACACCGACCCACGCTACCTGTAGCTTAAATGTCGCTTGTCAAGAGAAAGGTCCTGCATAATCAGTTACCTACGCAGAGAATGGGGTGAATGTTTGCCGGGAGGTCGCGGTTGGGGCCGATTCTGATATAAACACTGTTAACGCGAATAGAGGGGCAAAGAGTAAACAATCAATACTTCTCAGCAGGTCAGGACAAACAAGTACCATGCCTTGTAGATCAACGCAAAAGTGATCCGACAATAGTGCCCGGACTGTTGGATGGTAAAATGTTCCTGAATCTACCGCCATCACATTGCGGAATAAGTTATCGGACGAGCAAGACCAATGGAACTCATGGTGCATGCTGATGGGTGTCAAATCCAAGCCCATAAATCTATTGAGAATTGTTCGTCATCCGAACTCGCCACGCTATGTATCAGCCAGACTTATTCAAGTAAAGCTAGAATTCTATACCGGAGTAGAAAACGATTTACTCTCCGTAAACGCGCTAAAACACGGATCCTGTTGTATTCGCATCTATCCTGATGTCCCATGGAGCACGCGACAATCGAAAAGAAACAGCAAAGAGGGACACAGCAAGCAAAACCGCCTAAATACAATCTTCATACATGGCGTGCCAGAACATCCTTCTAACGACATTCAAGAGACCGAAAAGCAGTATTTAGAACAGTGGCGGTTCATTCGTGAAACAATTTCTTTGGATAATATTGCTTCACTATCGCTCATCAGGATACCTCTCTCAACAAATTATAGAGGATGCAGCCCTAAAATTCTAAAATTCTGGTTCAGCCAGATCAACAAGCAAAGGATATTTTGGATCGATAGCAGAGCAATCGGAAAAGTCCTGCTTCTGAACTTCGGATGAAGGACGCAGAAGCATTGTACAGTTTGAATCACAAAGCTCCTGAAGCAGTAAGCGCACCAACGAATGTATAGAAGCGTAACTTGCTTGCTGCTTCAATTGACTCTGATGTAGATTGAGGCGCAGCTTGGCTGAATTACGTTTCAGACGTGGTATCTTTATCACATTAATAAAGGAGTAACTGCCAACATCCCATCGGTCGACATTCTCCCCCACTTGAACCGTTCACTCCGCTGTGGGCTCCTAGAGACGGAGAAACTGTCCTGCTTGTATACGAATGCTCGGATGCTTTTTAATAAACTGGCCGGACTGAAAGATCGCCAGGTTGCTGGTTCATAGGATGTCATTCGTATCACTGAGATTTAGTTGCATATGTGAATGACGGACGTTGAAGTTTCGCTACCGAGAATGTCGCTGATCCGGAAAGATAGGCTCACCAAAGCAAGAGAGTTTATCCTGTAGTACCCAAGCGACTTACAATGCGAAGCCGTAGCGGATTCAGACTCGTAGTTCCCCGACTCCCTTTGGTGTCGCTTGCAGTTAAAAGGCAGGGACACATGCCTTATTGTCTTGGTGTACCGCCCCCTAACTCTACACACGAAACCGACTGCCACCTAGCGGCTGCTTTAAGATGCAGTTTACAGCCAAAGTACACTCACATACCTATCATGGATGATTTCAACGTACATTCTGTAGAAACTCCCGCCATGATCGGAGAACAAATCAACGCTGATCTACAAGACATCGTAACCACTGTTCCTCTTACAATCACATCAATTTGCTCACTCGGTTCAGAACAGGTAACAGGCAATTTGTGCAGAATCTTGTGCTTACCAACGAGGAGCATATGATTAACATATTGGTTTTAGACTGTCCATTGGGTGGCAGTGATCAAGCAGTCATCAGTTTCAACTCCGTCTGCAGTGTGGAATGTCGGAATGAGTAGGATGCGACTGTGCGAACCACCACAAGTTACGATGGATTAGCCCAGCTCGCCAGCGCCACAACTTGGTTTTTGCTTGCCGAAGAACCCCCGTAAGACTCCAGATTCCGGTTCGTCAACAAATTCCGTTAGCTGATTCTAGATGTTTCAGAAATAATAGTTACAATAAGTGTACATCAGTTACTTTCGTTAGGAGCAGAACTCGCAAATGGTTGACAGCGCGCAACACAGCATGGCAAGTGTACAAAGAAAATCCTTAACCATAAAATTGGGACAAACACACAGCCCAACATAACCAACGCTCAACTACTAAGAGGAGACAGCAATACGCATATCAGCATAAAATCTTACAAACCTTCAGTACCAACCACAAACTGTTGCACAAGCATGCCAATAGCCTCAGAAAGTTGAGGAAAGAATTTCCTTCACTCAGGATGGCCAATAGACCAACAAGTGAGGCGGTGGAATCAGCAAAGGTGCTGCGGATGCAATACGCTCCAACGTTTCAGAAGGCCTTTCCACCAAAAGATCTTCCAAACTTTGTTGTTTTCTCGCCAAGACTAACTTACATTAATTTTACCGTAGAGGCTGTGTTACGAAAGCTGACGTCTCTACGCAAACACAGATCGCTAGTTATCGAGACCATTCGTCTAGAGACACTGGAAGCAGCAGCAACCCAATTGGCAGCAATTTTAGCTCAGCTTTTCCAGCGCTGCTTAGACCAGAATCAAGTTCCCGCTAGGTGGAAGCTTGGAATTATAACCCGGATTCACAAAGGTGGAAGCAGAACCGAGCCATCTAACTACCGCCCTTTATCCCTTCTCCCTATACTCTCTAAGATCATGGAATTCATAATTGCCGATACACTGGTGTGCTATCTGGAAAACTGTAATATTAGCACGCCTGAGCAACACGGATTCCATCAATGGTTCTCATGCACAGCGAATTAAATATTCGCAAGCAGTAGTTGGATCAAGGCAGCTGACGAAAGGAAGGTGTTGCTGCCATCTAACTCGATTTTTCCAAGGTTTTCGATCGTCTAGACCATCGGATACTACTATTCAAGCTGCAGCATGACGGGATCGGCGACCCTAATATAGGCCGGATGGCCAACTTCATACTTCAACGACAATTAGTGCTCGTAATTAGGAGCTTTATCGGACTCCATACAAGCCCACTGTGTTGTACCACAAGGCTCAGTTCGAGGTCAACGTTGTTTTTGGTGTTCAACAATGACGATACACAGGCAATCGCTTTAAACTTTCTAATAGATGCCGACGATATCAACATCTGACGCAGGATCCAGATGAAGGCCGACCAACATGAGCTTCAAAGTGACTTACATACAGTGTATCAATGGTCGACCCAAAACTTATTACATTTCAACGTCAGTAAATGCAAGGTGCTTTCCATCCGACATCAGAGCAGTTACTCATACCAGCTCGGAACTAATATACATCAACGATCAACTCTCGAACGTGACTTGGGTGTCCTGGTTCAAGATGACTTGGGTTGCTCCAGACAATCCGAAAAGGCCTCGAAGACCGGAAACCAACACGTCGGGCTGTTGCGACGGGCGTTTGGACAAATAAACAGCTCCATATTTCGACAAATGCTCAGTGCGTATGTTTGCCCCCATGTCGAATACGCAATTCAAACCTGGCACCCATGGTTGAAACACAACCTTAATGCACTGGAGCAGCCACAACGCCGGGCATCTAAGAACGTAACTGGAAAGCGCAATCCTTCCTACGAGGAGAGGCTGCAACGATTAGGGGTATTCAATGGAAGCTATCGCAGATTACGAGGCGACCTGATTATGTTATACTTAATTCTGCGAGACCGACATCACATGTGCTGCCATTTACTACGACTCAGCAACAATACAAACCCGAAGCGCCACTCATTCAAATACGTAGACTGGTATTGTCGTATACAGGACCCAACAAACACGGAGTGCTGTCATCCAATCAGACCATACAACTGTCCAGCCAATCACCACCAAGCTGGAACCAACGAAACCGATATATGCCAGTGAGTCTGGTAAACACGTGAACTTCCTGTTGACACTTTGTTGACTCTGCTCGTCAGTATCTCTTGATCCGCTGTATCAATACTACCGGTCATTTCCACGATCTAGTATTCTATCCACCTACTAGAACAGTTCGGGTTATATCAACTGGCGACGGAACTGGTAATTAAAATGGCAATTTCAGAAGACGATCTCCGTGCAATTCTTCAACAACAGCAGTCGCAGTTCGAGGCCGCTCAGCTCCGTTTACTCGATACTCTAACGCGTAACCTCTCCCTGGTTTCCAAGGACAAGGCACCGCAGGATGAACATACCAACATTGAATCAATTGTTTCTACAATTCAGATTTTCCAGCATGACGTTGCATCGGGTGTTACTTTTGAGTCCTGGTTCAAGCGCTATGAGGACATTTTTCGTGTTGAGTTCGGTGGAAAGGAGGATTCATGGCGATCACGAACACTGCTTCGGAAGTTGGGGATCACGGAGCATGATCGTTTCGTAAACTATATTTTGCCCAAACACCCACGCGAATTTTCTTTTGATGACACGGTTCAGTGCCTCACACAGATTTTTGGCGAACGTTCCTCGCTCTTCAGCACACGTTACCACTGCTTAAAACTCGTCAAGCACTCCATGGACGACTACATTACCTACGCAGGTATCGTTAACCGCGAGTGTGAGCGTTTTAAACTTGCATCCATGACCGAGACACAATTCAAGTGTTTCATGTTTATTTGTGGTCTACAATCTCCGTCAGACGCGGACATCCGCACACGTCTTCTCACCAGGCTGGAGCAAGACCCAGACATAACGTTGCAGAAAATGGCTGAGGAATGTCAGCGCCTAATCAATTTGAAGCATGATTCCCGTATGGTGGAACAGCAGCAGATCAACATGGCAGATGTCAGACCGGTCAGAGCACACAAACAGGAGTCCAAAAAGCCACCAACAACATGTTGGAACTGTGGCGCATGGCACTACGCCTCACAGTGCACTTTACGCCGACGTCGGTGCAATCAGTGTCAACGCTTTGGTCACAAAGATGGTTTCTGCAAGCCACGCAACTCAACTAAAGCTGACAATTCCAACAAACGGTTTCCGAAACCACCGCAGAAGGCTAGTCGCAGCATTGTTGCTAGCTATCAAGTCAACGCGACATCGCGAAGACGCTATCTAACAGTGAGTGTAAACGGGTATCCCGCGACTCTCCAGGTAGACACAGGATCGGACATCACGATTATTTCGCAAACGATTTGGGAATCCATAGGACGTCCTCCAGTTATGCCCACTCAACAGACAGCCCTCAGTGCATCCGGAACAACTCTCGGTTTGGTTGGTGAGTTACGTTGCTTGGTATCTTATAATGGTCAAAAATTTGAGTCTATATGCTACCTCACTAACCAACCAGGATTGCATATTCTCGGCATTGACTGGTTAGATAATTTCAATCTTTGGAGTATTCCGTTTGATAAAGTCTGCAAACTGACAATGGGCATCAGCATTCCTCCTGTAATAATCGATGCAGGGCTACAGCAGTCCATTTCACAACGGTTATTTCAGCGATATGCACTAGTTTTCCAGGAAGGACTTGGTCTTTGTAGCAAAATGAAGGCTCAATTGCAGCTGAGAGCAAATGCTAAACCCATTTTTCGTCCTAAACGTCCGGTACCTTATTCTGCATTAACCAGTGTAGAGCTAGAGCTGGATCGCCTACAGCTAGCAGATGTCATACAACCAGTCGATTACTCGGACTGGGCTGCTCCAATCGTAGTTGTACGAAAGGCCAATGGCTCAATTCGTGTATGTGCAGATTTTTCAACAGGTCTCAATGACGCCCTTCAGACACACAGTTATCCACTACCAGTCCCAGAAGACATTTTTGCCAAACTTTCAGGCGGTAGACTGTTTGCCAAACTTGACCTAGCTGATGCATATCTACAAATCGCCATTGACGATGAGTCAAAGGAATTGTTGACAATTAACACACACCGTGGATTGTTTCAGTTTAACCGATTGCCATTCGGGGTTAAAACAGCACCAGCTATTTTCCAGCAGCTTATGGATACCATGCTCACGGGCATTGACGGCGTTGCAGCTTACTTAGATGATATCTTAGTGGTCGGAACAAGTCCAGAAGAGCTAGCGGTGAGGCTCGACCAAGTTTTGGATCGTATAAAAGAGTACGGATTGCGCTTGCGACCAGACAAATGCAGCTTACTTTTGCCACAACTTAAATATCTTGGGTTCATTATTGATCAGAATGGACGTCGTCCCGACCCAGCCAATATTTCAGTTATTGTTAACATGCCAGCACCAACAGACGTCAGTACGCTACGCTCTTTTCTTGGCATGGTTAGCCACTATTATAATTTTCTCCCGGAAATGCATCAACTGCGAGCACCTCTAAACGCATTACTCATGAAAGAGGTCAAGTTTACTTGGTCAGCAGAGAGTCAAGCAGCGGTATATCGGATTAAGGATATGCTGACTTCCGATCTCCTTCTCACGCATTACGATCCCAAACTTCCAATCGTGGTAGCTGCCGATGCAAGCAACTATGGCATCGGAGCTGTGTTGTCCCACACTTTCCCAGACGGTTCTGAGAAAGCAGTTATCCACGTGGCACGGTCGTTAACACCAGCAGAGAAAAATTATTCCCAGGTTGAAAAGGAAGGCCTAGCTATCATGTTTGCTGTCAATAAATTTCACAAAATGCTATATGGTAGACGTTTCAAGTTACTGACAGATCACAAACCGTTGCTGACCATATTTGGTTCACATAAAGGTATCCCGGCAACTACAGCCAGCCGTCTACAGAGATGGGCTCTATCCTTAAAGGCCTACGATTTTAGCATCCATTACCAATCGACCACAGATTTTGGGCAAGCCGATGTGTTGTCTCGGTTAATTGCGGATCATCCAGCAGACCACAACGAGACAGTGATTGCTAGTGTTAAAGTGGATCAGGAGATCAATCGGGTAATTCTCGACACCGCGAAATCCCCACCAGTCTCGCTAAAATCCATCCAGCAGCACACATCGCAGGATGCCGTACTACGTAGGGTGATGAAGCACATGAAAGAAGGTTGACCATCGAGGGTATCAGATGCAGAACTCATCCCCTATCACCGGTGCCAAAACAGCTTATCAATCGTTGACTCATGCTTGCTTTTCGCTGAACGTGTAGTTGTTCCCTCAGCTTTACAACGGCCCATTCTCACCCAACTTCACAAAGGCCATCAAGGAATCACCCGCACCAAAGCATTAGCTAGAAGTTACGTGTATTGGCCAGGGATGGATGATGCTATCTCACACCTGTGTACGCAGTGTGAAAACTGTGCGTGGGCGCAAAAATCACCAAACAAATTGGCCCCTGTCCCATGGCCAACAGCGACCACGCCGTGGTCAAGAGTACATGTAGATTTCGCCGGCCCAAAAAAAAAAAAAAAAAATCTCATCGTGATTGACGCTGATAGTAAATGGCCAGAGGTTGTAACAATGACGACGACCACTGCAGTCGCAACCATTAGACAGTTGCATCAAATATTCAGCCGATTCGGAATGCCGGAGACATTAGTCAGCGATAATGGCCCACAATTTACTAGCGAAGAATTTGCAACATTTTGTCGTTCTAACGGGGTGACTCACATACGCACACCACCCTTTCACCCGCAATCGAACGGTCAGGTTGAGCGATTCGTCGACACGTTCAAACGTGCACTTATCAAAGGGCGAGGCGACGGCCCCAGGGATGATTGCATACACACATTCCCAATGATGTATCGAATCCCACCACACCCCTCTTGTAACGGAAAGTCACCGTCGGAAATGTTGTTTAACCGTCAGATCAGGTCAATTTGGGACACAATCGTTCCGGAGGTGAGAGGATTAGCCAAGCCGGAAACAACAGAATCTGCGCAACCCAAACAGCACGTAATAGCGAGAACATTAAAACCAGGTGACTTGGTATGGACAAGAGACTTCCGGCCGTCGCAAAACAGATGGACGCCAGGTGTAATTACCAGACGGATTGGTCGAGTCACGTACCTAGTAGAGGTCAACGGTCAGACATGGCACAAGCACATGAACCAGCTCAGACACCGCTCTGATAACAATCAGTATTTATCTCGTCACAATTCCCAGTTTGATTTTCAGTTATTACTGGAGGAGTTCTCATTGCCGAAACCGACAAATGCAAATGCGGATCGAGTGGAAAACGAAAGCCAAGCGTTGATGTCAGATTTGGATGCCGCCGACCACCCGATCGTTTCATCTATACCCAACGGTTGGCAACTACAGGCAGACGTGTCAAAAGAAGAGGGAGGTGTCGTATACAGGACCCAACAAACACGGAGTGCTGTCATCCAATCAGACCATACAACTGTCCAGCCAATCACCACCAAGCTGGAACCAACGAAACCGATATATGCCAGTGAGTCTGGTAAACACGTGAACTTCCTGTTGACACTTTGTTGACTCTGCTTGTCAGTATCACTTGATCCGCTGTATCAATACTACCGGTCATTTCCACGATCTAGTATTCTATCCACCTACTAGAACAGTTCGGGTTATATCAGGTATCGCCACCTGAATTGTCACAGAACATTTTTTTCCTTTCGTGTGTATCACCCGTGGAATGCTCTCCCAGAATCGGTCGTCTCTGCAAGGACACTAAGAGTATTTGAAAGACGGTTGGATGATGCTCTCATCCAATTCCACTTTATCACTTGGCAATACGTATCTATCCTTCACCTAGAGTTTACCATCGAATTATTTGATGTTAACTGCGGATGCTGTGAATCTAAGCGGATTGCAGGACTATGGCGGAGCAAAAGTTAAGTCCTTATTTTCATATTTAAATTACTAACTGCTGTATCACCATGATTACTTGTATGTCGATATCCCCACCAAGTATGCAACGGGACTTTTAAACCGACGCTTCGTAACCCGTATAAATTCATTGTTGTACATTGGTGTGACATATCTATATTAAGCTCTGAAGAACCCCCAAATATCGTCGACATAAATGCGCCTTAACAGCGTTTGCATAGGTTCAACGGCGACCCGACAAATCCCACATGCTGAGCTCCGTACATCCAATGCGCACATAAAATGCGCAGTCTCATCATGAATAATTATTACATGATTCGATAGATTATCATGAGTTCCCCGAGAAGTTATTTAAACGTATATATTCTCGGCATTTGATTGCACGGTCGAAGGTGTGTCACAGCACAGCATTTGCAGCCAAAATTATAATATTTAAGCAAAATGCCTCAACCCATATGATACCTAGCTTTTTAACTGTTGTATTGCGTATGTGCACAAGGTAGATTTAATGTGTTTAGCCGAAATTAAAATTACATTACCAATGGTGGGTTTCAAATTCAGTCTCACAAATTAGAACGAATAGCCCAACCCTACTTGTAGCGTTTATCTGCAATAATATGATGTTCTGAATCGGAAAATAATTGAACTCCACCCAAACTAGTCACGACTCGGAATAAGAACACCAGAATTGGAATTCGAATTTCGCGGGTGTGTATTCTACATAAAAAAGTGAAAAGAATAACAATAAACAATCACTGAGTATTGTTTGTACAATTATCACATCCTTCGCAGCTTGAATGCAACTCCAGGTTTCTGTAATTCAGCTGTGGTTTCTGTTGCAATCTGGCAGATCTTTTTGGAGGCTGATTTTGCTCAGAATACTCATGAGGATCTGAAACTGAATCGACATTAGTATTTTCAGTGCACACTGAATCGAATGACAACTGACCGGAATCCTTGTATCGTATCTGGTCAACATGCCGTCTGTGTACAGAACAATCATCGAGATCCAAACTTCTAACCATGCGGTTTCCAATGTTGTTAACAATGATACCAGATGAGGGACGTAAATCATTGCCTCTGAAGTAAGATACTTCAGCAGTCCCCAAGCCAAGCATGTTTGACCTCAAAGGTCTGGATTTACAAAGTTTGGCAGGTGTACCTCCAGTAGAGGAATGCACGCAATTACGGTATTGAAGAAGGAAGTTATCAACACAACGATCAAGTTCATCAAAAGAAGTAGGAGCACAGGAGGTAATAGAACGTTTTAAGGTTGCAACAAAGTTTTCCGCTAGGCCATTAGAACATGGATGTCGTGGAGCGGTAAAAAGGTGGCGACACCCAAGGCTCTGTAGCCAATTAGTAACCTCTGAAGCCGAAAAGTGCGAACCATTGTCACTTACCACAGCTAATGGGACTCCTTCTCTACTAAACACTTTTCTCAAGGCACGGACAGTAAAAGCAGAATTTGGTTTGTCAGTCAGGAATACCTCCGGCCACTTTGAATAAGAATCCACCACCACAAGAGCATGGTATTTCTGCAGAAATGGTCCACAATAATCCATATGTACCCTTTGCCAGGGCTCGCATGTCATCGGGCATGGTGTCCAATGTGACGTTTGCCGTAAAATTTTGTGTTTACAGTTCGGGCAATCAGAAGCAGTTCGTCGAATATCTGCATTTAATTCAGGCCACCAGCACAAGCATCGAGCTAAAGACTTCACCTATTCAACACCAAGATGACCGGAATGTAAATCCGTTAGAGTAGCTGATCTCAAAGTCGGCGGGATAACAATGCGGTCATTTACACATAGTAATCCATCAGGTGTAACACATAATTCATCACGACGCACATAAAATGGTGGGAACTTCCGTTTGAGAGAAACCGACCAACCACGTTTGACAGCAGAAATCAATGACCCAAAATACCTTTTAGTATCATTGATAAGGGCAGAACGAGAGATTGGAAGCGGCTGGGTGAGTAAACAACTCATTTCAGAATCGGTTTCAAATATCGTTGCAGTACGTGATAAGTAGTCGACGTGAGGAATGAGCTTCGCACTTCTGTGCTCGACCACATAGTTATACGCACTAAGGGCAACACTCCACCTTTGGACCATGGCTGCTGAAGACTTAGCTAAAGAACTGGAAGGATTGTAAATGAACTTCAGAGTTTCATGATCTGTCACAATGGTAAATCTGAGGCCAAACAAGTATTTGTGAAGTCTAGTGACTGCCCAGTATACAGCCAAAGCTTCTCGATGAGTCTGAGCATATCCTTTTTCAGCATTGCTTAGTCGACGGGAAATACACAGAACGGGGTGTCCATTCTGCTCTAACACAGCCCCAATACCAGTGGGTGAAGCGTCTGTGAAAAGCACAGTAGGTAATTTAGGAGAAAAGGTGTGAAGAACACAACCAGATGCAAGAATTTTTAAAAGCTTTCGAAGAACATGTTCATGTCTGTCTAACCAAACAAAACTCTTGTCATTCAACAAGGTGAATAAAGGATCAGCAATGGATGCAAAACCAGGAATGAATTTGGAATAGTACTGTAAAGCGCCCATCAGTGATCGAAGCTGATGAACATTGGTTGGGGACTTCACATCAACCAATGGTTTTATCCGATCAGGATCTGGTTTGAATGCTTCAGATGTAACCTGATAACCAAGACAACTGATTTCATGGACACCAATTAAGCACTTCTTAGGATTGATATTCACATTAGCATTCTTGAAGCGAGTCAAAAGTGCCAGTAATCGGTAGTCATGTGTCGGTTTGTTAATAGCATGTACAAAAACATCGTCTTGATAAACCTCAACACCCTTCAGATCTTTCACAATGGAGTTCATCACATCTTGGAATATGGCTGGCGACACATTAAGACCAAAGGGAAGAAATCTATAGCGATACAACCCAAAAGGTGTATTGATTGTGGTCAGTTCACTAGACTCATCAGTCAGTGGTATCTGCAGATATGCATCTTTTAAGTCTAGCCTCGAGAAAATCTTGGATCCGTGTAGACGCGAGAGAATAGAATCAGGTTCTTCCGTGACACAACTACGCTGCAGCAGCTTCGTATTAAGAGTGACACGGTAATCACTACAAACTCTCGGTGTCTGTCCATCCGGCTTTAACGGTGTGACAATAGGTGTGGCCCATCGTGAACTTTGTACTGGGACGAGAATTCCTGATTCACAAAGAGACATAAGTACCTTTCGAACAGGTTCTCTAAGTCCAAATGGAAGTACACGTCGTTTACAGAAAACTGGATCACCGGCCACTTCCAACTTAACAGGCGGAATTCTCATTCCACCAGAGGTAACCGAACAATCGTGCAATAAATCACGAATTTGGGTGTCAGTATCAGTATGTGACAGAAAATTGACACTTATTTTAAGTGCCTGCATAACTTTAAGACCGAGTATGGACGGGCCTTGACGAATGACAACAAATTTACACTCGACAGGTTTAAAATGCTTATCTAGCACTGGTAAGGTACAACATCCTATCACCGGAATGGTATGACCAGTAATACATTTAATAGTGATGAGTGTAGAATCAAGCTGAGCGTCAGGGTACAGATGATCGAGACTCGTTTTAGAAATAAGAGACTCTACGCTACCGGTGTCAACAATGAAACCATGTGACATACCATTTCCGAAACGTAAAGTGTTGTATAAATGGCCACTCGTATTCACAGCCAATGTCAGCGAATGAAAATCGTCGGGCAAGTTCTCTGTGGAATCATCAACTTGTTTCACAACATTACAACGTCTGAACTGGCGACAAACACTACGAATATGTCCTACTTTCCCACAATGATGACATTTGGAATTCCGATGCGGGCAGGTATACCGTGAATGCAACTTTCCACAAGAGACACATTGTCCAATCTTTCTATCAGCTTGACCACACTTTAAACTGTCTGAATTTCTCGGTGCATGAGATAGACTAATTCCGTGTGGTTTGAAAGAGTTGAATTGCCACGGTTTTCTCTTCTCGGCATGAACTCGGCGACTGGCTGAGCCAAACAAGACTTGATGATCAACAGTCGTCTGGCTTCTTGTAATATCAGAAACATCCTGATAATGCAAACAGATGGATTTTACGTGATTGTAAGTCGGCGATGGAAGTTATAGGAGCTGACGATATAAATCGGGATTATTTATTCCAGCAATTAGGCGATCTCTGAGACATTCGTCAAGTTTGTCTCCAAATGCACAAGATGATGCTTGAGATTGAAGTTGGAGAATAATATCACGAATAGACTGATTAGGCTGACGGATCAGCAAGTTGAATTTTACTCTTTAGGCAACCACGAAATTTTCCGGTAGTAAGTGAGATAAAAGGAGGTCCCACAGCTTGTCCATCG
>OX104065.1:116316947-116401538 GCA_944474145.2 Dicrocoelium dendriticum
AATGTCAAACGTTTCACCACTTCCCTCAGTGGCATCTTCAGTGTACAGCTCCGTAGGGTAATCTCACGGAAAATGTCGTTGGGACGTAGCGTTTGAAATTACCCTCGTCGATCTGTGTCCCGTGACCTCTGTCTGTTCGATACTTAGCCGTCCAGCTTCACGCTTTCTCAGCTGTAGATACATGGGATCGAGATCAATGCGGAGGTTCAGGGAATTCTCCGTAGAGAACCATGCCTCGAGGAATTCCCTTCCTTTTCTTGTCCCTCCGTACGCCAGAATTTCTGTTTTATCCCAGGTAACATTGTGTCCTTCCTCATCGAGGTGCGCTGAGATCTGTGATATACATGATTGATATCGAAACGCACGTTTGTGCTCTTTTTTCTATGTGAATAGTTTTCTCCCCGTTTGACCTACATAGTCTTTGTCACAGTTCTCGCATTTTATCCTGAAGATGGACATTTTGGATGTTCTTGTGCCTCCAGGTCTTTCTTTTGGTCTAGATAATATTTCTTTTCAAAGTCCCAGTTGGTATGTGAACTATCGTCAGATAGTGCGGTTTGCGGAGTCTGGCTGTCTTTTCCGATATGATTTTGATGTACGAGCAAGGCGATGTGTTTCGTCGTCCTTGGTGCAGGTGTGGTGATTTGTGCTCTTTCGGTATTAGGTGTCTTCGGATGAAAATGCGAGGGTAGGCCGTTACGAATGAAAGACATAAAACAGATGTTACTTCTTCCTTACGTTTTGCCTCTGCAGTATTGCAATGCGATTCTATCTAACAAAACAGGGTCCGTATACAGCTTATTTTGTGACACTTAGGGTGATTGCTGTTAAAGTTTAGGATTTGGTTCGGTGTGTTGCTTTTCTGTAAACTGATGTCTGTAATTCGCCTTCTACCGTTCTGGTGACCAGCACGTCCAAAAAAGGGTAGTTGATTTTTCACCTCTTCTTCTATGGTGAAACGAATGCCTTCTATTGCATTGTTAAGTAGGTCTTGTGCGGTCTGTAGCTGGTTGCGTTTGAGAATCACAAACGTATCGTCAACGTATCGCACCCATAATTTCTGACAAAGGACTGGGAGTATATCCTCTTCCAAGCTCTGCATGACGACTTCTGCAATGAATCCAGATATGGGGGATGCCATTGGGGCTCCTCTAACTTGCTCGTAGAATACTCCGTTGAATTTGAAGTAAGTAGTAAAAACAAGTCGAGTAGCTTGCATATGCTTTCAGTTGTTAGCCTCTCAGTCGTTTGTCCTCCATTATTCAGACGTTCTTTGATATTTTCTTTCGCTATCTGTAAGTTGATGGAGGTGAAAGTGCGGTGACGTCAAAGGATACCATCACTTCTTCATGGTCTATCTTTATGCATTTGAGCTTTTCCAAAAACTGATGAGCATTATTGATGGAGTATTGCGATCCGCTGGTCAGATGTTTGTGGCCCTTCCATAATTCTTTAGCCAAGTTGTAAGTTGGTGTATCTGGGAGTGATACTATTGGTCGTAGCGGCGCACACTCTTTGTGTACTTTAGGAAGCCCATAAAACTGTGCGATGTTTGGATCACGAGCCTTCATTCTATCATACTCTCCCTTTGTGAGTTGACTGAATTCTCAAGTTTCTTAAGTGTCTTATTCACTTTATTTGCCAACCCTACTGTTGAATCGTTCTCCATACGTCGATAGGTTGTTGTGTCGGCTAGGAGATGGCATGATCCTTTTCAATATAATCAGTTTTGTCCATTATGACAGTCATACGTCCCTTGTCCGCAGGCAAGATTACGATGGTTTCGTCGGCCATCATGAATTTCAGGGTACTCCTCTCTTGTTGTGAAAATGAGTTGTGTTGCTTGTTGCGTGCTAGCATCGGAACCATGGCATGTTTTATTTGTGTTTTGGTTTATTCGTTAAGTCCATTGGATTGTAAGGTATTTTCGAATTCTGCTAGGAACTCCAGGGTTCCGGCATACTTGAAGTTGTAGTTAAGTCCCTTGATGAGGACCTGTCGTTCAACGTCATCCGGATTCCGTTTGGACAGGTTCCTGACCCAACCATCGTTGACACCTGCGCACTTCAAGCTGGAAAATTTGGACAAATTTTCTCGTAAGGCAGCCTGCTTTTTCGCTTTTACAATTGTTGCTATGCGATAAATCACTAAGTCTAACTGTTCTGTCATTTGTTAGCCGACTGTTTCCAGGCATGTTGTTCGACCTACCTTAAGGCATCTTTCGTATTTCTCGAGCCAATTGTGTGCGTCTGTGATCATCATTCTCACCATACGTTTTCCAAACTGCCTTGCAACTGCCCACGCTTGCGGATGGTTTATCGGAGGCTTCTGGTTTACATTTTGAGGAGAATGTTATTTCGTAGGCATTCATGGAGGAAGAATAACTGTTCTTGTGTGGAGGCTTTCCGGCAGGCAAATTCTTCCCACCGACCAAATCCTAAACTTTAACAGCAATCACCCTAAGTGTCACAAAATAAGCTGTATACGGACCCTGTTTCGTAGGATAGAATCGCATTGCAATACTGCAGAGGCAAAACGTAAGGAAGAAGAACATCTGTTTATGTCTTTCATTCGTAACGGCTACCCACGCAGTTTCATCCGAAGACACCTAAACCGAAAGAGCACAACTACCACACCTGCACCAAGGACGACGAAACACATCGCCTTGCCGTACATCAAAATCATATCGGAAAAGACAGCCAGACTCCGCAAACCGCACAATCTGACGATAGTTCACATACCAACTGGGACTTTGAAAAGAATATTATCTAGACCAAAAGAAAGACTGGAGGCACAAGAACACCAAAATGTCATCTACAGGATAAAATGCGAGAACTGTGACAAAGACTATGTAGGTCAAACGGGGAGAAAACTATCCACAAGAATAAAAGAGCACAAACGTGCGTGTCGATATCATCATGTATCGTCACAGATCTCAGCACACCTCGATGAGGAAGGACACAATGTTAACTGGGACAAAACAGAAATTCTGGCGCACGGAGGGACAAGAAAAGGAAGGGAATTCCTCGAGGCATGGTTCTCTACGGAGAATTCCCTGAACCTCCACATTGATCTCGATCCCGTGTACCTACAGCTGAGAAAGCGTGAAGCTGGACGGCTAAGTATCGAACAAACAGAGGTCACAGGACACAGATCGACGAGGGTAATTTCAAACGCTACGTCCCAACGACATTTTCCGTGAGATTTCCCCTACGGAGATGTACACTGAAGATGCCACTGAGGGAAGTGGTGAAACGTTTGACATTAAATTACTCAGCTCGGAGAACGAATCAAACGTTAACTACCAACGCGAGCTACAGGTATTCCGGATCGTCTGGATGTTTTCCTTGTGCCTCAAGCAACATGAGCATCACACAAACAAACCAACTACCTTCTTTTCTAATACAAAGGTATCAATGACTTCCTATTATTTTAGATTGATGTACACAGAGTGTAAGATCTCCATTTCACTACAAGCTTTTTGTTAAGTCCCTTTTCAATTACATACTGGCGGAACATTATCAAGCTTTATACTCTCCTCCTTATAGTTCCGTTGGTCATGTGTGAAGTTTAACCCTTAAGACGATAAGCCCCACTCTACCCTATATCCAGCTTGTGTGTATGAATGTGGCATTTATACGACAGATTACGCATGTTGTCATTGTGTCGTACATAAGATAGGTGCGATTAAAACTGTTGTTTTTACCTAAAACACCTAAGTATACAACAGAGTCTAGTAGAGGAAACCACATCATGTGAGGTTTTTATTATTTATGCGTTAACAAAGCTAACACCCTGTAGTTTGACGAATTGCCTCTACGAATATATGATAAATTATCGCGTACGAAATGATGATGCCAACACACAATAAGAAATTTTGCTTACTTGGACCGGAGCAGTTACATTTATGTTGCTCAACGTATATCATATATAGATCACAACGTTCATTTCAAATACTTCTAATTTGTAAAGCGATGTATACCGTCATGTCATTGACATGATTTGTTATTTGAAAGATTTCCGAGGTAGATATCCGTTACCATTTATTTCCTAACTGTCACGCCAATCCATACCTGAGAATTGGAAAACCATGGGTAATTATTCCATTATGTCATCGTCAACTTGTGGATCTGCCAACCAAACACTTTATAACTCCGATATGCAAGTGAATGAGTTACAAGATTTCAGCGTCCACCTTCGTGTACACCAATGCAAAATCCATTATCCATAGAAATTTACTGGCCGTGATTTGGGAGATTATGATGATGATACTGCGCATTCGTGCGAATTACGTCCCGTAGGAGATATTGGTTTGAACAAAATGATTTCCTCTTTACCGTATATTGTGATACAGTCCCAAGTGCACTATGTTGTCACTTGAAATATTTGTGTTGTTAACTATGGTGGGAAAATAGTGCGTAATTTAGAAATATGACTCGATGTGTCGAAACTACAGAAGGTTGGGTTGAATCGACTGTTGGGACTATAAACCCACATTACTGTGTAGTTATTGCATTGGCCCACTAGGTATCAAGCGGCCCAACGTTATTTTCAGATCAAACCCCAAACAACTATTCTGGTTTTTTATTATACATAAAGCATTTACTGCTCTATTAGTGTTCTTAGTAGGTGTGGTAAACGGCGGCAGGAGGGGTCGGAAGCTGCACATCAAGCCCGCCGAATATTTAACCATGTGTTCCACTTCGCATTTTTGGTTGGCAAACAACTAAGGCTGATCACAATATGAATAAGTTGGACAAGGGATCGAATCGGATTTGCCACCAAAAGCTCAATTACCAGGATGGAGTGATGGAATTCATCGTGTTCCGGGAAAACTCCTTGCAGATCGAGTCGGCCAGACATCTAGGTAAAAAGGTAGACGTGAATTTCGTGCTAATGGGACGCGTCAGTAGCGCCCATCTGCCGGATCCTGTCGAACTCGAGGTCGTGAATTTAGTTTTACACATGGGTCATGTCAGTCTGCCCCCGTCTTGCGTGGATCAGTGGCATAATTTGCTAGATCCTAAGAGTAGGTTCATGGGTCTGCATGTGACAGGATCCGGTAAGCCCGAGCTATTGACGAGTTCCAATAGGACTAACCGGCCGTCTAGCGCATTCGTGAATGCGTGGTGTACGTCTGGCCGCGTCTATCTGCGACTATGCTTGAAAAAATCTACTCACTGTATATATGCTGCAGTGTACAAGGTTCATGAAGCAGTAGAACTTACGTCTGGGAAGTATACTTGCCAGAACCTCGAAGTCATCATCCAGAAGTGCTGCATGTCGTAGAATAATCATTGGAGCATCTAAATTTAACAACATCCTTATGACGACTCTAAATCCACGCCTGATGGCATTCGAGTGCATGCGTTTTCCATCATCTTCCGTCAGAAAGGCTTGGCAAACTAAGATACATAGAAGCACACGCGAGTGATCGGAACGAATTAGCCCGTATGGTAGTATGCGTGTACTCACACGCGACAACGTGTCTCTGCGTGTTCGTCAGTGACGAACAGATACCACACTTTTGGAAATTAAAACAAAATAGTTTTCGTCATGCTGACTTCATTCAAATAAGTTTTTTCGATTGCATTCACAACCGAAGGGTCCACTCCCAAATCTGTGAGTAGAAAGGATATTCTAAGGCATATCTATCTATCTTTATGCCGTACATTTAATGCCCAGCTCGTGCTTGTTCTACTATTGGATCCTTCTCTTATCTATGCCGGATCTTAATTGACTGCACTTTTAAAGCAATCGCAAACATATGTAGTGCAGTAACTCGGTTTTTTAGTGCAAAAGATATAATTCGATATTGAACTACACAAGTACTTGCTTCCACCCCCACTAATATCCAGTGTCTGAGCATTTTCCGAGTTTCCACTGGACGTTAAGGATGATCTTATCGCATGTCCCCAAATTTTATGCGGTTAAAGTCACTAGTGCAATGAGGTTCTATAACGCAGCCATCACAATAGACCGAGGCGCAACCATCTTAAACTGTCAGCACTTTAATGCTGGCTAGTGTGCAGACGGATTATCCCCTCGTTATGTGCTTTCCATATATTGAGTTCGCCATCAACATCGACTATTCCAACCCTTATATTTGCTGCGTTCAAAAATCGTGTCGATGAGGTGCTGCTCGAATTACAACACCTCATACGATACACATGAACCATACGCACATTAAGAAAACAAAACCAATGCAACGCACACCCGCTACTCAGGAAAGCTCAAAGACGTTGATATAACAATTTGCATAAAACGGTATGTGAACTATTAAGACGCACAAGGTTTGCTTGGCAATTCCATTGTTTTCGGGTTCTCAGCTCAACTTTGTTTCTCCTTTTCTTTTAAAAACTCACCGTCCTGCGGGATATGTGAAGTCTAGACTGTTTTATCCGCAATAAACAACTGACCAATGACCATGTTCCAGCGTTTCGTTGTACGAGCGATTTAAGCCACACTTCCATTAGATTTGCGCTTAGTGACGATGATTGTTAGCTGTGATGTAGCGGCTTTTCAAAGATAAGGAATTAATTTCATTTGGTGGACTTGATTTATAGTGAAACGTGCTTTTGATCCAAATCAGACACATTGACTTCTCAGCTGATCTCTCCTGGCTGTCCTTGTGTGGGCTAGGGTTGTGTACGCAACCGCACACAGGCAAAAATGTCTTGGGTTAAAACTGATCACACAGTTGCTATCACCATCAATCCAGTTCCCAGTTTGAAATAATAACGCACCACTGTCCACTTTTGGCGTCCCTGTGTTAATTCGTTGATGTACCCATGCCTCACAGATGGTTTGTGTAAATTGTGATAGCGGGACTCCATTTATCTAGTTGTCTGAGAATGTTAGAGTGTGTTTACTATATACGTGATGGAACATGTCGCCTCATGTGTCCGGAATCCCATGTGCCACACACGGACTCTGGTCTGTTAGTGTAGCCTACGGACTTTCACATTTTGCTGTCAGGTGTTTTATCACAGCGTGGGTTAGTTGTCAGTCCTTGAGCTCTATTGTACCGCCGATTCATTACAGTTAATGAATTGCTTGTTCACCACGAATGTGTCCTGATTACACCGTTTTGTTTTCATAAACGGCTCCATGGCATCGACTGACGGCAACTTACAAATCGGAGACACTGGAATCGAGAGCTGAGGTTGTTGTGTCATGTTATCTCCATACTTTAGTGCAAGGTTTTGCAACCTGGGTATTTTTTAACCTTAAAGCCCTAAAATAACAGTTTTCGTTCTTAAGTTTTTCATGTGTTTAGGGTCATTAATGATTTGCTGAACAAGAATTGATACAAATTCATCTGTATCAAAGCATTTCGCGGGCTTATTGTATACTTTTCTGTAGACCTTAATTACGAGTCGATGGTCAGTGGAACTAGATGACAATTCTATCGGATCTCATGTCGACCTTTGTTCTTTTGAGTCAGGCTGTCGTTCGTCGGTTTGGATTATGGAGTTGCTTGAAAACTGTAGAGCTGCAAGTCGAACAACCTGCGTCACGTTTTGTTCTATAGCTTGTCCATGGAATCCGGTATGGTGTGATGATTCTTTATTTTTATCAGAGTACCATCCAAATATCGTGATACGGTGCTGGTACCCACCGCAAATTCAAACTCCGACTATAACCGCAAACGAATTAGTTTAAGTGGAACGGTAGACTGCTCAGAAACCCACTCAACTAGTGAGTCGACGTGACTTTTTCCCAGGGTTCTGCGACTGACACCCCCGTGCTGCCCCACCGGTTCTGTTTATTCGTACTCCGTATCCAGTTGCGACAATATTTTACGTTTACCTAGGGTATGCAAGCGACTTGGTTTCAATCGTCACCTTCCTCTTACGCTTCCAGTATTACGTTCTTCACATTTATCAAGTGGCGCCCATACAAGGTAACCAATGCGTTTACTTGAACTGCACGTCCAAAATCGTAAGGCAAGCTTATTTGGCTATGGCTTGTTATCCCAACCCAATCGTTGTTCAAAACCCTATTCTCGTCGTAATTGGTGGGAAGCGCTTTCTTGGAAAGTGAAACACTTGCCTACATAGTGCTTATGCCACTGACACTGTACAAGGCAGAGATGAAGCGTCCCACGCTCTCTTATAACATGCGGTGAGCATACTGAGGTGCACACGCTGAAGCCCTATTAGCTGAAGGCGCTGGCCTATACCGGCACGTACACACCTGCGCAAGTGGGCGGCACAATCGCGGCTCAAACTAGTTAAGTAACGGCACAAATTGTTTGCTCCTCAGAGTAACTCCTTTGTCGTTCAGCTTAATTCTATTGCCCAAGGGGGCAACTTGACCGAGAGATCGTATAGTACCGGAGCATTGGTCAAACGATCAGGTAAGGTAGCGCGATTGTTTATAAGTCAGAAGGGTCAAAACAGGCGGTTAATGTACACGACCTTTCGAAACAGATTCGTAGTGAGAAGTTATCATGCAGGTATGACTTGGAATGGAGGAATGCGACACATGAGAAGCCACCTACTTCTGTTCAATTTTGGTGAGGAATCACACACGAAAGGGTCATAAGATGTCTTGAATGAACATAACAACAGAAGTTTAAAAGTGCATAGAAACACTGCGTTTCGGGACACAAGCATGGCAGGAGGAGCAGATTGGGCGCCAGTGCTTATTAGTTGTTGGGTTTATCACATTCATCTCCAGGTGCTGTTGACGGGAAGCCATAGCGAATAAGTGATTTACCACAATGGTTTTGATATCCATAATACTGAGTTTAGCTGCGAACGTTTACGACCATAGCAATTAAGTTCAAGTGTAAAAATATTCATGTATATATATCTAAACACCTAGCTCCCTGATATTTTGCAGAAACCATGTCTTCTGAAAAATGGCGGTCCTACAAAGAAGCTTTTTCGCAATGGGCCTTCACCGATTTTCTTGATAAAATTGTTGAGAAGCAGCAATGTGTTTTCTGCAGCCAAGTGCTCACGGTGAAGAGCCTGAGAACCAGTAAAGTGAAAGATCACTTCCAGAGAAATCATTCTCAGTTAATAGGAGAACATATTACATTCTTCAAACGGAAAGAAATTGCGTTAAAAATATTGCGCTTGGAGGTATCGGTATTCTTTTTTCAGTCAACTGTGGTTGACCTTGAAGCTTCGTAGCGCATCACTCTTTGAAACTCCAAAGACAATAAATCGCATACTATAGAAGAGAATCTCATCAAATCTTGCATAATGGATGCCGTAAAGCTCGTTCTTGGAGAGTAATCTTCGGAAAAGATAAGAGTGATGTCACTTTCTAATAACAATATCAAAAGTCGCATCGAGGATATGAGCAAGATTGTTTTGAACACAGTGCGGTAGGAAATAAAGACAAGTCATTTCTTCGCAATACAGTTGGATTGAACGACCGACGTAGCACCTTGTTTCCAGCTAGTTGTCGATTTTCCGTACATAAGAGGCGACGGTTTCAAAGAAAAATACTTTTTCTCAGAAGCATTGAGCGCAAGTACACGCGGTGAAGATATCTTTCGAACAGTGAAATATTTCGTTGGGGAATAGGATTTACAGAGATCGAAGTTGGTACGTGCCTGTACAGACGGAAAAAGATTTATGTTGTGCGTCCGTTCTGGATTCCAAAACTTTGTCAACCAATTTGCTCTGCATATAACCTTTAGACACTGCTCAACATATGGTTATGTTTTAGCAGTAAAAACTCTTCCACCTGCTTTAATGAAGGTGTTAACCAGTGTAGTGGAAATAGTAAATCTCACCTGAGATAGTGCGACTTATATAAGAGTTTTCCAAGAGTTGTGCAATGAATTTGGAGGCAAATTCGACGTGCTGTCATTGCACACAGAAGTGCGTTTGTTATCATGAGGCATAAGGTTTCACCAAGTGCTCCAGCTTCTAGGAGAAATTTCAATCTTTTTGTAAGAAAGCAACTGCATGAGAGTAATGGGAACGGGTTACGCGTCATGATAACAGACAACGTATTTATTTCCAAACTAGCATAACTTGCGGATTGCTTGGGAGAAACAAATTCGCTGAAGCTCAGCTTGCAAGGAAATATGATTAATATTTTAACTGCTCAGGATAGGGTTGTCAGTTTTGGTGTAAATTGCAGCTTTACCAACGTAGAGCTACGGTTGACAACGTGCCGATGTTTCTAGAACTAATGATAGTGCTTTTTGGAAGAAATGCGAATTGCCCATTTAGAGATGACATAACTTGTCACTTGTTCTTAATGGTATATTCTATCAGCAAATATGTTCCTAATTTGGCAAATCTCCAAGTAAATGCCCAGGTAATAGGACGCGTTTCGGTGGATGGAGAAGTGTTTCCGGATACTAAAATCGAAGTCGAAGCTCAATTTCAAGGAATGCGGCCCCATTGCTTCGATTGAGGGTGACGTTCCAATCGGGGATTTGGGAAGCGAGAGCCGACATCTTTGTGCCATGTTATCTCTTCACTTTGGGTCTTCGAATCCTGATACCTGGGCATATGCTGATTGATTTTTATCCATACTGCAATGTTTTTATTTGGACTTCTTTGCGTTTGAAGCTCTATATTTGACCACTTAAATTATTGTTGTTTGAAGGACGTGGCTTTATCGAATAAGGCAGATCTTGCGTTTCCTTAATGCGTGCTTTACAATAGCTTCGGTGACGCAGGAGTTCATAATATTTCATTAAATACGAAATTGGCTGAATGCAAGTAGAAAAACAGCTTACCATGATCCCTGATGTGTCGGGTAAAATTATTTATTAACTGCAGCTCTGACTTCCACGGGGTTGTGTGTTCTTGCTTTAAGTTGGAACTTCATGTCTTTCGTATTTTCAAGACTTTTGCGGTACTTTGTATTTTTATATGCGTAATGGAAAAATCCGCCCTTACAACTAGAAATTGTGCCGAATGATAGAAGCACCGCGACAGCTGTCTTCGTCATATCGGGTTTTCCGTCCTTCGTTGTATACTGGAAATCAGACAGCGAAGGTACGTGTGACTCTTCATGAGTTTAGGTATCTGATGTCATTTGGATGAATTTCTCTTACCGAAGAAATGTTAATAGGAGCAGTTTTTTGCTCTATTTAATCGGTTTTAATCTATGAAAATCATTTGTTTTTTATGGTTTATCCTTGTAACTCAAGATGTTATAAGCTAACAGGAATCCCGTAAAGGACCAAATGGCCGTTTTGCTCCAGCGGGACTGGTTAGTGTTATGTATTCCCTTTGTCCTTCGCGGAAAACCGAACCCTTGACAAGTTAATCTTAAGCCAGCAGCTTTTGTCAATAAGGCGGAGGTATCCCGGTGGAATACGGAAACAACATTTCGATCACACATGCACAATGCTTCACAATTTCGTCAGAAAGTCAATCTGAAAGGTTTCTTTCACGCTTCATCTCTTCAAACATCTATTATAATGCCGGAATGTTGTGAAAATTTTCACTGCGAACAGAATACGTTAAAATTTCAACCACTTTTAAATCTTGAGAGTTTTCATTTACATTGAACATTTTAGTCTATCTTTCTTGCAGTGCAAGTTTAACGTCACTAATTTTGCAAATATACTGGACAAATAGTTAAGTTTTGTCACAATCGTTTAACAGTCATCCGGCTATCGCAATATAATTGTAAATCCAAGAAGAATGCGGAGGTATTAATGCACATAGTGTTATCGGGATGTGTGGACCAGAATGGGTGAACACTTGTTTAATGAGACGATGAGCAGAGGATAAGCGTGCACAAAGTGCTTTGCGTCATGTTATACAGAGAATAAGTTGGAATAACCCTCACCTTGTGCATAACCCTCAGCTTCCAATGCAGAATATTGTGGCGCAATAAACAGTGGCCGCAGTAACATTTAAGTTGTGCACGTCTGCTTAGACCTGATAGCCGTTTAGAGCAGTTAGCTTAGCAAACATTTTCAGAGGTAGACGAAAGTTCCGATTGTTTTCAATATCCTGACTTAACACGCTGTGTTTAGAATAGATGAACTGTGACTGAGTTGTGAGAATATGGCATGTGTATATGGCTAGCTAGCTAGCTAGATAGATAGATAGATAGATAGATAGATAGTTAAATAATTCGATATTCTGGATGCATCGTATAAATAAGTGTAGTGGAAAAAATGGATTAACTTGACGCATGTGCAACAACTTGTTCTTGCAAAAACTTAGAATAGAATGCAGTCTTTGAACAATTGAAAAATCCGGTACTACAAATTACAACCGCAGGAGTGACGGGTTTATGTTCAGCTATAAAGAACTTTTCAACGAACATAGTTGTAACCGTGCGCTATCAGTGTTCGCATGCATCCAATGGCGAAAAACAAATCCCCTATGCCAAGTCTCGTAAATCCTAACAGTATTACACAAAATGTGTAGTCTGCTCATCGAGAATAATTGCATGAAATGATAAATATTCATGAGTTACTGGAAATACGCGAGTGTGAAATCTGCAGAGGAGACGCATAACGGAAAATAAAATTGAAGAAATTGGTATCCCCATCGTTTGCCCGGTTAAAACGTCCCAAAGTACAACGACAACATTTTGAATGTAAAATTTATGAAGGTGAGATAGTTAACTGGAGGTCGGTAATCTCGGCAATTACCTTCACACTCACAGGTGCTTCCCACCACATTATTTGGAACCAACAATATTGCTACTAAAACAAATTGCTTCACATGATTTTATGGTTCGGATTTTGCTGCTTTATTGCAAATCTGCACACTCTATGTTCGATTTGTTTCGCTGAAATTAAAATTATGTTACCAGCGGAGTGTCACAAATGCAGTCTCACAATTTCAGAGAATACTCCACTTCTGCATTTCGGGTTAACTTTATTAGCCACCTGATGCAGTCTTATCTTTTTATCGCCAGTCCATCAAGCCTGCTTAAATGTCACTTCTCAAACCTTGTGCGCCATTTCCAACCGGTATGACGCGACCTTACTGCAAATTATCATAGAGAGCATTCAGTGTTGCTCTAATTTATTGAAACGGGCATGCACGTATGTCAGATAGTAAACTGAAAGTTAGTAACGATGAACTTACAGATATTCTTGTGTGACCGTTTTTGTTAACATTGATTACTTGAGATACACTCACAGCGATTTCGAATAACGGAACCAGTTTGGAAGTGACATAATTTGTGGGTGTCCTTCATTGCAGATTTTGGACACGTCAAGCGCACATTGGCCTTCTTGCAACAATGGAATATGGATCGGTTAGGGGTGTGGTTCATTTACGTCTTTAAATCCATTTTCGTGCATGGAGGTGGCTGCTTTTCTACACTCCACAACCAGAGTCATTAGGGTATAAAGGTGGCAACATGCAACACCCTCTATAGGAACAGCAACCAACAATGAATCTCAACGTTGCGACCAAAGCTCTTCTCTTGGTCCTCCTGCTCTCCGTTACTGTCATGGGTGAGTGTCAGTATTTCTGACTAGTCAGGGTTGCAAATCTTTTTGTACATTTTTTACAAATCCTTTTATAATCTAACGACGCAATTTGATCAGTGAGCAGTGTTTCATACCCTCAGAACTGCACATATTGACCGATTTCTCAGCTGTTTATATAAGTCATGTACAAAACAACAAAGCCTTTTTGGTTTGCTTGAGGTACCGAACAGCTGCAGATGCATATGCGCACACAAAACAAAAAATGGGCAACGCTTAATTCAAGGCTTATTTATTCAGTCTTTATTCATTTCTGACACTCGTCTTGTAGATTGCTTGCCACACGCAATCTCGCCAGGTTGATACTTTTGTGAATCAGCAACTATCACGCACCTTCGCTATCTCTCATTGACCTTCCGATCCATAACTGTCAGGAAAATTTGTAAGGTTACAAATATCGCTCGTTTGACTTCTCAGTTAGTCTTCCGTTTTGAAGCCGCATTAAATCCATTATTTGCGGTGACTGTTTTGTGATAGATCATGAAGACATATTACAAAACTTCGTCATTTCAACCTTGTATCACTAGCTCTAGCATCAAACAAAAGTGAGTTTGAAATTTCGCAGTTTATGCGATGAAATGCACTGGTTTATGTGCTCGTGGTATTTGTTGTGGTGGGTGGAACGCCATCATTTTCAAGTTGTCTCCTTTATTGTTTGTGTCAAACACATCCGGCTACACCTGTTCTAATTGCCTGATTTTGGAGACATAGAGGAATCGGTCGCATGGGTGGAAGCAACATGGCCGTCAATACCATTGGAAGTGCTTCATCAATGTCTCTCGGACGATGACCTACTGGCCGAAGTGTGTGGTATGCACTGAAATATCCCTTCAAAGCACAGGCTGGGAGCGAACTTCTGATGATGAACGTAATGGAGAAACCATCATTCCATAAATAGAAAATCAACTCGATGGAAATTTATTGCAATGCTTTAATTTCCATAAGAGAAATATCTGTTTCCCATTGACGAACACATCGGTATACAGTGTCGCACACGATATTCCCCACAAAAACTTGCGTTTACAAAGCGCCGATCGCCTGCATTTGCTTCCATGCAAGCCGTTAACCAATCCCAGTTGGTGAAAGACGAACGGGAGCGTAAGAATGTAATGCCATCGTGTATGGGTTTCGAGTTACCATGCGATACGTGTCAACGCTGCTTGCACGAAAAAGAATTTTAAACACGCAGCAACTCCCTGCAATGGCCTCGACGTTTCGCCGACTGAAACTTTGCACCTGTGCCATCTGTGGATTCAGGAACAATGCGCAATGCAGCATATACAACATTTCCCGTCAAAGTTGAAAAAACGTGCAGAATTTTGCAAAGAAGTGTAAAAGGTTGAAAGTTAAGTCCAGAAGTTTGCAAAACCCCGTGCCATTCCCTAGCCGCTCTGGGCCAATCCTCTGACCCCAAGTGTGTTCGTTAGCCGCATGCTAAGGTATGGTGCGACAGTCAAGTGAAATGAACGTGATGCCGGTTGACTGGGTGACACTTGTCTATGCATCGTAGTGCCCATGGACATCAGCGGTGCAGCGACCTTGTATTCCCGGCCTCAGGTTCGAAACGCTGAATCACAATTGTTCTGAGAGCAATGAGCTGTCGCAACATAAGTACATGAGGAAATCGATGTGCATGATTCCGGCGTCCTTGGGATGCCTTCTCGTGTTCGACAGGCATTCGTGGCCCAGTCGTGGATGCCTTCGTTGACAGTGATGACTGGTAGCGCTTGGCATCTGTTACACTGTCAAATATCAAACAGCCTACTCCTGGATTCGTCGTTCTCATGATCAGGAGCCGTGCACTAAACAGGCTCGCGATCGTAGGCGAATTCTGTTGGAGAAAGACGCAGATGATATCCTGGATTGCATCGCAAAAGACTCAACTCTCACAATCCAGGAAATGCGAGTACGAGTAGGGACAGAACTAGACAAAAAGGTTTTGAATTCGAAAAGCGTAAAGCACCTGGATGGCCGTTTGATAAATATGAAATGTATTTATCAGGATCCAGAAGGTACGAACAACGAGCGAACAAACTAGATACGTAAGTGATTTGTTCAGCAGTTTCGACAACTTAAGAGCGATGGGAATTTCTTCATATGGATTGACGAAACGAACTTTAACCTTTACTGCAAACGTACTCGTGGTCGGGCGCCCACAGAGATGAGAGCCTGATGCAAAGTGTCCAATAACAGAGGCCACAATTTGCATTTGATCGGTGCACTTCCGATGGTAGGGAAAGCGAGAGGCTCATTCACTGACCCCCTATCAGCGAAGCTATTTAGACAATCTGAAGCAGGAGGTTGAGGTCCGGCAGGTTGTCGTAGTATGTGATAATGCAACCTGTCACACATGTCTGCAAGAGCTGTCGTCAGTAGACGGATAGGAAGGAATAACCATTATGAGATTGATCCCATACGCCGCGTTCCTCAATGCTCTGGAAACTGTTTGGCAGGTGGTGAAGGCCCGAGTGAACAGTGAGATCATACTGCACTATCATGAACCTCTGGCCGGAGCTCCTAGAAACTCAGGACGCAGATGGAATGAAGGTTGTAGTTTCTTGAACCTATTGCCAGAGCAGCTACCAGTGATACCAGCTTTGTGGGAATTCGCAATGCGATTCGATATATCCGTGTACATTTCCATAATTGTCTAGAGACAACTGACAGGTTTTGATCACTTTGCTCGCTCATTTTTAATTATCTGGTTGTATAGCACATGTCACTGAGAGCGATTAGGGACACTTCGGACTTCGGAGTCTATGCTCCACTTGCATGCACGTACGTAAGTTTGTGTTGGTATGGCGGTTGAAACCATATCTGATGTCTAGCGCGAAGCAGTGACACGCGACCGGCTTTCAGTGAGCCATACCTGAGTGATATGCTTAACGTATGGTCTTTTTGCTTGTGTTCGCCTCCCATTACTCGTTCATGAGTAATCTTAAAGAATGCAGATACTTTCTTTTCTTTCTTTATTCGGAAAGCTAGAATCTGGAAAGCCTTCGTTCAGCACCCCTACTGGGAGCACTAATAGAGTAGTAAATGCTGTATGTGTGGTGGAAATCGAATTTTGTTGTTGGACCTTTGATGCAAAAATCCCGCTGCCCCGCTTGACAATTCCCAGTAGACTAATGTAAAAACAACAACGTGATGAGCGTTTTATAGTCCCAACAGTAGTTTCAACCCAACGTTTTGTAGTTTCAACACCACGAGTCGTTTTTCCTAACTATGCACTATCGTCCTACCATATTTATCAACACAATCATTTCAACTGACAATCTTAATATTTTGGTATGATCACAGTGGCCATACGACCATTTCATGCAAGAAAAGATTTTCGTTTGTTCATTCCACTCAGTAAAGCATCACGGTATACGATAAACTGGAATTCATTTTGCCTGCACCAATGTATCCCACGGAAAGTGATTCGCAACAATGGGCAACAACATTATCATACTATTCCACAAAGCGTTCAGTAAATTTCTATGGATAACGAATTTTGCACAGATGAACATGAGGGGGGAAGCTGCAATCTTGTTAAGATGTTCTATTTCCTATCAGAATTATAAAGTGTTTGGTTGGCAGATCACAATTTGGCGATGATATAATGAAATAATTTCTCATGGTTTTCCAATTCTCAGGTATAGATTGGCGTGACAGTAAGTGAATAAATGGTAACTGGTATCTACCTCGGAAATCATGTCAATGATATAACGGTATACATCACTTTACAAGTTAAAAGTATTTCGAATGTACGTGTTGGATACTGTGGTCTATATATGCGATGCCTTGAGCAACATAAATGCATCTGCTCCGATCTAGATAAATAGCATTATTTATTGTGTGATGGTACCAAGCTTTAGTACGCCATAGTTTACCACATATTCGTGGAGGCAATTTATCAATTTACCAATTTATCAATTTATCAATTTACGCGGAATAAAGTAGATGTTTTACTTGATGCGGCTTGCTGTACATGCAATATTTAGTTCACTTGCTGACTTACGAACTAATTAGATTTTAACTTACGACTCTCTCGCAAGCACTATCGCTGAACGTGCAGGATCTACCGTATGAAAGTTACACGTATACACAAGCCGATAATACACCTTTTCTCTTATCTTCTTAGAATTCCAAGGCAGTCGTGGTTGATCGGTCACAAGTGTGCTAAAAGTTGCTGCAAGTATTCAATAAAATCCAATGGACTGCATTTTACCTTCTTTCTGCTTGCGAATTTAAATGAATTCATATATTGATAGTAGACATTAATTGTTTTGGAAAATTTATTATGCCGATCCGCAGACAACCAGCGTAGCATGACTCTTGCACTTCTTCATTTGATCGTAGCGAAGCCGCCTTAGACCGAATAGTTTCCGACAGTCGGATTACTACGAGCACAGCTACGTGCAAATATACTCTAGGGTATACGATCCATATTTGGAGGACGATCGTGCTTAATCGCTCGTGCACAAACTTTTCTCTTCTGGACCTGTTGCTCCGTTGCCCACTATCTAAGGCTTAGAGAAATATATATCCAGGAATGCGAAAGACGCCATGTTCGTCCTTTTCGAACCGGTAATCAACGCCTCCAGAATCCTGCCAGATTCTACATTTGCCTTTTCTTCTCTACAGCTCAGAAGCCAGGTAGCATGATTGCCAATACAAACCTAATCGCGAGACGCACCTTTCGCGCTCTTCGGACTCATCAGTGGTGCGCGTACTCCGGTTATCTAAATCACCGTGTGTATGACCGCCAGCAGGTTGTTCGACGAGAACTTATACCAACGAACCAAGTCTGACGATAGCAGTCCGCCATAGGCCCAGTTATATCCCCGTTAACTCATATGTTATCATGAACACGTACAATTTATCTTCGTCTAATTCAGAAAGAAATCGTCGCATACGTAGCTTTCAAAGTGCAGTTTTATTACGGACGTCGAAGCACGAGCTGCTGCGAGCTGATTTTAATGTTATGGGCTAGAAATCCAGTTCTCCTTTCAGATGAAGCCTCTCGTGCTAACTTCAGTTTGACAATCCTCAGGCACCTTTTCCTTCTTATACGAAACAGCACGGAATGTGAACCCTGTGTCCCTTATTTCATGGTTGCCAGCGATGTGCTATTAGAAAAACGGAATAGAGTTGGCAACCGTTTCACCAGGAAAGGTATTCCTTTAGAAGACGGAGATGGAATTTGGTAACTCTCGAGTATTGGCCAGTATTCGCTGGCCCCCGACAATAACGCAGGCTAGCTGTGCCGTGTTATGGCAGCTGCCGTTTGCCACCCTGGTTAACTTCACCGCAAATAACTCGTCTGTTTCGCGTTAAGCGACGCAGATGTGTCAGAAATCCTAACCTCTTCAACTGAAAGGACGCTTGCGTACATAGGGAGTCAAATTTTCACTTGCGAGACAAGCGCGCGCATTCGACATGTCCAATCATAATGCGTACCATTACCTAACTGCTGCCGATTATTACGGTGATATCTTTACAGTGGATCGCTTAAATAAATAAGTAAATAAACCTTTTATTCCTAGACAGTGCGAGCCACAGACCAATTGGGTGGTCTTATCGACAGGTACAACGTGATCGCATAATATAGTTAATTTTACGTGTTTTTTCAATGGTTCCCACGTGGGTTTTTGAAGTGATTATCAGTTTGAAAATAGTAGAGCGATTAAGAAACTGGGAACAATAATAAATGTAGATTTCATGAAAAGTTCAAGTATAGTAATACGGTCATCCATGGAACTGTCCCCTGGGGACTTGCTTCCATGCATTGTGTCCCCACGATGGGTTTAACCACCGCTTCCATATTCCAATTGGCTCTGTGCCAGTGTGGCAAAATAGTAAGTAGGCCATCAGACTGGGTGTCAAATGTCTTTTTAAGGGCTATTTTATGCAGACATTATAGACGATGAAGCCTCAGCCTGTTCCGTCATGCGGATCAATCAAGTGTGGCACCTTTTTTGTTTTAAGCCAGCGAGTCAGTCGCAATATGATTTGCATGGGTATGCTTTTTTATTTTGGAAGCTGTAATCCGTCACCACAACAGGTCAGCCCAGCCATGACAAACAATGAAACAAAGAAGACGATCAAGTAGGAGGAATTAAAAAACAATAATGAATACAAATGCTTGCCGATAGGCCAAACACAATTTGATGGAAAAACTTGGCGAGTGACGATGATGGTACAGAGACATGAGCTTGAAAGGCGTAGTGTATCTACGAATCAGTGCGTCAAAGGAGAGAACAGAATTGGTTAGACGGAGTGATATGAGTAAGATCGTTTATAAATCTATACCCAATAAAATAACTATATGTAGTTAATCTTATAATGAAACGAATAGAGGATATGGGGACTTTCGTATGCATCCAGGACTTTTCTCATACAAATCATCTAGCATCACCGTTTGGCTTAGTGTTGACCAGGTATTTGCAACAGTCAGGTGAATATTAACCATGCGTCTGAATTGCAGATAGGTAGTGCAGTTTCTAATACTCAATGGAAGTTTGTTCCATATTAACACATATTTTACGGAGAAATGGTTTGAGAGCAGCTTTGTGTGAGAATTTGGTATTTGCACTGTGAGCTCGCTGTTTCTTATTTCATAGCGCATACGAGTCTGAACCTCGAGTTGTGGCTTAGCAGTGAAGCGTGAACCCGAATAGTAAGCGGTATAGAAGACACAGATTAACTTTGAGTCTGCGTAGCCATAGCGTCTCCAGAGTTAGCGCCTCGCAACGCTCACGGTATGTCATGGCATTAGCCATGTTTAAAACCTCTTTGTGAATGATCGTTGAATGTTTTCTAGTGCTATGATGTCTACTTTTCTCAGATTACCATGCAATGTCGTACAGTACTCAAGCTTCAGGCTAACACATATTTTTAAGGCTTCAAGCCTGAAATCCCTCAAAAAAGTTTGACTTATGTAGGCGATCACTTTTCTGGCAGAAGCCTGCAAGAACATAATATGCTCTAAACAATTAAACAAGGCAGAATATCTTAGACCAAGGTCTCGGACTGTGCCACACACAGCGTTTCCGTGGCGGTCAAACCATAGATTTGGTTTCACATTTATCATCTCCTCTATGTGTAAACCAGGAGACACGAGTTCTACCAACATCCCATTTTCCGTCATTTCTTACGGATTTACCGTGGATGTACACTCTATATTACATATTCTTCAGTGAGCTTACTGGTGCAAACCCAAGTTTACAAACAAATTTTTATGTTTTTTCGTTTTACCAGAATCATCCTACGGGATTTGTTAAGCATTAGCTGTTTTACCCGTACAAACCCAGTGTTCCATTGTTCCATCTATTTGAGATAATCTACGTATGTGTACGGTAAGTAGGAACCGATGAGCGTTGGAATATTGACAACTGTCTGTCTGTTGGATATCAGGAATATGCTCATTTTCTGGAATAGCATAATTCAACAGCGTCATGTGTATCACGGTGAAATACATGCGAATGCGCTGCAATGCAGTGATCAACCTCATCGGTGATATCAACCGATTTTGTTCGCCGGACAAGATGGTATGATCAAAGCTGGTCAGATATTTCGTCCTACACATGACAACACCAGTCCGACAAATTAAATATCGCAACAAATATGGGATGCTGGCTAAGTACTCGGATACAAGGAGTCTATTGCTGCGTAATCTGTAAGGAGGCCAAGCAATCGCTGCCAATAGGAACAGAATACGATGGCATTAACTGGATAGATAAACACAGCCGGTCTAGTCAAGAGTAGTTGTGCCTAAACATTTCGCAAGAAAGTAGAAATATGTGGATCCATATTTAGTCTGATAATCAGCCAAAATAACATAAGTTATAACTTTTTATTGCGTGATTTTAATGCAAAGTGTGAAATTGAACAAAGAACAATGACTTATAACGGGTAAAAATAGCATGTGCTTGACAAGTCCCGTAGGATGTTTGGCTTGAAAATTACAATTGAAACAATCAACGAATAAATAAATCGTCATTTGAAGTGTCCCCGATTTAAATGCACTGCTGCATAACAATCGTTCGAACTGGGAATGGGTTGTGCACACACAACATAGTATCAAGCGCACTTGTGGTCCAGTAACTCCGCGAGAAATAAAAATGGAAATGACAACGCTCACTCGTGTGTTGCTTAATTTTCCAGTTTATATCCAGTTTATCCAGTTTGTATACATCCATGCTACTCACAAGGACAATTCTGCATGTATTCTCACAGCAACGTTGCCGAGTGACACTAAACACATGGTTTGGTTTGCGTAATTTCGCTCTCCAAGTGGAACGGACTACATTAAGTACCTCAATTTGGAAAGTGTGTCAGCACGGCATTTTTTGAAAAGCGTTAAGGTAGGGGCAGGAATGACATGAGTCGGAAGCGTGTTCCAGGTCTGGGACACACGGAGGGAGAAAACATTTCCTCGACATTCAAGTGGACTATAGTGTTTAGCCCGTTTCAGCTGTTGGTCTCGCAGCTTACTAGTTTGTCTCAGCTGCAACAGATTGCGACATGAGTGAATTGGGCTCGTTAGAATTAAGTAAACCATAATAAGGTCTCCACGCTGACGTCGATATTTACCAGTGTACAATCTCAGAGACTGCAGTCTGCGCTGGTAGAGGAGATGGAACAATCCCCTAACGGGTTTGGTTTCTCTATGTTGTGGAGCTTCAAGTGCGTCGACGTCGCGCTTGCGCCAGGGGCACCAGGCCTAGATCACATATTCCACGTGGAGTCTCACGTTGGAGTTCAGCATTTGCGAAAATATTGATGGCTCGAAATTTGCGAAAGCCTTCCGTAAGAATCCAATTTGTCGACTTACTCTTTTCGATGTCATTTCAGCCTGTTTCGAGCATCCAAGATCGTCCTACTCGAACAATTCGAGGTCGCCTTCCTGGGAAGCACGTTGCAAATGCTGGTCACTAAGCCAATATTCATAGGTAAGCTGATGGCGTTTGCCCACGAATTTGTACTTCAGCACGTTGAACTGGAGCAGTTTATCGGATGACCACATATAAGCCCTGTCGAAATCGCTGTGCTATGCTGCGTGACCATCCGCTGTCTTGGTGTGATGCCGGATTTTGACATCATCTGCAAATAGTAAGAAATTTGACTACATTACACTGGCAAGCTCCTTAATGAGTACTAGGCATAAACGTGGCCCCAGTACCGATCTTTGGGGCAAGCCAGACTGGACGTTAATAGGGTCGGAAATGGAGCTGCGGACTCTCATATTCAGATGACATTTAATGAGGACGTTATCGATCTAACCTAGTACAGGGTCACCATTTCCAAGCTTTGAAGCTCTTGACTACAGTAAAGTGGTCAGATCAGGCTTAATAACATTGCTTTTGATACGCAAGGGATCACGTAGGTGAGAATCACTTAGGCTCTTCCGCACACCGTCCTTGTTAAAATTCGAAACTGGGAGTGCCTGAACACAAAAACAATTCAAGCGAAATAGGCTGAGCGCTTTTTTACCGGATGTTCGAATTTCTTGAAATCTGTCTTTAGCCAGCTGGCGGTAAATTGGATTAAAGCGACCCTTTGGTGCTGACTGCGACATTCCACATAACTTTTAACTCAATGAGCTCCAGTTGGAGCATTTGTGGCGTTCAAATTTAGGATGTTTGAAACAACTGACTTGTTGGTGAATGATGCGATGGAAACAACCGGCATTGGCCCCTCTTCGGTGTCTTTGTTACAGACAATTGTTGTTACTCCACTGTGCTCTCCAGTCACGGCTGGGGCACTGTCAGCATTAATTCTAGAGATATTATCAATAACTGTATAGGGAATAGGAACAAATAAAGCTACTCCTTAAAGATAATTATCCATATCCGCTCTCTGTCAGCAGGCTTTGGACAGTTTGGGAAAGCATCAGACTGGGCTGCTTCGACATTCTGAGTAACGCCAATGGTGCGCCTTCCATTGGACCCTTGCTGAGTTCCGACGCCATGGCTTTCGGATGCCAGCACCAAGCGGCATTTCGTCATGGGTGACAGCCGTGGACCAGCATGCATGACAGGATATTTCCCGGCTCATCTTTCACTACCATGCCAGTTACGAAAGGGGCTGAGGGCAGCAGTTAGCCCCACCAGCTAGGACTTTTCAGGTAGCGCCTATGCAGGACACAAGACTAAGTTGCTCTCCATTTTGTTAGCTACTTAAGACACTACAGTTCTGTACTCACGCATAGGTCATCTTTAAACCACTTCAAAAGAGAAGCTGTGCAGTCACAGATGAAAAAGTGTTTTTATCACAGGCTATCAAAAATGACAATTTTCGCTCCTTTTGCTTCCAATTGTTTCATAGTTTCAGTTATGATTTCAATTCTGCAAACCACAGTGTTACGTGCTAGGTAAACACTGAAAGGCTTTTACTTTTTTCAAAATAGCCATCTTCCACAATTTTCATCATACCTTATTTATTAAATTCACCTGAAGAAATGGTTAGCGGTGTTTCCCTAGCCGTTTTTCCACCTCACTACTTACCTTTGTCGCAATTTCATTCGACTGACCGATTCCTGGAAACAAGTTTTGCTGTGTGGTTATTCCACCTTCCAGTTGCTTCAGTTTGTCAGCAAGTTCACTTCGAGTCAAATGGCCAAAGTTAGTATGATCCGTTTGGCACTGCCATTTTGCCATTGAATTCATTAAAAATATGCACATTCTCCAAACAACTCAGACACCACACTTGTTCAGTTGTTCAGTGAATAAATACTCCAGATTCTACTTATCCTGGAAGCGGTGCTCATCATAATTTATTTTAATTATTGTGGTGGCAGTCTCAAATTATAGCACAGGTATACAAATCATATAAATATAAAGATAACGAATCACATTTTAGATTTTGTGTTCAGTTTAGTTAAAACCTTATCACGGAAATTGTGCAAGTGAAGTAGAAAACTTTTGCTTTTGTGCAGAATTAAATAAACAGAGAGGTGAAACTATTTGGTCCTTGGAAGTACGTTAATATAAATTATCGAAAAAATTTAGCGACCGAGGTTACCCATAACACAAGATTTCCATTCACAGAATAGGCTAGCTACATTTTGATATATATATATATATATATATATATATATCTGGGGCAAATTTCCGACCAATCGCGACCATTGCACTGCACTTGTCCGTGATGACAAAGTAACGTATCAACAGTGACGAGACAAAAAATTAATGGCAAACAACAAACTGCTATATAGGCACGTCAGTAATCTTCGTAAAGTACAGCATGGAATCCCTCCAGATTTCACGACAGGCTGTAGATTATAATGCGTCGAAGAAGCAGCTAATGCCCTGCGGATACAATACGCTTCAATTCGCGAACTCGCAGCCTCTACCTGTCCCATAATGTCATGCTCATTACCGACTCCACTTTTTACACATATCATTTTCAACCCATCCATTGTGCAACGGAAGTTACTCTCACTGCGTGAGCATGGTTCTCCGAGAGAAGACAACATCCGCCCGAAGGCACTGAAGGCTGTGGCCAACGAGATAGCTGAACCACTGTTACAGTTTTTCCAAAGGTGTTTTGATGAACAACAAGTCCCCATTATGTGGAAGTGTGGCATTATCACCCCGATTTTTAAAGGCGACAGTCGTTCAGATCCTGTTAACTATCGTCAAGTAACTCTCCTCCCTCTGCTCGCGAAGATGATGTAAGTAGTTGTTGCTGAGAATTTAATAAACTACCTGGAAAAATGCAACATCTTGGTACGGAGCAGCAGGGCTTCCGTCAACACCGGTCATGTACCACCAACCTATTGATTGCACGAGGTATTTGGACGGAAGTGGCTGATGATGGGGTCGGAGTCGACGTCATCTATCTGGACTTCCCCAAAGCTGTTAACCCGCTTGCTCACCGCATCCTACTTCAACGGCTACAGAGATACGTAATCGGAGATTCTGCACTTGGTTAGATTGGCAGTTTCCTTCATTAATGAAAGCCTCAAGTAAGTGTAAGGGGATCACTTTCTAACCCAATTGAGGTAGAATAAGGTGTCCCACAAGGCTCAGTGCTGGGACCGCGCTTATCACTGGTGTTTATCAACGACCTGGCAAGAGTTATCTCCTCAAATTTCCTGCATTTCGCCGATGACGTTAAGATATGGCGTACGATTAGTAACAAGCTGGATCAAAATCTGCTCCAACATGACCTCGATTGCATTTACTGATGGTCAAAGAGGAACATGCTTCAATTGAACATAGGTAAGTGCACGGTGATACATCTGCCTCACCAGCCGGTGAGCGCCTACAAGATTGGGGACCACAACTTGGTGAAGGTCTCTCAGGAGCATGACCTGGTTTTGTTGGTACATGAAGATCTCGGGTGTACAAATCAAGCAGAAAAGGCGACGAGAACCGGCAATCAAGACTTCGGCCTTCTTCGCAGAGTCTTCGGTCGGTTTGCACCCTCAATCTTTCCCTAAATGCTTAACGCCTACGTGCGACCCTACTTGGAATGTGCTAATCAGGCTTGGCAGTCGTGGCAGAAACAGGATCTTGTTACTCTCGAGACTTCTCAAGGAATGGCAACAATAAACGTCAGGGCCACTTTCATCTGCTCTATTAGCTTAGAATGAAATCCCTACTATCGGTATCAGCTTTCGCGGGGGAATCTCATAATACTTTACCAACTTCTGAAGAACCCAAACCACATTTGCCTTTCGCTGGTGGAACTGAACCACAAAACTTACCTAAGAGGTCACCCTCTGAAACTGACAATTCACTATAGCCGGCTTAAATGCCGTAGAAATTTCTTTTCCCTCTGCGTGCGCCAGCATTGGAACAACCTCTTTAATTCTGTCGCCTCTGCTCCCAATCTGGCGATATTTAAAAAACGAGTTGACGATGCGTTGTCTCATTTACATTTCATTTAGTGACTTGTTAGCCAGGGGCTACAAAACACAAATGAACGGTGTCATGCCGAACTCCCAACCGATGGATTTATGGATTTATACGCTTAATACGTGAAGATATCCGCTATTCTACATAACTCTATGGTGTGTCCACCACAAATCTTTTCAGTTTATCATGCAATACACTACTTGCAATAATCTCCACCCCACCGGACTTGTTAAGCAATGTTTTGATTACCTATAATGAACCATTGTTCTATATATATATATATATATATATATATATATATATATATATATATATATATATATATATATATATATATATATATATATATATATATATATATATATATATATATATATATATATATATATATATATATATATATATATATATATATATATATATATATATGGCTGCACCAGGTTTCAGATTTGCCTGTCACTGTGGCCACCCACAAGACGGCTGCGCCTACAGAGGGACCATGGTTGGCTTGCGCTGCACCACCCACAGCTCCAACCACACACCCCATATCCAGTGTAAACCCGAAGGAATAAGACCGGGAGGCATGTGGATGGGAGCCACATTTCATCAACCGATCCGACGCACACTCCTTCACAGGCAAACACGAGCAAGCTGTAATTGGGGAATCAGGCACACACAATGCGGTGATTTGACCGTACTCCGCTCCACACTGAGTGCATGGATCCGCTCTTCGAGCCTAACAAGGTCCCAAGGACTGTGCCCCCGTCCCCTCCAGTAACGACCAACTGTTCCTTGGAGTCAGTGTGAACGAGGTAGTAGGTAATAGACGTGCACAACGTGCACATCAAGCGCAGCCACACCGGGAATATCAAGCATCAGCTAATCACTTGAAAAGACAAGATGAAATAAAATTGATCCAATAATGCATACCGATTTGGTGGCATAACTCTTCGCTAAATTACCATATGAATTAAGTTGGTTAGCAACGAATCCGCGATACGTAAGAAATGTCTACAAGTTACTTCAAAATGCTACAGACGCAAGAATGTTACCGTATATATATATATATATATATATATATATATATATATATATATATATATTTATGCAGTCCACTTCACTCAGGCGCACAGCCACCTCCTTCTCCAACTTAGTACGTCTCGTCATAGTACCGAGGGATAAATTAGTATCTTTAAGCCGATTCACTGCAGGTAAGTAATCCAGAAAGTCACGAAAATACATGTTCAGCTTGGTCCGCACGCATTTATGATCAGTGCCACGCTCAGCTCCACGCAGTGCATGTGTCATGCGCACTTCACGCATAGCACGCTGACGTACGAAGACAGTCGCGTAGGAGTGGGTGACCACTCAGTGTGTGCGTTCAAGTTACTAGAGCAATCGTACACAATGCAAACCAAGTGTTTGTTATCGTAGCACCATTAAACAGCACACCAACCTACTCATGAATGCAACCATTGCCCTCACAGTCAGATAATTGCTAGTTTTACAAATTCATCAGAACTTCGATGGTGTACAATGGAGAATATACATTCATTCATTTATTTACTTATATTTACATGAAATATGTGAAATGTCGGTAAAAATCAACGAATTGTGTTTAAAGTGCCCTCCGTTGTTTTAGTTACAGAAAAGCATTCGTCGGATGTTGTTGGCGAGCACTTTCTGCAATGTCTCCAATAAAATCTGCCTCCATTCCTTCACAAATTCTCTTTCAGTTCATCCAGAATTTTGGTTTGGTTCTATTAACTCTGCGCTTCAAGTATCCTCATAGGCAAATATGCAGGGGATTCAAATCCGGTAATCGCGCAGACTATTCTATCGGTCCTCCCTGAAGGATCCAATATCTACCGAATGTCTCGTTCAGATAGGCACGAACCAATTGCGCCGAATGTACAGGTGCGTCATCCTGCTGTCATCACAAGTTATTCCTTAATCCTTCCGACTGTAGCTGCGAAATGACGCTGCACTGCAACATTTCCATACACGAGGATGCTAAGAACTGTAGGATATTGGTGTTGTTAGACAACAACCTACTGGACACACTACTGGAGAAGCAAACGGGCCCAGCGATTTTACGACCAGTCAACCCAGCCCAGGCTATGACCATGCCATGTTGTACACGTGAAGCGTTAGGTTGCCGTGGGTTAGTTTTCTCCCAAACATCTGGGTGGCTTCACCACGCTGAGGGAACACAACATCAACGGTGAAATAGTGGTATGTACATCCAGACTGTTTAAAAACAAACGTGCGAATTCTAGGCGCTTCTGTGAACCGCATGCGTTTAACACGCACCTGAAGTAGGCTGTACCGCAGGAAAAGTTTCCTTCAGTGTCCTATGCAGAGGATACGGTGTGCTTTTGCAATGTTGTGCGAGTTGCCGAATTCTGTAATGGCTATTACTACGTACCACATGCGCGGTTGCGCAAGCTGTTACCTGATTTGTGGCGGTGCGAGGATGCCCACTAGTTTGATGTTGCAAACATTCAAGTCGGTGTTATTTACCGACAGTTCACATATTTCACGTAAATGTAAGTAAAGCAAATGAATAAAGATATATACTCCATTGTATACGAGAAACCTCATCGTAGTCCTGATTAATTTGTAAAACTAGCCGTTGTCTGACTCTGAGGGCAATGGCTGCATTCATCAGTAGGTTGGCGTGCTGTCCAATGGTGCCACCAGTACCTCGGCGCTGGCTGAAATTTAAGAACATTTTCACGTCATGGCAAGCCAACTGTTCGTCTTTTGCATCCATAAGGGGTGAATTTTCAGTTGTAACACACACGCGATTGAACCGGCGAAGCGAACAACACTGTAACCTTATAATTTGCTCCCGGCAGTATGATTCCCTTTAGCAGTGAAAGCAGCCTAAGTACATCTTGCGGGTTGGTTGGAAGCCAGTCATGAGGCGATAAAATCTTTTGTGGCGATAGTAGTACGGCACCCATCGACCGGTCAGCACATACGGCCAGGCTATTTTTCTCAGTTGCTAACACAGGGACACACTTCGCAGGAAACATTTTTGCTAGCTTGTCACCCACATGGAGGCTGAGTACAGGTGGATCGAAGCATGACACGTTCAGTGGGGTTATGCCGTGTCCGGCTCATGTCCCGTTCTCCCAGCTGGACTGCGTAAGTTCCCTAGGTCTTGCCATGCGGTCGAGGCATGACGCATTCATTGCGGCTGTGGTGTCTGCCTAACGTTCACTTCTCACAGCCGAACGGCTCGGTGGGCTCTGCGATCGTAGGCACACATGTGGCGTCTGTGTCCCATCTCACCCCTGCAGACAAAGCAATTTGTGCCATTGGACAGATAGTAATGTGGCGTACCCGTTGTACGTCAGCACCTGAGTGCAGCCGCTCCTAGCTCCGAACCAGCTTAAGAAAACACTCGATATATGTATATATTTTATACGTGGAATTGTTTTTACCGCTAAATTTCTAACAGTCGCTGACGGATTTGACTGTTATCCGTGATTGAACACAAGCGTACAACTCATTCGCTTTCTCCCGCTACTCTTCTGGGTAACACCATTCACTACACGAATCTAAAGGCAGTCCGGCTAGACTGAGCCTATTCCAATGGGGTGTTTCTCAATGCAGCTTTGAAAGATTTTGTTATCTCTTAATCTGTGTTTTGCATTTTGCTTAGTTTTATTTACTGGGTCCCAAACCATCCGGGCCTAACACCGATCGAGCGAACGTCTAACACTACAACGTGTGCTTACGAGGAAACACTGGTGACGGCACACACGCCAAGCTAACTCACGTTTATCATTGACGCATGACTCTGCACTAACTGACCTTAACACTTTACGCACTCGCCGAATATGTCTCAAGTTAACAGCAAGTGTGTGATGTGCGTTAACTTTGTAAAGGGTGGGCTAGTTTGAGCAGTTGTTTGAAAACCCATCAACAAAATGTCTTGGGACGGAGTCGGTAAGAACAAGACGGTACGATAGCACGACAGGGGCGTTTTGGTACTGCCCAGTAGTTATCTGTCTAACTTTGTTATTAAAGAAGTGTGAAAGACTAACAGAAGCAGTCTAGCCACTGGTTTGGGCCAGGGATACACCTGTGTGAGGAAACGCACCTGCAAGATTATGTGAAAACAACAATCCGAATTCCCCCATTCAGGCCAAATTAAAGAGCCAGGCGTCCCAACCCTACACCCATCAGTACCAACTCCATTCTCTCTCACCCACAAGTAAAAACATTACCTGCAGCGTGCCTGCTTCAACTTCTCTACAGTGTGTGACACCTAGTAGTTTGTGCGCAATACAGGAGACCCTAAGCTGCAGTCAAATAGCCATTTGAGGAACCAGGTAACAAACGCATCAGCTGCCGCCAAGAAATCACGGGAAATAGCACCGGGAACCTTGGTGGCCGTACTAGAGAAAACTAAAATGTCGCAGCACGGATGCTGCCCATCAGTGCTGTTCACAAATTCATCAAAATAACCGGAAACTAAGACGCCAAAACCAGTAGCTACCAGGCGCAACCATGGTGCCTTAAACATTGTGTGCACTAATGTCCCCGGATCCAAATCCAATACAAATAAGTGTAGGCTGACAAATGACCGAAATCAATGGAGTTCCATCTGTACAGCAATCGGTGTTCTTGCTGATCCAACAATATTAAAGCGCAATCCGCGTCACCCAAACGCATTGGATTACGGTGAACGCCGGTTACTTCGGGTATCAGTAAACTCGGCGGATGAGACATAGGCCGTTGTGTATTCTGCGAATGCAATCCGCAACGACTCAAATGAAATGCGCATACTACTTGCAATCCCGTGGAAAGAAGGTGTAGCGGATCTCACAGTAACAGAGAGAGGAACAGCAAAATTAAAGATAAGCAAAATGTGGTTGCTCAGGGTGTTCCTGAGACTACTGATTCCTCTTCCGACGATGTGCAGGTACACGGCCGGGAGCAATGGCACTACATCCGTGGGGCTCTAGCTCTCGAAAATGTCGTGGCCACCTAGTTGACACGGATCCAGTTATCAACGAACTATAAGGGGTGCAGTCCCAGGCAGTCGAAACTGGTGTTGCAATCAGAACTGACGGCACAAACTTTTCTAGAGAACTGGATTAAATTGGGTAGCAGATTGCCAACAGAAATTCATCTGAAAGCAGCAGGAACACCACCAGCTTCTAATGACAACTCAGTGGAGACTCAACTCTCAAAGAAAACACCAACTGTAGGAACTGACTCGGTGACGGTTTCAACAGTAGCTCTAACATCCGGATAGACATAGCAGAGCACGAGCAAACACCGGGATCCGGGGCATCTGATAGTTGAATATATACCAAATTCGTCTGGCCAGTCTGCAAACCATCCAAAAACCGATTAGCCGCCGACTTTCATCTGTCGACGTAAACTCACTTTCTTCATCCATTCCATCCAACACACTTTTGGTCTACGAGAAGCGCACATGCATGTACACAAATGCCCAAGATCTAGTCAGCAAATTGGCTGAATTAAGACTTCAACACGCGTCAGCAGCTTGGGACTTCATCGCTATCACGGGAAGGTGGTTGCACTGTGAGATAACGGATGCCGAAATCGCGCTAACAGGTCTTTCTGTCGTCCGGAATGATCGAACCAGCGAACGTGGTGGGGTAGCCCTCTACGTTCGTAATAGGTTGCAGTGCGAACCCATACACGACTCGGAAACGGATGCACCTGGCTCCATTTGGTGCAGGTTCCGGCTGAGAGGGAACGATCTTGGCCTAGTGGTTATTGTTTACCGACCACCATCGTATGCACCTGAGATGGACTGCAAATTGGTGACTGAATTGAGGCAGGTGATAAACAGAAAATACAGTCACATATAAGTCGCCGGCGATATAAAATTACATGCTCTAGAATCCTAGGCCACACCAGGTGAGCAATTCAAAGCAGACCTGCCAGCTCTTGTCTCAGATTTTCCGCTTTATGGCGACATCACTTCGCCCACCAGATTCAGGGGAAATAACAGGCCATCCACATTGGACCGAATATTCACTAATGAAGAACTGATGATCGAGAGAGTGCTACTCGATACTCCTCCAGGCCGCAGTGATCATGCGACTTTGGTATTAATATACACTTGCTATGCTGGGTATCCCGAGCACCGAACTCAAACAGCGCAAAACGGTAACCAGTTATGACAACTTAAAACGACTCGTTGAGGAGACCGAATGGAATTTCCTAACTTAGGGTACACCTGATGTTGCCTGGGAACGTTTTGTCAGTAAGTTCAACAACCTAGTTAGTGAAGCATCGGAAAGCAAGACTATCAGTTCGAGAAACATGACTTCCTTTATATGGAGCAGGACACGCAAACGCATAGTGATGCGCAAAGGGATCTGGTAAACCCACAAAACCGATCCGAGTCCGAGTAGCTGGAAGGCATATGTTGTCCACCGTAAACATCCTACCCAATTACTTTGCGAAGACAAAGTAGCTTATCAAAGTGCGTTAGTCCAGCGACTAACCACAAATCCTAAGCTTCTGTACAAGCACTTGAACTGCCTCCGCAAGGTAAAAAGTGGATTTCCACCTCATCAAACAGCGGATGGTCTAACTAGGACTGCTGAAGAAGCGTCGAATGTTTTGCAACAACCATATGCACCAACGTTGCATTGCATCCCGTGGTCTCCTAAATCTTTGGAATCAATAGTGCCCGCACCAGAATTCACTCATATAAATTTTACGGCAGACATCTTGTTGAGAAAGCTGCTATCCATGCGCCTGAATGCTTGTCCAGGAATTGACGACATCCGCCCAAAGACGCTTGCTGTGGCGGCTACTATTCTGGCTGAACCTTTGGCGTTGATGTTTCAGCACTACCTTGACGAGCAGCACGTTCCTGTAATGTGGAAACACAGAATAAGAACTCCCAGTTACATAGGGGTACTCATTCCGACCCAGCTAATTATCGACCAGTGATTCTTCTGCCAGTTCTTGCAATTTATTAGGCTACCATTGCGGACACCTTTCTTATCTGGACGACTTTGAATACATTGCACAGCAGCAACACGGCTTCAGCCAGAATCAGTCGTGCACGACCAACCTGCTTTTAGCGCGAGACAGCTGGACCGAAACAGTGGATTCTGGTGCAGGATTTGATGTGGTTTACTTTGATTTCCTTATGCTATTCTTCTTCTTTCCCTAGCTGTAGCAGAGGGCGTGGGGGTTGGCACACGCCCAGTCGGCGTACATTCTGTGCAAATGCTACATAGGCCCGATGAAGATACGGCTAATACGCGAATCCAACACACTATAAGGCTGTTTGGTCTTTCCCAATGATCCGACCCTGTTTCTTTACACCTTATGGGTTATGTAAAGCTCCAGGATTTTCCCCAGGAAATGCAATGTACAATGACCCAATTTTAAGTCATTCGACCGGTTGGACCATAGTATCCTTCTCGTCAAACTTCAAGGATGTGGCATTTTGGGCCCTTTCCTCTGGTGGATCTGCCATTTTCTCTCGCACAGGCGTCTGGAGGTGAGAGTACGTGAATCCATGTCGGACCCAATTAACGTCGAATACGGAGTGCCACGGGGTTCGCTACTGGGGCCCCGTCTATTCTCGGTCTTCATAAACGATCTAGTGAGCCAAAGTACTAACTGATCACCATGTACAGAAAGGCTCATGTTCATGCATGAGTGCATGCTCATGTCACTTCTTAGCCCAACAGACATTTTTGGGCCATTTTGGAATAGTTGATCACGGGTAGACTGCCGTATGGACATACTGTTATTGTTTAACTGACCAATTTGTAGTGCAGCAACCACATAGCAAAATGTTTGATTTGCGGTCTGCGAATTTTATCAAGCACGTCTCAGACCATTCTTTAAAGAAGTAAAGATCTTTTTTAATTAAAAGTAGTGTGCTCTGAAGCGCATGACGCCAGAGTTTGCAAAAAAGCTTGATTTCATTCAGCGAAAAGTAAGAGTTGGACATTTTTGATGGGGCTACCAATATCCTTGATGTAAAGGAGAAAAAGCAGGGGGCCAAGTACAGTTCCTTGGATGACGTCGCTGGTTATTGGACGAGTAGAAGTGTGATGATCATCCAAACTAACCATTTGAGACCGATTGCTAAGCTAGAATGAAAGCCAACTTAAAAGCGCTTATGGAATTCCAAAGGATTCAACATCGATCAACAACCGTTGGTGTGGTACACGGCCAAATTATAATTTTAAGTGGAAAAACCGACATACATTGATTAAGGAAAAGTATACTTTATCAAAAAGAAATGTCTTTGTCTACACCTTATAGAATGCACTACACCTTTCGTATATATGTATTCTGAGGTTACCTAGCACGTCAGATTACACTGCTCTAAGCTAAGGGCTCTTCTCAGTAGTATCATGGCTACGTCGCAAGAATTTTATGTAAAGGTAATGAAGCACAACACGCACAGCATGCATGTATGTGACAAATACTTTTGAAAGATCACTGCAACACTCGCCGCCATTTACGGATTGTAGCTTGGCACTGGGAAATGATGGCTTCGCCGAGAGCGTCGCTTGTATGATCCAGTGCCCTCATGCGACAGAAGCCATCGTAGAAAACATGTGCTTACCGCTGTAGCGTTGCTCCATGACTAAAATGTCTTGGTAAAAGCGCTGAGCATGCTCATCGTTAACAGATCTCAAGTGCTCAGGGAAAACGTCAAGGAGATTATGTTGAAAGTGAATACTTGCGTGTTATTCCAGCAACAGCAATGAATATTCTCTAAAGTCTTTGTAGTGCTTTGCCTTTGTTTTGCTCAAAACTCCTATACACACTACCTTGCATGATCGCCACGCTTTCAGCTCAAATGAAGTCAAGTGGCATGCGAAAGTACTGTTTGCTATTAGCCGGAGAATATCAGGCCCAATACATATCCCTTCTTTGAGCTTCGCATCACTGATCTTCGGAAACAGTTGTTTCAGATAATGGAACGTAAAACCATCTCGCTTGAGGGATTTGACGAAGTTTTTACTCAAAGCAAGCTTGATGTGCAGGAGTGGTAGATATGGACAGATTGCACAAGCATTCCTTCCACTCATTTCCCTGCAGTATACTCCAATCCCTCTGGCCACTTTTCTGTTGTGTATTGCTGTTGAGTTGATCTACTGTCCCATAAGCACAAGAAAGAGCAATGTTTTGTGAAGCCTGCTTGCATACCTATTAGGAGACCAATTACATTAAAGTAAGCACAGATGTTCCAACAACAATTATCGAAGTTCAATGCAGCGAGTATATGGTTCATACTTTTATAAGTCTCCTTCATATTGGTGGCATGCAACAGAGGCACAGTTGGGTACACCTTTCCATTGTGGAGCGGTATGGCCTTAAGACTACTCTTGGACGACTCAATGAACAAGCACAATTCATCACTGATATGCCTCACGCCAAGCTCCTTCATCAGTAGTCTCATACCGGAAGAGTATCAAAATGTTTCTCCCATGTCATCGAAACCGGACAATTTAACGCTTCGCTTTCTGCATACAGCAACCGTAGTGTTTTCAGTGAGTAAGTGTTACTGTTGCAGCCGAAATGTCATCAATCCGTTCTTGTCGTTAGGCAAACCCAGGTCACGTATGTCGTTCAGCCCTGACTGTTCAATAAGATGTGGGTTGACAAAATCAGCATCAAATTTTTCACAGAATTCAGAATCAGGTGCATTTGATGATGCAGAATCGCTATTCATCATCAGTGACATTTCCAATGAAGGCACTCAATGTGTAAGGTGCTCTCAGGCGGAATATATTAAATAGCTGTTAGGAGATAGGGGTAATAAATTGTCCTTGTTTCGGTTGGAGTATCCAAAGACACTGGTTAGGCAGAAGTAGCAGTCTATCGTGTGATCCTTTGACTCCTTCCAAACCATGGTGGCTTACAGAGGCCATCTTGCATTTGCAATTGAACCACTGGGTCAGATGAAGATCACACGACACACAAACAATATGTGGCGCCTAATTCTTATCCTGGTCTCCAAGTTTCATCCCGGAATATGCGTGATAGGCAGAATACAGTAGTGAAGAAATGCGTCTGCACTGCGACTTCGTGGTTATCTGTCCACATACATAAAAATTGCTTTCCGTTGTTGAAATAGCTGCGTCGGAGCCTTGATCAAGTTAGAAATAAATGAAACACGGCTCTCAATCGAATTTCAGTATCAGTTGGATACCATGGCCAAGAGGACTTCTTTTGCACGACTACGTTAATGCAATGGATTAATCACGGGCAGGTATTCGATGCAAGAAACCTACTGCTAAGCTGAAATGAAGAACTTTAATTAAACAAAAAGCCGACGTGACAGCAACATTTGCTTTGCAGATTTGTTATCAGCTCACTTAGTACTACTTGCAACTCCATGTCTCATCTCAGTTCTAAAAATGACCGGAGTTTATGGCTTCTGAAGTGTAGTTAAGGTAACGTAGCTAGCAGTTCGTGCAGGAAGGTTGTCACCGTTTAGCGATTGCGGAACTAACACTCATTAGCTGGCTTTTGGTCAAAGTATCACGAAGCAAAACACGTCAGGTAAACGGTAGACAAAACTGTATTCTAACTGACAGGTTGTACGACGGATCGATGCACTGATCTAAGGTAAGCAAATCGATGGGTGGGTGATCGGGTTACTGACACACGTCGGCAGATGCAGGTAACCAATAGGAAGGGCTCAGCATATTAGGTGTGCTTATTACACATTCCCCTTTTTCTCTGGAGCACTCCAGCTAACTTGGTAACGATCGACGAGTCAGCGTGACCTGGTTGTACGATGACATTGTTGAAACATCGGTTGGTCTGAGTTTTGAAAGTCCTGTCCCTTTGTGTACCCAGTATGTTTGAGGACGCGGAACTGGCGGCATTGAAATGGAACAGTAGCTAACGTGATCCCTATGCCGAGTAACTACTCTGCCATCAGATTAGCCACCTCCGTAGGTTTTCCCGCAAATTCGCGCAACTCTCCAGGCTGTCAGGTCGTTTCGTTGGGCAATTTGACGTAGCCTGGTTCATTCTCGCAAAATCTTCGATCGGAAGACGGCTGGTCATACTCTGTCTTAGATTTTTCTTGCCTAGTCTTGATACGTAGCCTCTGGTCAGGAAACAGAAGAGCCAGCCGTGTCCTCAACCTCCATCCGAACAACAACTCGCCTGGGCGCTTCCCAGTTGTTTCGTTTGGCATGATGCGGTAGACAAAAAACAATTTGTCCAACATGTATACTGCAGCAGATGCTTGTTATATATATATATCCACCCCGGTTTCGTAGGGGTTACTGAGCACAATGTTTTTCTGCCTCTTGTTGTCACTGAGTGAACGAGAATCAAAGCAAGTAATACATCGCTGAGTCCGTTTTTACTGGACAGCGTGGTTACAGAATTGACAAAGTTTGAATAGGCGTTCCATGGTTGCAAAATTCGATGGGAAATATAGCTCGGGCGGCATTCCAGCCGACTGTGTTGGGAGTGTAGGTGCAGTTGAGGACCCCTCGATTTTGTGTTGCGGAATAGTTTCAGGAGGTGGCAGCATGCGTGAGCGAGGTTTTTAAAAATCTGGTGCACCAGGATGAATTATCATAGTAAACGTTGTTATCTTCCGCCCTACACTCCCAAGGCTTTCAGTCACAGATGGTTTGGCAGGTGGAACAGTCCCTTCAATATTTGCGTTATCCTTCGATGTGCGGTCTCAAGTACAACCAGATCGCGCTTTAAACAGAGTTGCTAAATCTGCATCGCCTAACCTCCGTGTGCCTACGTATACGAATTGAGCATTTGGGCGAAGATGAAGGAATAGAACCTCCTGGAATCCATCTTTACATTGCCGAAATTTTGATTTGCAATGATTGACACCTACATGGACTGCGCCTAAGCGCCGTGATCTTCGTGCATTACCGCCCCGAGGTCGGGCTCCTTTGAAGTGGCTTTCGACGTGTCGTCTCCAGGCTTATATGGGTAAGGGAAATTGTGCTAACATCATCAACTCTGGCAAGGTGACTGCTACATATAATGCTGCAAGTTTTTTCGCATTTTCTATCTGACATTTTGTCACACGTCGCTGGATTTACACTTTTTTGTCTCGGTTTGACAATCTCCATCTGCTGAAAGCACTTTCTCTGGAGTAATTAAAGCAGCTGTTGTTTCTACCTGGATTTAGAAATTTGGACAATGTTCACGCGTACTCCAACGCCAGGATAGATTGGCGTACCAGCAGAAGTTGGCAGTATGGCCTCAAACCACATGCTTCGGTATCAACATGTCAGCAGTTTAGGTAAAGGCAAACGAGGAATTCCTCCTCTTCAAAAAACTTACGGACACACACGGATACCGAAGGAGGTGGCGAGCGCTCTACGCCTGCAATGTGTTGCAACATCACAATGCGATCTCTGAACATCTATGCTTATGGCAATGGTTGTCTCACGCGTAAAACTCACTCGCATATTCTTCACGGCAGAAACTTTACTAAAATGCTGTTGAGTACGCGTAAGCACAGCTCATCAACAGTAGATAATATACAATCGAAGTTACCAGCGGAGGTAACAAAAGGCTTAGCTCAGTGTGTGCGTCGATCTTTTCAAAACCGTTTTGAACATGCCAGATATGTGGAAATATGGGATATTCAATCCCATTCAAAAGGGAGGTAGGCTTTCTGATCCTAACACACACCGTCCTATAAGCTTACTACCGGTACTTTCAAAGGACACTGAAGCTATTATGTCTGAGGTGCTGACTGCCTTCCTGGAGAAATTCAACTACCTTGCACCGGAATAACATACCTTCCGACGACATCGGTCATGCACCATAAATCTACTACTAGCACGATCCAGCTGCACGATGGAAGTAGACTCACGCACAGGAACTGATCTGATTTTTCTCGATTTCAAAAAGTCTTTTGACCGATCAAACCACAACAGTCTGCTCTACAAACTCCAGACATATGACATTGGTGATCCTGTCTTACTGTTGTATAGGAAACTTTCCCTTGCACCAGTACTTGGAGGTACCATTGCGTGAATCCCTGTCATATCCTAACCCAATTGGTTACGAATTATAAAGAGAACGGTACTGGGACAATGGGCCTTCCTAACGCATATCAACGTGATCACACGCCTCATATAGGAATAGTGTATACTCGTTGAAATGCAGAATCTACTTAGTTTCAGTGTGCAAAAATGTTGATTGTTCTACTTACGAAACCAGGTGGTGTGCTTCTACAAACTCGGAAGAAGGAGCTTTAGACATCCTTCCGCCAAAAGCATCTGGACGTTTTTGGTCGCGGCCAACCTTGGTTGTATGAATCGAGTGGAAATGTCGTCAAGTGCGACACTAAACAGGTGGGATTCACCAAGCGTGATTTGGGCGATAGGACCCATAGGTTTTTACCAGTTTCTGGGCTCGCACATACGTCATCACGTGGAATAGGCAATAAAAGTTTAGCAGCCGTGATTCTGGAGAGACCTCAGCTCTTTAGAGATACCCCAATGCCGGGCAACCAAGAATGTCAAGGATTAGCATGATTTGTCTTATGAACGAAGCCTCCAATTACTCGGGGACTTCAGCGAACAATATCGGTGATTGTATGCGGGCCATCTTTTGATTTACCAGACTTGAGAGCTTCCAACCACAGGCACCACCATTTGGAAGAGCTCAGACACAACAGTGCTTTGAGGCGCCACCTTCTCAGTCTGGCAGAGCAGTACAGTCACAGTGAATTTCTTTTCCGAACGCATTTGCCAAACACCGAATACCCTACTGGAATCTGTCCTCTGTGATCCAGCGTAGCTAGCGTTCAAATCCCGAGTTGACCGTGCACTCATTGCACTGCACCATATCACATGTGTCAATGCTCATGTCTAAACTCGAGTGTCTGTTAGAGATTTCGAAGCTGATCAAATCCAAGGATACGCTCCAGTTTATTCACCTCCTGTAAATGTTAACAAGGGGACTGCACAATTTTTAATAACGACTCCGCTGTCATCAAAACATATGGACTTACAGTGTATTTATATTTTGTACTACAAATACCGCAGTCAGTCCGCCCTTAGAAATCTTATTTTGTTGCTAATTTTTCTATATTTCGAAGTTCAACCATGGCTATCCTACGGGGCCTGTTAAGCTTTAGCTTTTCACCCGTATAAAACCGTTGTCCCATTGCACTTGCCTGCATCCGTTTACGGAAGTAAACTTACTTTTGACTATTCACTGATGTGGTCTATGTCATGTTGCATCACATCATGATATTCCCGACTACCGATCGCCCGCCATACATGGATGTTATTAGCAAAAGGCAGGATAATCTACTAGTTGACACGAGCGAGATCGTTAATAAAGAGCAGGCATAAGCATAGTCCCAACACTTATCTTTGGGGAACACTGCTGTCTACATCAATTGAGTCAGAATATTAGTCTCGATATCGAACGTGAACGTGTCGTTCTGGGAGGAAATTTTAGACCGACCCAATAATCTGCTTTCTAATTCCATACGCTTGCAACCTTAAGAGAATAATGTCATGATATAATCGGTCGAAGTCTTTAGACAAGTCGAGGTAGATAACAGCAACGCCGGTCCCACTGTCGGCTATTGCGGTCCAACTGCCAAGCGCAATCAGAAGTTTGGTAGTACATAACCGATGCTAACGGGATTCGTGATGTTCCTGTGGTATGATGTTAGACCTTTCGTAGTAGCTCATTAGAGCCTTATCTATGATCATCTCCAGCAAATTGAGAGCACTGAGAGTCGAATCACTGAGCGATAATTGGTAGGCTCTAAACGGCCACCACACGTTGGAGACTTGCCATTCATCAAGGCATCATTGGAAAAATGCCGTTTATGGCTCAGCCAGTATCATAGCTGCTACCTGAAGCGTTTTGGCCAAACCATGCATGTGCAACCATAGTAGCTTCCTCAAAATGGTCGCTGAAAAAAGGCGACGTGTGTAAACACTGAAGGAATGGGACAGGTATGTGACGCATGCTGATGGAGCCTTGGAATATTGAGACATATCCCAGCGGCAGATAGTTGGCTGCATCCACAGCGGTTTGAGTTGATTCATCCATTGATAGTAGGCGGGAACATCAGGTTTCAGTTCCCGGAGGCTTTTCAAGTGTGAGTATGGAAGCTTGTTGTTAGCACTGAGGCATTCTGCCAAGTTGTGCTGGTGTGCTAATTTGTCTTAACTGACAGCTCTTAGATAGCAGTTACGATGCACTACGTCTCTTATGGTCATGTATTTTCGGGTTCAGCTCTGAAGGAATGATTCTGCTCTTACAGAATGAAGCGGTCTGTTTACAGATGCGGATATGCTTAGACTACAGAACTTGTCAACAAAATTCATCCAATTAGTATCATCGGAACAGTCAACCGAAAACACCCAGACGGCACCTCCAGCATGTTCTGCTAGTATATGGTTGTGTCATAATTTCAAACAGGTAAATAGGTTCTTGTGAATATTTCGCCTAACACTTAAAGTAGTGATGCATTGTTACGAAATCATTCCGCCTCAGTGAGCTCGCAGTCGTTGGATTCTTGCTTATGAGCTCTTCGTTTTTGATCAATCAATTAAGCACATATAGTTGATTTCCAGCTGTGAATTTGATGGGCGAACTGACGTGGCTGAAGAGCAGAATGCGCGCAATAAGCTCTTGCAGCTAGGCGTTGAATTGTTAGTTAGGGGTGTCGAAACTTCAGATCCTGAAGAAGGAAGTCGCTTAAGATGCGAAAATGACTGTGGCGTCCTCGAGGGACCCTCTGCAAAACTAATGTCAGCCGGGAGTCCATCTTTGGGGTGGGCATTAATGGAGGATAAACAACTGCCACTAGGCCAATGCCTTTGCGTCTTATTCGCAGGTTGCACTAGAGCGATCGTTTGATCATCGTTTCCGAATGCTTTACCCGTTCGCACTCTAAGTAGCTAGGGTAACAAACAATTATCCCAACGCCCTTGCTGGGGTGATCGTTTCCAAGTAGGGACATAGCTTGTAGCTCAACTTCAGCGTCGTCAATAGCTAGGCGCAGCTAAGTTTCCGTTAGGAATACGAGATCCCAGACATATGATGCTTGATGTAGCCGCAGTGTGGGCACATATAACCAGCGTTCTCGCAATAGTGACTAGTCCATGGATGATGTACGGAGCATTTCGCGTATGTCTCTCAGTAACGTTGAGGGTTTCTTGTCAGCCAATTGCAGACCTTGGAATCGTTGTTGATTACGGATCCGCTCAGATGATGTGCCTCTGCTAATGACGGCAGAAACAGGCTTCCTTAAAAGATCCCTGAGTTTTAGAGTTACGCTGCTTGGGTAGGTAAGCTGGTAGCTATCTTTACTTTGTGGAATCGGAGGTGATCCTATGTCAAATGAACTCAGATGCTAACAATACCTACCAAAGCTGTGGATTGCTGCAAATTAACGGCGTGACAGGACAGGTGGCAACATTGAAGCAGGAGCAGGAAGTTTAGTGTCCGGATCAGATATGAGAAAAGGGTGCTTAAGGGTGAAAACTGGAAAAGCAAACAAAAACAACAAGGTTTGATCTCACCGCGGTGCGGGATACAAGATGGCTGCGATAGGGTTCGCACCCGGTGGTCAACAATTGTCGAGCCGAACTCAGTTACTGATAGCGATACTTACCAGTAAGACCAACCAAGGATACCGAATATCCAGAAATGAAGGTTGCGGGACTCAACGTGTATTGGGTGAGTTACAAAGAAACAGAAGTCAATTAGCGAAGCACGGAGCAATGAACCACGAGACTTACAGGGAAATCGAAACTGAACGCCAAGTAACAACAGTAAAATAAATAAACGGTCAGAAGACGAAAAAAAGGAAAGGATCCTTGGTCGCGGACTAATGAACGCGTAAATGTTTCACGTTCACTACCCGATTTCTAATGGATGAAGGAATATTTCCATCTACTGAAATTAACACCAAAACACAATTTTTTGTACCGCAATGACAACCTACTGAGCGCAGATTTCCAAAGCACGCAAGCAGCACCATTTTGGGCAACGATTGGTGGAAATATCCACTTTCAGAAGAGACCTTGTGAAGTATGATCTCATGCTCTACAACATTTGGGCACGTAAGTGGCTTTTCGACAAAGCTAAAGTTGAAATGAACAGCACGGAACTCAGTGAACTTTGAGCACGACTTCCTGCGTGTATTAGCGGAAAGCGCACCAAATACACCAGCAACAGTTAGGAACAATGGAACAATGGAACAATGGATTTATGCGGGTATAAAAGCTAAAGCTTGACAAATCCCGTAGGGTGATCAGTGCGAAAATCATAGAAGTGTGGAAAATTCAATGGAAACCAATTCAGTAAAATCGTTTAACAACGAGTCACTACAAGCTTGTGGACTCACCGAGTTTGAAGTGTCAAAATAATAATCCACTATAACTCGGAGGGAATCATGAGGCATGGAGTATTTGGTTAAAAGAGTCACTGCCCCTTGAAATTCGCATGGCGCAAAGTGTTTGAGTTTGAAGCGTCCAAATATACATCCACTGTTGAAATTTGCGTGGGGGAAAATTATTTTTAAAGTATGGATTTTGGATCTCTCAAAACTAGACTGTACTATGGGAGATAGTGCAATGAAGTGAGGGCATTATCAACTCGATTTTTGAACTCGATCAGGTTGGGTGCACTGACTACAGATTCCGGGAGAGCATTCCAGGCTTGGCAAACACGCACGGAAATGAAATTCCGTCGACATTCCAAACGGTTGTACTGCACTGCCAGCTTCAGATGATGGCCTCTCAGGTTGTTGTTGTTGTTACTGAGCTCCAGCAGATGGCGGCAGCTATGATTGGGGTCTGTCAGAATCTGATAAGCCAAAATCAAATCTCCCCGTAGTCTTCGATATTGACCACTAAATATCCTGAGCGATCTCAGTCTGTCTTCGTAGCGTAACTGGCCTAAACCTTTCACGTTCTTCGTTGCGCGTCGTTGAGGTTTCTCTAAATCAGAGAGGTCTTTCCTTAGCCACGGCTGCCAGACTTGTATTGCATACTCCACGTGTGGTCGTATGTATGCACCTAGAAGTTGGTGAAAAACGGATGGATCGAAGCGTCCAAATGTGCGCCGGAGAAGGCCCAAATTTCGAATGCTCACGTTCGATGCTTTCTTTGCCTGGGCTGAACAACCAAGGTCGGACTGAATCAAGACTCCTAAATCCTTTTCCTCAGCAGTTGTGTGAAGCACATGGTCACCCAGTTTATAGAAAAATGCTGATTGGTGACGTAAGTGTAATACTCTGCATTTTTCTGTGTTGAATGGGAGTTGGTTCTGAACTGACCACGCATACACCTTATCCAGATCCTCTTGAAGTATTGTGGAGTCGTCGGGTGTATTGATCGCTCTCCAGACCTTGATGTCGTCGGCATAGAGTAGGCAGTTGGGAAGAATAAGGGCCGCTATGTCGTCAATATACATCAAAAACAATCGTGGCCCTAGTACCGATCCTTGTGGTACACCACATTCGACTTGGATTGGATGGGACCGGGACCCACGCACTTTTACCACTAAGCTCCGGTGGAGAAGAAAGCTTGTGATCCATCCTAGGAGCGGATCACCGATGCCGAAGCTCTGAAGTTTGCAGATCAGGATTCCGTGGTCTGGTCGATCGAAGGCCTTTGAGAAATCTAGGTAGACCACGTCCACTCCTGCACCGCTGTCAATTAATTTGGTCCAACTCGATTTTGCTAGCAGCAGATTTGTGGTGCACGATCGATTCCGTCGAAAACCATGCTGTTCATGTGCAAGGAAGGCAGACTCTTCTAGATAGGCTGTTAGTACGTCAGCAACAATAGCTTCCATAACCTTCGACAGGACCGGGAGAAGGGTTACAGGACGGTAGTTGGCTGGATCAGAACGGCTACCGCCCTTGTGAATTGGGGTTATGATCCCACATTTCCACATCTCGGGTACATACATCTGATCGAAGCAGCGTTGGAAGAATCGTGCCAGAGGCTCCGCTAAACTTTCTCCCATTACCGCAAGGGACTTAGGGTGAACGTTGTCGATTCCAGGAGAGCTGTGCTTACGCATACACAACAACTTCTTTAATACCATCCCCGCCGTGAAAGTTATGTGCGTAAGTTTTGGTTGTAAAACAGCTGCTGACAAAGGAACAGATGACCAAGGAATGCATTGAAAGTTCGAAGCATATTGCAGCCGCAAGGCGTTCGTCGCATCCTCCGTAGTCAGCGTCATGCCATCTGGCGTTTGAAGAGGAGGGATTCCCCGTTTCACCTTGCGCAGGTTGTTTACTAAGCATTGGCAACCGTCTCATTACCGTACATTACTTGATTTAAGCAAACAATGTAAAAAGTTAAGTATTTACACTGTTTGAACGAGCGAAAGTAAACTTGGCATTGGTTTTCCGTAATTTAATGCACAAAATGCAATAGCTCCCTGGGTATTTGTTAATAGTGAACCCATTTTGTGGATAACAGCCTCAAAAATTTTGAAAACCAATGATCTGGGGCATTCGTAGCCCCGTCGTAGTCCTTCACCGTGCCACGCTAGTTCAAGATAAAGGCAAGCATAAGGAATTTTAAACGAAGCAGTGGTTTATGACAGGTATAAAGGCAAATGCTTGATCTGTCCCATAGGATAGTTGGGGAGATAAATAGAAAATAGAAAAACAGCCTATAAAAGCACACGTAAGGTGCATGACTCACCAAGGGGTATGGAGTAACTCATGTGCGAGAATTTATGCCTGGAGTTTAGGAGGGTTACGGCACCGTGCACTGTTTGGTGTGCATTAACGCCAGCATCTGATGTTCATAGGCTATATCACATAATGTAACTGTGTCAACGAATCGGTTAGACGTTTGTTGAAAAAGGAGAAGATGGGGCATTAATTACATGGGCCGGGAAGATATTCCATGAATGCGACACTCAGAGGGAGAAAAGGTTTCGTCCACATTTCAGTCGGCTGTATTGTGTGACCAGCTCAATCTGAAGATTTTTTAGGGATGTGTTTTGACTAAGTTTCAAAAGGGAATGACATGTGTGGTTTGGGTTTCTCGGGACAGGATACACCATTTTGAGATCGCTCCTTAGCCGCTGTATAGTTTGTCTGTTTTCAGCCTGAGTATGTACGGAAAGCGGGACAAATCTCTGAGTTTCTTCGTTTTGCTGCTTTGTGCAGTATCGAGCGCGGTGAGATGGTACTCCAGCCAAGGTTGCTTAGCTTGGACAGCATATTCCTCATGTTGCCTCACTTACGCACCAAGCATTTTAGGAAAGACTGAGGCGTCTAACTTCGCGACCACTCTTCAAAGGAGGCCGAATTACTAGTTTGCGTTCTTTGATGCCTACTCAGTTTGCCTCAAACAAACGAGGTCATCTTAAACAAGTACGACGGGGTCGCACTCATGGGAAGCCTGTTGTAGTATTTGTGGTCCTAGGCGGTAATTGTGCATACTCTGAGGCGGTATGCTGAGAACTTTGCACTTGGTGGCGTTGAAATTCAACATGTTCTCCATGGATCATGTGTGCAACGCTTTGCCTAAGCCATCCTGTGACGTTGTGTAGTCCTCCACTGTAACTACAGCACGCCATATTCCTAGCTCATCGGTAAATAGCAGGCCGTTTGAAGGTATCACGATCGCGGGCTCATTTATGAAGACCAGGAATAGGTGGGGTCAAAATACCGAGCGCTGAAATACGACGCATTAAACTTCGATGGGTTTCGTTGGGGTGCTGCGTACCCTCACATTCCGGTAACGTTGAATGAGGAAGTCGCCTATCGATCCCAGAACGGGATCTCTGATTCCATGTTTCTGGAGTCTGTGCCGTAGAATGCGATGATCTAGACGGTCGAATGCCTTTGAAAAATAAAGGCGGACCGCAGCGACTCCTGCACCAGCATCCCCAGATTCCGTTCAACATGCACAAGCGATCAACAGGTTATCAGTACAGGACAGATTTTGGCGAAATCCGCGCTGCTCTGGAATGAGAATTTTGTTACTCTTCAGGTTCCCCATAACCCCCCCTCAAACCCCCTTAAATGTCGGCCGGTGGCCCGTGGTATGCGCGTCTGTTTTGCAAGCATAAGGTCACCGGTTCGAATCCGCGTAGGGGCGAACATCCTCGCGGTATACTTAGACCACGCGCGACTGTTGGTCCTCGCGTGGCAGCGAAGCGCCGTTACTAGTAGCATCGGTTGAATTTGAAGTCAGCCTCTGCCAACACGGTCACTGGAACGGCCATCGAAGGGGAAGGTTTCGGTGTGGCTCCCTCCTATTCATGCACTCCACGACCGACGATTTCGTCTTTGTTTAGACTCATCAGCTAGAGATAGTCGAGCTGGGAGTGGAACTAGGCAAACAATGCTTGGCAGCTATCGCCATGATCACCAGACCATAGAGCTCCGCGGGCTGTGTTTGACACAGCGGTTAGAAGTAGATCCACGGGTTTTTGGAGCACCCGCCCTTTGTCTTGGATTGCGACGCGCAATCGCACTAGTGGCTGTGTCAAACACCGCCCGCGGAGCTCAATGGCCTAGTGATCATGACGATAGCCGCCAAGCAAAATGGGCCGAGTTCCACTCCCAGCTCGGCCTTCTCTTCCTGATAAGTATAAACAAAGACGAAACCGTCGGTCGTGGAGTGCAAGGATAGGAGAGAGCCACACCGAAACCCTCCACCAAACGAGATGTGATTAAGTACTGATGACGGCATGGTCTGCGTTGGCAGGATGTAAGATGATTGCACAGTTTGGAAGCTACAACCAAATTGTTGTCTAAGTACCTTGGCTAACACTTGTGCCGTTTTCCTTAATCTCCATTTTGTGAGCAAAACAGGAATTTCGCGCTACGCCAGGCGCATTTTGTTTAGGTGTCTGTATAGCAAGTTGAGAGTAGAGCAAACGCTTTCTGCCCGGTCTTGTTGGTTCTTTACTTTATCCTCCCGGACGAGTTTGACACATTGACTCCTCTTTGTTGGGTAGACATCTCATATGTCCTCTCTTGGAGTGGCTATATAGGTGAGCCATGCCAAGTCCCTCAATACCATACATTTGTCTGTTCTGCTTCTTACGAAATACTTCACCGTTTTAGGTCGGTGGATTTTGGTTTCAGATGTCCTAGCCAAGAGCTGGCTGAATCTGTTGATGAATTCTCTGCAGGCCACCTCAGGGGACCATTCGGCTAGGAACGACAATTTTGTTGTATCAAAAATATCCGACAGGTCATCATAGTAGGCTATGACGTGGGATTCCACGACATACTCTTTAGGATACTCGCATAGCACATGTAATGAAACAATAGCGTCGCATGATCACTGCGGCCCAAAGGAGTGCACGTTGTTACTACATCGACCATGCGTTCATTGTTGGTGAAAACGTGGTCGAAGATGGCCGGTTTGTTTCTTGTCCTAAAATGCATTGGGGAAGTGTCATGGTTGTACATCGGTGAATCAGCGATTAGGTCTTACAGTTCTGCCCTAAATTGCTCACCGAGCGTGGCCAGAGTTTCTAGGCGCAGCAGCTTGAAGTTCACTAACACGAGAAGGTGGCTGTAAAATCGTGCAAGTAGGTTTCTCATGACAGGGGATAAGGTCAAGTTTACTTTTTAGTTTGGACATTGGTGGACGGTATACAGTGTCCACAAGAGAAGATCGCCCTGCCTTAGGTGCAGGCATCAGCATAAATAAATAAATAATGCTTTTATTTCTCGGCGGTGCGAGGCACAATCTAAGGCAGTTTATGCAGTAGATGATTAGGACCAAAGGGTATGAAAGAACCACACTCCCTTCCTTTGCGTGTAGGTCGTTGCGCAAGATTGACATACCAGATAGTGCGATCTCGGCGTGGGCGATCACCTCATTAAGGCAGGTCTGGGTTATCATGAGAAATAGCCGAAACACTGACTTTTGACGAGATGTAAGCTCGACCCATTTACTGAGAAGACCGTGTGCGTTTAAATGCAAGCAATTTAGAGCAACGGATGCCAAAAGCGTAGTTGAACACTCAAACGTTTCCCGTGCATTTACGCAGACCCTTGTGGGGCCGGCTGACAATTGGTTTATGGATGTATTTCTTGCCTAACTCAAAGGGCTGTTTCGTCCTTTTGCACAGAACACCCACTACCTAATCCTACGGAGGCGAATTGCGGCGGTTTTTCTGTTCCATCCTCGTCGGACGGCTTTAGACTTGCACTAGGATGTGTTTTAGGAATGCAGACAGCCGGTCCAGAAACAACTTCACGCTGGTTTGGTGGTCCTTAAGCCAGTGGTGGTCTGGCTTCGACCGCCTTCAGAGGTACTGCTGATGGTAATTTGGTGTGCAACTTGTGCCAACTTCCGAGCATCCTTACAACCATTTGTTTGGAGTAGAGCAGGAGTTTCAACACCGTTGGACCACTTCCTTTGTAGTTTGGTGATATTGACAACCTTGAGGTAGAGTTGGAAATCGAATCGTGGAAGGAGATGGCTTCGCGGATATAGCGCCACTCTTCAAAGTCATGAGCTTGGATCAGCGACTCGTCAGATGACTGGATTTCGGTGGCACTATAGATTTTTCGTCCATTTGCTTGCACGCCCTCTTGCGTTTTGCTTCTTTTTTATCGACGCTCACTTCAAAAGATGTAAGCGAATACACGAACACTGCATGACGAACCACGAAGTCAGTGAGCTGACAAGAGTGCAGTCTGCGCTGCGTCACCAGGCTATAATGTCATCTGAAGTAGCCTTGGCTCGCCATACTAAAGAGAGTTTAGGTGGAGGACGACACTACAAAAGCTCACTTGTTTGTCTGGATTTCCATTGCCTGACATATGGATTCCCAGTGTTTCATGTCGCCCAGTAGTTTGCCTTCGACTGAGTTGGCATTTTCCTCAAACACGTTGGAACATCTTATCCTCATCGTGTTCTGCGTCTTCCTAATATTCGTACGTCTGGATTAGCGGGTGTCTCCTTTAACTGGTGACGTCATGGACGGTGTTTTCGGGAGCGCATTGGTATTTGTGTCGCTTATAACCGTCTTTGGAGTTATTACAGACTTACCATCTAACTTTGCCTTTGGTCTGAATGCAGCGAAGATAGGTGTATACGTTTTCTGACTTCGGTGTTGTTAGGTAAACCAGAATGAGTTTGAGTATCATGTGACACAGACACACCACCCGGAAATGCCGATTTCTGCAAAATTGCAGTCGGCGGCGTTGTAAGACCTTCATTGCATACCTGTTTGCCAGTTATCTTATTTGGGATTGCTGGACGTGCGCTGTTAACTATACACCGGTTTTGGCTAATCTGTTCCAACTTTGAGCATACTTTTAGCAACGGGAGTCGAGCGCCGCTGCAGCTGGCTGCCATGCAGCCGCTAGATCAGCCGTTGCACACTGCTCAATCGTTATTGGTTTGTCACATTTCTCTGCCAACATGGCGTTGTACCTTATGAGTGGGTTGATAATACGTTCTATAAAAAACCAAATGAAGTCTGGTGTCCAGTGTCTCTTTTTTATTTTCACTGCGCCTATATTTGCCCACCGTAGGTAAAACTACTTTCTGCACATACCACAATGTATTCAAATTCGAATAGACTTAGTGCCCGATTCCAAATCACTAACAACCTTGTTTGCGTTTGAGTGAACTGTGTACAACTTGTTTTCCTCTCTGCTTTGTTGTTAACCATTACCCAGGCGCCAGTCACGTCGGTAAATTGCGAGCGTCGCGAATGTCCCGACAAGCACAGGCTGTCGGCTGACAATGAGTATGACCACACGGAAGGAGACACTTCACGCAGTAGTGCGGTGGGCGATGTGCTATCAATCCTACCGAGTTAGACTTGGTGGAATAATGCGTGTTAACGGGTGTTGTAGAATTCAAGCTAATTTGGCGAGTGTTGGGATGTCGAATGCTAAACAAGCTGCAGCTATCAGACGGTTCCGGATTTTTGTGACAAAGAAATCGTTGGATAGCACTAAGGGCACTCTGTCGAATGATAGTACAAATGATGGGATGCGTTAGAAAACAAACTAGAAGCATGCCTGGATTTCGGTGAAAATCCTGCTGAAATTGCAGTAACCGATGCAACGATAGTGTGTACCTAATAATACTACACTGATTGCTCCATTGGATAGCGCTGGCATATCGACGCTGGATAAGTCTAAGCACAGTAATCTGCGACAATAATTGCGTGTGATAGAACCAAATGCAAAGGAGCCTCTTTGCAGTACGACCACACGGCAACGTTAACAAAGTACATATGCGGGAACGTTTCTCACTTCTTAGCAGCTAGTCGAGGGTGTACGTTTCGGATGTAACGTTGGGTCGGGCGGTTGAATTTCCGCAACTAATTGCAGTTGGGTGGGACGGTGACCAAGTTCTTTGAATCAGATCCCTAGATCTCGCCAATATCCTATTGCTCCTCTCCATCTACGTGATGAGTGAGATGCGTCCACCAATATCGTTGAGTAGCTGAGTGAAGTTATCTGGGCTGTTGTCTCGTAACGGCCCGACTAATTGAGTACTCTCGTGTGTTTGCTTATGGGATGCTGCTTTGACCCAGAGCTCAAAAGGAAGGCTACTGCAGCTGGCCTACCAACACTTCTGTACTCTGTCTTGATTACAAGACAACTTTTACATCCCTCAGTCCACATCCTCTGTAATTTGACGATCTGCGCAGCCTCGAGATTGCTTTGGATATAACGTTTTACAGGGGCAGCGTCTTTTGTATATATCGCCACCATTGCTGGTGGTGAGTGGTCGCTTCGCGCTCATCATGACATCCAGCCTCGGGAATACTGTTTTTAATGGATGGCCCTGGTTAAGGATTTTCTGCGACAATTTTCCAGATCGTGCTTCGCCTATTTGCACTCCTTGCATAGGAGATCCCAGAAGATGCGCAAAGTAGGGGACCTATTCCGCATACCAGCTGTCAGTGACATGGTACAATCGGTCTCATTGGTGGAAGATAAAACAATTCAGAGTAGTCTCGCTTTATCGAAGGACATCGCTCTCGGGTGACATCGGACACGTATCAAGTTGACGAGATTATGTACAACCCCTAAGATGTGGCATATGAAATTCTTGTTGTTACATCATCAAGTTACTTCACCTTTAATGAACTTGACATTGGTGCTGGAAAAATGGTGCAGCTTAACGATGGTAAACCATGCGCATCCCTAGTTGACATCTGTTGTAACCCGAAAAAGCAGCAGACCACAGCAGCGCCGAAACGTATGTACGGAAAAACTATCTGCACATAGGAGCGTTACAAGTAAATCGATAGCATTTCGAACTGCAATCAATCAAATGCAAGCTCACGTGGCTGGTTCAACGAGTGCTAAATGAGCGTAGTGAAGGTAAAACGAAGTAAAGTATTTGAACCAGACAAGGTCCACCGCCCAGATAGTCTGCATACAACCATTGAAGGCTGCGCAATTACTGCTTAACCTTTTTGATCTAATTTGGTCCCAGTAAGAGTAGCAAAAAGCCTAGGTTTTTGGTTTCCTTTGGCAGAAATCAGATTCCAACGACTACTGGTATCCACTTCCTTCCGAAGTTTCGGAATGGCTTGGAGGGTGGGGGAGACCTTGGCCCTTCTTATTCGCGTAGTACTGGCGTGGTTGCTTAAGGTGTATCTGGGCTGTTGGTGGTATTGACGTTTAAAGCCACAGGCAACATATTTTTAAAGTGCTTCCCAGTCTTTTTCCTCGTTATTGAACTAGAGCCTAATAAGAAAAACGGGTTTACTTTATGTTATGCTTCCGTCAAAGAAAAATGTTCCTCACCATCAGCCATTCGTGATTCTGCGATAGACCATGCCCAATTTCCATCAAGTAGGTAACTATAAATTCCGCGCAGAATCACAGAGAATCTGGTGTACTACTAGTTATCAGCAACCGGTTTACCAGCTTAGAACACACATAATAAAACTTGCCAAGTCCATTGGAATACAGGATTGCTTTTGGTACCTTTTTGGTATAAAGGAAAGCCACATTTTACAGCCAATTTGAATACGGTACAATGAAATTTTACTTGGTTGTTACAAACCATTGCTTTGATTGATACATTTCCGCTCAAATACCGATCGCTTATGGTTGATGGTGGGTCTCCTGCCAACTGTTAACGCTGCAATTTTAAGGTCGACACGTTTGATGCGTTCAGATTTTGTAAAAGATTTTAAACAATTGGATCCTTCATTTGGGGAGCAAATCGATTGTGTGCTGCGGAAACAAAGCGTGCAGTGGCAGCATAACATAATGGTCGACAATTGTGGTTGATGACTTCTCCGTTAGATCGAAGAATTGGCTTCCGTTTGGGATAATCAACGGTACTTTGTGGTTCGCGCATCGGAAATTCCTCAATTGTGTTTCGGCTGGAAAGATGCGAAAGCTGCAGTGTAAAGATAATAGCTGATTCACACAACCTGGATCCGAAATATGGAATGCGCTAGATAGTGTCGAAAAACTTGTCTCTTTGCAGTGGTTATCAGACGCCAGATTTGGCTCAAACATTCTATCCACATTCGTTACATCATGCAGTAAACTTGATTCAAAAATACACGCTGACGTTAGCTGCCGACTGCCCAGTTGACCCTCCAAATTTTGTACCTCCCTCGTTTACAAAATAAAAGTGTAGTAGAATATATAATCACACAAGAGCACCTCGTTCCTCCGTCATTCCTTATCTAGCCACGTATTTGTCAGCTCGAAACTCTATAACCAAATAACTGACGGGTAAATGTTGCTTTTGAGGTTATGTTTTTCCTTAAGAAAAAGGAAAAGAAGAATAATTCTTGGCCTGTCGTTCTGCTGCTTTTGGATTACATTTATTTAACGCTTTGATTGCATATCAGCCCCGGCAGAAAATTCGCCCATCCTGGGTGTATTAAAGCATATTCGTGATATGATTTGGGTTGAGAAGTCATGGAAACGCGAAAGCGTTGAATTGGTGGCACGGCTTGCGTCCCAAACGGACGACGGCAATACGCATTGTTGTCATTGCGCCGCTGTCGGCGAAACTGAGGAAGTTGCGATTATCTCTCATAAAGGAATGGACTATATACAGTTTGATATGGTCACAAGGCTAACTCAGGTGTGTGCTCGTACCGTTAATCGTCTGCCTAAATTACCTCCTCCTCGGTCGGAGAGAGTTTTAACCTCATCTCCGTGCGACGGTTTTCGTAACTTTTTGACCCATTACGCTGGAGTGGTTGGAGTTTCTGGGCCTATTGTGAGTTATTCCTACTAGCTTGCACAATGTCTAGTGGTCAGACAAACACAGTCTTTTGGTTCTCAAAGTTGGGGATATGCTACGGTGTGGCTTTCATTAATGTAAAACTATCACCTCCTCGCTGCACTGTGGACAAGCTATAGAAACAAAATATTTGGTTGCGAATCCTAATCGTCTTCCTACTTAGGTCTAGGAGCCATGGCATTATAACCCACGTGCAACCAACACTATTTCTTCAAAATTCAACCACATCCCGCATTGGCCTTTGCGCAGATTATCAAGCGGTGCCTTATTTGAAGCATACGGCAGGGTGTATAAGCGAAAACTGCTAACGCTGGTACCTCCACTCTTCCCTCTCAACCTGTTTCCTTTAATCTTCTCCTAACCCCACTACTAACCTTCCTTATAATTCCCAAACTAATTGACAGCAGCGGCAATGCCACTGGAGTCACACCTTCCGAAGATACCTTCCCGCCCAACCCACTGGGTGTCCAGCGGAAACAGCCGTTATAAATCCACGTTGTCCCGTTCCCCTGGCGGCGTTCACTGTTCGCACTCTAAGATAAATAAGTCGAAACGCCGCACCGGCACGCATGTTTGATACACTGGGTATGCATGTGTTTTATGTGCCCGAAACTAGGATTAAGAACCCTCGCGGGATTGTTGAATTAACTGCACCAGGTGTCTGCTCTCGCTATTACTTTCACGCACCCAAGTACGCTGATGCGACAATCACTAGTCAAACTAGGTTAGGCATCCTTTTCAGATTTAAGGCTGAGTCATCGTTGGTTGATTAGACTCCTACGAGCAGCTGTTTGTGTGCAGCCCGTCAGAAGAAGCACAAGACGCTGTTTGTTTGTGATTTCCGCTTATCCATCCACCGACTGCAGTTTTGATACTGCCAAGTGCACTTCCTAGCACTGAATACGATGCTTCGCAGTGTTGCCAGCCCAAACATCGTAGCTGTTGCAAGGGAAGTGCATGCCTAACTAAGTCGCGTGGGCTCTTCAGTGTCTCAGCTAAGTTGTAACTATGGTCTTAACTCAGAACAGACGAACAACAGTGAGCGTCTGACGCAGCAGTGTACAGAACATCAGCTGTTTCTTAGTAGCGTCGCATCTAGGCGCAATGAAGGCCGAAGTGACACTTGGCGTTTACCAGTGGTTGACCAGCGATGTACGCAGAAAGATCAGATCGTCATAAGTTACGGATGGTATGGTTCCACCCTGGACAGTCTCTCGATCTGGAGCACTTGCGTCGAACCTGATCATGCCTGGATATGCTATCGTTTTTCAATGAGCTTTACTGGGGGGCACACTAAGCGTCTGCCTCGATTGGCAAATGAGAAGTTATCTCAGCTCTCAGCCAAGCAAGCCTACCAGGATATCCTGTGTACCGTAATTCGCAACAATATCCTTATGACACTGATTTGCAGTGGAATAGAATCTCGACAGCCATACAAGATGCAGGCACCTCTGCTTTTGGTACAATCAGTCATCACCGCACCAGTCACTTGATATCCGAGAGGTCCATGAACCTTTTGGAATCAAGAAGGAAACTGCTGGTTGGCCCTGAGCATAATGTGACGTGACAGCTTATTAAGCGTGTGCTTCATGTAGTAGCATAAGTTATAACAGGTAATACAGATAGCGCAAGGCATCAACAAGTAGTTTTCGAATAGTATTAACCAGGAAGCAGAAACAACCTATGATTAGAGAGCGTACCACTGCTGGAAGATTCGACGGCTCACCATAAATGAATAGTTCACGGCGTATGATCCACACGGATGTAAGCTCTGTGGCCGATGAGTTATATCAACTACTTTGCATATCAACATGTTAAACAGGGCTAGATTCCTTACTGACCATTTGTGATCGTTGTCCAGTTCAAGTCAAAGGAGATGGTGCTTGTCAATGCCACTCTCTGTCGCTATATCTCGACATCCTCGACGAATGAGAAGAAATTCTTATCAATAACACTTGGAAGTTAGCTGATATACACCAAGATAAATTGCGGATCCAACACTGAGTGGCCAATATCGATCGATCTTTCAACATTTTCGGGCCTCCTTTTCAGTATCCACGGCCCACCGACTACCGTATTCACCAGGCTTCCGAGACTCCAAGAGGACCGAATGCTGTTCATTCAAGTGCACTTACGAGAGTGATTACAGTGCCACATTGAGTAATGTTCGAAGCTACGTGTGAAGTTATTTAATCAAATGGCCAGCATTCCTCTTTGGGCATAAAGCATAGTGCTACACGCATTTCTGCCACACAAGCTTGCCGAAGTTCTCGTCCCTATTCGTCCGGATATTTCCTAACGTTACCTTCCCGTCCAGGCAGCCTAGCCACCTGTATGTCCACCCCATTTGTCTGTGTCTCCAACGTTGTCCCTCTGCACACATTCCTTATCACATACTACGTTATGTACACGCACAGCGCACATTGCGTTTCTACTCTGCGGGAATGCTTCAAGCCATCTTTCTCTCAGTGTTTTTTTTACCAAACACCAAGTGAACTGCTTGTCCTCATTCACTCCTACACCTAATCACTTCACAGACTATTGATCGTTTCAGTGTTTGGTGCCTCTACGCAGTGGTTATCAACCTTGGGATAATTGCCCTCAAGGGATAAAATGGGATTTTCCAGGGGGTAGATATATGTACGAGGATTGGGTCATCAATCTCTTACCAAACAAAATAACAAAGGCCTCTGAATGAAAATCTGTAATCAATTGCCCAGTCAGTATTGATTAGCAGTAAGTGACTGACTATTAGTAAATAGCTAGTGAATGAGGACAGTATAAGTAATACATTTCATTATCTAAATTAGGAATACAATCCTGCAAAGTAGCGCAGCTAGATGGCTCATCTATCGGTTCGATCGTCCATCCTCGTTCTGTTGAGTCATGCAGTTGTTCGCCGAATCGAACTAGTGATTTGACTGAACACTGCGGTGGGAACATAGGCCAATCGACCAGGGGGATGAGAGAGCGGATGTTTACAAGATGGAAGGGACAAAATAGGCCAGTGGTGTTCAGGTAGTAACGATTCGGGGTTGTGGTGTGGGCTGTCACCCAGGAAGGAAGTGGAAGTCAGGGTGGAAACAAATGAGGAGCCACTGTTATCTGTTCACGTTTGCTCAGGTATCACACAGTAAAATAAGGACCGAAGGTACTTGGTGCCCGATGTGCGATGTGCATTAGCTGAAATCACATCAAACCTACCTGAAATTGTCAAAACTAAGGAGTGTCAACCGTCAACATTAGCCCAAAATATGTCCTTGCTTTATTTAAATGATCGAAAGTAATCAAAATCATACATTTTCAGGAAATAAGTTAATTTAATTCATTATTCAAGTTAGTTACTTAGCCTGGCAAAATAATGTCCTCTGAGGGGTAATTGTTTAGAATGAACCCGCTTTGTGGGTAACAGACTCAAAAAGTAAGAACGACTTCATGTGGACTCTCGTCAGCGGACAATTTGCGGCTCACGCGTGCTCGGCTAGCGACACCTGCGCACCTGCACGATTGTGATTCGTTGCTCTCACACGCCATAGCCAACACCTACGGGTTAATTCATTTTGTCAGTGATCGTCCGGTTTGAGTATATCTGTAACGGCTCACATAGCAGAGTGACTTGTTTGGACTCAGCTGGCCTCCGACTTGTCTTGTTGAGATCGTTTTGAGAACAATGGTACACATTTTGGTCGGGTTATTAGCGACGTGAGTCGTCCGATTGCCCTTGTATAAAGCACCATAGTCATTTTGGACTTGCTATGATTTAATCTGAGAGCATTAGGTGCTTGCTTGAAACTACACACGAAATTTCGGTAACACACGGTATAATCTAGAGAGCAGGATCGACACACCATTGGGCCCCCTACTCATGAAGCGATTTTACCTATAGTTGTTCCCATGATTTCATAGTTTTGTGATCACCGAAGAAAGATTAGGACAACCAAAAAACCGTTCTCAAATCTAATTTACAAAAAATAGAAACACAGACGTATTTGCTGCTGGTTCATCAGCTACGGTCCTAGTGATCCAATGGCCAAGGTTCACTTTAATGGGAATCGCGGTCCACTTTGCGATTGCGCGTCGCAATCCATCCACACAACGTGTACTTCAAATTGAGTTTCCAACAGACGTATTTCTTTTGGGTGGCGTTAGTCAAGCTCACATTCGGCATATTGCTGCCATAATTTCTAGATGAGTCTCCTCGTTCTTCTTCCATTCCAAGTCATAGTTATTGGCGAAACTCTCATTATCCTGGGCAACAACAAACGTTATTGATAATTTTTCTATCTTTCTTTATAGTGCTCTTCCGTTGTTTTGCCCAAAACTGCTATACACACTACCTTGAACGATCACCAAGCTTTTAACTCAGATGAAGTCAACTGGCATGCGAAAATACTGTTTGCTATTAGCAGGAGAATATCAAGCACAATAGATATCCCTTCTTTGAGCTTCGCATCACCCATCTTCGGAACCGGTTGTTTCAGTTAATGGAACGTAAAACCATCTCGCTTGGGGGATTTGTCGAAGTTTTTAATCCAACCAAGCTTGATGTGCAGGAGTGGTAGATATGAACAGATTGCGCAAGCATCCATTCCACTCATTTCCCTGCAGTATACTTCATTCCCTGTTGCCACTTTTCTGTTGTATATTGCTGTTGAGTTGATCTACCGCCCCCTAAGCACAAAACAAAGCAATATTTTGTGAAGCCTGCTTGCATACCTATTAGGAGACCAATTACATTAAAGTAAGCACAGATGTTTCAACAGCGATTATCGAAGTTCAACGCAGCGAGTATCTGGTTCATACTTTCATAAGTCTCCTTCATTTTAATAGTATGCAACAGAGGCACGGTTGGGTACACATTTCCATTGTGGAGCAATATGGCGTTATGACTACTCTTGGACGATTCAGTGAACAAACACAATTCATCACTGATATCCCTCACACCAAGCTCCTTCATCAGTAGTCTCATATCGGAAGAGTAACGAAATGTTTCCCTCATGTCATCGAAACCGAACAATTTAACACTTCGCTTTCTGCATACAGCAACCGTAGTGTTTTCAGCGAGTAAGTGTCACTGTTGCAGCCGAGGTGATAGCAATCCGTTCTTGTCGTTAGTCAAACCCAGGTCACGTGTTTGTCATTCAGCCCTGATTGTTCAATAAGATGTGCGTTGACAAAATCAGCATCAAAGTTTTCACAGATGTCAGAATCAGGTGCAGTTGAAGATGCAGAACCGCTACTCATCATCGGTGACATTTTCAGTGGAACATTGGTTTAATGGTACATTACGTGCAAAAGACGGACGCTTTGCAAGTCCCGTAGGATGGCCAAAAAGAGAACCACAACATGATGAATAGAAAACAGTGATAAAATGATAATCATTTTGTGGACTCACGACAGTGTTAACACAGATGCACGCAGGAAGGTCCAATCTCAGTCTTGTAGGTTAATTCTGGCTGTGCAACTTTCGCCGCATTGCATCGTCTGTAGATCCACACAGGCTACTTTTCGTAGTGTAGATGTGTTAGGGCAACGTTAAGGCGTTTTTAAACCAAGGTAAAGTGGGGGCGGAAAGAAGTTAATTTGGGAGGGCGTTCCATGTCTGGAACACCCGGAGAGAGTAAAAATTCCATCGACATTCTAGTCGACTGCTTTGTGTGGCTAACTTGAACTGGGGACCTCTCAAATTCGTGTTGTGAGTCAGTAGTAGTAGGTGGCGGCAGACGTGGTTGGGGTACCTTAGAATCTGATACGCCGTAATAACGTCGCCAGGTAAGTGCCCATACCGGCCGCAGCATAATTTCAGGGTCCTTAGTCTAAGTTGATAAAGAAGATTGAACAACCATTTAATCTGTTTCATAACTGGTAGCTGTGGAGTCTCGGGCGCTACAATGTCTTGCTTGTGCCGGGGCTGCTAAGCCGGGATTGCATATTCCACATGAGGCCACACGTAGGTGGCAAACAAGTGTGAATAGACAGAAGTACCAGACCGCCCGAATGCCCTCCGCAGTAGGCCAACAAGTTGGTGCACAGTTTTGACGCCTCCTCAGATTCTTCTCAGCAGCCCAGAGTTATCCTGGACTGATACCCTAACGTCGCGCTCCTGAGTGACTGCTTGCAGGACATGATCTCCAAGCTTGTATGTGATGTCCGGCTGGTGGCGAGTGCGAAACAACTTACACTTTCCCGAATTGAACTGGAGCATATTGTAGAGTGATCACCCATAAGCACTGTCTAGGTCTCGCTGAAATACCTCGTGGTTTGCTGGTTCGGCGATCGTCCGCCACTTCTTAACATCACCAGCGAACAGCAAGAAATCCGAGGCAATCAAACGCGTAAGCTCGTTAATGAACACGTGAGATGGACGGGGCTCCAGAACTGATCCTTGTGAAACTCCACATTAGACATAAATCGGATAGGACAGCCCATTATGAACTTCGATCTGCAATTGCCAATCCTGATTCTTCCAAGGACTGTATCAGCAACTCCATACCTTTCGAGCCTATGAAAAAATGCCATGGTCCAGTCGGTCGAATTCTTTGGATAAGTCGAGATAAATGGCGTCTGTTTCTCTGCCTTCATCGGCCGCTTCCATCCAACTATTGCGGGCAATAACTAAGTTGGTAGTGCATGAACGGTGCTGGCGGAAACCGTGTTACTGGAGTACTAGGAAGTTTTTGCCTTCTAGGTGGTCTATTAAAGCCTCAGTGATGATTGCCTCCATCAACTTTGAGAGCACAGGGAAGAGGATCGCTGGGTGATAGTTGGCGGGAATTAAGCGATTAACGCTTTAGAAATTCGGCGTGATTAAGCTATGTTTCCACATAGTAGACATCATTTCTTATCCAAACACATTTGGAAGAAATGCGATAACGGCAAGGCCAGCGTAGTTGCCGCTAATTTCGGCGGCCTCAGATGAATATAAGCGATTCCGGGAGAGCTGTAGGTGCATAGAGAGACCAGTTTCTTTGTTCGATCTTCACTTTCTTCGCTATTCCGAATTAACCACTCAAAAATTTTGCTTAAATTATGGCACAGCCAAAGAAAAATCAAAATTCCAACAGTCTTGACCACGAAAAACGTGTTAACAAAAAGCTCTGCCAACGTAGCCAGATAATGCCGCCGAAAACACTGCCCTCTCACTCTGAGGCAAAAGTACAATTAACTGAGTGTTTGAAAACGAATTCGTCTGCTCAATCGATTGCCTGATCGACCGCACGGGGTAGGCGATTTCCTTCAGCCTAGTTTTCAATCACCATTATATACTTTCCTTTTTTCTTTTATGTTTTTACCTGATTCCCGGAGACCTTCCCTCCTGAAGCTGCTACCGTTGTGTATGATACTAGCCTGGGATGGACCTGAAGCCTCCTGGTAGCTGTTCTTCTACCGGTGCATCGCCTTGGCTGTAATGTTCTGGAATCGGATCCGTGCTCCGCGGTCTGGTACTATAAGTCTGATGACAGGATTCTTCTACTGGCTCTGTAGGCAAGTTGAAGCTGTCTGTCAACAGATCAAATGGAAGCTTGGCAGATTCTGTTGCTTGTGGCTGACACATTGTTGTTCGCAGTTGGTTTGCATGGCGTACCTATACCTGCATTCCAACCAGCACGTCGTAAATGACACTTCCGCGCTTGCTCGGGATCGTGCCTGACTTCCATTTCGCGTGTCCACCCTAATAATCACGCACAAGTACTGGCTGATCCGGTCTAAACGAACATTGCTTGGCGCCAAACCGCCGATCAAAATCACTTTCCATCTTGAGGTTCCTTTGACCAGCTATGGACTCTGAGAACAGCCGAACTGCATCATATGGCATGCGAAGTTTTCTCTTCATCATTGCCTCTGCTGGTGATATTCCACCCGGTGTTTTTAAATTTTGTGTAGATCGATACAGAAAAAGGAAGCGGTCGATCGGCTCCTCTATGTCTCCCTCCCTCCTTGATTTGAGGAGATCGCGTTTGTATGTATCCACAAACCTCTCCGCTTGGCCATTTGATTGTGGGTGGAATGATGGAGACCGCACGTGTTTGATGGCGCAACGTTGGCAAATTTCCGTGAATGTGGCCGAAGTAAACTGTGTTCCATTGTCCGTCACCAATGTTTCAGGGCGGCCGAACCTGCTGAAGATTTGTCGCAACCTAGAGACGGTTGCGCTGCTTTTCGTGCTTCTCAAGAGGAACACTTCGGGCCACTTGATATCAGCGTCGACCACTATGCGAAAGTTCTGGCCATTGGTTGGGTCTGCAAATTCGACATGAACACGACTCCAAGGTTTAGCTGGTTTAGGCCATGAGTGGAGTTCAGTCTTCGGCAGTGCCCTTGAGGCGGTGGCGCAGTTGCTACAACTTCTAGCTAGCTGCTCCAGCTGTCTGTCCATAAATTGCCAATCTACATAGCTTCTGGCAAGCGCTTTCATTCGGTTGAGCCTTGGATGTCCTGCATGGAACTGTCGCAACACTCTTTCTTGCAACGCCTGCGGGATGACTACTCTGTCTGAGAACATGATGCAATCGTCCACAATGGAAAGCGAATGACTTCTCTGATAAAACTGCTGTATTTCGGCCGATGAACACGAACGTGGCCAGCTGGTTCTGTGGGAGTATGTCACCTTCTTCAGGATTGGGTCTCGAAGCGATTCTGCCCGCACAGCATCAGCCGTAGTGCCTCGTTCACCAGGAATTTGACATCAGGTTCGATCACAACTGAGGCAATGTTGGTGTCTTCGTGTTCTTGCTGCTGGGAATCAATGAGGTGTGGCAACACATCTGCTTGGCCCAGCAAATTCTTTGACTGATAACGGATTTCAAAATCAACACCCAGCAAGGTGAGTGCCCATCGTTGGAGTCGATTGGCTGTATAGGCAAGAATTCCTTTCTTCCAGCCGAAAACGGGCAAGCAGCGGCTTGTGATCGGTCAAGAGTTTGAAGCGGGGACCATACAGCATCTTGTGAAATTTCTTCACAACAAACACTATGGCCAATGCCTCCTCCTCGATCTGACTTTATTTTTTTCAGCTTTCGTTAGCGTCCTGGTAGAATGTGCCATTGTTTTTTGAGATCCATCTGGGAACGTATGGGAGACTACGACACCGATCCCTAGACTCGATGCGTCTGTGGCAAGGACAATTTCCCGGGAAGGATCAAAACGAGTTAGGAGTAAGTCTGAAGCCAACAATGACTTGACCCGCTCAAACGCAGTCTGGCATTCTGGCGTCCAATTCCAGGTTTGGCCCTAGCTCAGCAACTTATGCAATAAGGCACGCAGGCGATGTAGTTCGGGCAGAAAAGCGCTGTAATGACTGATTAGGCCACAGAATGAACGCAGCGATTGCAAGTCCACAAGTGGGGCTATCTTTTGAATAGCTCGGATATTTTCTGGATCCGGGCGACGACCGTCTTTTGAGAAAATGAAACCGAGAAACTTGATGGTTAGTGTAAAAAGGTACACTTGTCTTCGCGGATACGGAAACCCTATGACTGGATACGTTCAAGCACTTCAGTGAGTCGCTGAAATAGTTCTTCTGCTGTCCGACCCATTAAAATGATATCATCCAGGTACGCCGCGGCTCCAGAAACTCCCGCGAGCATGATGTCCATCAGCTGTTGGAAAATGGCTGGTGCTGTTTTCACGCCAAAAAGGAGGCGGGTGTATTGGTACAAGCCACGATGAGTGTTGATGGTCAGCAATTCTCTTGAGCTTTCATCAACCTCAACCTGGAGGTAGGCATCGGACAAGTCGAGCTTGGCGAAACACTTCCCACCATTCAGCTTGGCAAAGATATCTTCTGGTATCGGAAGGGTGTATTGATGGTCGTCCAATGCGGCATTCAGGCCAGTCGAAAAATCGGCGCAGACTCGCACTTTACCGTTCGGCTTTTTCACATCAACAATCGGCGCAGCCCATGAAGAGTAGTTCACTGGTGTGATGACACCGGCTCGTTTCAGTCGGTCGAGCTCCTGATCAACTGCTGTCATGGCTGCATACGGTACCGGTGTTTTTGTTCTAAAGACTGGCTTGGTTCCTTCACGAAGACTCAACATTGCTTTGAACTTAGTGCGGTAGCCGAGGCCATCTTCATACAAGGCGACAAACTGCTGCTTTAGCTTTCTGGTCATCTCTTCTATCGACAAGTATAAATGTACTGGGTCGGTTTGTACTGTATTGCAAATGTGACTCATTGGAGCATAAAACAGTTGTAATTTTTCCGTCCAGTCAAGTCCGAGGATGTTTACGTTTTGTCAATCAGACAAGTAGCAGATTCCGGACTTTTCCACTCCGTTGAATGCAATTTTGCAATTTATTTCTCCGACCAAATTCAGCACTCCACCGGATGCATTGTAAGGGATTTTGTTGGAATCATTCATCTTCGACATTTTTTATGTGCATCCAAGTATTCTTGGAAATGATCGTTATATCTGATGGTGTACCGAACTGCAGCCGGGTTAAGATTCCGTTGAGAAGCACAGTGATAAATCAGCGGCGTGTTTTAGAATCGCTGTGAAACCTAGCAATCAACGATAGTGAGCTGCACCAGGTTTTTTGAAGTTCATCCTTCGGTAGGACTGCTTTACATTTCGTGGCCGGGACTGATGGCAAGTCTTCCTTGTGGACGCGTTTATGGCACTTATCACAAATATGACGCTACAACGGACAGTATCGTGCGAAACGCCAATCACCACATGACCAACAAGGTGTAGGCGGCTTGTTCGGCAGGGTGGCAGCTGTACCCACGGACGCCGCGGAATTTTGCTAAGCCGTGCTGGATGTGCAATTTTCTTTTGGAATACTGTGTTATACGTGTTTTCTGTATGTGAATTTTACACCAATACAATTCTTTTGGTGTATTGTTTTATCTGTGCAAAGTTGGTGAATATCCCCTCGCTACTTTCGGAGATCTCACTGATCACCCAACTACAGGCGGTGTCCGCCATCTTAGATTGGTTCCACAATGGCACGTACCTCTTACCCGCGGAAAGCGAAGCCTAAAGCTACCGAGATGAGCGTTAGTTGCGGCGTTGGCAACTGTGTAAAACTTGTGCGGTTTGGTATTGAATGCAGTAGCTGTCGAAAATACTTTCATCCTCGGTGTGCTCGCCTTAGTACCAGCCAGATAAAAAACTCCATGATACGACCGATTCTCTCTGGTTTTGCATTGAGTGTTCATCTCTTCCACTCGTCGGATGTATAACTGTGCTGGCACAGAAGTGCGATAGGTTGTCAAAGATTGTAGAGCAAGCAACAGCAGTGAAAGCTGTCCCATATGAGCCAGATAACTCTGTACATAAAGGTCCATGCTCAACATCATGCTCCAATCCAGAACGGTGTAAAAACAATGTTCCAGTGTTAGTCACCGCGACAGTAGCGGCTGCTCATAAAGACGCGTTCAACGCACACTCTCCACCAGAATTACCCACCACGCTGAACGCTGTTAAAGGGACGACAACATACGCGTCCGTTGTCACTTCTCATACGGCTGAGGCCCCTTTCATCGTTACGCAACCCGCTGCCACCGTTACCACCACGGGACTCAAGACCTCATCATCTACCCAAGCGAAGAAACCAGTTACTGGTCCTCACAAGAAGGTGGACATTAAAAATCACCATAATCTCTTGACAGTTATATGCTCCAATGTGACTGAATCCGGGGCGAACTCTATAAAAGATAAGATATTGGACGACAAAAAACAGTGGGACTCCCTGTGTCAACTGATGGAGGTTCAAGTTAAACCAGTCAGTATGATGCGTCTCGTCCGTCACCCAAACTCCATAAACTATGGTGATCCACGTTGACTCCAGGTAACACTACAATCAGCTAATGCTGCAGAGGAAGTTCTCTTGTCAGCTACTCGCCTCCGTACCACATCATGCACACTTCGAATCTTTCCAGATGTTCCTTGGATCAAAAGTCAAAAACGCAAACAAAATCCGAACGACTTCCGTAAACGACAATACGCCAAATTTGTTCTTGTTCACGGTGTCCCCGAGCTCAAGACCTCAAGCGATCTAGAGGCCAAAGCGCAAGGCTGGGATGAATGGCGTTTTATTCGCGAACTGCTCTCACTCGAAAACGTTATTGCTACTTCGACATCAAGGTTACCACTGTCACCTAACTACAAAGGATGTGGTCCCCGAGTGATGAAAATATCGTTGCATTCTGAAATGATGGTAAAATATGTGATCAATACGTGGCGCAAAATGCGTCAAATGTTACCATCCGAAAAACGTATAAAGACGATGGGCACTGAACCACCAATAGGCCATGTCACACTAAGCAAGCAACGTACCAATACAATTCTGCCGCCATGTAGCTCAGACCAGAGACAATGCCAAAACACGCTGCCGGCTGAAGGGGGACAAGTTGGTCACCCACTTGTTGGCGCTGAGAGCTCAATACAACGACCTGAACTGGCCCTAGGGTCTGCAGCATCGGTCCTACAAAAAAAACTACCGGCAGCCGACCCCACAAGGGTCGGCGTAAACTCCAACCGAAAACCAGAATCTACAAACACTCTTCTAACCACTGATGCCCTCACCTGCTTATATACTAATGCACAAGGTCTCCTCAGCATGCTAACCGAACTTCGATTTCGCCAGGTCTCTACGCCCTGGGACCTAGTTATGGTCACCGAAACCTGGCTAAGCACGGAAATCGCGGATGCCGAGATTGCGCTATCTGGCATGAGTTTCTTACGAAAAGATCGGCCTAGCAGAGGAGGCGGAGTGCTTTTGTATTATCGATCCGACCTACATGTTGAGATCATTGGCGACTCAGAAGCAAACATCAACGATTCTCTTTGGTGTCGTATGCGCCTGAGACGTGGCGATGTGTGTTTGCTAGCAATAGTTTGCCGTCCTCCAATGTCTACCTTTGAAATAGATCAAGGCCTTGCTGCTGCGATGAAACGAGTATTGACACGTACACACAGTCACGTTCTTCTGGTGGGGGACTTCAATCTGCACGCACTCGAAGTTCCAGCATCGCCCAGCGAACAGTTCAAGGCTGATTTGCAAGAACTGATTACCGATGTACCACTGTATAACAACGTCACCTCCCCCCCACTCGTTTCAGAAAGGGTGACACCCCCTCTGTCTTGGACCTTGTGCTCACCAACGAGGAACTAATGATTGACACCGTTACCATAGCTACACAACTAGGTCGTAGTGATCACGCGACGTTGCACTTTCGTTACATCTGTTATTCGGAGTACGTTAGAGAGAACGACGAGGAAACTTATATGGTTACACATTACGACATCTTGTCTAACCTTGTTCAAGACACCAACTGGTCCTTCCTGACCGAGAATCCGCCCGATGATGCTTGGATGGTGTTTGTCACCAAATTCACTGAGCTAGTGGCAAATGCATCAGGACGCAAGGCCTTTCGCCCGAAGCAAGTGGATTCGTTCCTAAGAAGCCGTACGAGAAAATCTATGGCCTTAAGGGATTCGGCCTGGCACGCTTACAAATTTTGCCCAAGTAATCTGACCTGGGAATCTACACAACTCAACGAAACCACTGCGTCAAGTTGATTCGCGAAGACAAACTCCAGCACCAACAGAACTTAGCGGCGAAATTCAGCAAAAATCCAAAGCTGTTGTATAGACATATCAACAAACTCCGTAGAGTGCAGCGCGGGATCCCGGTCTTGCGTGCAACAGATGGTCATGCGCAAACTGCACAGGACGCGGCCAACGTGTTTCGTCAACACTTCCTCCATACTATCCGCAGTGAACCATCCCTTCACCCGATTTTGACAGAGCTCTCACCGTTCCCAGGTTTACACAACGTATCGTTCACGGCAACCAATGTGTTGAAAACGCTAATGTCGTTGCGTGTGCACCGCTCGCCAGGCGTAGACGATATTAAACCGAAGGCGTTAAAGGCAGCGGCCCTAAACATTGCCGAACCATTAGCTCGGTTCTTACAACGTTTTCTTGACGAAATGCTGATTCCCACAATGTGGAAACATGGGCTAGTCACTCCCATTTACAAAAGCGGTAATCGTGCGGAGCCGTCGAACTACCGTCCAATCACTCTCCTCCCAGTTTTATCCAAAGTAATGGAACGTATAATTGCGGAGGCGCTGATGGGATATCTGGAGAACAACAATATCATAGTGCCACAGCAACACGGATTCCGCCGAAATCGATCCTGCACTACAAACTTGCTGCTGGCCCGAGCAAGCTGGACGGAGTCAGCTGATGCTAGATTTGGAGTCGACGTTGTCTACCTGGACTTCTCGAAGGCATTCGATCGTTTGGACCACCGCAACCTCCTACACAAGCTTCGAGGCTACGGAATCGGTAACCCTGTGCTTGGTTGGATCGCCAATTTTCTCACTCAACGTCAGCTGAATGTGAGAGTCCGCAGCTCCATGTCCGACCCAGTTGACGTCCAGTGCGGTGTGCCACAAGGGTCAGTACTGGGGCCACGTTTATTTTTAACATTCATTAACAACCGTGCCAGTGTACTACAGTCGAACTTCTTGCTGTTTGCAGATGATGTCAAAATTTGGCGTGACATCCGGACAGAGGACGATCAGGTAACACTGCATAGCGATCTGGACAGGGCGTACACTTGGTCATCCGAAAACATGCTCCGCTTCAATGTTGCCAAGTGCAAAGTCGTGCGCTTACGCCACCAGTTCATCCATGAATACTTACTCGGGGACCAGCCGTTGCAACATGCTTCCCAGGAATGCGACCTCGGAGTGATCGTGCAGGACGACCTTGGCTGCTCCAGACAAGCTGAAAAGGCATCGAAAAGGGCCAGTCAACGTCTCGGACTCTTACGGAGGGCTTTCGGAAATTTCGAGCCATCTGTATTTCCGCAAATGCTGAGCGTTTATGTGAGACCCCACGTGGAGTATGCGATCCAAGACTGGCGTCCCTGGCGCAAGCGCGACATCAGTGCACTTGAAGCTCCACAGCGTAGAGCAACGAAGCTCGTCAGAGGCCTGTTTCACATCCCCTACCAACGCAGACTGCAGTCTCTGGGATTGTACAGTGGTGAATATTTTCCCCACCGAGGAGACCCCATCATGGTCTACTTAATACTGATGAATCCAAATCACCCATGTCGCAGTCTCTTGCAGCTGAGCCTAAATACCAACCTGAGAGGTCATCAGCTCAAACTGGCTACACACTACAGCCGACTTGATTGTCGACGAAACTCTTTCTCACTCCGTGTGTCCCGTGCTTGGAATGCGCTCCCCACTCACGTCGTCCTTGCCCCCACATTGGCACTATTTAAAAAACGCCTAGATGACACACATTCCAACTTGCATTATTTGGCATAGCACGTCCAATTCGGAGAACGAAACAGCGAGACCCAAACCATGAGGTTACTGACCCTCCCCGCAAAGTGGCAGTGATGTTACATACAGAAATGTCCCAATGAGCGACATGGATGTATACAAAATGGAGTAACGTACCACATCTCTCAACGGAAGCAACACATGAGTTAGCGTTATCCGTTCCTTTGATTTCTTTTTCCCACATTTGCTGTAATATAACAGCTCTACTTTGGGTGCAGACATCAAGTCCATACTTCAAACTAGCATTATGAAGTGGTGCGTTGAAATCTGTAGAGGCTTAAAAAACGATTTACTTTTTCGATTATCCTTCCATTTTATCTATTGCTCTAACCACCCTACGGGACCTGTCAAGCATATGCTATTTTACCCGTTATAAATCATTGTTCATTGTTGAACGACTTATTCGAGCCAGGCTTTCTTGCTTTTTGCACAGCGTGAAGAGTATCGGCAATGGTGGGGCCAGTCTGCTCAATCATAGCCGTGTCGTGTTTCAAGGTAATTAACAGTTTGCATTCGCCTACAGAAGACTTCAATGAACAATGATTACTTCGGGAAATTTTGTAAGCGTGCCAGGCCGAATCCCTTAAGGCCATAGATTTTCTCGTACGGCTTCTTAGGAACGAATCCACTTGCTTTGGGCGAAAGGCCTTGCGTCCTGATGCATTTGCCACTAGCTCAGTGAATTTGGTGACAAACACCATCCAAGCATCATCGGGCGGATTCTCGGTCAGGAAGGACCAGTTGGTGTCTTGAACAAGGTTAGACAAGATGTCGTAATGTGTAACCATATAAGTTTCCTCGTCGTTCTCTCTAACGTACTCCGAATAACAGATGTAACGAAAGTGCAACGTCGCGTGATCACTACGACCTAGTTGTGTAGCTATGGTAACGGTGTCAATCATTAGTTCCTCGTTGGTGAGCACAAGGTCCAAGACAGAGGGGGTGTCACCCTTTCTGAAACGAGTGGGGGGGAGGTGACGTTGTTATACAGTGGTACATCGGTAATCAGTTCTTGCAAATCAGCCTTGAACTGTTCGCTGGGCGATGCTGGAACTTCGAGTGCGTGCAGATTGAAGTCCCCCACCAGAAGAACGTGACTGTGTGTACGTGTCAATACTCGTTTCATCGCAGCAGCAAGGCCTTGATCTATTTCAAAGGTAGACATTGGAGGACGGCAAACTATTGCTAGCAAACACACATCGTCACGTCTCAGGCGCATACGACACCAAAGAGAATCGTTGATGTTTGCTTCTGAGTCGCCAATGATCTCAACATGTAGGTCGGATCGATAATACAAAAGCACTCCGCCTCCTCTGCTAGGCCGATCTTTTCGTAAGAAACTCATGCCAGATAGCGCAATCTCGGCATCCGCGATTTCCGTGCTTAGCCAGGTTTCGGTGACCATAACTAGGTCCCAGGGCGTAGAGACCTGGCGAAATCGAAGTTCGGTTAGCATGCTGAGGAGACCTTGTGCATTAGTATATAAGCAGGTGAGGGCATCAGTGGTTAGAAGAGTGTTTGTAGATTCTGGTTTTCGGTTGGAGTTTAAGCCGACCCTGGTGGGGTCGGCTGCCGGTAGTTTTTTTGTAGGACCGATGCTGCAGACCCTAGGGCCAGTTCAGGTCGTTGTATTGAGCTCTCAGCGCCAACAAGTGGGTGACCAACTTGTTCCCCTTCAGCCGGCAGCGTGTTTTGGCATTGTCTCTGGTCTGAGCTACATGGCGGCAGAATTGTATTGGTACGTTGCTTGCTTAGTGTGACATGGCCTATTGGTGGTTCAGTGCCCATCGTCTTTATACGTTTTTCGGATGGTAACATTTGACGCATTTTGCGCCACGTATTGATCACATATTTTACCATCATTTCAGAATGCAACGATATTTTCATCACTCGGGGACCACATCCTTTGTAGTTAGGTGACAGTGGTAACCTTGATGTCGAAGTAGCAATAACGTTTTCGAGTGAGAGCAGTTCGCGAATAAAACGCCATTCATCCCAGCCTTGCGCTTTGGCCTCTAGATCGCTTGAGGTCTTGAGCTCGGGGACACCGTGAACAAGAACAAATTTGGCGTATTGTCGTTTACGGAAGTCGTTCGGATTTTGTTTGCGTTTTTGACTTTTGATCCAAGGAACATCTGGAAAGATTCGAAGTGTGCATGATGTGGTACGGAGGCGAGTAGCTGACAAGAGAACTTCCTCTGCAGCATTAGCTGATTGTAGTGTTACCTGGAGTCAACGTGGATCACCATAGTTTATGGAGTTTGGGTGACGGACGAGACGCATCATACTGACTGGTTTAACTTGAACCTCCATCAGTTGACACAGGGAGTCCCACTGTTTTTTGTCGTCCAATATCTTATCTTTTATAGAGTTCGCCCCGGATTCAGTCACATTGGAGCATATAACTGTCAAGAGATTATGGTGATTTTTAATGTCCACCTTCTTGTGAGGACCAGTAACTGGTTTCTTCGCTTGGGTAGATGATGAGGTCTTGAGTCCCGTGGTGGTAACGGTGGCAGCGGGTTGCGTAACGATGAAAGGGGCCTCAGCCGTATGAGAAGTGACAACGGACGCGTATGTTGTCGTCCCTTTAACAGCGTTCAGCGTGGTGGGTAATTCTGGTGGAGAGTGTGCGTTGAACGCGTCTTTATGAGCAGCCGCTACTGTCGCGGTGACTAACACTGGAACATTGTTTTTACACCGTTCTGGATTGGAGCATGATGTTGAGCATGGACCTTTATGTACAGAGTTATCTGGCTCATATGGGACAGCTTTCACTGCTGTTGCTTGCTCTACAATCTTTGACAACCTATCGCACTTCTGTGCCAGCACAGTTATACATCCGACGAGTGGAAGAGATGAACACTCAATGCAAAACCAGAGAGAATCGGTCGTATCATGGAGTTTTTTATCTGGCTGGTACTAAGGCGAGCACACCGAGGATGAAAGTATTTTCGACAGCTGCTGCATTCAATACCAAACCGCACAAGTTTTACACAGTTGCCAACGCCGCAACTAACGCTCATCTCGGTAGCTTTAGGCTTCGCTTTCCGCGGGTAAGAGGTACGTGCCATTGTGGAACCAATCTAAGATGGCGGACACCGCCTGTAGTTGGGTGATCAGTGAGATCTCCGAAAGTAGCGAGGGGATATTCACCAACTTTGCACAGATAAAATAATACACCAAAAGAATTGTATTGGTGTAAAATTCACATACAGAAAACACGTATAACACAGTATTCCAAAGGAAAATTGCACATCCAGCACGGCTTAGCAAAATTCCGCGGCGTCCGTGGGTACAGCCATGTCAAATCTGGTTCTTGTTTCACATTAGCAAGATGCCGAGTGCGGATTTCCTCGTCGCGTGGAGACTGTAAAGCACTGACAAGTATAAGACACATAAACTGGTCATTCGTCAAACAGCGTAACATGAAACGTTCACATTCACGGTTAACCTTGTTTGCAATGCCCCCTAATCGTCTGTATCACGCTTAACAATTTTTAGACATTGATAGCGAATGCGAAAACAAAGATGTCGACTAACCAAGCGTTTCTTTGAGTGTTGCCATTGCTTCGTTGGATGTGATGTCCTTCGGCTTTTTGGGCAATATGTGGTCAAGGAATATTGTATGTTCATTAGTACCGAGCTTCCTGCGCAAAAGTGGCACTTTCCGTGAATCATCTTGACGGCTGAAATCCGTCTGGAACATATCCTCCCAACGTTTGAACCTCGCTCCGAAAGTACATTCGGAAGCAACATCATAATGAAATTCAGTGATTGAATTCGTAAGAAGATCAAGGGAACAGCCTGCGTGTCCCGTGTAGCTGCTATGTTTGATTGTACGTTTAAGTACTGCGTTAATCTTGCAATCAGTTTCATTTGTGCTTCCATCTGGGATTATTGCTGAAGAAGCAGCTGTTGAAGATGTTCGGTAGAAAAATTTGTAACATTTCCTTGCTTTTCCGTCGCCATTGTTCGATCTTCACTTTTTTCGCTATTCCAAATTTACCACTCAAAAATTTCTCCGCTTAAATTCTAGCCCAGCTGAAGAAAAATCAAAATTCCAACAGTCTTGACCACGAAAAACGTGTTAACAAAAAGCTCTGCCAACGTAGCCAGATAATGCCGCCGAAAACACTGCCCTCTCACCCTGAGGCAAAAGTACAATTAACTGGGTGTTTGAAAACGCATTCGTCCGCTCGATCGATTGCCTGATCGACCGCACGGGGTAGGCGATTCCCTTCAGCCCAGTTTTCAATCACCATTATATACTTTCCTTTTTCTTTTATGTTTTTATCTGATTCCCGGGTATTCTTCGTCACAACGGTGGCAATTAATTCGATGTTAGTGAGTGTTTAATTTGGGACTTAGCATGTAGGTATGTAAGACTGGCGGAACTCTCTTTGGTAGGTACTCCGTACTGCATTCGTAGGGCGTTGGCTGCCTCTTCGGCACTCTGTGTCACTACCACTGATGTGAAAAATGGGGATACCGAGCTTAAAATTTTCGATGGTGTTAACAACCTTATATATTGGATATTGTTGTTGACAAATGCACATGCCGAATGTTGTTGGTGAGTCAATTTGTCCCGACGGACAAGCATGTTACAGTGATTAGCTGGATCACGTATTCGCTCCAGGTTTGGGCACTAGGACGAGCTCTGTAAGTGTGCCAACCTGCATTCCTTATTGACATGCGCTTGCGGGTTCTACTTTGGATGAAAAATGAGGGATTGGTGGAGCGAACCCTGTTCGTTTCTGAAGCAGTTGAGATTATATTACAGAAGCGTCCAACAAACTGAATGCAGGTGCTGTCAGGTGAGCCATCTTTCAAGAATCCCAATCCGTCGTCCCAACTAGGTTGTTCGGGATGTTGTAATATGTGATAATACGAGTTAGTTCTGTGTGTACTTTCGGATATTCAGCTTGACACACGCGGTTATAACGTATGGTGACATTATCGCTTAACCCTAGTAGGGGGCCTATAAATATCCTGTTGATCATGAGTTCCTCATTTGTAAGTACGTGGTCAAGTACTGATGGTTGGTTATCAGCTCTGTACCTGGTAGATGAGCTGGTGTGATTATAGAGCGGGATACTGGCGATAAGATCTTACAGTTCGGCCTTGTAGGTTTCGCTGGAGAATTCCGAGGTTTTCAAGCCGTGCACGTTGGATTTGCCAGAGATAAGAAAGTAGCTGTACGTTTGGCGTAAGCATTCCGTCAGTGAGTAGATTAGGTGGGAATCCACCTATAGAGTGGACGATGGAGGGTGATATACGGCAGTCACGAAGCAGTTGTCGTTGTGTCTGAGACGCAAACGGCATCATAGAGAATCGGTGACCGGCGTCTCCCGATCATCCGGTGGTTCGAACTGTAAGCCGTTACGATCGTATGGGATAGCACCACCTCCCCTGTTGGAAAGACTGTGTTAGAAGGAGGACATTCCCTGAACCGTGATCTCGTCATCCGTGACCCCTGAGTGCAAGCAAGTCTGGTTATGGAGATGAGATCACAAACGCTCGTGGCCTGGCGAAACCAAAGCTCAGTGATTTTGCTGAGGAGGCCATGGGCATTGATGTACTTGAAGGAAAATGTTTCGGTTTTCTGCAACGATCCGACTGGGAACGGATGTACTGCAACAATCAACTTTCGAACGTGACTTGGGTGTCCTGGTTCAAGATGACTTGGGTTGCTCCAGGCAGTCCGAAAAGGCCTCGAAGACCGGGAACCAACACGTCGGGCTGTTGCGACGGGCGTTTGGACAAATAAACAGCTCCATATTTCGACAAATGCTCAGTGCTTATGTTTGCCCCCATATCGAATACGCAATTCAAAACTGGCATCCATGGTTGAAACACGACCTTAATGCACTAGAGCAGTCACAACGCCGGGCATCTAAGAACGTAATTGGAATGCGCAATCTTTCCTACCAGGAGAGGCTGCAATGACTGGGATTGTTCAGTGGAAGCTATCGCAGACTACGAGGCGACCTGATTATGACATGCTTGATTCTGCGAGACCCACATCATGTGTGCCGCTGGTTACTGGAACTCAGCAGCAATACCAAACTGAAGGGCCACTCATTAAAACTCGCAGAACAATACAGCCGTCCGTAGTGCCGCAGAAATTTCTTTTCCATTCCGGTCTGTCACACGTGGAATGCTCTCCTAGAATCGGTCGTCTCTGCACCAACACTAACAGTAGTTAAAAGACGGTTGGACGATGCACTCATCCACTTACACTTTGGTACTTAACACACCGTCTCCATCCTACACCTGGAGTTTACCCTGGAATTATTTGTTGTTAACTGTGTGTGCTGTGAATCTAAGTGGATCGCAGGACTGCAGCGAAGCAAACGATAAGTCCTTATTTTCACATTTAAATTATTAACTATTTTACTATCCTTTTCATCATAATCGTTATGTTGATATCCCCTGCAACTATCCAACGGGGCTTGTAAAGCAACGCTTCTTAACCCGTATAAATTCATTGTTCATTGTTCATTGTTGTGCCAACCATGGCATTGTCGGGCGCCAGCCGTTTTTGTAGTATTATCAGCAAGTCGCTTGGAGCTGGGTTCAGTAACAATGTGCTTAGCCCCTATGATAATTCAGTTTGCACAATGCATGAGGAATGGCTGCAGGATTGCACATGAAATGCCTCACCTTATCCGGACCTGCTTCAGGTGTAAAGTTCCGATAACCTCATTATTTCGTTTGCCTGCTGTGGTGGTGCGTAAAGTCGGACAACAATTACGATCCCTGCATTGAACCGAAGCTTGGTTGGAAATCCGTTTCGAAGTGAATGCCGGCGTTCCGGTAGCGTAAGTGCCATCTGCCCAATTTGTAGCACAAACTTAAGTATCATTGGGCCGCACCCTTTGTAGATTTCTGCTCTTGGCAGCCTCGAGAGAGAAGTAGCAACAAGGTCATTCAAGAGCAAAGTATCGCGAATATAGCGCCACTGCTCCTGGTCGTGTGTCTTTGCTTCGCATTCATCCTGCTCGTGAGAATGGGGGACGCCGGGGACGAAAACGGTTCTGCATACGGTGTATAACCAGAACTCAAACGGTGTCTTGCCAAACGCCTAACCAATGGATTGATGGAATTATACGTTTAATACACGAACATCTCCGCTATTCCACATAAGTCTAGGGTGAGTCCACCACAACGCTTTTCACTTTATTATGCAATTGATTTTCGCAATAATTTCCATCCTACGGGACTTGTTAAGCCATGCTTTTTTACCCGTAATAAACCATTGTTCCATTGTTGTTCCATTGTTCGTCTAATCACTACCTCGCTTACTTGCACATTTATCCCATGGAAGTCTGGAAAGATGCGGACTAAACCGATTTCGTTCTGGAGACGAGCAGTCGAAAGCAATGCTGCTTCCACCTCATCGACAGATTTTTGCACAACCTGAAGTAGCCTGGCTTCGCCATAGTGTTTAGAATTCAGATGGCAAATGATCCTCCTCAAGACAAAATGCCGACGACATTACTTATGGTATTTCATTGGTTCAGATTATCCACCAGTTTCCTCTTCAAAGAATTCGATGTTGACTCAGGGACGTTGGTACATGTCATAGATAGAGCATCTGATTTTTTTGAGTGTTTTTCCTAGGAGTATGGAACCTAGCTGAGAGACCCAGCGATGTGCTGTGATTCCGTGCAGTGTTGCCTCTCACTTTAGTTATGGGTGTGGTACTAGAAACAGCAGCGTCTGATTTTGGAGTGCAATTTGATGCAACTACGGCCCAGCTACCACTGATGTCTGCTTGTTTCATGGGTTTCGGCGAATTCTGGTGCGAGGAAGTGCACTTGTGGGAAATTACTGTAAATGGGCAGGGGGTGAAATGTTCTGGAAAGCTTAAGCAATTTGGATTATTGGCAGTGTTTACAGGAGCAACTTTATTTGTGTGGCATGCGGCGTTGTTGAGTTAGCTTGTAGTGGGGTTCGGTGGAGGGGCCTGTGTCAGACCTTCCAATATGCTAGTTTCTACCGAAGCTATTTTCATGCCCAACATCTACACAACCACGTCTGTAGGCCTTTCATACTTCTGGGGTAGTGGAATTACGATTTTAACTAGTGGGATAGTATTACACTTTGCAGAGAACCAAAATAAGTCAGGCATGCTGCTGATCAGCCTGCAGTCGCTTGGTGTGATTTTCCTGCATTTCGCATGGAAATAGGTTGGGCGATTTCCACAGAAAACCCCTAGTTTGACCAGCTGGTTGCGCGTTCCGCAGGCGCCTTTTTACACCGCGGCTCGGTTATTAGCACTCATCATGGCACGTGCCTGTGTAATGGTTAGTCTTACAATGGACCCTGGATTGATTGATCCGGCCTCAAGGTCAGCCCGCCGAGACAGGTGGTTGTCTTACTGTCTCTTGCGGTTGTGTGCTGATAGCGGGATTCAGCGGTGCGCACACAAGCACACAAAGGCGCAACTTGTATTGATGTGTCTGGTTAGAGGACGATGAACGCAGGGAAATGACCAGCTACCATAAGTGTCTCGGACGCGATATTTTGTAGGTGAACGACGCAAAATGTCTCGTAACTTTGTTATGCTGCCGCTTGTAGGGATGGCTACAAGGTCGTTTGGGAGTCCTCAGCTTCTTTTACTGAATGAGACCAAATTATTCTCGGAAAGCTTGGGGAGTGGTATGATTTCACAAGCAGAAATAGACAAAGAATGCGCCTGAAAGAAGAATGAGAGTAACAGTATCATTAACACAAGTTAGCTCCAAGAGACTGAAACCACTGAGCAGCGCTCGTCGAACTGGTTCGAAAGGGAGCACGCGCAACAATGTGTGCGGAGAATTGGAATGACCACAGCGAGTGAAGTGAGAGCCGAGATAAACTGCGGTCGTACGGCAGTGAGTCGACTAATAAGGCGTAACCATGTAGAACATGTCGAATAGCTGATGATAGATCGGGGTAATGAATATTATACTTGTTTCGGTTGGAGAATCCTATGATACTGGTTAGGCAGAAGTAGCTCTCTGTCGTGTGGTAATTCGACTCCATCCACACCATGGTGGATAGCAGAGGTCATCTTGCCTTTGCCATCGAACAAATGAGTCAGATGAAAATTACACGACACACAAACAATATGTGGCGCCCACTTCTTATCCTGGTCTCCAAGTTTCGTCCCGGAATATGCGTGGTAGGCAGACTTCAGTAGTGAAGAAATGGGTCTGCAATGCGACTTTGTAGTTACCTGTCCACATACGCAACAAAAATGCATTCCGTCATTGAAATAGCCGCGTCTTTCAGCCATGATCAAGATATCAATTAAGGGAACACAACTCTCAATCGAATTTCAGTATCAAGTGGATACCGTGGCCAAAAGGACTTCTTTGCCACGATTACATGGATCTAATGGACCAATCACGGGCGGGCATTCCATGCATGGAACCCACTGCTTAGCTGAAATGAAGAACTGAAATTTAACAAAAGCCGAGTTGATGACAACATTTGATCTGCATATTTGTCATCAGCTCATTTAGTACTACTTGCAACGTCCTAGCTAATCTCAGTTATAAAAATGATTCTGAACAGTGTTATTATTGTATAACCGGAGTCTATGTATTTGGAAGCGTGGTTAGGATAGTGTAGCTGGCAGGTCGTGCGAGTACATCATCACATCACAGAAGAACAAAGCAAGCTAGATTATCTAAGCGCCGTCTTTATTTATGGTGTGCCAGAATTTCCTTCCCACTATGGTCATGAGGATGCTATTCGCGATTTAAAACACTGGTGATTTCTCCGTGAGACCATTTCCTTGGACAAGGTTGTAGCGTAATGCCTCAACTTATAGAGGAAGCGGACCAAGAATCCCAAACTTTCCGGTTCAATAAGAGCAGACAGCAACGAAAGTGTTAGAGCGTTGGCAGTAACATGGGAAAAGCCTTTCATCTGAACTTCGGTTGTAGGCTGCTGAAGCCTGGCAAAGATCAGACATAAGCATACATGAAAAAGCAAATTCATCAGGGATTACGCAGGTGCGTCACTTTACTGCTCGATCACGTGACGCTGCGGAAGAGTGATGGTACGTACCTTGACCAAATCAAGTTGCGTAAGACGTGTCATCATCAACCCATAAAAGTACGAATAACGGCCGAACTCGCGTTGGTCCGCATTCTACCATACTCGACTTCCTTAGCTCCCTGTGAGCTCCTATAGACCGAGAAACCATCCTGCCTTTAGATGTATGCTCAAGACCTTTTCAATAAGCTGGCCGAACTGAAAGATCGCCAAATTTCTAAGCCATGCGATAGTATCGGTGTCACGGAGTCATGGTTACACACTGGAATGACAGACGCTGGAGTCTCGCTGCCGGGCATGTAACTCATATAAAACGACAGGCTTATGAAAGGAGGACGGTTATTACTTAATAACCGAAGCGACCTACAGTTCGAGGCCGTTGAGAATTTGTACTCACAGTTGGCCGATTCACTTTGGTGACGACTGCAATTATATGGCAGACACCTGACTTTTAGCTTTGGTATACCGCCCTCCAAACTCTACACCGGAAGTGTACTGCCACCTCGCGACCGCTTTAAGATGCAGCCAAAAGCCAAAGTACGTTCACCTTTTTATTATGAGCGATTTTAATTTACACCGTTTAGAAACCCCTGCTACATTCGGTGAGCAAATAAAAGCCGAGCTGCAAGAGCCCATAACCAGTGTGCTACTTTACAACCGCGTCATTATGCCCACTATTTTCAGAACAGGAAATAGATCCTCTTTGCTGGATTTTGCGTTCACTGACGAGGTTGTCCACTGCTTTTCGGGTCGTAGTGATCATACAGTCGTCAGTTTCGTCTTCATCTGCCATGGGGATTACCGCCACCAGGACCCTGAAATGGCGCGCATCATTACGCGCTACAACCGCCTATCTTAGCTGGTCAGTGTCACAACCTGATCGTTCCTTGCTAAAGTATATCCGGAAGTCGCATGACTCGAATTAATCAGCAAATTCAAACAACTGGTACCGGACGCCTCAGAGACAAGGGTTTGCACTGGGTCTAAAACCGTTTCTTTCGTGAGGAGTAGAACTAGAAAATGGATGACTGTACGCAACGCAGCCTGACGAAAGTCTAGATCATCACCAAGGTGAGAAACTTGTGGCAGATACAGGGCACATCATAACCACTGCATTCAAATACACAGAGAAGTATAAGTTACATATCTGCAGTATAGGACGAAAACTTGCAGCGCTAACCATCAGCTGCTTTACAAGTATGTCAACGAGCATCGTAAGGTTAGGCAGGGAATTCCACCGCTCCGGAGGACTGCGCATCCAAGTAGAACAGCTTGGAAACAGCAAACGCATTGCGGACGCAATATACTCCTACATTTCAGAGAGTCTTAACATCAGGTCATCTTCCAGCTTTAGCTTTCCTGTCAACAGGACTAACCACATCTATTTTACTGCCAAACCTATATTGCAAAAGCTGACGTGCCTGCGCAACTACAGCTCCTGGGAGTAGACACCATTCATCCAGAGGCACTGGGAGCAGCGGCAAGACAACTGGCAAAATCTTTCGCCCAGTTCTTCCAGCGCTGCTTAGATCAGAACCAGATTCATGCACTGTGGAAGTAGAATAATAACTCCAATTCACAATGACGGTAACAGGACCCAGCCCTCAAAGTACTGCCCAGTATCTCTTATGCCTGTATTGACGAAGGTCTTGGAATCCATCGTTGCCGATGCTTTGGTGTGCTATCTATAAAAATGTAACATCATTGCTCCAGTGCAACATGGCTTTCGTCGACAGCAGACTTGCACAGCGGTTTTATTATTCGCACGAATTAGTTGCACCGAGTTAGCTGACGATGGAAAGACAGTAGCTGAGATCTACTTAGATTTGTTCAAAGCATTCGATCGTTTAGATAATCGGTTTGCTATTTTTAAACCCCGCTATTACGCGAGCTGTGAACCTCTGATTAGCTTGGTTGCCAGTTTTCCCCTGCAACGACAAGTAATGCACAGTGTCCGGGGTTCTTTATCTGACCCCATGCCAGCCCAGTCTGGTGTGCGCCATGGCTCAGTTCCAGGGCCACGATTGTTTTGTTATTCATCAATAACCTCGCAAGGACAACCGCTTCTAAGTCTTTACTGTTCGCTGACGAGATAAAGATATGGCGCCGGACACAGGCGACTGCCGATCAGCATTTGCTTAGTGTGACTTCAACATAGTACATCAGTGGTCCACGCCCAAGTCTACTGTTGTTCAAAATAGGCAAATGCAAGTAAGTCTCCACACAACACCAGAGTACCTCTTCCTACTTTGCCAGGAACGCAAGTACTGTTGCGATCTTCCATCGAATGCGACTTTGGTGTGCTGATTCAGGATAAGTTGGGTGATTCCATGCAATCCACAAAGGCATCGAAAACTTGTAACCTACACGTCGGCTTGCTATAACGAGCGTTCGGACAAATAGAAATCACACTTTGTAGACAGATGCTCAATGTGTATGTTCGCCCCCATTTCGAATACGCAATCCAAGCCTGGCAGCCATGGCTGAAACACGGCCATACTGCACTAAACTAATCTCAACGTCAGGCCTCCAAATAGGTAACTGGAATGCACCACTTTCCATATGAGCAGAGGCTGAAATGTTGGGGAGTATCCAACGGACGGTATCGCCGACTACAAGGCGAGTTGCTTATGGCATACTTGCTTTTCCACAATCCACATCATATGTGCCGCTCCTTACTGCGACTGAGCAGTACCACCACTCCTTGAAATTGGAGGAACAGCACAGCCGTTTGGAGTGCCGTACACCTTTCTTTTCCATTGGAATGTGTTAACAATAAAACTCTGTCCTCGAATCACTTGTTTCTGCATCCACGGCCGCCATATTTAAAAGTGCATTAAATGACGTACACGGACACATTTTGTTACTTGACATTATTCTTCATCCTTCGCATTTGCGGCGACTATAAACTGACGGTTAATCAAGCGCCGACCACAGAACGGTATCCGATTCCACGGATGGATGACCTTAAAGCAACTTTGATGGGTGAATAAAAGTTCACAAAACTTGATTTTATCAATGCTTATTCATAAGTGGAGCTATAGGAATCCTTAAAGGAAATTGGTTGGCGGCATCCGGTTTCGAATTTGCCCCCCCCCCCCCCCCCCAGGATGCGTGCACTGACAGAGGGACCATGGGTGGCTTGCGCTGCACCACCCACAGCTCCAACCACACACCCCATATCCAGTGTAAATCCGAAGGAATAAGACCGAGAGGCATGCGGATGGGAGCCATGTTTCATCAACGGAGCCGGCCCACACTCCTTCACAGGCAAACACAAGCACGCTGTGTTTGGGGAATCAAGTGTACACAAGACTGTGGCTGGACCGCAGTCCGCTCCACACTGAGTGCATGGAACCACTCTTCGAGCCTAGCACGACCACAAAGACCGTGCACCCCGTCCCCTCCAGCAACGACCAACCGTCTCCTGGAGCCAGTATGGAAGAGGTAGTGGGTAATAGACAGGTAGGCACCTTGTCAACATGCACATCAAGCGCAGCCACACCTGGGATGTCAAACAACAGCCAATCATTCGAAATGCCGATATCGAATAAAGTAAACGCATATAACGACATAAATACTCGCTAAATGAGCATACGGAAGAAATTGGTTAAATGTGAATACGTAATAAGTACAAAATGTCCGAAAGTTATTTAAGAGATACCACGCGATAAAATTACGCAAGCTTACCACAATTTGCATGAGCGACGTGTGTAAGTTGGGAGAAGATTATCAAGTACGCGTTCAAAGTCTGAGACAACAAACTAAAGTACTTTGCACAAAGACTGGAAGCAGTAGTAAAGGAAATACCAGAAGCAGTGTAGGCACTGTAGGAAATTCCCTTGGACTACATGCTGACCTGAGAAAGACACCTGAAACATATCCATCAGTAGCTGAAACTGCATACGCTAACTTGCATCAAAGGTCGACATGCTCACATCGATATTACAACCCTTGCAGAGTCTATCTGTCTTATTTGATTCGCCCCCAAATGTTGATAGAATGAACCTCATGAAGTGCAGTATACTGATAGACTCCATTTCGACCGAAGTACATAATCGAGTACGCTGTTCACGCAATGCTGTGGTATTTAATGTGCCAGACAAATTACCATTAAAAACTGTTCAGAAATTGCTTCTTACTGCATGCGGTATGCAATCTTGTTGGTCCAGCTGCATCAGACTACGAAAAAATGTAATGCGTTACGCTTGTCCCATACTTTTCCAGTTTGAAAATGAACTTATCGCTAAACAATTTATTCTAAAGCGCAATCTCATTGTGCTTAATACGACTTTCAAAAGTCTGAAAATTATGGAGGACAAAACCCCGCTACAGCGAGAGATAAGGAGGAGAACTTCTGAAGTAAAACAGAATACCCAACAGCCAGTTGATATTGCTCCACTTATTGGCCAGCACAAATGTGAGGATAATACTCCGCTTGCTGCAAATAGGGACGAAGCGTTGGATGATCAAATGATTTCTGAAATTAACAAGGAATCACATGCATATGCGAGCCACTCTATTGCATTAGATGATGTGTCCGGTAGAACACCTAATTCTCGCCCTTCGAAGCTAAGGTCAACGTCAGATGCAAAATTGGTAACTGAAGGACTCCCACTAGACCACAGATTCACGGCTAAGCGTGTTAAGCCGACCAAGCCCAAAACGACTACAATCCCCAAAACTAGTGATGTACATGGTGCTTCCTCTTGG